>CM046659.1:153454631-154193798 GCA_025594165.1 Tamias sibiricus
ACTGGCCACCCAGGGTCAATTTGGCTCTTCTGCCTCCTGTGCCTGCATTCCACCTGGGATAATAGTTTAAGTACACTAACTGTCATTTTTTAAAAAATAGTTTGAATTGTAAATGGGCACAATATTTTATTTTATGTGGTGCTAAGGTTCTAACCCAGTGCCCCATAGGTGCTACGCAAGCGCTCTACCACCAAGCTACAACCCCAGCCCACAATAACTGGCTTTTGAGCCAATCCACTTGACCCGTGGATGCCCTACAGCAGGTTCCACGCATGTGTATTATGTAGGACTGACTAAGAAACTTCAAGATTAGTTTGTTTTCATTGAGTCCTGTCTTCCTGAGGCCTTGGTGCTTAACCTCAGCCTCTGCACATGCATGCATACACAAAAATGCAGGGTTTTATCACCCTGTGATGTATCTTTCTAACAAGCATCAAGCCTCTCCTGAATCCAAGCCCACTTAACCATACCTCACATATGAGGGCTCTCCTCTCACCGTCCCACACACAACCTTGTAGCCTGAAGTCCTGACCTAAAGTAAATTTAGTGATTGAAATTGTGTTTGTTCTGAGCTTCCTGGCAGCCAAGACAAAGAAAACATGATGGTTTATAGTCGCACTCAGAAAAGGAAGCTCATCAGGAATTTACAGAGGTGAACATTTTTCCTGCATAATATTAGTATAAAATTAAAAGCTCCACGATTATGTAGGTCACCTGCATGTGTCACATATGGGGAACCAGACCCAGAGAGGTTGAATGACTTTCCCTAAGGTCATGAATTAGCTACAGCAAGAACTGCAACCAGAGGTCCCGACTCCCAGTCCAGTTCCCATTCTCTCCTGACCGAGCTTTAGTGGACTGTTCAACAGGGAGATCATTTAATCATGGCACGGTGACCATTCTCATCCCCACTATAAATTCCTTAGACCTGGAAGCTGTCTTGTTCTTTTCTTTGTCTCAAGTTCCTAATGCTGGTCTGGGGGTTCTCGTTGTGGATATTTGTTAACTATTTGATAAGTGAATGAGGCTAAACCTCTCTTAGAGAGGTAGAGCTGAAGGACCTTACTTCAGTTTTCTGGGGGGACTTTGTTTTTTGAATTTTGGATTCCTGAACCTATCAATTCCCTAGATGTCTGTCCTGTCTCTCTCTCTTTGGCAAATGGTGTGAGCTAGGTAGTGCAGTTCCCCTTTGGGCTATAATTCTGACTCCTGACTGCTCTGTCACGTTATTGGACCTCACAGGAAAGGATCATTTGTCTCAGAGGACCAGGTTTTCAGAGAGACCTACAAATCCTGTAGGTGAACCAAAGATGATTTCCCCATTGCATTAGTACAGTTGCCATGAGACCTGACAGATCCATTCTTTTGTCCCCCTTGGGTGGACAGCCAGCCTCCTTTCTGTACCTGTCCAGGTTTGATTCCCAGGGCTTAAATACAAAACATATAATGTGGCTCATATTAGTAAATTTCCATGGCTCCAAAAAGGTAGCCTTTGAACACCTGATTATTGTAGGTACTAAATAAGTTTAATGGCTCTGCTACAGTCCAAAGTCTTTGGATACCTGCACAAGAAAGAGGTTTACTTCTGGGAGTGGGAAGGGGCATGCTTCTTGGTGGGGCACCCCTGTTTCCATAAAGGCTCCAACAGATCCTGGCCAAATTCTGAGTCATCTTTGAACGGGGTCTGCACTGGAAAAGTAGAGTGGTGGAGAACTGGGGCCAGTTTGCAGCCAAAGCTCCAGCTGTGGGAGAAAAACAGGGTTCAGCTCCCCAGATTAGTTACTATCTACAAGGATTAAAGGCTCCAAATAATGGCTGGCTTCTCCCCTCCTCTGTGCCAAGGGAAGACATGTAAATACAGCCGCACGCCAGCTTAGTCAGTAGATGTGTATAAATCGAATTTAGCAAATCAGATCATGGTTTAAATGCACTATTTAAAGCAGTCCTGCAGTGAAGCCTTTTACAAAGGGAATAATCATTTTGTGATGCTAATCATCAGCCTCCAATTTATCTCCTTTGTAAGTTCAGATGTTGGTGCACTGGGTGTTCTGAAATTGGGGCGCTCTTGTGTAGGGCTCCAGTGATGGCTGTCTGCCTTCTTTTTCAGATCTCTCATTTTAAATGGGTGCATGTCCTGTTTCTCACTGGGGGCCTCAGGATGCTTGTCAGCCTGGTAGTTTTCATCTATCCCACCTCATCTTTTCATAATCTGGTAGAATCTACCATTTAGCCACTCCTGGCTGCTTTTCTGAGATTTTCACCCTTCCTGGGCGGTGATACAAGCCCTACTGTTTCTGGGGTATTAGAACCAAGTGCCCCTCTGATCTGGACCTTCTTTTGTTTCCTTGAGCTTCTGCTACCTCTGGTGCTGATCTTACAGACACTCAGAAATGGCTAGATGACACTTAGCAGTCCTTGAATTTAGAAGGTTTATTAAATGCATGCTTCCACTTGCTGAATAGGCAATGTCCAGATAATTCTCCCCATTCACAGCAAAAAAACTGAGGCCTGGATGTTAAAGTGACTTTTCCCACAAGTTAAAATCAGGACTCAAAGAGAACCTGTCTCCTGATTGCTATAAAAGTGTTTTATATGCTGATCTGTAGTCCTTTTTTCTGAAGAGAAAATATAATCAGAGCCCATCTGGGTGGGAGAGAAAGAATGAACGGAAAGAGATGGATCAGAGTGGAATAAAGGAAGTGGTCAGGAAGCTGGGGGGCTGCAAGGAGCCTGACCTTGCTTAGCTCACAGGCCCTGATATAGTGTCTTTGTCAATGCTGCCACTATTGACGTGTTCCTCGGTAATTATGACTGTGTGTTGGCATGGCGACTCAGAGTAAGAAGACTAGAGACACTGGGTAAATGCACGACTTGTTCTTGCCTTCTAAAGCAGAGAGGAGCTTTTGTGGGTAGTTCCTCAAGAGAGACATGGAAAATCCACCAGACCCCAGTGCTGGAACGTGGGTATTTACAGGCCATGGAAGCCAGGTGGCCCTGAGCTGAGATGGCACAAACAGAGGTCCTCAACAAGACTTGAGTCCAGTGCAGAGTTCTCCCAGAGCCTCCTTCCTATTCCTTTCTGTTGTTTCTGTCCCTCAGCCTTGTAATGTCAAGTATATCCATTTCTACTCCTCCTTTCTGGGTTGTGTCTCCCCCACCCCCCACCCCCCGCCTCCTCTCTCTCTCTCTCTCTCTCTCTCTCTCTCTCTCTCTCTCTCTCTCTCTCTCTCTCTCTCTCGGTACCAGAATTGAACCCAGGGGCACTCAACCACTAAGCTTCATCCCCAGCCCTTTTTAATATTTTGTTTAGACAGGGCCTTGCTGAGTTGCTGAGGCTGGCTTTGAATTCGTGATCCTCCTGCCTCAGTCCCCCAACCTCTGGTATTACAAGCGTGCAATACCATGCCTGGCTTTTGGGTTGTCTATTTCTAATAGGTTTAAGTTGCAGTATCTCTGAATTTGATTGATCATAAAATCATGTGTCATAGGCAATGGATATGCATTTGGAGGCTGAAAGGAAAGGCTAATGGACCCAGTGGCAGGGATGGAGTCTAGGTCTTCCCTTTCTATCCTGGTCCCCTTTCCAGAGATACTTGGGCCATGGCCTCATATGAAAATGGAAGAGGTTGCTGGAGTGGGAAGAGTGGTGTCCATTATGATGCCCATCACATGTGTGCTGTTGATCTCATGAAATGTAGTCATGCAACTTATTGAGATGATAATATTGGGTTAAGTAAGGCATATTATTAAAATTACCTATTTCAGCTGGGTGCAGTGGTGCATGGTTATAATTCTTGCTTCTAGGGAAGCTGAGGCAAGAGGATCACAAGTATGAGATCAGTATGGTCAACTTACCAAGACCCTGTCTCTTAGGAAGGTCTGTGGATGTGATTCAGTGATAGTGTACCCCTGTGTTCAATTTCCATTATGGGTTGGGGGGTTTACATATTTCTTCTTCATTTTCACCCCCCCCATATGCTGGGGATCATACCCATGGCCTCACATGTTAGGCAACTGTTCTACCACTGACCTGTATCTCAGCCCTCTTAGCATTTAATAAGTGTTCTAGAACATTTTAAATTATATACCTCTGACCACAGAGAGGTCTGTGCATAAAGGGCCATGGAAAAGCCAGGGTGGTGACAGGTAAAAAGCTTTAGGTCCAAGGGGCCTTTTTGGAGTGACTAGGACAGCTTTTTAAATGGGGATTACCCCATAGTCCTCAGAGGCAGAAGTTGTAGCCTGAATCTTCAGGCAACAGCATGTTTTTCAGCATTTAGGGTGGGGGTAAAAGAGTCAGTTGGTAACTCCCAGAAAAGCCCTTGGATGAAGGCTTAGCCTTGCCCCAATGGGGTTTGAATGGGCACAGTGATAGGTGACAAGATGGCTCCCCCACAGACCCAGCAGTAATTTTATAGACTCCCAGATGTGCAGGAACCCAGGGAAGGCGACACTGTATCCAGGTTCATAACAAACCCCCTTCAGCAGGTTTCCTTGGGCTGGAGGGCTCCTGGTTGCCCCTCTCCTGGCTGCCCCTCCTCCCCTCAGCTTCTGCTGTGCATTGTGAACTGGAGCTTCTGGGATGCACCTTGGCTTAGAGCCAGAGTCTTCTTGGAGAGGCCTCCTGCCCTGGCTCCCTGCCAGGCCTCAGGTTTTCAGAGAGATTTTCTGGGGAGACACTGGGCTCATCCTGCTGTCAGAGAGCAGAGGGGCCTCACTCAGCCTTCAGAACTCAAAGTACTCCAGGCTATGGGGACAGTCTTGCCTCCAGCCCCCTGCCCCTCTCAGAAGCTCCAGTTTCCTGCCTGGGAAACCATGGACTGGGTTAAGGGTCTTTGAGCTCCAGTAATCCACGAGTCTTTGAAAAGCAGGCTCCTTACAATAGGTGAGGAATGGGCAGCCAGGAGATCATGATAAGTCATGATGATGGTCATAGGGTCTCTTTCCTGAGAACCTTTGCTCACTGCTAATACTTTGCATATGTGTCTTCTTTGAGACTTGGCTCTTGGGGAGAAGAAATCTAGGTTCTGTACTTTTCTAAGCCAATACCATTTAGGTGGTTACATGGGGGTGTGTCTCAGAAGCTATAGTTCTTAGGGCATTTCAGGTCTCAGTGGGTCCTTATCTCCCAGGGGCTTTGGGAAGCAGCATGAGTTCACTGGGTTGCTAGAAAGTGCCGCTACAGTATCTCTTATTTCAGTCTGGCATTATATCTAGAGAATCCAGATGGGAGAGTTCAGTGCTGGGGTCCAGGGAGCCTTGGCAAAGTATTGGAGGGGTAGAAAGCATCCCACCCAGTTCTGACTTGTCTCTTCATTGTCAGTGTGCACCCTAGCCTTGTTGCACCTTACTCTGTAAAATAAGGGGTGGCCCAAGTCTGCCAGCCTATCTATGATGCCAAGGGAGTAGGGCTTCTCAGGGGGAGTTTGGTCTTTATTTTCTGCAATGCTCTGCTCCCTGAGGTAGCACCTGCTGTCCTCTGGAGGAGGAAAAGGGGTCCCTGTCCCATCTTGTCTTGTACTTCATCAGAGAATGTCAGGCCTCTTTCCATTTGCCCAGTTTGGCAGCACAGTACCTGCTGTCTCTAGGTCAGGAGAGGTGGCCAATGCCTCTGAAGGTATATCATTTCCTTGACAACTACTGAGGAGAGGGAGAGTAAAAAAGGGAATTCAAAGTTTATAGCCACCCTTGCCCTTTGGGCTTACATCTTCCTGTATCCCATTATAGTCCACTCTTTTCTGTTGTTGAATCACAGACTCAGAGATCACAGTGGTGTGAGGAAGAGGTAGTGTGTTTCAAAGGGTGACAGGTTCTGGGGTCTCTCTGACCTAGCTGAGAACCCATGGGCATACCACTTCTCCTTTCTGAGCCAGTTTGAACAAAATTAGGGATAGTAATACCTTGTAGCACTCAAGAAATATCAGTTTAGGTTGGGAATCTGGCTCAGTGGCAGAATATTTGCTTAGAATAGTTAAGACCCTGGGTTTGATCCCCAGATTCCCCCTCCCTCTAAAATGAAAGAACCACCAGTTTGCAACCTCTATCTCACTGGTGTGTCATAGAGTAAAGGCCCTGGAAGTTTGTGGGCAAGGGACCCAGCTTAGCTGTCTGTCACTTGACAATAACTCATAGTGTTCACTGGCCATCAGTAAACTCTGGTGCAGGTAGAAGCTTTGATCTGCTCTCTACCCTCTAAGAACAGAGTAACTAGTGGTGAACAGCCATGGGATACATAGATTCAGGGGTAGATTGTTTTGACTCAGGCCCTGGGAGTTAAAGTGGAGGCATCAGTCTGGCTCCCTATATCTAATAAGGTCTTCCACATCATCAAGAGAGCAGGACAGAGGATCTCTACTGGGGAGGAAAACTCCCTGACCAAAGGTTCAGACGTCAGGGTAGAGGGCCAGGGAGGAGACCTGCTGGACTGGGTCTGAGATTTAGGTGCAGAAGATCAGCTCAGATGGTTGAGACTGAGGATGACAGGGTGGGGAGCCAACTAAGGGAATCAGTCACCATGTGCAAGATGGGTGGGCAGAGGGGATGCCAGGCCCTATGCCACCCAAGTCAGCTGGAGCTGAGTAGGCACACCCAACTTAGGCCTGTCACCTCATGGCACTTGGCCTGGACAGCAGGTCTAGACTGGGCCAAAGAGCCATTTCCCAGTTTGCAAGGGAATCATGGAGCTTAAGAATTGGAAGTCTTCCCATGCCACATTGTATTTTTTCTACCACACTCATTTATTCATTCAACGTTTATTGACCACGCATTATGTGTCAAGCAAGGCCTTGGGGACACAGAGGAGGAAACCACAGTCCCTGGTTCAGCACTTTAGCTTGTGTAATATAGAATTTCATATATTCATCCAGAACAGGAAAGCCAGGCTGAGGGGAGGGAGTGCTGGCTTAGCAGGCACTGGGGGTGTGACAATTATCATCAGTCTGTAGACTTCTTTGCCTTCCCTATCCCTCTCCATGTCCCAAGAGCCTGGGAGAACAGGGTCAGAGACCATTTCATGCTCTTTCCATTGTGACCTTAGACTGTCGCTTAGCTTCAGCTAAAACTTTAATTCTCTAGATCCTGCCAATTCTATATAGTTTCCCTTTCTTCATTTAAAAACTTTCCCCCGCCCCTCGGGATTAAACCCAGTGCCTCACAGATGCTCAGCAAGCACCATACCACTGAGCTACATCCCTGCCCAACTTTGATCTTAAGAATCAGAATATCAGTAACTTACTGAGATTTATGTGTGAGACTGGTAGGAAACATCTTAAATACAATCAGATAATAATCACCTTTGGATGAATTCATACACTGAAGGTTTCTCCTCTTTAGAGGAAATCAGATGCTGTTTGGAACACCAAGACTAGAGTTCTACCCCAGTTCTACTCAGGCCAGACTCTGGTGCAATTCTTTGTAAGCAGGCCTGCATATAAGTTGGCAATAGTAGGCACCCAGCTGCCTCTGTCCACACAGCTGGAGTAAAGAGTTTTCCATGTAGTCCCTGGGTTGGGGCCCAGTTCTGCAAATGAATCCACCAGCCCCAACTCTGGGTCTGCCATTTTCTCACTTGCCTTCCAGGAGCAGGAAGGGCAAATGGGTTTGTTATCACTACTACTACTACTACTACTACTACTACTTTGGTGGTTTCGTTGTTGAGGTTAATATGAGTGTGTTAGTAAGATAAAACACTTGGACATCATTACATAGCATTGGTTAAGGCATCACTTCTGGCTACATGGAAAGTGGTTCTGGATCTTTGAAAGGAACCCCAGATTCTTAGTCAAAAGGAGAATCTGAGGGAAAGTGTCCTTCCCTCAGCTTCATTATGGACTGATCAGCTTCTATCCATGGGCAAGATGAGCATACATGGAACATACTGTGAGCAAGTTTGAGAAGCAGGGAGGAAGACATAATAGTGCTGGACCCTGCTTCTGAAACCTTTGACATGTTCTTCTCTGGGAAACCCCAAAGAGTCTGGTGAGGGTGACTTCCCACAAAGACACTATGTACTCTTCAGTTCTATGACAATGAGCAATGGGAAAAATGAGTGTCCAGATGCTGGCTGTGAGTGGGCCTTCCCTACACAAAGTAGCTTAGCTTTCTTCTGCTTCCCTTGCTGAGACCTCCTGCAGGTGGTTCACCGAATGAATGACATGTGCACACAGATTGGCTTTGGATTTAACTGTGGCAACCAGTTGACAGCATGTGCTTCAATCACACGGCAGTGGCACATAGACTCCTGTGCTGGAGGAGCCAGTGCACAATTGTCCTTTTCCCCCATTCTCTTCTCCCTCTCATGTACCTTCTGTCTTTCCTAGGACATGCTCCAGAGTCAGAAGACAGAGAAAAGAGAAGCAGGAGCCCTAGGGCAAGAGTCCTAAGGTGGGTCTCATCCTGACATGAACCACAAGTGTGCGTTCACAGTTCTTTCTAGTAGCATTTCTGATTTCTCTGTGCAATGTATTGATGTGGCTATAGATGGATAGTCCAAGCCAGATTTGGATCTTGGATTACTGTTATTTTTTTCTTCTTTGGGAAGAAAATAACTCAGTTTGGGGAGGACATTATAAAATGAAAAATAGCCTTGGTGACAGGCCTTTAGTCCCAGCTACTCTGGAGGCTGAGTCAAGAGGATCACTTGAGCCCAAGAGTTTGAGGCCAGCCTGGGTAACACAGCAAGACACTATCTCAAAATAATAATAACAAAAAATAAATTTTAAAAATAAAAGGGCAATTACCCTGCTTCTTGGAACCAGTTGCCTATTAGGTTGACCCATATAAAATTTCTTTTTTGTTGCTCAAAAAGATTTAAATATTGATTGTTTCATATGGTTCAACCTAGTACATTTCCATTACTCTGGGAAGGTGTCCATTTTAAGGGGTCCCTGAAATTTTAACCATTTGTGTTTTTCTTCATCCTTCAGTACCCTTCTGAATTTTTTTTTTTTTTTTTTTTTTTTTTTTTTTTTTTTTTTTTTTTTTTTTTTGTGGTACCGGGGATTGAACTCAGGGGCACTCGACCACTGGGCCACATCCCCAGCCCTTTTTTGTGTTTTTATTAGAGACAGGGTCTCACTGAGTTGCTAAGTGCCTCGCCATTGTTGAGGCTGGCTTTGAACTTGCGATCCTCCTGCCTCAGCCTCCCAAAGTGCTGGGATTACAGGCGTGCGCCACCGCGCCCGGCCTGAATTATTTTAACAGTAGAAGGAATCGCTGCAACCTATGGGTTGTACTATAAGAGACAATTACCCCAGCAAGGATCCACTTTGCCCCAACTTCATGACATGTCATCTTGTGACACAAGACAATTACGATGATGTTTGAGCACCATTTTTTTTTATTATTAAAAAAAGAAAAAAAAACAAATCTAGCTAGCTCAGCCAACCCTGACTAAGGAAAAAAAAAAAAAAGTTCCAAACTTTTTTTGTCTTGGGAGGTATTTGCTTCCAGCTGGCATTCTTCCTGAATGGCATATTACTTCACCTCCTACACCAGCAGCTGTCCGGGGATGGTGTGGTGTGCTGTGGTGCAGTGCTGTAAAGGAGGAGGTTGCTGGAGTGTTGGCAACAGCCACACCATAACCTTTTAGCCACCCCAGTGTGGGGCAGCCAGCAGTGTGAGCGTTATACTGATTGCATGTGTGGTCCCACATACCATCATCAGTGTACATGTCTGGGACTGCCTCTGTGTGTGTGTGGTGTTTTGGGTCTGTGTGTCAGTGTCAGGCTGTGAGTATCTCTTAATGGCAGCCTGTCCAGGCATACTCAGTAAAACAAGGAGCTGGAGAGCAGTGTTGGTAAGAGGCAAGACATTTTAAAGCCCCAACTCTCCCCCTTGGGGGCATCATGAAATGGGTATATATGTATATGTATAGGGGGTTTTGCCATGCTTCTCATTATATGGGGCTGTATTCAAGTGGCTGGCCAGGTGTGGTATGAGAAGCCACCCGACTGGGTGAGCCCCATCTGCCGTGAGCTCACAGACTTGCCTTCATGCCTGCCTTTCGTCCATGGGGAGCCTGTCCCTTCGCAGCTCATGTCTCCTTTCTAATTTATTAGCTGGGAAGAAGGAGAAAAATGAAACGTTGCCTGAAGACAATGGCTGAGACAGCAGGTCCCACCCTGCACAGCCGCCAACACCTCTCCCCTAACCCTGTCTCTCCTCCTCTGCAGTTGGGTCTGCACTTTATTCTGCTAAGCCTGAAATAAGAGGAAAAAAAAAAAAAAAAAAAGAATCCCCAAAGCATTCTATCAAAACCATCCCAGCCCTTGGACATTCGGAGGAGCTGTGGACTATTGAAGATAGGAGAGGCCAATAGGATGAAGCCAGAGTTTGTATCAAATGGCCAATAAATATGAGTTCCCTTGTGGACTCTGGGCCCCCCATCTCTGAGTCCCAGGACTTCTCCCTAGTTCCCAGTCAGGCAGGGGAGGGGAAAGGGGCCCAAGGCAGCTGCAGGGGCTGTGTTAGTAAACACTTTCCTGGGTTCCCATTTTCTTCACCCCCCCACCCTTCTCCACTCCCTGATGCCCCTTACACAATCCCACCCCCCAGCATCCCCCTTTCTGTGGTCTGCACAATGAGCTCATTGTCCTGGGTGTGATTTGAATAAGGGATCTGCGGGCCTGTTCCCAGCATTGTCCAAGGGGCTGGGAAAAACCCCAGCGCAGGCAGGAGGACCAGACCAGACAGAGACAGATGCCTAAATTAGCAACAAAGCTTTGTGCAGGTCCCCCGGACAAGGGCTTGCCTTGTTTGCGTGGACTCGAGGGTGTGGAGCTGGCCGGCTGCTCACATGTCTCCCCATGTTAATTAGTTTTGCATGCATGTCTGAGAAGGTGCCAGGGGAGATGTGTTTGCCTTTCTCGGGGAGGGGGCCCTGTTTGTAGCCAGCAGGCTGGGGGCTACAGAGCTGAGTAGAGCTGGGCCTACCTGGGGAGCCAGACTCTGAGCTTGGTTCGGGAATCTCAGCTCCCCCATCTTGTTGCTTTATTTTTCTGCCCTTGGGGTGGGGGCTGACTTTATTCCCTGAGCCCCCTCCTGTCCTACCCCTACACATCTGAAAGTTGGTCAGCTCTGACTACAGGGAACTCACTGGCTTCCACCCAGACCCTGGCCAGTGCCTATCCATCTGGCGGTCTGTCTCTCGCGACACAGGGCCCCTCGGGACAGGACAGCAGAAGCGGCCAGTCTGGGCTCTCCTCTGTACCCGAGCCAGATGGCCAGTCTGCTTATCGCATTACGACCTCCCATGTCCCCAGACCCATGCCACCCGTGGTGGGCCAGGATCTTGTTTGGGATTGTTTGGGATATGATGGAGAAGCCTACCTTTAGGCTTTTGGAGAGGTCTGGCCTGAAAGGAAAGGAGTCTGGTACACAGGGCACAAGGCATGGCCTTACTTATTTACTATGTGACCTCAGGCAGGCCACGTCCCCAAACCTCTGAATCTCAGTTTTTCCCCTGGTGAGATGATTGAGTTGAACTTCAGGAATCTCTTGGTTCCCTTCTAGCTCAAAAAGTCTGTGATGGTGGTGATTCTTTAAACCTGTGTTTGATTTAGCACTCTCTGATTTACATGGTGATAGGAATGGGACAGTGAATTCCTGCTAGAGGTGATAGTGGGATTGCAGGAAGGATTTCATCCCTCTAGTGTGGGCCTGTGTTTTCAGAGTGAATGGAGGATTAGGAGCAGACAGGCTTGTCTTCCCAGGTTCTCTCAAACCCTCCTTTGCAGCCTGAGCCCTTCTTGTCCTGCCCCTATGCTGCAGTGCTGAGAAGCAAGCTCTTGCCCAGCTGAAGGGAGTGAAGGCAGTGGCCACACAGGAGAAGCTGAAGGGAGAGCAGCTGTTGGCCAGGGCCCTGATGTGTCCCAGTCGCCCCCTGCAGGCCCTGGAATGGGGGACAGGGATGCCTGCCAAAGCTGAGCTGAGCCAGACCTCCCAGACAACTTCCCGGATAATGCATTCAGAGTCTGTCTACCTCGATAGCCCCTTACAGTAACCCAGGGAGTGCAGGGATGGAACATTGGTTCTTCTTGTTCAGGTGCAAGGACTCAGGATTCAGTGTCCAGGGCATCTGATTCCTGAGCTCTTTGATGGTCTTTCCCTGCTATTCAGCCCTGCTGGCCTTGCCCTCTTGTTACACACAGCCTCTGGGTTAATTGGAATCCTAAGCCTGGGATTACTTACAGTCCAAAAAGTTGTATACCAAAGCTTCCAATCCTTTTGTTGTTGTTGTTGTTGTTGTTGTTAATGGGAATTGAACCCAAGGCACTTTACTCCTGAGCTTCATCCCCAGTATAACTCCATACAGAAGGAAGGGAACTTAATTTATTCTCTGTGTGTGCATTATTTATTTTATAGTACTAAGGATGGAACCCAGAAGCTTGTACGTGTGAGGCAAGCATTCTACTACTGAGCCACATACTCTCTGCTTTTTAAAATTTTTTTTGAGATAGGGTCTCACTAAGTTACCCAGACTCGCTTCAAACTTGTAATCCTCCTGCCTCAGCCTCCCACATAGCTAGGATTACAGGTGTGTGCCACCATGCCTGGCTACTATATATGTGTTTTCTTTTTCTTTCTTTTTGGTACTGGGGATTGAATTCAGGGGCACTCAACCACCGGGCCACATCCCCAGCCCTTTTTTGTATTTTATTAGAGACAGGGTCTCACTGAGTTGCTAAGTGTCTCGCCATTGCTGAGGCTGGCTTTGAACTTGTGATCCTCCTGCCTCAGCCTCCCAAAGTGCTGGGATTACAGGCGTGCGCCACCGCGCCCAGCTATATATGTGTTTTAAATGAGTTGAAGTGCCTTTGGTTCTGGAAATGTTGGGGTCTTAGAGAAAAGTTTCAAAAGCTGGGTTCTCTCTCCTGTCCCTTTGCCAACTTACCCCATCTCTGGTCTTCCCTTCTCTACCTTCTCGGATGTGGTAGGATGTACTTTGCTCTAGAGCCAGCAGCTGGCTGGAGGAACCCACAGAGAGTTCTGACATTAACTGTAGGTAGCAACTGGGCCAGCAGGAGAGGCCCCAGGCCTTCCCTGTGATAGATAGCATCCTCCCCTCATTGTATTTCTCCATCCAGTTGCCCCACAAGCTGCACATTCACTCCTCCCAACCTGGCCATCTCTCCCCTCTCCACCTCTCTCCATCTTTCTACTTTGGTTTCTGGGGGCCTCTTTCTTTGCCCTGTCACCTCTCTCCCTGGGTTGCTCCTTTCTCAAGCTGGGTATCTGGCAATGAAGCCTAAAGCTTGATGAAGAACGGAGAGATTAAATATAATGAGAGAAATGACCACAGTAAGCTGGGCGTGGTGGCGCATGTCTGTAATCCCAGCACTTGGGAGGCTGAGGCAGGAGGATCGCGAGTTCAAAGCTAGCCTCAGCAATGGTGAGGCACTTAGCAACTCAGTGAGATCCTGTCTCTAAATAAAATATAAAAAAGGACTGGGGATGTGGCCCAGTGGTCAAGTGCCCCTGAGTTCAATCGCCAGTACCAAAAAAGAAGAAGAAGAAGAAGAAGAAGAAGAAGAAGAAGAAGAAGAAGAAGAAGAAGAAGAAGAAATGACCACAGTAGGGGTCAGGGAGAAGAGGCAGGGCCTTAGGGGATCTGTCTCCTGCCTTCCCTGCCCCCCCACCAAGGTCTTAGCTGCCTCAGCTGTATCTCTGAGCTCCTTAATCTGGTGATCAGTGTGGTGCTGGGGGGCGGGCTGGCAGAGGCTTTAGGAGGTAACAGGGGATCTTAGAAGTCGCACTCTGCTAACAGAGCGTCACAGAGTGTCACACAAAGCCGGAGAATCACATTCCAAGTGCGGCTCCCCCTCCAGAAGCAGCAGCCCCAGATGGGCTGGACCCAGCATGGATGGTTCCTGGTAGAGGGCTGGGGCTCAGGCCCCGTTTGCAGTTGGGCTTCACCTTGCTTTTTGTTCCTCAGGATGAAAGTTTCCAAGATTAAGGCTTTCCAGCCCTTTCTGCCTGGCTAAGGACTTTGGTGGCTGTTCCCAACCTTACCCAGTGCTCAAATCCAGGGTTGCCAATCCCAGTAGGAAGTCATTTGTACATTGCAAGTATTCATTCCCCAGGAAAATGCTGTCAAGGTGGTCAGGGGATGGAGATTTGTTCTAGAACTAAGTGAGTATGCTATATAGTATGCCTCCCATATTAGACGGAGCTGCCCTCAGAGAATCTAGGGAGTTACGTAATTGAGGCCAGGATGCCAAATGAAAGCCCACATGGTTCTAAAGCTTGTGGCCCAGCAAGATAATGACAGCTCAGGCACAAAACTTTGGCCGGGAAAGAGGAGATGCTGTGGGCAGGGCCCAGCCCAGAATCACTGTGCAGTAGATGTCTCAGAACCTCTACACCCTCGTCTGAAAAAATGGGAATTATTCTTACCTATGGAGTTGTTGTGTGGAGTGTCAGGCACATGGGTAACACTAAATAGGGTTAATATTACTTCACTCTTTCCCTTAGTTATAGGGTAGATATGAAGGAGTTGAATTTCTCAAGGTCATTTAGTATATCTGGGGCTTGGGGATGGGGTAGGGACAGTAGTTATATTCAGAATATTTAATCACTAGTACAGCCTGGGCACCAACTAGTCAGAATGGCAGCTGGTCCAAACCATCAGCTCAGAAAGGAGGGCACAGCTGGGCTGAAATAAGTTCATTTGTCTTTGTGTCTTTCTGCTCCATCATGTGTATGATCATCAGCAAATATACAGACATCCCTGGAGGGCAGTTCCTGACCAGGTCACAGAATGTGGGATCCAGGGATCTCTGCATTCTGAGCAGGTCAGATCTTCCTGGCATGGGGTACCCTGCCTGACTTGGCAGAGGACAGTGAGCCAAGGTCCTTCCCAGCTCCAGGCTTCATTGTGGCTGCAGAGCTGCCACCAGTTTTTGTGGGTAAGTTTTTTCTGGAGCTCTTGCCTCCTCATGTCCCTTCTTAAAAATGTGTGGATTAGGATTCCGGGGTCTGTGTGTACTCTGGATCACTTCCCCCATGCCTCTGTTTCTTTCTTGGCCAACGGAGGTTGGTGGTTCCTGGACTGGGCTGTGGAGTGTGAGAATATGATGTTAGGGGTAGTGTAGAGCCCTTTTTTGTCATTGAAGAAATCTTTTGACCTCAGGCAGCATCTGCCCCAGCCCCAAGCCACCCCTAGATATGTGTACTTTGCCAACAGTGGCTGTTTCTATTTGGCCTTTCTCTTTGCCTTATTGGGTAAAATATCTGCCTTTGAGAGCGTAAGGTGGGCAAGTAACAAAATAAGAGCATAGAAAGACATCACCCCACATGGCTGAAGTCAAAGAATTGAGCTCAGGCCCACCTTCCTACTGAGTGGTCTTGGGCAAGCTACCTCTCTTTCTGAACCTGGAAAAGAAACATTGGATAAGGTGGTATCTGAGGCCTTTGAGCCCCTGCATATTATAATTTGGAGTTCTTCCTAGGTTTTCTACTTTGTTACCTGCCAGTAACCCTACTCCCCACTCTCTAGCTCACAGGAAAGTCAGTCTGCATTATCTCCTTCAAGCTGCCCTGGGATGCAGGGAGGAGTCTTTAGCCAGAGGCTATAAAAATAAAAGCCCATCTCACTGCTGGCAAGTGCCATGGGACTAACATATGATCTACCTTGAAATAAGACTTTGGCCAGAAAACACGTCTCAGCTAGGTATGTTCCCGTTCTCAGCCTCAAATTGGGATGCCTTTGCCTTCTCTTCTGGTTCTACATGCTCTGAACAGTGTTTGCCTAAGTGGACCTGAAGATACGTTTGCATTGTCCTTGGGACTTTCCTTGGCCCAGAGCCTTTAGACTCAGAAGCCCCAATCCTTGTGAAGTAATCTATGGGGACAATACTACTTTTTGGTCCCCAGTATCCCCAGCCAGATAGCTCTGCCACTAGTACAGTTAAGTGTGGTCATGGAGTCAGGTGGATGCGGGCTCAGGATCCTTGGATACTGGGGGTGACCCTGGGCCAGGCACTCAACCTCTCTAAGACTCTATTTCCTTAGTCTCAAAAAGATAACCACACCTTTCTCATAAAGGTGAAGCAAGACATAGAACTAACACAGAGAAAGTACCTTGAAATGATACGATTGTCCTCACTTGTGTCCTAAGCCTAACTGAATTCAGAGACTTCAGAGGCCACAGACACAAGCCCAGGATTTTTCTGACCTCCTCCTGCCTTCCATCTTCAGGATTGCTCTGCTGGGGAGGTCCTGAAACAACCCTGGAAGAGCTCCTCCCCTGCCCACCACCCTCCTTCTCCAGGGAGCAGAAATACCTAGTTTCAGCCCTAATAATACCTGAATGAGATTTATAGGACACCTTCGTCCCCAGAGTTCTCACATACTATTTCTCTTATCTTTAGATTGTCCTGTGAAGTAAAGTGATGGTACAGCCTCTTTTCAGCTTTTATGGAAATGGAGACAGAGAGGAATGGTGACTCTTACCAAGGTCATGGGATTGGAATATGGAGCCAAGCTGCCTCAGGTCATACAAGATCATCAGAAAGAGAATGTCTGAGCAGGAAGAGAGGAGTCAGCTACCATCCTGAGGCTGTAAAATTTGGGGGCAAGAATGGAGGAATCCCAGGCAATCCTGCTTGTCTGAGACTTGGCAAGAGACCTGGGGAATGTGACTCAACCCTTCCATGGGGCCTCTGCTTTTTGACCTGTTGGCCTAGTATGTCCTCCACCATTTCTGCCCTTGTCACATCCTGTCAGGCCTGTTCACTCTGAAACACTCTGGCCAGGCCTCTGGCAAATGGAAGCTCTGCACCATCTGCATTTTTACCCCACAGGACTCTGGACAGTGTGCTGGGAAATTGCCAAAGCAGAGGCTCCAGCCTTCTAGGAGTTAACGACTCCTTCTCCCCAGCTGTCCTCCCTTTGGTGCTCCACTTCCTCCCTCCTGCTCACAGCAGGCAGGGCCTGGACCTGGGAGCCATGCTGCTGTGCTGTTGCCAGGGGAGCCTGGAGGCAGATCTGAGCTATGCAGGGAAAAGGCCCAGCCTGTCAAAGTGTCTGAGATGAACCGCCGCTGTCCCTGTGCAGCTGGGCTCAGACGTGTCTCGGCTCTTGTCTGTGCCTGAGAATGGTGAAGCCCAGTGAGGTTCAAGGGCAAACTCGCTATTCATTAGTCAGGGGTTCTTGACGTCTTGTCTCTCCAGGGAGGGGTTCCCCCCTTCCTCTCTCTCTTCCTCCTGTGACACATTCCTGGGTGCCTTTGGTGACTACTACACACCCTCCTCTTGCCCATCCCCCTCTCCATAGTCCTCTGAATAAACTAGCCTCAAGGAGACCAGGCAGGACAGAGACAATGGCTTCAGGAAATCATTCAGGCGGGACCCCAGCCACTCTGGCCTGCCTTCCACTCCCACAGCCCCTGTAGGCCCACTCTGCTGTGACTCAGGGCACTCTGGGCCACCAGCTTGCACAGGCCTGGATGGGAGGAGACTACTGGGCACTGCCCTAAGGACAACATGCAGTGCAATGCCATTCTCACTGGGCTCCAGGTATACATATGTCTCACTTGCTGGCTGTTTTTGTGCATATATGTACCATTATGTGTCTACTTAAAGACACTCTTCAATGCTGTCTTGGCAAGTATATTTTCTAAAATGTAGCAGTATCAAAAAATAAAAGGCACTGGTTGCAGTGGTGCATGCCTGTAATTCCACCAACTCAGGAAGCTGAGGCAGGAGGATTGCAAGTTCAAGGCCAGCCTCAGCAACTTAAGAAGACCCCATCTCAAAAAATTAAAAGGGCTGGGGGTATATCTCAGCACCCCTGGAACCAATCTTCAGTACTGGGGAAAAAATATAAAAGGCACATATACTTGATCACAAATATATTGCACTACTAGGAATTTACCCTGTGGGTATATTTGTAAAACTTCCCAAAGAGGTATGTACAAGAATGTTCATGGGATCATTTCTTTGGAGTGTAAAGAAATGGAAATAACCAATGGGTCCTTTCATATGGTGGAGTACTATGCAGTTTTAAAAGTCCATGTGGTAAGATCTCTATAGAGAGGCTGATATGGAATGTTAGCTAGTGTATATTATAGGGTAAATAGAATAAATTGCAGAGCAGGCAATAGAGTATGCTCTTATTTGTGTACATTTAAAAATCAGGGGCCAGCTGGGTGTGGTGGCACACACCTGTAATCTCAGCAGCTCGGGAGGCTGAGGCAGGAGGATCACAAGTTCAAAGCCAGTCTCAGTGACTTAGCAAGGCCCTAAGCAACTTGGTGAGACCCTGTCTCTAAATAAAATACAAAAATGGGTGGGGGATGTGTGGCTCAGTGATTAAGTGCCCCTGGGTTCAATCCCAGTACCGAAAAAAAAAAAAAAAAAAAATCAGGCCAGGTGTGGTGGCACTTGCCTATAAATTCCAGAAACCCCAGAGGTTGAGGCAGGAGGATCTTTAGTTCAAGGACAGCCTTAGCAATTTAGTGAGGCCCTAAGCAACTTATTGAGACCCTGTCTAAAAATAAAAAATAAAAAGATCTGGAGATGAAGCTTAGTGATTAAGCACCCTTGGGTTCAATCCCTAGTTAAAAAAAAAAAAAAACCCAAATCATAAGTATGCTTATGTATGAGTAGTTTCTGAAAATATGTATTGGATAACCACCTCTGGGAAGTGGGGATAGAGGGAAGCTTTCTTCTGTATGACAATGTTTTCTTTCCATGTTTGTAAAATATTTTTCTTGAAAAATATAGGGACTATTTAATAGGCTTAACTTCTATCAACAAACTTGGAATAGAAACTCCAAGACAATGGTGTTGATGTTGCAGGAAAAAGCATTCCAGAATCACTGGTGACATTCTGAGTTTAATGATCACATTATCAGCATGGCTCTGTTAATCAAAAAGTCTAATAGGTGCCAGGCTGTTTCTCTTGGTCTTGTTTAGGTGGGTATCATGTTTCCAATTCACCCTGTGGGAAAGTTGGTTGATCTGCCCAAAATTCCGGGAAGGTGGAGGACAAGGGTCAGGAACCTTGTGGGGGCTCAGGAAGGGTGTAGGCTCTCAGCCATTGCCCCTCCATCCTCAGGAGACTGACCCCTGGGGATCCCAGGGTGGCACCACATGGACTCCATGAGTAGAAGATGTCTCTATCCTACTGCATCCCAGAGGAGGACAGACCAACTGGGGCTGGCAGCAAGTGGATGGGGTTCTGAAAGGTACTATTTGCATAAACAGCATGTGTCCTGAGAGAAAAGCACCCTTTGTATTGCTTACCCCAGTGTCAATTGCCCCTGCTTCACCTCCCCCCACCCTCAGCCAAAGAGGCCTGGAAGGTGTTGCCTGTGATGGGGGACAGGAGCTCCCAAAGCCAGAAACCTTGGCATCCTGCCATAGGTTGGGGCACAGCAGCTCACACAGTTCTCTTCACTGGGCCCTGGATAGCCTGGGAGGAGGGGCTGGGGAGGTGCAGGCCTAGAGGGGCCTGGGAAACCCATGGGAGTCTCTGGGGCTTGGTTATCTAGGTGGTCCCAGATCAGCTGCTGGCAAGCAGAGTGAGGAGAAAGGAGACATTAAGAGCAACTGCTGTGGACTAGGCTGTCAGGTGCCAGGTCACCGTGCTTTGGCCCAATGAGTCCTCTTTAATTTTATGGGCTGTGGGTGCCATTAGTATACTCATTTTACAGATGAAGACACTGAGGATCAGAAAAGTTATGGTCCTTAGTCACACAGCTAAAAATTTCCAGAAATGAGATTCAAAACCAAGACTAAATGGCTCTAAAATCTATACTCTGAACCCCAAAGAAATCCTGTTTAACTGGGTCACTTAAAGAAGGTCCCCAAAGCTGTACTTTCTCCTGGCCGTATCCACATATAAAGACATTAACCTTCGCCTGTAAGCCCACCTCAAATAGTCCCTTGCCTGGGGTTCTCCTCAATTCTACCTAATGCCATCTCTCTCCTTGAGGTGTGCCAAGCCTTGGAGACTGGGCACTGGGACATGAGAAGGAGGATTCCAGACCCTCATACAAATTGGGGCTTTTGGCTAATATTGCTCTTAAGTGCTGCTGCTGCCCAGTCTCCTGGCTCCTGGTCTTCTGCACTCCTGCAGACTTTGCTTCTTCCTTGAGGTCCTTGTCCTAAAGGAGCCTGGCAGGAAGGTGAGGAGGCTCCCAGGGTGGCCCCACTGCTTCTCAAAGGCTGGCCTGTTGGTAAGTGAAAGTAGGGGTCCTGGGAAGCTGATCCTGGAAAGCAGAGATGGCACCAAGGTGCTTGAGTTTCTAGGACTCTCACAAGACCCTTGGATCCATCTGAATTGTCCTGAGGGAGGACTAGGGCAAATTCTGGGAAAGAGGCCTCTTCCTGTCCTGTGAACCCTCTGGCTTTCTTGCACCAGTCCATGGATAATAAAGTTTCTTTGCAAAACCTTCCATGTCTCTGTTTTTTTTTTTTTTTCTGGGTGGATATTAGTGAAGAAAGATTCAGCTGGTAGCAAAGATAACTCATGGTGTCTGGAGGTATGGTGGGACCCTGGGAAGAATGGAGCAAGAAGCTTCACTAGGCCTTAGGAAGTCTACTTGACGTAGGGTTACCTCAGCAAGAAGATGAAGTACATGGCCTACCTTGCTTCAAGGATGGAAATTATAGGTGCTCTGCTCTCAGAAGAAGGGTCTTGCAGGTTTTGGATTGGAAAGCAGTCCCCAAGCTCCTCCTAAGCCTCCACTAGTGTCTTTTCATTTAATTTTAACAATGATTGCACAAGACAGTTTCATTTTAAGACTAGGCTTAACAGAAGCTCAGAGAGGCTAAGAAATATACCATGCCACACAGCTGGAAAATAGTGAATTTAAGCCCTAGCTCTCATCTCTATGACCAGAATGGGATGTAAAGGGTCATGAATTTCCTGACAGCCCCTGACAATTTTTTTTTTCATGTATATGCAAAATTACGATCATGCTTTCATCACAACATTCATTCTCACAAGGCCCCTGGACCCAGACAATAATTAACACTTTCTTGTGCCGGGCACTACATGTTTGTTTCTGTCTTAAATCATAGTTTAATCTTCACACCTTGATATAATAACTGGGCACTATCCTTATTCCTACCTACGCGATGAAGAGAGTGAGGCCCAATAAGCATTCTAATGTGGTCTGTGTGGGTGTGGATGCAGCCAGGATGCCAACACAGGTAGTCTGTCGGTGCGAGTGCCAGGCACTTAACCACTGTGCATCCCGCCTTCCTGAAGGACGGTTACCCCATAAGCCTGGCCCTGCCCTTAGACCCCAAGTGAAATGCCTCTCATCGGCAGTTTGGTTAGGGCCGAATCACTGACTGGCAGGTGGCGCTGCCCAGGGCGTCCGGCTCCCCCCGCGGGGCAGCAGGCTGGAGCCCCAGGGCACCGGGGAGAGCCAGGACCCCGGGCGGGAGAGAGAGGACTGGGGGGCACGCGGCACAAAGAGCTTTTTATTCAAATTTGTTTAGAGTTTCTCGAATTTGCATGAAAAATGTGTGAGAAAAGCCAGCTCCGGTGACCTCATCCGCACCTGCCATTAACGTTCAATTAGCGGCTGAATAGCGGCTGCCGACGCGACGTGCAGAGAATCCGGCCTGCCCGGCGCAGCTAGGGCGGCGGGACCAGCCGGGGATAGGATGAGAGCGAGAGACGAAGGAGGGGCGCAAGGCCTCGGCCTACTCCCTTGGGCTAGAGATCCGGGCCTCATCCACACCCCAACTCTCGGAGGGAGGTGCGGACCCCAGGGCCCTCCACTCCAAGGCAGTTCGGGTCGCACTCGGGCTCTGGGGATTCTTGGCTCTCCTAGCGCAGAGGAGGATGGGCTCGCCTCCTCCCCGAGACGGAAGGTGAACTGGCGAGCCCCGTCCCAACTCGGACGAGCTTCCTCGCCACCTTCCGGACAAAGTGTCAAGTACAAGTTCAAGTTCAGGGCCAGGCCCGTGGGCGGGGGATAGGGGGTAGGGGGCGCCGAGCCTTCCCCGGCTGCCTTTGTTCTCCGGGATAATCGCTCCCACGTCCCCTCCCTGGCGGGGCCAGGCAGATACCCCCGCCCCGCCCCACCGAGCCCCGCAGGAGCCGCCTCCTCCCGCCGGCTCGGCGCCTGTCCCCTGGTCCCGGCGACCCCGCTCAGGGCCACCGAAGGGTCTGGGGGCTCAGGGCAGGGGAGGCGCGATCCGAGCCCGTGGGAGCCTCCCCAACCTCGCAGTCCCAGCAGCAAACCGCACTTGGTCGGACGGATGCCCGCGTTGAGGTAAGAACCCTCGGCGGGGTTCGCCTGCACCCCCTCTTGCCCCGCCCCCCGTCGGGGCCTAGGCGACTTGGCGGAGCCCAGTGGAGTGTGCTGCGAAGGGGCTGGAAGGTTGGGCCACGCTTCTGGGCCTCCGGGGGGCGCGCTGCAACTCCAGAACTTTGGGGGCTTGAGAAGGTGGGTACAGCGGGTAAGGGTGCCCTGTGAAGGCCTGGTGAGATCGCCGGCCTTTTCCAAGGGCATCTGGCTAGCCTCTTGGTCTCCACTTCTGTCTCTCCTGGCTCTGGAGCTTCCTTGCTTCTTCTCAGATTTTGGCAGGAGGTACCCCAGTTAGACGCTAGCTGCTGAGGCCCTGGGGTTCAAGAAGGGTTGGAGGGATCTGTGTGGCTCAGCTATTAGGGGAATCCACTGTACCATTTCCACCTGTCCATCCTTTTCCCCCACACCTAAATTAAGGTGCTGGGCAAAATGGTGGTAATGGGGGGTGGAGTGGAGGGTGGGCCGTGATGTAGTGGTAGTTCAGGGAATGGGGGGTGAGCTTTATTGTAGGACCTCCTGCTGTTCCTACTTCCCTGGTTCCTGGATTCTGTACCAGTATGAGCTTGTACTCCTTGTACTCCACCTAAGCCAGCACACTGCCAAACTCAAAGGGCACAGAGGGCTGCTGAGAGGCCCAAACTTGTCCCCACTTCAGGTGTGTGATTTGAGGTCAAGTGTGTACTAGTGCTTTATAGACAGTTTTAACACACACAATACCTGTTTTCTGAATTCAAAGCAAGTTAGAAGTAGCAGATTAAAAGAGGGAGAAGGCCTTTTCCATGCAACTACACTGTTCCTTTTCTGTGTTCCTTCTCTGTGTCTTCCCTTGATTTCTCACTTCTGGGATTTTACCCACACCGAAGTTCCTTCCCATAAGAATACACTCCTTTTTATTAAACTTTGACCTGTAAGGTACCTTCTCCTCCAGGAGGCCTGCTCAGATTTTCCCCACAACTCTCCCTCTCTTGACACTTCAACAGAGAGTCAGCTGCACTGCCAAATGCTTAGTAGATATTCAGTAAATGAAATGATTTCCGGATGAATGAATAAAAAGGCAGATACAACATAAACTTAATCACTGAGGCTTGGATTTGTTTGGCTTTTACTATGACTTAAGCATAAAGAGAGCTGCTCCCATGAGCTCTTTTCCTCTGTTCCATCATATATATAAGGCCTCATTCCCAAGCAGGAACCAATGAGAGAAGGCTAGTTTTCTGTGCTCTGTTTAAAAACAATGGAGAAACTTTTTATGCAAATAGCTTTAAAGAGGAGGAGGAGGAGGAGGAGGAAAAGGAGGAGAAGAAGAAGAAGAAGAAGAAGAAGAAGAAGAAGAAGAAGAAGAAGAAGAAGAAGAAGAAGAAGAAGAAGAAGAAGAAGAAGCCCCGCAGCAGAAGGGAGCTGCTCAGCATCTGTACAGATATGCTCTCCATGTGACTAGGTCTCTGGAGGGCCTGGCACAACTGAAGTGTCATGAGCTTTATGGGACCTCAGTGGGGCCACCAGGAAGTTGACTGAAAACAGAGGCTGTGATGTACCTAGTGCACATCTTTAAGCTCCTAATGATGCATTATTGACATGCTGATGGTGGAGGAGCCTGGCAAGATGCTTACGCCTTTTAAAAAATGGAAACTAAATGTTTTTCAGTAAAATCATCTGCAGAGACTGTTCCAGATCCTTCCTCCTAGGAATATTGGGTCTGGACTTTTACCTGATCCTCCCTGGGAGGTTTTTCATCTAAGGTCCCCCAATTTATGGATGGGTAAAATAAGGGCATTTAAGGCAGCCATGATTTGCAAAGGGTGGGTGGTACAAACAGTACTCTACAGTAGACTGGGCGAAAAATAAGTTATTATTTATATGTATTAAGTCCACAATTCTTCCCAATTAAATTGGGTCTTGTTATTGGACCCCTTTAAAAAAGGGGTTGTATAACTTGCCTGCAGTCTTCCAGCTAAAGAAAGGTCAAGGTAGGCTTTGAACCTGTTTAGACTCTGTGCCTAACTATACTGCCAACATTCTACTTTTGTTTCTAAACTAGTCATTGAATGCTCACTTCCCTCAAGCCATTTTTTTTTTTTTTTACTGACTCTCTCCCTTACAAACCATGTAACTTTTTCCAGATCTGTATTTCTTCGTCTTTAAAATGGGCTTGCAAATCGATCTTATGGATTTGTTGTTGGGGTTAAATAAGATGTTGCGGTTGGTGTGGTACCTGAGACATTGTAAATGTATCCACAAATGACAGCCATTAATATTAATGGAAATCACATTTAATGACAATGTTACTGCCACTTGGCATTTTCAAAAAACAATACCTCCCCCTCAGAAAAGAAGAAAAATTGGACACCAATAGGTCTCTGTGTGCTTTAAGCATGCTGTAAGGAGGGAGGAAAGGGTGAAACTCAGATTAAAGAAAGGCAGCAGCTCCATTTTGGAGGCAGATAACTCAAACCCCAGGAGGTCACGTGGATGCCCAGTGTCTTAAATACGAACCCTGGAAATCTTATCCCTCCTGGGCTCTAAGTACTTTGGGACAGGTTGGGGCGGGGTCAGTTGAAAGAAGGGCCCTGTGAATAATTGAGATAATTAGAGACCAAGATAGAAGACTCTTAAGGAAAGAAATAGGAAGTATATTCTTATTGTCTTTATTAACCATAATTCTGATCATTGCCTTTTTTGGTTTTTTGAACCCCAGGGGCATTTTACCACTGAGTTACATTTCCTCAGTCCCAGTTCCTTTTTTTAAAGACTGTCTCGGGTTGGGAATATCACTCAGTTGGTAGACTGCTTGCCTCGCATGCACAAGGCCCTGGGTTCAATCCCCAGCACCACAAACGGGGGGGGGGGGGAATACAGTGTCTCACTAAGTTGCTAACAATGGCCTCAAACTTGTGATCCTCCTGCTTCAGCTTCACTGGGATTAGAGATGTGCATCACTATCGCCCAGCTGACCATTGAGTCTTGATGGAAATTAAATTAAGACTAGACCCTGCTACGAAAGCAGATCTCAGTGAAATGCTTTCACCTCCTTTCATTGAGTTAATATTTATTTATTCAGTGCTTATTCTCTGCCAGGCACTGTTTTAGGCATTGGGGATGTAGCAGAGAACAAAACAAAACAAACCCAAAACCAAAAAACAAAACCCTGCCCTCAGGAGCTGGTGTGTGCATGTGTGTGCATGTGTGCCTGTGGCAGAAGCCAGAACACATCAAGAGTTCTGTGCTGCGTAGACCTACCCACTTCTGAGCAGAATTCCTCCTGGGTGGGAGGGTCAGCAGGACTTTCCTCACTCTCTCATTCCTTAAAGCCAAGGACGGACAGCCATCTGCCTGCAGGTGTTATTAAGGGCAGGGAGATGGACTCTACTCTTTCCCTATCAGGAAACAAGTAAGGGGAGGTGGGGCTGTCATTAAGTGGTAGAGCAATTGCCTAGCATGTGTGATGTCCTGGGTTCTGCCCCAGAATCACTGGGAGTAAGGGAGAAAGAAAGCAGGAATATATGTAATGGATAAAACAGAGATTCCTCAGACCCATCTAGCAAGCAGTATGAAGGTTTTCTGTCCTTGCCCATCCTTTCCTGATTCTGGGACCCAGGGAAGGTAGAAATCCTAGCATTGGCTAAGGGGCAGAAATAGGAGGTGTTCTGTAAAGAAAATCAAGAGGACTGGGAAAGGATAAGGCTGTATCCAGAGGTCTGGGCAAATCATATTAACAGCTAACCTGTACCAGGCATGCTTTTAAGTGCTTTACATGTATCAGCTGTTAATCCTCACCAGGACCCTCTGAGAGCAGTGCCATTATTAATCTCTGTTTTAGAAATGAGGAAATTGAAGCACAGAGACTAAGTAAAGTGTCCAAGATCACATAGTCAGTGGCAGATCTGGTTCAAATTTGCCCATTCTCTATGGTGCCCTCTGTGGTAAATGGTTTCTGTCCCCCCCCCCAATTTGGGAACTACTGATATCCCCAAGCCAGAAGCCATGGAAGTTGTCTTAGTGCCCCCTCCTTTCTTCTGGCATGTGCCTTGCACAGAAGTAGGCAATTAGTGACAGTGGCATTCAGTTGAATGTTTTCACCTCTGGGTACCAAATCAGGTCCCTGTATTTGCTCACAAAGCTCCTAAAAATGCTCCATCTTCTTTGGAATCAAAACAGGAAAAATACTGGCTCTGCCTTCTCAGATTGGGGAATCTTCAAGCACTCTCCACCCATTCGCTAAGCTCCTGTTTCCTGTCAGTTGAAGAAGGTGACAGTGTCAATGCAAGAATACTGACCAGAGTGAAGCAGGGGTTACAGGAGATGCTGTGTGTGAAGGTGCTTTGTGAAGGGTGAATCTGGTGAGAGATCATGCTTACCTGTCTCAGCAGTAATCTCTGCCTTTCGGTCTTGGGCCAGAGAAACTTCAGTCCTTTCATCACAAACCGAGAGAGAAAGAGCCAGAGAGCAAGAGAGTGAGAGAGAAGAATTGAAGGGAAAGAGGCAAGAGTGGGTTTCCACACACAGGGTTGCTTCTGTCCTACCCAATGGAGGGGCTTGCTGCAGTGAGGAGGGAGCTGGGGTGGCCCCAGGAAGGGCCAGCAAACACCAAGCACAGGAGGTCAGGAAGTGTGTCTTCCAGCCTAGTGCCTTCTGGTTAGAATTTGACAGTAATAGCACTGGCTTTACAATGCTCATCGCGCTAGTAACTGGGTAACTAGCCAGTAACTGGCTAATGAGATGTTTCTGTTTTTTCCTGGTGCGGATAGATCTATCACCAATCATCTGAAATATGTGGCATCAGTAACATGATGGCTAGTGTAATAAAAACTCTTTGGGATTCCTGCCCCGACCCACTCCAAAACCATATCAAATTCTTCATGGATGAAAGGGTTCTGAACCTGGTGGATCTAGGGTAGGAATTAGGTGCATCGTGCCTGATCTGCAGAGCCACTCCTGCCCAGGGCTCCTTCAGCCTTCTGGGTCTCAAGTCAACTCACTAGAGAGCCTAAGTTAGGGAGACGCGGGTTCAGTGAAACTTTGCCAGAGGGAAATACACAAATCAGAAGCCTGGAGTGCCCACTTGGCTTAAACTACACTTCCCCAAAAGGACTTTGTTAGAAAAGGAAAGCAAGGGTTGGGAGTATAGCTCAATGGCAGAGCGCTTGCCTAGCATATACAAGAACCTGGGGTGGAGCCCTAGTACTGGAAAGAAAAAAAGGCAAAACTTAAGAATAGGGGTGCTGGTAGTACACCAGAGGAGTTGGGGGGCAAATACTACATCTGAGTATACCTATTTCCCCAGGAGTCACATTAATTATATTTTTATAATTTATTCTAAATCTGTAATGCAAAGAAAATCAGTCTCGAGTGTTAATAGTGATGGTCCTCCTGATCACACCTCATCTTTTACGTGTCTCTTAAAGTATTGACAATGTAAAAGAGAAACTGCTTTACAGTGCTGCATCTTTAGTCTTCCCTACTCACCCTCATCTTTCCTTCCAATCCACCACTTCTTGTCTAAATTTAGAGCCACCCTGCCGAGGTAGGCAGCCTTCTTGCGTCCTGGGCAAGGGAGGAAGCGTCCTGTAAACCCCAGCCTAGTGATGTGCTTCTCCTCCAGCGCTCTGCAGTCCGGGTTCTGTGCCTTTTAGGCGTAGGGACCAGAGCTATCCGATTTCGCGGTCTTCGACCGTGCAGCAATTCACCAAGGCAATCTGTGCAGAGAGGTTAGGAGCACCGGGTTGACAACGCGGCCAGGCGCAGGAGTCGGCGGCATCTCAGACTCTCTGTAGCTAGCCAGGCAGTCCTGCAATCCCCTACCCGCAGCGTCTGTTTTGCGCAGGCTGTAACCAGAGAGAACGCTTCATCCTCGAACTCTAACTCGGGCCCAGAAGGAGACTCTAGGGAAAGCCTAGCTTGTCTTGTGGTCCCTCTTTCTTAATCGTGGCAGCCAGCTAGGGCCTGCCTTGCCCTGTAGAAGGCTGGTTGGGAGTAGCGCAGTCCGGGGTTGGGGCACAGGAGGCAGCGTGTTATACTTTAAATTGGGCTCACATCCGGAATATCGGATTTTTTCCGATAATCAGGATTATTATAGCTCTATAATTTATTCTAGCCCCAAGGTTCCAAGAAATTCTATAATGAACGTCAATATCTACAATCGCCTGGTCATTTTGTATCG
Source organism: Tamias sibiricus (assembly GCA_025594165.1). Classification (NCBI taxonomy): domain Eukaryota; kingdom Metazoa; phylum Chordata; class Mammalia; order Rodentia; family Sciuridae; genus Tamias; species Tamias sibiricus. Next base: position 153,483,062 of record CM046659.1, read on the forward strand.
AATGGGAGGCCATCGGGTTCTTGGTGGTGGAAAATGTAAAAACTGCCTCATGGGGGTGACATCACCTCTCTCTTCTTATTTCCTATCATTCGGAAAGAATTTTCTCCCCGTGGAGAACCCAACTTGTTTGAAACATATTTCTCCTGATTCTGAGAGCTAGAGATAAATTATCTTGATAGGTATTTTCTAAACTACTAAAAACAAGCAAACAACAACAAAAAAGGCAGTCCGAGCAGGCCCCAGGAGTGCGTGCTGCCACCGGTGCCTTAGACCTCTGACATTAAGTACACGAAGAGCCTGAGCTACCTGGAGTGTGTCAAATACAGATTGCCACGCAAAGCCTCACGGCTCCCAACTGCTGCTCTACATCCCTAGGCGCAGAAGACCCTGTCCTCGGTTTCCCTGGCCGGCGCCCTCTATGCTCTCTCCGTGTGTGTGACATGGTGAGGCTACCGCTGGAGAGCAAATGATGGGAGTTCTTAGGGATTCTGGAGTCGCTCTGGGGCGAGATCGGGTTTGTCCCACGACCTTGGCTCCAGGAAACTGTACAATGAGACAGACCCCAATTTTCTCCCCTTGGAGTTGAAACAAAACCTGAAAGCCCGAGGTTGTCAGCACCGCCAGAGGTGGCGCCTTGGCGGCGGGGGCTGCTAGAGCCTCGTGCCCGCGCGGTTTCCAGGCCTGGGTTCAGTTTCTTGCCTAGTTGAGTTAGTTACTTAGCTGGCTAGCTAATAGCCAGCTTACAGGCAACGTTTATATAGACGCAGAGCCTGGTCGGACGCGTTCCTGTGTCCGCCAGATCAAGAGCTGCCCGACTGGGTTCCCGGGAGGAGGGAGGATGGGAAATTCCTGGTAATTGGAGGGGAGGTTTTCCCTGGGCGCCCCTCGGTGGAGTGGCCTTGGCTGCAGTAGAGGAACAAAGGGCTAAGGTGCCCGCGCGCTACGCGCCCTCGGGGCCCGGCGCGCCCTGCATTTATGCCCCCTCCCCGCGCTGCGGCGGCCGCGGGCTTTGTGAGCTGGGGCGGCGCGCAGAGCTGCACCTGCCCGGCTTTAAGTACCTTGGCTAGGCAGCGCGGGCGGCTGTTCTAATCGCCATCTCCAAAGTACCTGCTCATGAATAAACACCAGCCCTATTTATCAGGTACTTAGCGCTCATTGTGAAGGGGAAATTGGCCCTTTTCTGAAAGTGGCTATCCTCAACCCATCTGCACAGCGCTGGATGCAGAATTTTCCCCACCCTTGAGGCGCGCGCGCGCACACACACACACACACTCACTCGCTCGCTCTCTCTCTCTCTCACACACACACACACACACACACACACACACACACACACACGAGGCTCCTCTAGACTAAGATAAACTCGCTTTTCTTCAGTAAGTGCGTGATTGAGCCTCAACAATAGGCGGAGAGGAAAAGGCCGCTGGGTCAATAGCCTGCATTTCTCCCATTGATAAGAAAAGTCAGCTTGGGGAAGGCAGGATCTTTGGAAAGGCTTGTCCTGCCGTTCTAGCCACAGGGGCCTTGTGGACACACTTGCACATAGTGAGGACATGCTGTTTTGTGGTTTCCTAAACACTGGGCAACATATTGGAAGCAGTGGTCTAAGGTGTCTGTGGTGTCTGTCAACCTCGGCCAGGTGTGCCCCAACTGCATCATTGTCTCCCTACTTTCTCCAACTGGGCCCCTTGGGCCTGGCTCTTAAGTCTTGGGCATTTGGGAGGAGAATATAAAGATCGGGATAACGCACAAACTCCTAGGCCAGTATACAAGGTCTTTCCAGGACCCGGATGGGCCGAAGAGCAGCTTTCTTCTGATACAGCTAAGATTTCCCAGTGCAGGGAACTGGGGGAGTGGCCTGCTCCACCCACACAATCCTGGTAGCCCCAGGGAAGATATAAAAGCATGGTAAATATGTATTAATTTGTAAATCCCCACACAGGCGCGGCAGTAACCTTTAAATGCATTTGGGAGGGTGAAGGCACGCTTCTTTTCCACTCGTACATTCCTTGCAACATACGTGCTTTCTGTGTACACCGGACACACGTTCCCAGGACTCTTCCCTGGGTGGAATTCATCCTTAAACACAGTCAATTTTCTGGACCTGCGTACTGCCACAAACAGCTCTGAAAATGAAAGTGTGGAGATTTAGCTTATCCAACGTTTAAAAATGGCTTTGTCTTCATTCAGCTTTCCCGATTTCATTCTGTGTTTTAGAAACAGAAGCCCAGAGTCATTACCAAAAGCCTGGCTCTGCCGCCTAGACCTTGAGTAGCTCATGAAGGTGGCCACTCAGGGTTCAGGGATCCAGGATGTTCACAGAATCCTTGTTTATCGGGGGTTCCTAGCACATTCTGTTTACACTGAGTGCAGGCGTTCCCTGCACATTCAACTTCCAGACTCTTGCCAAGCACTAAGAAAAACCCTTGAGCCCTGCGTGGTGCGAGCGCGGGTGTGCCTGATTTCTTTTGCGAGGCGAAAGCTGGGCCTGGCAAGAGCACCAGAACCTGAGATTGCTGGAGGTTGGTGGTGGAAACTCCAGGCTGTGGTTAGCCACAGAAACACCAGCGTCCCGGGAGTCCCCAGCCCCTCCCAGTTTCCTCCACCGTGGAGGCATCAGGCCAGTGGAGATCCTCTCTAGCCCTGGCAGTGCCATCAAACAAAATCAGCCCTCTGAAATTTGTCCCAAATACAGCCGCTTATTTTGGGAATATTCTAGGAAAAAAAAATCTTGTTTCTCTTTATGATTAACAGGAGGTAATTGAGAGGGCAGGCCAATTGCACGAGGCCAGAGACAGGGATGGTGAATGTGACCTGTAGAGATGTGCTGAAAAACAGGATGCTCAACATTTGCGTGTCTCTGCCTTTTCTGCTACAAATCACCTTCCTATACCCCAGCAGTTTCTGTGTTGGGACAACACAGGCATTCTGCCTTGAGGATCCTAGGCCAGCTCCAAGCCCTGTTGGCAGCTCGTTTTGTCCCCGTGGAGTATGCCTGGAGTATTCCAGCCCCAGAAGGAAACCAGTAGGTCAGGGCCATCAGACACCATTGGGAGGACCCAGTTGAGGGGTTTCCTTTAGTGTGGGAGGGTCCCCCACGATCTCCTTCTCCACCTGTGCCACCTACTCACCTCATAGGGACTGAGCTTCCCCATCTGAAGCTTTGCTGATTTTATTTGGAGAAAGTTCTGGAATTAGAATTAGTTGCTCTTGTATGGTTTTCATTGAGTGTTTAATGGTGGGGGTGCTTGGGTTTCCTCAGGAAATCTTTGGATTTGGGGAAGGGCTTGAGAGAGTGGCCTCGGGACTGGCCACCGAGGCGTGACTGGAGCACGGTAGGAGCAATAAGGATTTCAACCCTACTCCCTCTCTCTTCAGCACCCCCACTTTTACTTTTTTCAGCCACATTCTTGGTTCACATCTCTGCTGTCCCTGGTGGTGGTGGTGGTGCGGCGGGTAACCTGGCTCCCGGCAAGGGCCAAGGAGGATCAGAATCGAATGGAAGCAAAGCAGGCTGCAGCTCCAGGGCGGGGTCCTCCACCCGCATGGTGGAACCAGGTCCGAGGCCAAGGACAGCCGTTTGGGAAATGCTGGGGCCGTTTGCTCGCCCTCAGACTGGACTCAGGCCTCGGGAGGGCATGACCTCTCCACACCATGCCGCTAGTGTTCAAATCCCCCGCCCCTTCTTCTCGATGAATGCCTGCGGAGTTACTCCGTCTGGACGACGTCCGGATGACGGGAGTATGCGGTGCTGGCTGGCCAGGAGCTGCGAAGCCGGGAGAAAACTTACAGGGTTCAACCTAGAAAAACCTACAGAAGAGCTCGGGGCTAGACCCAAGCTGGCGGGGGATTGGGAAGAGAGCCGCGTGTGTGTAGGGTCAAGGATGAATCAATGGGACTGCCTGAAGCCTGAGATCCAGGATCTCTTATTCCGTCTAGTAGAACTTGCGGCCCCTGGACATGTGACCTTGCCCCGGTTTTGCTTCTGACTAGGAGCAGGATACGGATCTTTAGTTCTCATACCGTCTTGCCTACTGAAACTCATTGGTTCCTTGAAACGACCCGGCCTACACGCCGTACCTCCATCTTAAAGTATCTGGCCTTTGGTCCCCTAAGCTCCCACTTTGTCCGCGTGATGCCAAGTCACCACTTAGCGCAAAAGAGTGCTTAGGCCAGGAGGATCTCGTTTGCATGCTTTTCACCTGCAGCGCACGGGTCGTGCTGCGATTCTCCTGCAACCTGTACCTGCCGCCTAGAGAGAAGACGGCGGTGGCCTCTGCTGACCCCAGTGCTCTGGAGTACGGTCTTCTGGGAACTTGCGGTTCCTCACTTTCTCTGCCTGGGACGGGTGGGAGGTAGGTTCTTGAAATTTCTGGGGGGTTTCCCCTGGATTTCTTTGGCTGCGGATCATGGAAGAGAACTCTCAGCCCAAGCGGCTCGAATTAGTCAGCAGCGGGCGGCCGGCCCTGGTGCCCGCCATACGCCTTCAGGGGTAGGCTTACTTTCTGCAGGGGGAGGTAAAGGGGGTTGTGAGGTCGTGAGAGGAAAGGGACGGCGGAGCCTGGACTTCTGGTTCCCACGATCCCTCTCTCAGTTTACTTTCGCGGTTTCTGTTCCATTCTGGTGCAAGGTTCCTTGGCTTCTCCCACAGCTGAGCGGAGAAACCCGGGGGTCGGGGACAGGTTTCACTGTGCGGGATTCTTGGGGTCAAGTCCGAGGGTCACGTGCGCTCTTTCTGTTTCCTCCCGACCAGACTGTTCTAGATCCGCCGGCAGAGGGCGCCTTGAGCCCGAGAGGCGCGCTTTTGAAAGCATCTCCGGGGCCCCTGGCGCCACACTGTGGGGCTCAAAGGCTTAGAGCCACACCTGACACCACTGTGTCCCAAACTCACAGAGTCGCACGAACAAAGAAGAGCGCGACCCAAGGTGGGTGGGAGGGACGGCGTCGCCACCCTACAACTGGACCTGGGAGGACGTGGGGGCTTAGGGGCTCTCCAGTACATCTTCTAGTTTGTAATCAAGTTAACATTGGAGGGAATCAATTATGTGCACAGTAGAGGTGTATGCGTGCCAGCAGAGTTTGTACGTGTGTATGCACTTAAGTGTGCAGGGGTCGGAAAGGGCAGAAGATGTAGTTCCTAAGACTTGGCTTCTCCTAATTTCTGAGCTGGAAAGTTTTTCTAAAACATTTAGTCCAAGTGTTCAAGCATTCCCTTTATTCCCTTTAATTAATTAATATATATACACACACAGAGAGAGAGAGAGAGAGAGAGAGAGAGAGAGAGAGAGAGAGAGACCACCCAAGGGCTTCTCAGGTCTTGCAACAATTAGAAATATGGCTGACTCAAGGAACATTGGGAAAGGGCCAAGCTCTAGCTTTCTTCTGATCTTGTTTCCTCTGCTATAAAACACTGCAGTGGGACCAGGTTTGGGTTTCTGAGGTCAACTCTGAAGGGATGAATGTGCATAATTATGAGTGCCCATAAAGGGCATAAAGGGCTCTGTGAATGCCTGAAAAAGTGTGTGGGATGCTGTGTGTACCCATCCATGAATGGGTGACTGTGTCTGCAAATTGTGTGAAGATGTATTTGTGTATATTTGGGAAAGGGTGTATAAGGAGGTATGTGTGAAACAGTGAAGGGATATTTGTGTCTGTGAATGGTGTACCTGTGTGTAAAGGGTTAGCCAAATCATGAATAATTGCACCTTCAAAAGAAGTGTCTGTGCACACCCATGCACACACACTGGCACCCTACCACTGACTGAAATCCCTCTGTCTGCTTTCACTACTCTTTCAGATGAGCCCTGGAGCTCATTCTCATTCTGGGGCCCCACAGGAAGGAGGAGTAACAGAGAGAGAGAGAGAGAGAGAGAGAGCACCCAGGGGTGCAGGCTGCCGGGTGTGGCCCTGCCCCAATGCCCAGCAGGCTTTAAGGGCTGCAATTAGGCAAAGCTTCTGTGCAGCAGAGGGAGGGAGGGAGAAGGAGGAGGAGGATTACCGCAAATTCATTTCTATTTTCCAGCCCACTAAGCCTGCAGTGTGTCCCTGGTGTTAGCATGAGAATGGGCCAGGGCTCTGTGAACCCCCCCACCGACCTACTGACCCCTCTCCCCCAACGTGAATAGCAGGACTTGAAGCCTCCCCAGCCTCTCCAACCAGTGCCTGCAAAGCCACGACTTCTAATCAGGGTAATTTAATATATTTTAAGCCCCCGGCGGCTTTATTTTCCCTCCTTTTCGAGTTTGTTTTAGGCATTCACAGCTCTCACCCCATCATTAGACGGCCTTATTTGACGGATGGAAGGAGCTGCTATGAGACCACAGCCCTTTGTGTCCCCCACATAAGCTGGGCTTCCCCGTAATTAGAATGGTATTCCCAGCCATTGAGGCCTTTCATGAGGTGGAACAAAAACTCCCCGAGATGAATATCCCCCAACTCTCAGCCCCCTGGCCGGAAAAGGGACTGTGAGTTAAAGGGACTCTTTGGGGAAGGCAGTCTGTGACCAAGGACAGCTGAGGTTCTGCCAGGGTGAGGAATTTTGAGGTCAGTGGGAGCAGATACCAGACAAAGGCTGGTCCAGGTTGCTGGTAAACACCAGTCACCTATATATACTTCCCCAGGCACTAAGCCAACCTCAGGACCTGCCTAGGCTCAGCCATTGTGGTCAAAGGACCTGCATCTACACATGGGGTTGGGGAAGCAGGCTGGAGGGTGCATGTGAACACACAGAGTCATTCAGATGTTCACTCAGATATGACTTTTCATTTAAACACACAAAACGCACATCACACATAGTCACGAGCTTGAGATTACATTGTAAACACACACACACACACACACACACACACACACACACACACATGCACGCTCAACCACAAGATCACAGAACCAGATTGGGAAATACTTGTAAATGTACACACATGCTACACACACACACTGTCACCCAGACACAGAATTAGATTGCAGTTGGTCTTTCTATCTGTGTACACCCACACACACACAGGCCACCCAATGGGGATTTGCTTATATAAACACACACATACTTCTGCACACTTATATATGTGCCTACAACCTGAGGGTCAATTAATCCACACTCTGGTTTTGTGGGTACAGGGCTTTCACCAGCTTGTGCACAGGTGATGGCATTCCTCCTCCTCTAGGGTACAGACTTCCTTCTGGCATCATTTCTGGGTCCATGCTTAGCCTGTGTTGAAATATAGAGATTGATACACACACACACACACACACATGGAATTGTGCACGTCCTCTGGCTTACACTGACACATGAAAACTCAGGAAAATATGATGGAATCAATACGCCATTACATTTACAGGGCAGACACTCATGACCAAAAATACTGGAGGACTTAAGGATGAGGCCTCCTACAGCCTGATCTTGTACTGTGAACTAAGCCCCCAGGTGGACTGGACTTTCTGGGTCTCAGGTGGGTCTCCCATGCCCTTTGGGAAAAAGACATCTCTGTTTTCTGGATTTCCTTCTTGGACTGGGCTCAAAGGACAGAAGGCAGGCATCTGACTGTCTGGGACAGTCAGTAGCTTTTCTCAGAGCAAAGGAAAAGCTCCAGGCGTGCTACTCTGGTCTGGGAGTCTGCAGAAGAAAAAATTGAGCCTCTTATCTGGGACCCAGGGGAAGCAGTCCCATGGAGAAACAGTGAGTTTCTCTGTAAGAATTCAAATGGGGTAGGAGATCACCAGTCAGGGATGCTATTTCTGGGGGCAAATTTTTTTTTGTACTGGGGATTGAACCCAGGGGTGCTTTACCACTGATCTACATCATTCCCGACCATTTTTATTTTTTTATTTTGAGACAGGGTATCACTAAGTTGCCCAGGCTGGTCTCAAACTTATGATCCTCCTGCCTCAGCCTTCTGAGTCCCTGGGATTATAGGCATATGCCACAGATCCCAGTTTATGGAGCGGATTTAGACTCTGTGCTCAGGGCTTGGAACACAGTGGTGGGTAACATACAAGCCTGTCTTTGAAGGAACCTAGAGTATCACAAGGGGAGAAAGACATATACAACATACAGGCCTGGCACAGGGTACAGGGATGAGGCTGGGGTTGAGCAGAAAGTCACATACTGGGCTGTCACGAGCTGTCTGTGGGCTGTGTGTGGACTATGTTGCGCATCGCAACCTAATGAGGGGATAAGTCTGGCACTGGGAACCTCCTGTGGCACCCCCACAGGAATTAATTGCCTAATGCAGGTGAACTTCCCCCTCAAGCTCTGCCAAAGATCCCACACAGCACCCGAGATAGGTGTAACTTGAGAAGATGCCAATCAACCTGCTGACTACTAGACATCATGAAGCAAGACTGTGCCCTTGAAACCTTATCTCTGCTTTTGATGTGCCCCCTTACATAAACCACCGGAGCCATCTTTTCTTCCTTCCTTTCTTACTTTTTTTAATCTTCTAGTTGTTGATGAACCTTTATTTTATTTACTTGTGTGTGGTTCTGAGAATCAAACACAGTGCCTCACACATGCTAGGCAAGCACTCTTCCACTGAGCTACAACCCCAGGCCATGGAGCCATCTTTGTCTAGTTCCAGCACCCATGTGGACTAGATCTATCAGGGGCTTTGCTTTTGCAAATACATTTCTGGCCACTTGTGTTTTGTTATTCACTAATTATTTGAGACTTTAAGTTTTAGGGTGGTCCTAAAACTAAAACATCCTCCTGGGAAGGAAGAAGAACCCCCACAATGAGACGCTGGCTGTCGCCCCTGTTAATGGGCCTCTAGTTTCCACAATGAAATACTGGTATCAGGGACTGGAGTGGAACATTTAACATTTGTGACACCTTGGAAGTCCCCCTATTTGATAAATGATGGATTGGCTTCTCTCCAAGCCTCTTTTCACTCTAAGATTCTTGGACTCCTGGCCTGTGCCTATGGCTTTCTCACTGTGGCACAACTTCCCAAGGGTATGAGGGGGTAGCACTCTAACTCATTTTGCACAGTGTACCTTTTTTTAAAATATTTATTTATTTGCTTCAGTTGTACACAATGCAAAGCATTTTATGTTTACGTGGTGCTGAGGATCGAACCCGGGCCGCACACGTGCTAGGCGAGCGCTCTACCGCTAAGCCACAACCCCAGGTCAGTGTACCTTTTCTTCAACACTATGGCCCACACCAAAGCTATGCCCAAGTTCATGGTGAGGGTGGTGGCTGGGGCCCATTCAGATCCCCAGGATGAGAGATTCTTAGAGAGAGAAGGGAGAGGGTGTCAGAAATCTTGTGGTTCTTGGCTTCTTAGTAGTGAACAGTACTGAATAGCAGTCCACCAAATCTTTTTAAGCCCTGTTATCTTCTGGAAAGAAGTTGTGTTGTTGTTTTTGGCAACATGGAATCAAACCCAGGGCTTCTCACATACTAGGCAAGCACTCCATTACTGAGCTACACCCTCATCCAGGAAGAGTTTTTGTTTGGTTTGGTTTGGTTTGGTTTGGTTTTGGGTACTGGAGTTGAACCCTCGGTGCTTAACCACTGAGCATCCCCAGCCCTTTATATTTTTTATTTTGAGAGATGGTCTCACTAAGTTGCTAAGGTTGTCTTTGAACTTGTGATCCTCCTGCCTCAAACTCCTGAGTTGCTGGGACTACAGGTGTGTGCCACTGCACTGGGCCCAGGAAGTACAGTTTTGAAGGATTGGAGTGTGCTCTCAAACTGGTAGTGATTTTCATGCTTAAAACAAACAAACAAACCTCCCCTTGGGTATGTGGAAAATCCATCTTACTCTTGTAACTAGTGGTGTTATATGCAAACACATACCCAGGAAAACCCCAAACATCTCTAAGTGAGATGTTCATCTGCTTCTCTTTCTAGAAAAAAAATACCTGGGGTTAATCAGAGAACAAAGGATCTTTTGAAACCACTTCTGATAACTTTGTTTTGTTTTAAATGCAGCGTTCCTTGGTGAATATAGTTGTTGGGGGCCTGGGCTCTGGAGATGACCTAGGTTCAGAGTCTTCTTTTTCGTGTGACCTTGGGCATATCACTTTGGGCCTGGATGTCTTAAACTGTAAAGTGGGATAGTAACAGTACCACTTACAGTAGGGTTGTTATGAGGGTTAAGCGAGTCCATAGGTATGAAAGAGCTCAACAATGCCTTGCATGTGAAGTGCTCAATCAGTATTAGCCATGGTGATTCATATTACAGTGTTCAGTTAGTATTTGTTGGGCAAATGAGACCGTTTTTCATTTTGGTTGCATTCAAGATAAAGTTGTAGGAAAATTAGATCTTCCCGAGAAGCCTCTCTAGGGTAACTTTGGTAGGATATGGGGATGGGGTTTGGGTGGCTCAGGATAGACTGAAGGTCTCCTGAAATTAAAAAGAAAAAAGCTTTCATGGGGTTGGGGTTTCAGTGGTAGAGCGTTTTCCTATCGCGTGGGAGGCCCAGGGTTCCATCCCAGCACTGGAAAAATAAATGACTTCCTGAGCTGGTGCGGACTCAGGTCGTAGCGGCGGATGCCAGCAGGGGGAGCCCAAGTCGCCATAGAGAGGGCTCCCGCCCTCAACAAGGAAGGAAATTAAACCCGACAAAAATCCGACAGAGCTCCTACTGTGTGCAGTACACACGCCATGCACTGGGGGCGCCGTAACGTCAGGATGGTGTGGAAATTGAGGGTGTGGGTCCGCAGTGAACCAATGCAGAGGTGGAGGCCGGACTTGCTAAGCGCGAGCGCCCCTTTGTTGCAGCGCTGCCTGAGTTTGGGTCTTGGAGGGGCCTGGGCGGCTGATAATTCAAAAGCGAGGACGACCCCCAGGTCAGGATCTGGAGTTGACGGTGACCTGCTCTGGAGGAGGGCCGCTGAGAGCTCTGCTTCTTCGCTGCGCCCCAGCACCATGCTCAGAGCAGGCACCCAGAGCTACTCACCTAGCGAAGTAAATACAGCTGCCTCCCCAGAAGACTCCTGTTGGAGGCGTGGACACGAGGGATCCCATTCACCCCATTGGAGGTGAAAAAAGCACCCATCGTCCTCTCTTTAGCCACCTCTGCACAGACCCAGGAAGAGGCAAATTTCCGGCCCCATCTTGGTCCAGAACTGGGGTGCCACGTGGAATCTGGCCTCGAAAGCGGTGACATTCCTGATTCCGCTTCCAGCCACGCCGAGTTTTTTTGTCCACTACCCTGCGGTGGTGGGTGGGCAACTGAGAAAAGAGTTTATTCAGGAACCCAAACATATATATATGTGCGTGGGCACGCCGCAACGTACGCAGATAATAATTGTTTTCATAGATATTTTAAGATACCAAAGCTCCCGACAGTCCACAATTGAGGTTAATTAAAAACCAGTTGTTTCTTGGCTTTAAAAGTGCCAGAATCAAAAAGACGGTGAGGAGCAAACATTGGAGACATATTTCCCTAACCCCAGAGCAGGCAGGTTTGTCCCCGTGGGGGAGGGTGCGGTCGGACGGCGGGATCTGGAGAGAGGGTGGGACCAGCCGGGAGCTCGTCTGCTTCGCTTCTGGAGCGCCCGAGGGGCCCGAGGAATATATTCGGGTCCGACCCCATCGCTCCAGCACGGGTGAGGGGGCCCAGGCGGTCCTGCTCCCGGCTTTTGCCCCAGCAGGTTCAGGAACCTGACTGCTGTGCTCCCAGACGCTCCTAGAACAAGCGGATTGGGCTCACGGAGCTCCAAATGACAGCAGTGTGACCTTGGCCAGGTCGTTTAACCTCTTGAAACCACAGAAACCAAAGTGCCTGAGGGGTGCCGGCTTCTTAAAAGAGACTGTAAATCCCCCGAGAAGGGGGGACGTCTGTCTGGTTGGAGGGATGGGGGAGAGAGGATGCTGGATTTTTTTTTTTTTTTTTCATTTAATCATCTTGTTCTGAGGAGTCTGATCCTCCCGGATTTACAGAAGTGGAAGCCAAAGAGTTGATAATGGAGAAATGGGCACTCTTGTTTCTGGGACAACTGGCTGGAAGCTTTCTGTTTTTCCCTTTAGAAGTTCCTAAACAGATGCTGTGGGCCAAGGAGGGAGGAGAGGTCCCTAAAGTAACCAGCTAAGAGTAAAGTCCTTTTCACCTGGGGTCTTGGTTTGAGGAACCCAGATGGGATCCTGGACAGGGCCAGGTTGAATTTCAGTCCTCACTTTTCCCATCCGTAAAACAGGTTTTCCCGTTTTACTGATTGGAAAATGTTTCTTCCGTTCTCAATGGGAGGTTGCAGGGGCCCAGAGAGATACCAGGATATGGGTTGGTTGGGGGAGAGGAAGTCTCCGTTAGTTCTGGGAGGTCTCCTTAGGTATCCCCCTTCAGCAAGAGAGCAGTCACATTTTAAAACAGGGCCACTTGCCAGGGACTGATCCAAGGTTTACTTTTTGTTTCAGTGACTCCTGTCAGCAACCCCAGGAAAGAAACGGGGCCCAGGCGGTTTCATAGGCATCTCTGCAATTTCATAGGCAGAGAAACTGAGACTTACCCAAGGTCATCTAGTGAATGAGGAAAAGAAGAAAGAGCTAGGGTTTAAGGAGAGTTAAAATTCTGAATAGAATGGAGGTCTGGCCTTGCCTTCACACCAAGAAACCTCCTCTCAGGCACTCCTTCACTTCTGTATCCAGTTCATTGTCCCTTAAGGGTGGGGGTGGTTCTGATGTTGGGATCTGTCCTGTTTCAGGGACCCAGCCCAGTGCAGGAGGGCTCCTAGAAGGCAGAGGCTCCTGTGAAAGAGAAGGAGCGGGGGCTAGGCTGGTGCTAGTGCCCAAGTGGAACTAGAAAGTGGCAGAGAAGGCCAAGTCAAGTTCGCTGCAGAACTTAGTACTGTGGAAATGGTCATGGTCTAGGATGGTCTCCTGCTGTGATTTTCAAGTATCCCTAACTAAAACCAGGGTCTAACTCTCTGCTCCCTTTTCCCTCTCCACAGGAAAGCGGAAAGTTCTTCTTTGGTGACTGGAAACCTGGAGGTTATTTCTGAGAGAGAAATCCTGGGCCCCTCTCATCTTCTCTGACTCTGCTGACCATACCTTCAGAACCCTGAGTAGGTATCACAAGGTCTCTTCAGTCAACGTATCCCCACTGATGCCACCCAACTCCTGGAAAAGGAATCCTGCTGAGTACCAGATTAAAAAGAGAAAAAAAAAATCAAGGGAAACGATTAGGTTAGCAATGCTGCACAGGGGAGGCCAGGAAGAAAGTGCTGGGCTCTTGTGACCCATCCCAGAGAAGATCTGCTATTGGAGGGAGGACATCGGATCTGGAGTGATTCGCACCTTCCAACTCTCAGAGAAAGAAGCCTCATAGTTCTTCAGAGCATTGTCAGCAGAGATACCATGCACAGCAGGCGGCTGGGGCTGCTGTGCAGAAATGCCCCGGGATTAGATTGGAACAGTTTCCTCCCACCAATCCGTTGAAGAATCGGCTTCATTTTTAATTCTCCAAAATCGGGGAAATAAACTCCAGCATCTGGAGTGAAGGAGACTGTGTTCAGAGACCTTGCTCTTGGGCAGCCTCTCCCACCGGTGGCCCTAAAGTCCACAGGTGTCTGGCTCCTCAGTGCGCACGGCGGTCTTTGGAGGCTGCGCGGCAGCTTTATCTCCAGGGTAGAGGGTAGCAAACAAAGGTTTTCAAAGGAATATTTCCAAAGGAAGGAGTCCAGGGCTCCATCTCCAAGCTCCTGCCTCTTGCGGGGGTGTTGGGCACGGGCTGAACCCCTAGTTCGGCGGCGATAGTTCTTGGTCAGAGGTGCTTTCCTCTCTCAAAGGCGGGGCAAGAGCTGTCCATCCAGCGGTGCTGAATCTCAGACCGGCACCACAGGAGTCACGTACAGAGGTTTGTTTGCTCAGCCCCACATCTCAGGTCAGCCTTTCTGCCTGTGAGACAGCGTCTTCATGGAAGGAAAGTAGTCCAAGCCATCATCATCTTGTCCCCAAACCAAAAAAGCCATCTAAGTGGTCTTCATTTCCAGTCGCTTTTCTCAATCCACTCTCCACTCAGTACCCAGTCTTTTCTTTTTTCTCCCAGTGCTGGGGACTGTCAATCTGGGACCTCGTGCATGCTAAGCAAGCACTCTACCACTTGAGCTATGCCCCCAGCCCTAGTGTGGTCTTTTCAAGAGGCAAATCTGATCACACTTAAAGTCCTTCTATGGTTTCCTGTATGGTTCACAATAAAGTTTAAAGTTCTTTTTACAGCCAAGAGATTCTCTCTTCATCTCAATGATCTAGTACCTATCTACTTCTCCCACCTTAAACACCTATCAGAATGGAATGGATTTTTTTTTATCTATTTGGAAGACAGCTGCTAAGATTTGCTGGGGGAGTAGAGGTAGGTGTGAAAGAAATAGTGGACTCAAGGATGAGCTCCTGGAAGCATGGATGATCACACTTATTTATCTCTTCACCTCCATGCCATTTTGCCTCTGAAACCACACCAGGGTGTAGACAACAGGAAGGTTCTGGAGTTGAGAATCATTATTGAACAGAACTGAGAAGGCTGTTCAAGGTCCCTCATATACCTCTGGCTCATTTTAATTATCCTCCCTGTTCTAGCTGAGGAAACAGGCTCAGAGATGTGAAATAAGTGGTCCAAGTTTACACAGGTGTAAAGTAGCAGATATGGGAAGTAATTCTAAGTCTTTATTTTGCTCAAGAGAAAGAGGCAACCCTGAGGACTTCATCTTCAGCAGAGTCTATAATACTGGCTCGGGAGCCACCTGCTGCATTTAAATCCCAGCTCTGCCATTTGTTGACTTAGCTTCTTTGAGCCTCAGTTTCCTCAACTGGAAAAGGTGATGGACAATGATAGAGCCTCCTACCCACAATTACTATGAAGACTAAATGAGATAATATATTAAAAATGCTTAACGCCATAGCCATTATTATTATTTCCATAGGTCTGAGCCCCTCTCCTGACTATGACAGACAAATCCAGAAGGTAGAGAGGAAATCTGGGGCTGAGAATTTTCTGCCCCATCATTGGTGCTGGAGGAAAGAGGGCAGAGGACAGAGGAGGGGCCGCGTGACTGCCTGAGTTGGTGAGCAATTTACTGGAGGAGCTCATTTGGTGACTCTGATTCCAAGTTAATTAAAGATGGCCACTAGGGGTCATTGCCATGGTGACAATTAGCTGGAAAGGAGCCCCATTAAGGTGCGGTTTTAACGAGGCCAGTCGTTTTTAACCTAAGATCTAGAAAGAGGGTTCCTCCCCTCCCCAGGTTGTTTTCTTTTCTCCCTTTTCTGTATTTCAGATCCATTTCCGGACAGTCCCTGTTGAAGAAGACAGAGGAGGATCCTGGGTTTAGCTCCCCTGAAGAATTAGCAAGGCAACAGGTTTCTTCTTAGCATTATTCCTGCACCTGAAAGGAGGCTTAGGTGGGCCGAGGCTTTGAGAAGGAGGGTGGAAGAATTGAGGCCAGAGCAGGAGGCGAGAAAGGGATGGGACTTGTTCAAAATAGAACCAGAGGCCTATTCTAAAATTTAAAAATGTTGCTTTCTTCATCCTATCTGTTTCCTAAACTGAGTGGGGTGAAGGGAATTTCATGGAAGGAAAGGGGGATATGTGTGCATCGAGTCTGTTTCTTCTGAGTTGGAGGAAGGAAGGGAGAAGTCTCCTAATTCAGAGCACTTTAAAGCGTGTATATTTTTCTTATTTCCATAGTCATATATGCTTGTTGAGAAAAAACAGAAATTTCAAAAAGATACAAAAAGAAAATATCCCCTGCAGTCAGACATAATGATCATTAACATTTTCAGTGTGATAAACTGATCAGTCAGCTGGATTGAGAGAGGGGAAGGGGGATGTACAGTTTCTCATTTATGCCCTTTTCTACTGTTTGCATTTTTATCAGCAGAATGTCAAAGAAAACCCAGTTAAGCCAGGCGCGGTGGCACACGCCTGTAATCCCAGCACTTTGGGAGGCTGAGGCAGGAGGATCACGAGTTCAAAGCCAGCCTCAGCAATGGCGAGGCACTTAGCAACTCAGTGAGACCCTGTCTTTAAATAAAATACAAAAAAGGTCTGGGAATGTGACCCAGTGGTCAAGTTCAAACCTGGTACCACAAAAACAAAACAAAACAAAACAAAAACCAAACAGTTAAAATAGCACCTAATGCAGCATCTTCCTATATATTGAGATATATTATACATTTTTCTCTATAAAAATAGGGCTCATAAGTGTACCTACAAAATATATTATACATTTTTCTCTATAAAAATAGGGCTCATAAGTGTACCTACAATTTTGAAACCTGAATTTATCACTTCAAGATAACAAGATATCTGAGTGCCTTTACAGGATGTTACCATTTCTTCCTTTTTTTTTTTTTTTTTAAAAAAAGCACACTGTAACATATTCAAACTGAATAAAGACTAGATAGGAAAGGCAAGTTCCCTAGCTGAGTCCCCCTCTCCCTTGGTTCCCCACCACAGAGGCAACCATTAATGTTAGTTTCTCTTGTATTTGTCCAGAGATATTCTATGTGGGTACAAGTACATGGTTTTCCCCACCTATCTGTTTTGTGCAACACAATGCACAATTCACCCTGTACTATAGTGGATTTTAAAATATTATAATATATTTTGAAGTTGGTCCCATATCAGTGTGTATAGAGCTGTCTCATTCCTTTTTTAATGCCTGGCAGCCTGCAGCAGCTGGAAGTCTTTGGTATGAACAAGAGATGGCCTCAGCCCTTAAAGGGCTCACAGGGGTATATATCCTTTTTTTTTAATGTTTATTTATTTGCTTTAGTTGTACACAATGCAATGCATTTATGTTTACATGGTGCTGAGGATCGAACCCGGGCCATGCACGTGCTAGGCGAGCGCTCTACCGCTGAGCCACAACCCCAGCCCGGTTATATATCCTTTTATGACCAATATTGAACATAAAGATCAGTATAGAGAAGCACTTGGCACATGGTTATGGATAAATGGATAAGTAGAGGCTATGGGGAGAAGAACTGGAGAAGTGAACAGGGACTACCATGAATAGTTTGATGGCCTTGCTAAGAGGTGGAACCCCCTTTGTTCATGGATGAGGCTCTCCTGATGACCCTTTACATGGTGGCTAGCACAATCGATATGCTCTCATGGAAAAGTCCTTCTGGTCACCCACGTAGAATCAGAGGCTACAAACCAGGTATGGGAGACTTTAGTGCTGTCCCTATGTGTAGTGTCTTTCCTTTGCTGACCCTGCTGGCAGAAAGGGTCATACACCCCAACCCTGGTGAATGCAGTCATGGCCATGTGACTTGTGTTGGCCAGTGAAATGTGAGTGGAAGAGATACATGACATTTTCCAGCAGAAGCCTTAAGGGACAGTTGGTTTGAGGTGTACCATACTCTCATTTCTGTTCACCAGAAATTGTGTGAAATCTGGGCCAATACGGAGCTCCTGCAGCCTCATCCCTGAGTGACTGTGATGAGCAGTGGCACCTTGCCAATCTACAGCAGGCACGTAAACACAAGTGAGAACTGAACGTTGCTGCTTCAAGCCACTGAGATTTGAGGGGCTGTCATGTAGTAAAACATAGACTATCCTGACTGATGCACAAGGCAACTGGACTGGATAATTCTCAAGTCCTTTCCAGATGTGCATAACAGGTGTGATTCTTTTTTTTTTTTAATTTATTTTTTTATTCTAATTTGTTACACATGTTTGCAGAGTACATTTCATTTCATATTACAAATAAAGAGCACAATTTCTCAAGTTGCTGGTTTTATATAAAGTATTTTTACAATAATTGTGTCTTCATACATGTATTTAGGGTAATCATGGATAACTCAGTCTGCCATTATTCCTGTCCTCTTGCCCCCTCCCCCCTCACCCCAACAGGTGTGGTTCTTCCCAGCTGGTGTTTCTGTGGCTTGGATCTGAGGACCCACTACCAGTTTACCCAGTGGGTACTCAACCTCAAACTCTTATGGAGACCAAGATTCAGCCATTCTGCTACACCTCTTTGAACCCCAAGAATGTTTCTCAGAGGAGTAGAGAAACCTGCAGCAGGAAGAATCCTGTAGCTGCTGCTGACCCTCTGAGGTCAGCTTCTGGGGGCCTACAAAGATCATAAATATGAACAGCCATGGGCATTAAGAGGAAGGTCTATTCTTGCTCACCAGGGCTCCCTCTTTTTGAAGGGAAGCTGAGACTTTAGTACTGTTGAACCCAAACCATTCAGCCTATTGTACCTAACTGTTAGCTGCCACTGCCTTTCCTGGAAGGATGAAGATCCAGAGGAAGGCCATCCCTGGACCCCATAGCATCAAGGCTCAGTGATGTCACCCTTCATATTAACTTTATCCTTTGGAGTATTTCCCTCATGATTACAAAATGGCTTCCAGTGGCCATCAGGGCCATACCATTGCCTCCATGCTCATGCCAAAGAGTGAAGATGACAGAAAATGCTCCACTCGATCCATGGATCCATAACCATCAACAGGGGAGCATCATCTGCCCATTGGCTCAGATCAGTCACTCTCAATCCCATCAGGTGTAAATATTGCTATCCTAACAAACATCGTAGAAACCAGAATCCACTTACACATGTAATTGCAAAAATACCAACACAATGCCCTAACTATAAAGGAAAAACGAAGCTGGGTGTGGTGGCATGTGCCTGAGGTTCCAGCTACTTGGGAGGCTGAGGCAGGAGGATAACCTGAGCCTGACAGTGCTAGGTCAACCTGGGCAGTCCAGCAACATACCATCTCAAAAACAAACAAACAAACAAAAAGGCAAAAGGGAAATGCATAACACACAATATAATAAAATAACATATATTTCAAGATATATGTGCAGGCACAAGTATTCAAGACAGACTGCAACCATCAACTGCTTTTATCTGTTTCAAAAATCTTGAATCATCAGTGTGGCAGTAATGGACACAGACAGACACAGGCAGATTGCTTTGGCAACTAAAATGCCATTGCTGCTGTGACACAATGGGTCCAAGTGGTAACTCTTGGGAAGATACTACACAGGAGAAAATGTGAGCACAGTAGTGTTGTGCTGTAGTACATATTAATATCACAGACATACAAACATCTTTCTGTTAATATGTAAAGCAAGATTAGATTCTAGGGTCAGACTTTTTACCTACATTTCTGTCCAGTGGAACATTTGTGGCACTGTGGATCAAACCCAAGGGTGCTTCACCATAGAGCTACATCCCCAGCAATTTCTATTTTTATTTTGAGGCAGGGTCTCACTAAGTTGTCCAGACTGGCCTCAAACTTGTGATCCTCCTGCCTCAGCCTCCCAAGTCACTGAGATTACCAGCCCTGTGGAATATTTGAAGGTCATGTGTGATTCAGGTCAAAGTTTCATTATATGTAATTATCAGGAATTCTAGCCTCCATGTGTGCTCATCAAGTATTCACTGTGCCCCTGTCTTTGTGACAACCAAAAAATCTCCCACAAAATATTTAAAGGCCCCTAAGAGATTGCTGCTTCTCTCAAAATCCTTTGCTCTGGTCCAGTTAGGAGTGCTTTGTTGGGCCTGGGGTGTGGGACTGACTGGACAAAATCGGAGTTCCGTTAGAAAGGCGGAGGGAGTGGAGGAAGGGAGGTTACCAACAGCATCCACACCAGGCCTTAAGCTCAGTGATTTGTAGAGAGTTCATTCACTTAGGATCCCTTTTTGAGATTGAAACTCACAGAAGGGCTCTAAAGAAGAGTGTTCTCAGCTTTGTTTATGAGTGTGTTTATGTGTGTGTGAGAGCACATTCATTGTGCTTATTGGTATAGACAGTGCTCATGTCCCTCAGCCTGAAAGACAGAGGAAGCAGAGATGGAGTACGCTGGTCCTGCACCTTCCCCGGAGAGGACACTGACCCTCCGGCCTGTCTAGCTCTTTTCATTAGGCAAAACCACTTCCTTGTCTCCAGCCTCCTGTTGGGCTACTCATCTTTTCATTATTAATTTATATATTATAGATATTCCTCTTTTATTTATTTTTATTTTTGGTACCAGGGATTGAACTCAGGGGCACTCAACTGCTGGGCCAGATCCCCAGTCCTTTTTTTGTATTTATTTAGAGACAGGGTCTCACTGAGTTGCTAAGTGCCTCGCCGTTGCTGAGGCTGGCTTTGAACTCGGGATCCTCCTGCCTCAGCCTCCCAAGTGCTGGGATTATAGGCGTGCACCACCACGCCCAGCTTCTCCTCCTTTATTTCTCCCATCTGTCACTTTTCCAACTTAACACAAAGTTATTTTTCTTCACATAAAAGTTTTTAATTTTTACGTAATCTACTCTAGGAATCCATATTCCTTTGTGCACAGCAAGACCATGGGGCTGGATGTGCTGATAATTCTGCATTGATGAGAATGAGGCCTGATGCAACAAGGGAATCCTGGGATGGGGAGGCCAGCCCACAGGACTGTCATGAAGTCTGTTCTTTGAGCCTTAGAAAGTGTCCATAGGTCTAGACTCCACTCCCCTGGCCTGGAGGTGCAGCCATATGCAGGCCTGGGACAGGAGAGCCTAATTCCTGCCATCTAGAGCCCAGAACTGCTAACATATCTCTGAGGAAGGCTGAGGAGATCCTCTCCTGGCTTCGGGATTCAGGATATCAGTGCCACCAGGTAGAAACCACCAAGATCTGGGAGGCAGAGGAGGCAGGGTGACTCTCAGTATTACAGTTGACCGACCTCTCTGGGCTCCGCTTTCTCCTCTGTCCTGTCAGGGTTTGGCCATCATGGTGTCAAGGTTCCCTTTCATTGCTGGTACCTCACCACTGACTCTCACATTCCTCTCCCCTGAAAGAGTCCCACTACTGAGACCTGCTCTCATTCTGCCCCTGCTCAGACTCCCCATCTGGAGCAGGAGAGGCCCCAGAAACTTGTTCCTGGTATAGAATGTGATTCTAAGCCTCCCAGGGGGCTAACTTGAGTCCTGGGAGTATGGATGGGAGGCAGATCCTAGCACCCCTCTTCAGGCATTCCTGCTCCCAACACATCAAACCTATTAAAATACACTCACATTGAATATAGTTTACTTTTTGAATTGTGTAGCAATTGGCTGGTGGGTACAAATTCCACTCTGTAGACATTTAATTAAACACTTATTCACTTGGATTTTTCAGTTTTCTTTAAAATAATTGGAAAGCCATACTTTTGTCCCAGGAAAGCCCATAAATTGAGCCCTATGCCTGTGTCCACTGTTGGAGACCCCTCCCCTGTGCTGAGCTAGACTAGTCCAGATTCCATCTTCCTAGACTGGTCCAGATTCCCTTCATCACTCCCCTAGCATTAATGCCCCAGTTCTGTCTCCCCAAGTAATCCTACTCAGCACACAATTAAGTGATCTTAATTACAAAGCCTTTACAATTTTTGTTTTCCATACTGGGGAATTTTTTAAATATTTATTTATTTTTGCTTTAGTTGTACACAATGAGCTTTATTTTTACGTGGTGCTGAGGATCGAACACGGGCGGTGCACGTGCTAGGTGAGCGCTGAGCCACAATCCCAGCCCCCCCCCCCTTTTTTTTTGTACTGGGGATTGAACTCCACTGAGCTGTATCCCCAGCCCACCCCACAGCTTTTTTTTTTAGAGAGACAGGGTCTTGCTAAATTGTCCAGGCTGGCCTTGAACTTGCAATCCTCCTGCCTCAATCTACAGTAGCTGGGATTACAGGAGTGTGCTTGCTACCACACCCCACTACAATTTTTACTTTAATAATTTTTGTTTAGATAATTTTTTAGAAAGGTGATTTATTCATTTACATGGCTCACAATTCAAAATGAAACTAGAGTCTCTGCATCTTCATGAGACACTGTCTCAAAAAATTAAAAGGACTGGGGATATAGCTCAGTGGTAAAACACTCTTGTGTTCAATCTTCAGCACCAAAATAAATAAATATGTAAATAAATAAATAGCAATAAAATAAAAATTCAAAATGAAAAAAGTGTACACATGTGAATTTCTCTCCCTCAGTACTATGCTCAGCCACAAGTTTCATCCCCTGGGAAATTAGTGTTCCTCATTTTTGTGTATCTTCCAGATACAGTCTGTGAGCATTCACAACTATGTGCATAGTATTCTTTATTTGGGGGCTTCCCCCGATTTTTTAAAAACACAATGACATCAAACAATACTTTTCTGAGTGCACATCGGGTCAGGCCTTTGTGTGGCTCCCTGAAGCCTGCACCCAAGAGTCCATGTCTTTAGACAGGGACCCAAGGCCCTCTGTGGCCCGCCCCCTCCTCATTCTCTCCAGCGTCCGGCTCTCCTCCATGCTGTACACACCTGTGTCCTGAGTGTCTGCCCAGCGGTGCTAGAGGACCCGGTGTACCTAGCTGTTCTGGGGTCCTCTGGCCCGCACTGTGCCCAGGAGCTTTGGAAAGGCAGACAAGGGTCGCTTTGTCGCAGCGGCACCTGGTGGTGAACCTCGGAAGTGCAGCAGGGTGGAATCCGGGCGAGGGGCGGGATTGGCCACAAGGTGGTCCCACCTTTGCTTACTTAGACTGCAGTCTGCTGGAGAGACCCACCCATTCCGTGATCACTGACTTTAGGCATTCTGCAGAGTGTCTGTCCGCGTGCATGTGCGTGTGCGTCTCTCTCTCTCTCCCTCTCTCTCCCTCACCCCTCCCTCCCTCTTTCCCTCTCTCTGCCTAGGGTATACCCTAAGCAGATTTTTGACACCACCCCTGTCATAAGACAAAATTACCGACCATAATAATCATGAAATTCATAACAATAAAATTTGGCAGGTAGCCAAATTATTATTTTATTGAATTTTGTACATAAACTCATGCCATTTTGAAAACTAATATAATAAAAATCATTATTATAGTATGAAAACAAAAAAATGGACAAGCACATTTAAATTACATTATTTAAAAAGGGAGAGGGCATGAAGTTACGTGCTGGTCTGTCCCAGCATTGGCTAACATGTTAGAATTTAATAAAGACTAAAAAACTAACAATTTGAAAGAAACTTCAATTTTAAACGTTGGTTAAATTCAGTAAAATATTTCCTATATGATCTAAAAATTTGCACTTACCAAAGAAAACTGTTACAACCAAACTCTCCATCCCTTGTTTTAAATTTTGAGATGTGTGTGTGGGGAGGTGCTGGGGATTGAATTTAGAGGCTCACATGTACTCTACCACCTAGGTAGACTCCCAAACCCTGTTTTAATTATTTTACAGTTGTGTTGGAGATTGAACCCCAGACCTCAACACGCTAGGCATGTATGTGCTCTACCACTGAGCTACATTCCCACCCCTACTATTTTAAAATTTAACCACAAATAAAATGAAGTGATTCCAGTTCTGTTTCTATAAGTAACTGAAATGACTCAGTAAATTCCAAACACCACAACCTGTGTGGGACACTACTATAGTAGGGGCCAAGAGTTCTTGGAATTCACTTTTATGTTG
This sequence comes from Tamias sibiricus, assembly GCA_025594165.1. Classification (NCBI taxonomy): domain Eukaryota; kingdom Metazoa; phylum Chordata; class Mammalia; order Rodentia; family Sciuridae; genus Tamias; species Tamias sibiricus. The sequence continues at coordinate 153,506,411 of CM046659.1, forward strand.
AGCAGAAAGTTAATTATAGTATGGTTAATAACAATATGCTTATTTGAAGCCAACATATTTATTATGAAAAATCAACAAGTTAACATACAAAATGACACATAGTGTTAATGTGTGTATCTCATTTAAGTGAGACACCTAAAATAGGCAAAAACAGAGACATAAAATAGAATGCAGGTTACCAGGGACTAGGAGAGGGCAAATGGAGGGTTGTGGTTTAACAGATTTAGTTTCTGTTTACGATAATAAATTTTAAAAAAAAAAAAGTTCTGTTTACAGCTAGTGGTGATGGTTATACAATATTCTAGTCAGCTTTGTGTTGCTGTGACCAAAAGACTCACAAGAACAACTTAAAGGAGGCAAAGTGTATTTTGGCTCACAGTTTTAGAGGTTCAGCCCATGGTCAGTAGACTAGATAGCTCTGGACCCAATGTGAGGCAAAACATCATGGTGGAAAGGTGTGGTGGAGGAAAGTAGCTAAGGACATGGCAGCCAGGAAGCAGAGAGAGAATTATGCATAGCAGGGACAAAATATAAACCCCAAAGGCACGCTCACAGTAACCTACCTCCTTCAGTCACTCCTTACCTGCCTATGGTTAACACAGTTAATCCATATGAGCTTTTGGAGGATATTTTATGTCCAAACCACAACACACAACAGTAATATCCGTGAATTATACAGTTAAAAATAATTTGTATAGAAGTTAGGGTATAGCTCAGTTGTAGAGCACATATTAAGTAAACTCGGGGATATTTTACCACTGAGCCACATTCCCAGCTTTTTAAAATTTTTCATTTGGAGACAGGGTATCTCCAAGTTTCTTAGGACCTTGCTAAATTGCTGAGGCTGGCCTCTTCTTGACTGAGGCTGCTGAGTTGCTGGGATTACAGGTGTGCACCACCACACCTGGATGGGTCTAAAGTTTGTATGTGCTCTTTTCTATGTGTGTCTAGTTTGTGAGGTGTTTATATTTGGGTTTCTAATATGTGTGTCTGAGTGTCTGTGTTCTTTGTGTGTACATTTGTTGGTCTATGAGGTGTGCTGTGAAGATAAAATGAGATAATGGGTGTCAGGTACCCATCATAGTGCCCAGGATAAGGGTCCAGCAAGTGTTACCAGCTGTGGTTTTTGGTATATACACTTGTTTTGTGTCTGTGTGGATTTGCTGGTGATGGTGTCTTAAGAGTTTCTATGTGTACATTTCTTTTTTTTTTTTAAATATTTTTTAGTTACACGTGGACACCATATCTTTATTTATTTATTTTTATGTGGTACTGAAGATTGAACCCAGTGCCTCACATGTGCAAGGCAAGCACTCTGCCACTGAGCCACAATCCCAGCTCCTCTGTGTGCATATTTCAAGGGTGTGTGCGTAGTAGGTATGTGGTGACAATCTCTACCCCTGCTCCATCTTTCTGGCGTGGGGGTGAGTGAACAGAACAGTGCTGTCCTTAGTTTTCATTCTGATGCTCTCCCAGAACTGGCCTGATGGAGAAAGGCACCCCCCAGCTTGGCTTGCCAGGAAGGATGTGGCAGCCAGGAAGCAGATCCATAACCAAAATATCTTCTGAGGTCATCTTTCTGGTGAAACCCAGTCTTCTAAAAGCCCCAGCTGGCCATTTACTTGCTTACCCACAGATCTCAAATGGGCTTTTGGGAATAGATAGCTCCGGGCAGAACCAAGACCTCTTGGGAACACCTTGAGCCATGCTGTGACACAGAGCTGGGGGCGTGAATCCTTAGAGGACATAGCCTGGGAGCCACATGAGCAAATCCTGAGCTGGCATCTGGAGACCCAACCCATGCTTCTCACTAGCTCATCCCTCACCTCTCTGGGTCTTAATTCTACCTTCAAAGTGGACACAGTGATTCCAATTGGAATCCTTTTGTCCTTCCCTCCCCTGAGCATGCCCTGAGCAGTCTTCAGTGCAAGTCACTTCCAAGGCCAACAGGGTGAACCTGTGGAAGTTGTTCTGTATTAAGAGCCATGGATGAATGGGTAGGTGTTGTAGTCAGCTTTTTCATTGCTACAACCAAAAGACTTGACAAGAACAATTTTAAGGAGAAAAAGTTTATTTGGGGAATCTCAGTTTCAGAGGTCTCAGTCCATAGATGGATGACTCCATTCTCTCTCTCTCTCTTTCTCTCCCCCCCTCCTTTCCCCCTATCCTTCTCCTTCTCTCCCTCTCTCTGCCTAGGGTATACCCTAAGCAGATTTTTGGCACTACCCCTGCCATAGGACAAAATTCCTCAGGGCCTGAGGTGAGGCAGAACATTATGGCAGAGGAGAACAACTGGGGACATGGCCACCAAAAAGAAGAGAGAGGCAGCGGGGGCAGGACAAGGGGAATGAAGCTCAGCTCACAAAATATAAACTCCAGAGCCACACCCCCAGTAACTCATCTCCTCCCGCCACACCTACCTGCCTACAGTCACCACTCAGTTAATCCCTATCTGAGCATTAATTCACTGATTAGTTTAAGACTCTCATCACCAAATCATTTCACCACTAAATCTGGCAGTGTCTCACATGTGAGCTTTTGGGGGACACCTCACATCTGAACCATAACAATAGGGGCAGAGGTCGAGGCTGGGAATTGGGGGCTGTGTCAGGTGGGAACAGGCCTGGTTCACAACCGGGAGGGAGGCCCTTAGGCACACTTCCCTTTCCAGCTCTAGGGTTCCCAAGGAGAGGTGGGTGGGTGGCCAGGAAATCTCCATTTCTTGAACAAAGGTCAGCTCCTTTTGCCACTGATGCTCTTTTGGAAGCCTTGGCTTTGGCCAGCAGGGAAGAAAGGCTCCTTCTCTTGGGTGGGGGTGGGCCCTGGCCCAGGCTGCTTGAACACAGACTCCAGTGTTTACTTCTGGGGGGGTATTCAGATGCCCAGGGCCTGGCAGGCTCTGCCAGCTGCCTGGAGAAGGGGGCATTGTCTTGTTCCCACTCAGTCTAATGGGGCTTTCCCTCTGTCACTTCTGGGGGCCTGGCTGACTCTTTGCTCCCAGGGTGGGCTGGGACCCAGAAGTGCCCACAGCCAGACACCACAACCCAGCTCTGTGGGAAGAGGGGCAGGTGTGGGCTTGGGGGATGGGCTGGGAGGCCTGATGCTTATTCAAGCCTTTGGCTGGGGGAAGTTTTGGATTCAGAATCACTCTCTGCAAGAAACTGCAAGAAAGCGGTTGTGTGTGTTTGTGTGTGTGTGTGTGTGTGTGTGTGTGTATACCAAATAGCATGGACACGGAGCCTCTCAGATTCTTTTGGGATCTCACTTCCCGTCTGTGTGGTCTTCCAAGCAGCAAGAAGCCACAGAGCTCTTTCTAAGGGAGCCCCTGTGTGCACTGATGAACTCAGGAAAGCCACTTCCTAATGAAGGAGCCTCTAAAGAACAGACAGGAAGTTTGCTGGGTGCTGGTCCCAGAGTGGAAATGAGCTTTGCAGAGAGCTTGGACTTCTGTCTGGAAATAACCAAAGTCCATCGAGAATGCCATTTCTGTCCTTTTCCCCATTAATATAGGAGGTCCAGCAATGTGTCCACACTAGAACCCAGGACAGAAGACGTTTGTGGAAAAACTGGTGAAATTCAATTGAGCCTCGCTGGGCATGGTGATGTGCACTTGTGGTCCCAGCTACTTCAGTGACTGAGGTAGGAGGATCACTTGAGCCTAGGAGTTTGAGGCCAGCCTGGGCAACATACAAGACTCCATCTCAAACAGTGACAACAACAAAACAAAACACAGAAGCCTGGGCTTTAGTTCATAGTATTGCACCAATATTAACTTATTAGTTGTGACAAACCGTAGTTATGTAAGATGTCTATGTTAGGGGAGATGGGGAACTCTCTGTACCATTGACAACTTTTCTGAAAGTGTAAAGTTATTAAAGAAGAAGCAGGGGACTGGGGTTGTGGCTCAGCAGTAGAGCACTCGCCTAACACGTGGGCGGCCCAGGTTTGATCCTCAGGGCCATGTAAAAATTTTTTAAGCTGGGCGTGGTGGCGCACACCTGTAATCCCAGCACTTGGGAGGCTGAGGCAGGAGGATCCCGAGTTCAAAGCCAGCCTCAGCAATGGCAAGGCACTTAGCAACTCAGTGAGACCCTGTCTCTAAATAAAATACAAAAAAAGGGCTGGGGATGTGGCCCAGTGGTTGAGAGCCCCTGAGTTCAATCCCTGGTACCAAAAAAAAAAAAAAAAAAAAAAAATTTAAAGGCATTGTGTACAACTAAAATGAATAAATAAATACTTAAAAAAGAAGAAGAAGGAGGAGGAGGAGGAGGAGGAGGAGGAGACTATAAAATAAGCCCTTATTGCCCTTTCTCTTTAGCCCCAACATTTATTATCTTTTTTTTATTTTTCCTTTTTCTTTGTGGTACTGGGGATTGAACCCAGGGCCTTGTGCATGTGAGTCAAGCACTCTACCAACTGAAATATATCCCCAGTCTCTTGTTTGTTATTTTAAAAAATATTTTTTAGTTGTAGATGTATACATCTTTTATTTCATTTATTTAAATCTATGTGGTACTGAGGATCAAACCCAGTGCCTTACATGTGCCAGGTGAGCACTCTACCACTGAGCTACAACCCCAGCCCCTATTGTCTGTTATTTTATTTATTTATTTTTAGGTAGTGCTGAGGATTGAACCCAGTGACTTATGCGTGTGAGGCAAGTGCTCTACCACTGAGCCATAACCCTGGCCCCTCCCTATTGTCTGTTATTAAGATTGCTAGAAACCTTGACTTGAGACTTCTTTGGACAGGATCTAGAATGAAAGATCATTCTGCATTGGAACAGGGCTAAAGAATCATAGTTGCAAACAGGGCTAAAGAAACATAGTTGCCGTTTAGAAAGCAGATCATGTCAGGGACTTGATCTTCTTCATCTCATGTGATAACGCGTCCCATCTGACAAACTCATGTTTTTAAATTTTGGAGTCAAGTTCTTGCTCTGTTACCCAGGCTGGCTTCTAACTTCTGGACTCAAGTGATCCTCCTGCCTCAGCCCCCTGAGTAGCTGAGATTACAGGTGTGCCACAGTGCCCCAGCTCTACAAAATCGTTTTAGAGATGAAGAAACATCTGTGGGTATGAACCTGGCTGAGGCCACAGAGCCAGGGTTCCAGAGCCCAGACATGCTGACTCCAGAGTTAGAGAAATTTGGGGGAGCTTTCTTGGAGTGAGATTCATACTTGGTCAGTCAGTGGGCTAAAGAAATGGGTCTGTGGATGCGCTGGCCAGTGGGGGTGATCTTGAGAGGTGCTTTTTCTCAGCCCGTGGGAATTGCATTCTGTTCGCAAACCAGCAGCCACTGCGGGGTGGGGGTGGGGGCTGAAGTAGCACCATCCTTCACCCAGGCCTGAAGGCCTTTCTTAAACCCGCCCTGTCAGTCACACCAGTCCCTGCTGCTGTCCTAGAGAGTAAGAAAGCAGCATTCTTGTCCCCTGCCCCCCCATTGGGGCTCTTCTGGTACTCCTCCGGCCCCCTGGACAGAAGAGGGTGTTCCCTCAGCTTTCATTAAGTCCAGGCCCAGCTGCCCAGGCTGTGGGTGGCTGGGGCCCAGCTGGCCCCCTGTGATGGGGCGGTGGGGGACATTGGGAGGACGCCTGGGTGGGCAGCCAGTGAGAGCTGGCTTCCTGGGGCCTCCCCGGGTGCTGAGCAGCGTGGCCACTTCCGAAGGCCCCTTTGTTCACCCCTTTATCCAGAAGAGTGGCTGCAATTGTGCAGGGTACAAAGCCCCCTCCGGCCCTGACTTCCCACCTTGCCTGTGGCCTGGCTGGGAGAGGGTTTCCCAGGCTTCTGGGACAGCAGCCTCCCGCCCCCTCCTAGGCAGCTGGGGACACAGACCCTCTACTTCTGAGCCCAAGATCTATTCATCCAGCCCACACCAGCTCCCCCCTAAGCCCCCATCCCTGGCTCGGTCATTCATACAGGCCACAGGCTCACTGCTCCTCCGCTGCCATCCCTGGACACACGCTGCAAAGAGTTCCCCAGGCTCAGTGCTAGGGAGATTCTAGCAAGGTGCCACAGAACATTTCTGGGGGGTTGCTGATATGCAGACAGCCTGGGAGTGGTGCACCCAGTGCGGGCCACCCTGAAGCAGTTGGAAAGGGGAGCATGCTGTGGAGTGGGCCAGAAGGCATGTCTGCAGGGTTCTTGTGCCTGATATGAGCATGCAGAAGTTGCCCTGGGACAGAGATGGGACTGCGGGAAGGAGAGAAGGGTGAGAAAGAAGATCTCTACTTCCTCCTCTTCTACATGCCTTTAAGCAATACATGCCCAGCTGTGGGCCCAAGGTGCTGCATTCAGTCCCACCCAGTCCCACCCTCCCCACAGACAAGCAGGGCTGAAAGAAGTCGAGCAGCTTTCTCAAGTTCTCCCCGCTCTTAAGTAGAATTGTAGGTAGTGGGTCTTTGACCCGTAAGCCTGTGCTCTTGACCATTTTGTAGGAAAGAGGCAGAAAATGCCAACCAGAGGGGCGAAGCACATGGCCAAGGCTGCAGAGGCTGCTCCGGCGCTGGCGGGCTCCTATCTGCCTGGACTACTCAGGTACAGGGGCTCTGCTGAGGCCCCTCCATGACTGGTTCCCCGGGATGTGACTGCCTTTGCTGGGCAGAAAGGCTCTGGTCTGTCCAGGAAAGGCCTTTCCCCCTGGTTTTGTCTCTTGCCTCTCTCCCCACCCCTCACCCTTAAAAGGGACCAAAAGCCGTGCTTGTGGGCTCAGCTGCACGGCCCTGGGAGACTCCTGGAGGAAGTGACGGCTGACCAATGGCCAATGGTTCTCACCCAACCTGTTTCCCTCTGGATCACGGAGGCAGTGAGTCGAGTTCTAGGTCCTTTCCTGGAATCCAGAAGGGCCTCCCAGCCCCAGAGGCCAGGCTCAGTACACCAGTCTTCCAGGGGAAGCCAACCCTGCCTACATCCAACAAGCCAGGAGTCCTCAGGCATCCCCAGAAGCAGTCATTTCTGGATTCCTCTGCTAAAATAAAAGCAGCCCAGTTGACAGCTCCTCCTTTCCTTTTTTTTTTTTTTTTTTTTTTTTTTTTGGTAGTAGGGATTGAACCCAGGGGCACTCAACCACTGACCCACATCCCCAGGCCTTTTAAAAATATTTTATTTAGAGACAGGTTCTCACTAAGTTGCTTAGAGCCTCCCTAAGTTGCTGAGGCCGGCTTTGAACTTCTGATCCTCCTGCCTCTGCCTCCGGAGCCACTGGGATTACAGGCGTGCACCACCGTAGCTGGCCCCCTTCTCTCTTCTTTCTTCTTCCTTCTCCTCCTTCCTTCCCTTCTGTTCCCTTCTTTACTTCCTCCTCTTCTCTTTCTTATTCTCCTCCTCTTTCCCTTTCCTTCTCCTCCCCTCCTTTCTTCCTCTGCCTTCCCTTCTACTCCTCTCCTTTGTTTTCTTCCTCCTGCTTCTCACCCCCTCATCCTCATCCTATCTCTCTCCTGGTTTCCCTTCATCCTTCTCCCCCTCTTCCTCCTTCTCCTCCCACCTCCACACCTCTCCAGGGGCCTATGACTTGAAGTTTATGTAAGGGATACAGTGAGCATACTCCCCTCATCAACCTAGAGCCCACAAATCACAAAGCTCACACCAGAAGGAGGCCTTGGGCTTCTACTCTAAGCTTCTTCTTTTACATACAGGCCCAGAGAGGGCATGCAACTTGCTCAAGGTCATACAGCTCAGAGCACTGAAGTGCTATGTACCATTTGTCCATGGGAATACAAATAAGCAGAGTTGCCATTTATTGAATGTCTGGGTTCTATGTCAAGTGCTTTATATCTATTCCACAATATTGACCCTTCCACACTGGGTTTACCAACTCCTATTATTTGGCACCAAGGAACTGAAATACAGAGAAGTACAATGACTTATCTAACATCGCCCAGCTAGGAGGTAGAAGAGGAGGGATTCAGCTCAGGTCTGCTCAACTCTACCATTCAGGAGATCTGCTAGGGTTGCTTGTTCTACCTCCCTGCTGCTCAAGACTCACTGGTCACTGACTCCCCCAGTGGCTGCTGGAAATCCCACGGGGACCTCTGTGCTGTATTCGACTGTCCTCCACCAGTCCAGATCTGGGATCTCATCATGTACCTTGCCCCTGCCTGAGATGATACCACCAAATTGAGCCAGGGACCCTCTCCTGCTTGCTCAGACCCTACAATTGAAGGCAGAGGAAAAGCGTCTCCCTCCCATCTGTCTGCCCACCCAGGAACCCTCTCTCTGAAGTGTCACATGAAGTCGGCATCAACAAAAGCCCAAGGCAGAGGTGGGAGTGTAGGCACAGCTGTGGGAACGAAGCAGCCAGAGACATCCAGCCCTTTGCTGCCCTGGAGCAGAAGGGGAACTATCAGACGTGGGAGGACAAGGGGATGCCCCCTGCTGGGGGGAGGCACTAAGCTTGGGCTTCTTGCTAGCCCTAAAGAGGGCCTGATGTCAGCTGAGCCAGGTGGGGGCTTAGCAGAAGGTTTATGGGGGCTGCTGGGTGCACGACTGGCCCGCTGAGCACCCCAGACTAAACACATGCAAATACCAGGGCACGAGAGGAGGAAAGACATTGGTCCATTTGCCAGATGAGGAAATGTGAGTTGACACAGCAGGTTTCAGGCAATCAGGGCTCTTGGCTCTCAGAGGAAATGGGAAGGGGGGCCCCAGTGGTTCACGGGGAAGGAGTTGGGGCTGCACAGGATCGGGAGTGGGCCAGGACGGCAAGCTGACTATGTATCTATGTAGCCAACACTCAAATCCCCACCCTCGCAGACCTGTCATTCTGGTGGAAGAGACAAGGAATAAACAAGAAAAGGACAGTGCAGACTATTACAGACATTGAAAGGAGAGGAATAGAGCAGAGAGGGTGAACAGGGTGTGCTGGGGGCTGCCATTTTTAATGGGAAGGTCAGAGCGTCTCATTAAGAGGGTGACATTGAACCAGGATAGGTGGCACATGCCTGTAATTGCAGTGACTGGGGAGGCTGAGGCAGGAGGATTGCAAGTTCAAGGCCAGTCTCAGAAACTTAATAGAACTCTGTCACAAAAATAAATAAATAAATAAATAAGTAAAAAGGGCTGGGCTGGAGCTCAGTGGTAGAGCACTTCTGAGTTTAATTCCCAATACTACTACCACCACCACCACAACAACAACAAAGATGACATTGTAGCAAAGATGTGAAAAAACCAATCTATCCAGGCAATGTTTTATTTTTTTTTTGTCCTGGGGACTGAACCCAGGGTGCTTTATAATTTCATAACATCCCTGGCCCATTATTTTTTATTTTGAAACAGGATCTTACAAAGTTACTCAGGCTGGCCTTGAACTTGTAGTCCTCCTGCCTCAGCCTCCTGAGACACTGAGATTATGGGCACGTGCCACCATGCCTGGCTTCACTCATCCATTTTAGTTAAATTAGAATAGAAGCTCCAAGAGGGCAGGGATGTTAGTCACTGATGTAGCCTTAGTTTCTGAGTAGGGCCTGGCACCAAGTTCAATATCTGTAGAATGTTTGAAGACCTGAAAAAAACAATGAGGCAAACATTTGGCATCAACTCATTGCCAAGGCTGGTGCTGGGATTCTCCTCATGAAGAGGACCCAGCAGTTAATGACCGTATGTGGGGAGTAGCGTTGGGGATCCCAGGCTGGATCCAGGAGCCACATGTTGGTTGATCTTGGGCAAAATTATGTCATCTGGCCTGTGTCCCTGGGCCTCCCAAGATCCCTCAAACTGGGATAGCACGTAGAGAGGAGAGCAGACTGTGGTCTCCTCTGAAATCAAGTTGCAGACAGGACAGTGGGGGTTGTTCTGTGTGGGTGGGGGTGGGGGCCAGGGTCTCTGGATCCTGATGCCCCCCAAGTTTGTGTGAGGTGGTGCAGTGGCTTGCCAGGGTGTATCCCTGGGAGATTTAGGTCACCTGGTTAGAGGTCCTGGGAGGCCCCTTGCAGCTGTACATGTTAGCATCAGTTTCCCCCTGTGTCAGATAATAACTTCTCAGTTTTAGGGGTCATCATGAAGACTGATGGGGAAGGAAGCACCTGACATCACCTTCAAAGGGCAGCTGAGTGTGAAGGTGGGTTAAAACCCCACCTGCATTCCAATCTTAAACCTCATGCCCCTGCGAGGGCTGCATCTGCCCCTAGGGTGCGCCCTTTCCTAATTTTCACAAAAAACTTGCAAGGGACTGCAGCACAGTGAGACACGGGAGAGGAACATCCTGGCACCTCCAGGTTTCCTGAGGTTAAGGCAGGTAGGGCAGAGAATGCATCCCCAGGGGTGGACCAGAAAGCAGGGTCTGACCTATGCGTGCTACTTAGGCGTGGAGGTGCTGCCCGGAATCCCTCAGCTTTGCTCCACCATCTGCCCCATGGCTCAGATGCCACATGCTGAGGTGGTATCCAAAGGAGGGCTTCCGGATGCTGGACCCTGCCCACTATCCTCCTGTACCCAAGACTCCTTCCTGCTTGCTGTTCCCTCTCTTGGAATGAAAGACACAGATAATAAAGTTCTTATTTCCATCACATTTGCCATTTCCTGGTCTAAGTAAAGAGTGTCAAGAGAGTGACATACTAAAAGCCACTGATTACTGTGGCTTCAAGGCAGCGACCAGTGAAAAGAGCCAACGTCAGAAATAATGTGGTCCAGTCTGTTTTTGGTGCCTAACCCTGCAATTAATCAGCCCTGGAGGGGGGATGAGGAAGAGGTGGGGGCAAGCCCTAAGGGGGTGGGGGGCTCCCACTCCAGGAGGTGGGAACCTGGCAATTAAAAGGACAGACACTCTTCCTCCTCAGGATGGGGCACAGTCACCAAGAAATCAGTTTGCTTATTTTGAATTCAAACCCGTATTGGTATCGTTGACCTGTGGCTAGGATCTCACTCCCTCAAACCCCTAGGAGATTATCGTTCAATCCAATTTAGCAGCTGCCCTCTGGGGGCCTACATGTTAGAACAGATGAGACGGAGAGAAACTAACACATACACATACACATGCACAGAGGCATTTAATTGGTTTGGCAGAAGCCAGACTGTTTTATAGAAGTGTTTCCACTTACTTCACTCCCAGTATATTTGCAGGCTTAGTGAGAAATAAACCTTTCCTCCTGGTAGGCTGGTAGACTTTGCAACTTATTTGCAAGCTTGTTTTAAACCTATGGTGTCATAGGAACAAGGCTAGTTTGAAGCCTGGTTCCAGCTCACACTGTCCACCTTGAACTCACCCAAATTGTTTTTGATGATCCCTGTAGCATCAGACACATTCCAGTCTGATGGGGGCTCCTGGCATTCGAGGCTGGATCTGTACTGGGGGTGTGTGTGGGTGCTGCCAACCATGGCTTAAGAGTCAGCATGGAGCGCAGAGCCAGAACTCCTGGCACAAAGATGCCCAGGCCTCTAGGTGGTCAGATTTGGGAAGTGGGGACATGTACATCCCTGCCATGGAAGGCGCTGAGGTCATGGGAGACTTTGATCTTCTGACCTTTTAGCCCCCTGAGGATCAGTAAATTAATCCACTAAAGAAGCTTGGTTGTTTTTATCTGATTCCCAACACTGTCACCCCCCCACCCCCAGTCCCCTTTGTATACCCTAGGGGCTTAGAGACCAGATGAGTAAAACCCACACAGGGGTCAGAGGGGAGGGCCTGGCAATTAACCCTGCATCCTGAGCAGGGTGGAGTCAGAGGTCAGTGGGAGTCGGGAGGGGCTGGCCCCAGCTGCCAGGCCTGGGCAGAGGCCTCCAGGGACACCCACAGGTGGGATTCCAGCCAGGCACAAGCCCCAAGATCTGTCTCTCTCACATTCCTCTCCACCATCCCAGTCCTCTGAGCAACCTTTGGCTCCCTCTCACACTGGCCTGCTCCTGACCAGGCCTCTTGCAGGGGTGGGACCCTTGCCCCCCACCCCATCTGAAGCAGCAGCCGACTCCCCCCACCCTATCCCTTCCCCCTCCACTCTACTTTTGGAGGAGAATAACCTGTGATAATTTTTTCTTCTTTCTGGCAACTAATGGACTCCTTAAATAGCAAAAATTGCGGCCTGTAATTAAGATCTTGCTTTTTAAATGATTAATCATTGTAACCCCTTTGAGCAGCACCCTACTTTCCTCTCTTCTCACATTGAAATGCAGATCGTTGGCAAGGGAGGGAGGTGCTCCCAAGCCACTGAGAAGCAATTAAACCTTCCCAGCTGTCACTGGCCGCCTCGTCTGCCTCCCGGGCCTGTCCAGACACTGAGGAGGGAGAGTGCAGGGCCCCTGCCCCGCGGCAGCGGCGCCAGACTCACCAGCGGCCTGGCTGGGGGCATCACCCGGCAGTCTGCCTCCAAGCTTGACCCTTGCCCTTGCATGGCAGCCTAGAAGCTGGCTTCTAGAAACTCCTAGCAAAGCAGATGACCTTTGCTGAACACTTCCTATGTGCCCAGCACTTTAGGAATAACACTGCATTCAGTTATCACAATAGCCACCTGAAAAATGTGAAGGAGTCCCATTTCTATAAAGGGCACAAAGAGGTGCAAATGTACAGAGTGATAAGTGGATTGGCAGCAGAGTTTGAAACAAGGATGGACTGATCCAACACCTGGGCTTGTTTTATTTACTCTTTCATGTGTTGGCAAGAGGTCAAGGGCGCACCCCACAGAACACACATGTACACGCACATAAATGCTCTCACAGGCAGTTCTTCTCCAGCTTGCAAAGGGCTCTCTGGCTTGATCTTTTTTAAGCCATCCTTGCAAACAGGTGGCATCATTTATCAGCCAAGCCTTCTCCCTTGGATATATACAGGATTTGGAGATGGTAGGTGGTTAGAGGTAAAAAGGGAACTTGGGGACCCCTGGGTCTATACCCCTCATTTTACAGACAACACTAGAGCTTGGGGGTTAACAGGCTTGGCCAAGATCACATGCCACCCACCCTCTAGCCCTCAGCAGGGTGGCAGGCCCATAGCAGAAACAAGTTGTATGTATGTACAGTGGTGGGGACTGGGACAGGAAGGCTCCATCCATGGTAACTGTGGCAGATGACAAGGAAGGAGAGAAAGGAGAACAGACACACAGATGGGGCTACCATAGCAGTTGTGCAGACCTCTGCTTAGATGCACTGGGCCAGAAGGACCACGCTGCAGGCCAAACCAAAATGTGTGCCTGGATTAGCCTGGGCACTGGGCTGGAATGGGGAAAGGGGACTAGCCAGCAGCCTTCAGAAGGGAGTCCCCTCTTGATCCACAGTGGAGAGCTGATTCCAGTGGAAGCTCATGCTACATATAGACCTAAATGGTTAGTGACCCACCCTCATTAAGATCTTACGAACCATAGACTGTGGTGGGAGGTGACACCTGCCCCGCAGAGGACAATTTGGCAAGATAGGGCAAAATTACGAATGCATATAAGCTTTGGCCCAGCCAGCCTCCTCCTGGGAATTTATCTTACACACACGCTCTCACTGTGAGACCTGACTTATGCGCAAGGTTATTTGTTGCAGCAACATTTGTGAAAGCGGGGCTGGGATTGTGGCTCAGCGGTAGCGCGCTCGCCTGGCACGTGCGCGGCCCGGGTTCGATCCTCAGCACCACGTACAAATAAACCCATTGTGTACAGCTAAAGCAAATAAATAAATAAATATTAAAAAAAAAAAAAAAACATTTGTGAAAGCAAAAGATTGCGAACAACCCAAATGAGCCTCAAGAGAGGATAGGTTAATGTCATACCATGTAGCTGAGAAAAAGAATGCGGTAGTTCCCTCTGCTCTGGTAGAGAAAGGTCCCAAAGAGTCCCATGATACTTGGTCATAAAGAAGGAAACCAAAGCAAGGTATAATACAATATGCCACCTTTCGTGTAAAAATAAGGGACAAATAATTATGTTTGCACTAGCTTGTGTATGTACAAAGAAGCTCTGGAAGGATATGTGAGAAACTAGTCATCATCATAATTATTATTTATTATTATTTGCAGTACTGGGGATTGAATCTAGAAGCTCTCTATCGTTGAGCTAAATCCCCAGAACTTTTTACTCTTTACCTTGAGACAGGGTCTTTTTAAGTTGCCCAGGCTGGCCTTAAACTTGTGATCCTCCTGCCTCAGTTGCCAGAATCGCTGGGATTACTGGCATGTGCCATTATTCCTGGCAACAGCAATTATCTTTTAAGGAATGGTGAAGCCTGGCATGGTGGCTCATGCCTGTAATCCCAGTGGCTGAGGAGGCCGAGGCAGGAGGGTCACAGGTTTGAGGCCAGTCTCAGCAACTTAGGAAGGCGCTATGCAACTTAGTGAGACCCTGTCTTAAAAAAAAAAAAAAAAAAGAGAGAGAGAGAGAGAGCTGGGAACTATGTAAAGTGGTAAAGCAACCCTGGGTTCAATCTCCACCAAGGCTCTCTCCCCCCTCAAAAAGGGTGGTAAGAACGGGGCAGTTAGGACCATGAAGAGTACAAAGGAGACTTCTCACTGCAAAACTTTTAAATTTTCATTCTAGGTGAAAGTATCAGCTATTCAAAAAAAAATTAAATATGATCATCTATGCCCTTGTTGATCTGTTACACACTTAAAAGCAATTATAAACATCACCCTCCCAAGCAAGTCTCAGTGGCGCATGCCTGTAATCCCAGCACTTGGGAGGCTGAGACAGGAGGATCCCGAGTTCAAAGCCAGCCTCAGCAATGGCGAGGCACTTAGCAACTCAGTGAGACCCTGTCTCTAATAAAAATACAAAAAAGGGCTGGGGATGTGGCCTAGTGGTCAAGTGCCCCCGAGTTCAATCCCCAGTACCAAAACAAAAACAAAAACAAAAACCCATCACCCTCCCCAAGAAGATGGTTCCATTCTCTCGGGATGTACACACCAATCCCAGTGGGGACATGCTGTCATGCAGCACGCACACCTTGGGACAGCGCCCTCTGTGGCCTGGATGCATGAGCGTCCAAAGCTGATCGCATCTCTGAGCCTGTTGCTGGTCCTTGTCTTCTTCAGTGACCTTCCAGTTTCATCGGCCTCTTAGCTGGACTCATGTCAGGACTCATCTAAGTCAGGCAGGGTTGTGGGCCCTCCTCCCCCTTGTCTGGCAAGACACGGAGAGTGCCAGGCAAGTTCAAGATCTCTGTTCCAGCTGTACCTTATGTGGCACACATGCACGTACAGCCACACGCACACACACATGTGCACACAGGCCTTACTTAGGCTATCACACCCATCACTGGTGCCTCAACTTCAGTCAGGAAAAGGGACTGGGGAGTGGTGAACTGGATGAAGGGAGGACAGTGGGCTCCTCTCTCAGCCCGTCATCTGGGGTAGGGCACATAATATGTGCTCAGGAAGTGCAAGGGCCATTACAAGGGCCATCAGACCTCCCCCCACCCATGCCTCTAAGAGGTATCTCACTAGCTTTAGTTCATGGCATGACACAGTGGCCTGGTCCTACTGGGCAGATTTCAGGGTGAGTCCCCAGGAAGCATGGAGGTTCTCAGGAAATGGGTTTCTGGGATACAAGTCTCCTGGGGCTTAGGACTTCAGGGGTCAGTGCAGTTTAGGAAAGGGTAGCCCAGCTCACCACACCCAGAATAGGTGCCTTGTCCTGGTCCTCACACCCATCAGGGCTATGTGGCCTCCTCCCAATTTGGCTCCAAGTGAGTGACCCAACTCTTCTGTCAATCTGAAAGCAGGTTCAGCTTCCCTGGTGGCCCTGGGATGCGAACCTCAGGCTCCTTTGATGCTGTCTCCTCAAGGAAGCGTCACACAGCAGACAAGGGCTGGTGAACACTCACCCATTACAGCCAGTAGCTGTCAGGGTCACTGGGCCACTTTGGCACTTTCAAAGGCCTAGGGGAGAGCCTGGCTGATGCAGGGGATGCCTGTGGCTCTCAGATTGCACCCACCCTGGCCCACAGGGTCTGGTCTGGCCTAGAGGACAGGGCAAGGGAGGCCCATGGCTCCTTCTCTCCCTGCCCCACCCCATATGCCAGGACACCTGGAGGAGCTGCACCGGGTGCTGGGCCAGCCCAGCCCAGCCCAGATTGTTCCCACCCTAAGGCCACTTAGAGTCACAAATTAGGTTGCCAAAAGCATCCCCAGCCCAGTCTGGAAACACCTCCTGAGCTGAACGCAGGCTGAGGCTCGTCTGGGCCGAGCAGACCTCGGCCTGTATTCAGCTGTAATTTATGTTCACAAATGTCTGTAACTTGGTCTGGACGGACACAAAGCGCCCCCTTGCACAGCCCAGGCAGCCTCTTTATGTCGCCCCCTTTCATCTGGCGGTCAAAAGTGTAGGAGCCGCCTGGGCTGTCCTGCGGGTCCCAGAGCCAGGACAAAGGCGGTGCTGCACACAGAAGCTGCTGGTGGGCCTTCACCTCCTGGGGTGCGCTGTGCTAATCCAGCGCCAGCCCAGACCCCTCCTGCATATCGATGAAGGCCCAATGGGCTGCAGGGTCAGGCGCTGGGGATGAGCAGAGCCCTGACTCACCCAGAGGAGGGGAGGCACCAGTCAGTGAGAATGGGGGAAGAATGGGGCCAGCTGGAATTTATAGTCTAGGATCCTCATCCCCCAGGGGAAGGGACATGTAAATCCCTGAAATTACAGGAAAATCTACACCCAGATCCTTTTCTCTAGGAAGAAAGCCTATAGATTTCACCAGATGCTCAAAAAGATGTATGTCACACCAGTGGGTTCATCCAACCTCCCATTTTACAGATGGGAAAGCTGAGGCCCAGAGAGCAGGCCTGCCTGCCTTGCCCAATATCACATGATAAAATTAGTGCTAGCAGTTGGGCCTCTACTCTCTGCTCCAAGAATCTCTCTGCCCATAGGCTGGGGTTGTAGCTCAGTGGTAGAGCACTTGCCTCACAAGCATGAGGCACTGGGTTTGATCCTCAGCACCACATAAAGATGAATAAATAAAGATACTGTGCCGGGCGCGGTGGCGCACGCCTGTAATCCCAGCACTTTGGGAGGCTGAGGCAGGAGGATCGCGAGTTCAAAGCCAGCCTCAGCAGTGGCGAGGCACTTAGCAACTCAGTGAGACCCTGTCTCTAAATAAAATACAAAAAAGGTCTGGGGATGTGAGCCAGTGGTCGAGTGCCCCTGAGTTCAATCCCCAGTACCACAAAAAAAAAAAAAAAAAAAAAAAAAGATTCTGTGTCCATCTACAACTAAAAAAAAAAAAGAAGCTCTCTGCCCTACCAGAGGCCATACCACTGTGAGCTTACAGAGGCTAGGTAGGTCTCTGGGACATCCAGGTCCTCTAAGGAGGAGCCAGAGGGACAGGGGAACCTGTACCATCCTCCAGGGATCCAGTTGTATAGATGCAGCCCAGTGTTGCTGGCTCCTCTGTAGAAAACAGACTTTTTACAATGTGAAACTTGCCAATTTTATATTGCTATATCATATTTTGAAGCAATAGGTTCGGGGCACACTCAGCCCATGCTCTGTGGAGTTTGAGACCTTTTTCTTCTTCCTTCTTGAAATCCCCATCCCCCAATCCACAGGCAAGGGAAGCTTGACTGTGGCACTGATCCTCTCCCCATCTCCTTTTTCCAGGAGTTGAAAGAGGGCTGCCATGCGGGGCTGGTACCCAGGACCCCAGGCCATTGCCCTGGGTGCCCGGGAGCACGGCTGCCAGCAGCCCTCTGGCTGTGGCTTCTGTTTTCAGTCCCATCTCCAGTGACTAGAATTCCTGGCCTTTCCAGAGTCCCACTGTTTTCCTGGCTGGAGGCAGAAGTGACAGGGTTAATGGCAGTCTGGACTGGTCCCCACAGGATGCCCTGACCTTCCCTCTGGGCTTGGGATGATCCCACAGCAGCATCCCCCAGAGGGCCAGAGCAGGGAAGGAGGCCAACAGAGAAAGGGGCAGAAACAGAGATAGGAAGAGACAGCCACAGAGAGAGGACAGAGAGACAGACTTAGCGGGACAGACGGGAAGGGAGGTAAGAGAACAGAGGAGGAGAGGAAGGAGAAGAGAGAGGTGGGAGGGCTGGGGGTAAGTTCCCATGGTAGAGCATGTGACTGGCACACAAGAGGCTCTGGCAAAAGAGAGAGAGAGAGGGAGAGGGAAGAAGGGGAGGGAGAGAGAAAGAGAGAGAGAGATGGGCAAGACAGAGATCCAGAGATAGAGAGGAGAGGGAAGGAGCGGAGAGAGAGCCCCAGTGTGGCTTTGTGCCCCTCAGGCCCACCCTCCCTTTCCAGGAGTCAGAATCAGTGTCCCTAGAGACCTTGCTCTGGTGCCCACCTGCAGCTGATGCTCAGGGGATGTGAGAACTACCTGCATGCTGGGTCTGCCACATGGACACTTCCAGGACTGACCTGTTCCTCCTGGGACTTTGAAAGCTGGAGTTGTGGGGTAGGGGAGGCTCTCACTGGGATCCAGGAGGCTGTGCAGACCCACCGTCAAAGGAGTTTGAATTCATATGGAAACAAGCGAGGCATTTTTTTTTTTCAATTTTTTAAAAAAGAACTTTAACAAATATTTTTAGCTTCCCAGATGAAAAATTAAAAACATGTTTGCTGTAACAGTACAAGAAGGAACCAAGCACACACTAGGGAACAGGATTTAAAATGCTGGGGGGGGGGTGCACACCCTTAATCCCAGTGACTCAGGGGCAGAGGCAAGTTCCAGGCCAGCTCCAGCAACCCTAAGTTACTTAGCAAGACCCTGTCTCAAAATAAAAATCAAAAAGGGCTGAAGGGCCGGGCACGGTGGCGCACACCTGTAAGCCCAGCCAGCACTTTGGGAGGCTGAGGCAGGAGGATAGCGAGTTCAAAGCCAGCCTCAGCAATGGCAAGGCACTTAGCAACTCAGTGAGACCCTGTCTCTAATAAAATACAAAAAAGGGCTGGGGATGTGACCCAGTGGTTGAGTGCCCCTGAGTTCAATCCCTGGTACCACACACACAAAAAAAAAAAAAAAAAAAAAAGGGGGGGGCTGAAGGGCTGGGGATATAGCTCAGTTGGTAGAGTGCTTGCCTTACATGCACAGGCCCTGGGTTCAATCCCCAGCACCACACACACACACACACACACACACACACACAAAAAAAAAGGGCTGAGGATATGGCTCAGTGGTTAAGCGCTCCTGGGTTCAATCCCCCATATCAAAAACAAAACAAAAAAACAAAAAACAAATTAAAAAAAAAATTGCTGGGCATCCCCTTACCCTTCCCTTTCCTTGGCCTATGAGATTGGGGCCATTGGTTGGTACTTGTGCCAGCTCTGCCTGCTGGACCCCAAGATGGCCTCTCTTAGGAACATAAGAAGGGCCAAGTCCTTAATGACGCAGATTGTCGCAAGCACACACATTTAAGTACACACACATGTACATGCACAATCTGTCTTCCATGTTCGTTCCTAGTGTGCCCAGGGATCCACTAAGTGAACTTTCATTGCAAATGGTGGTAATTGCTGCTCAGAGAGACTAGAACACATACGGGGCGTTGGTGTGCTGTTCATAAAAGTGGCCTTCAGGACTTTTCACCTGTGTGTCTTGGTTTTCAGTGATGCAAGTGGGGGAATTTCAGGCACAAGAGAAAGACAAACTGTACCTGGCCAACAGTGGAGGCATTTAGGGGAAAATATGGGCCAAAAATGAGCCAGACCCATCACTTTGTACATTTAATGATTGATCTATTATTTATGGAGGTGTTTATCTTGTAAACATTTAACTTATGTGCATATAATTGTTTACACTCAAAACGTTTTAAAATTAGGGCTAGGTGCATTGGCACACACCTGTAATCCCAGCTACTTGGAAGGCAGAGGCAGTGGGATCACAAGTTCTGGGCCACCCTGGGTACTTTAGGATACCCTGTCTCAAAATAAAATAAAATAAAAAGGGCTGGGGTGTAGCTCAGAGGTAGCCCTGCTCTTAATACTCAGTACCAAAAAAAAAAAAAAAAAAAAAAAAAAAGTTTTAAAATTTAAAGTATTCTACAAGTACAGTTTAATATGTATTCTTTCTTGTATACTACATAATAGTACAACTATTATATATTCATACATGTATATTACTATTGAAAATTATATATACCAAACTATGTCACCTCACTTACTAGGAAACTTAAAGACCCACTTAGGGTAATTTTTTTTTTTTTTTTTTTTTTTTTTTTTGGTACTGGGGATTGAACTCATGGGCACTTGACCACTGGGCCACATCCCCAGCCCTTTTTTGTATTTTATTAGAAGCAGGGTCTCACTGAGTTACTAAGTGCCTGGCCATTGCTGAGGCTGGCTTTAAACTCGCTATCCTCCTGCCTCAGCCTCCCAAAGTGCTGGGATTACAGGCGTGCACCACCGCGCCTGGCTGACTTAGGGTAATTTTGACTATACAGTTGTTCCTTGGTATCTATGGAAGTTGGTTCTAGTACCCTCCATGGACCAAAATCCAGAGATCCCTCATATAAAATAGCACAGTATTTGCATAGAACTTATACATGTCCTCCCATATACTCTAAGTCACCTCTAGATTACTTATAATACCTACTTTAATGTAAATATTTGTTGTATTGGTTAGGAAATAATGACAAGGAAAAAAGTGCATATATTTAGCACAGATGCAATTTGGGGAGGGAGGGACTGGGGATTGAAACCAGGGGCACTTAAGAATTTTTTAAATTTTTTAGTTTGAGACAGGGTCTTGCTAAGTTGCTGAAGTCTTGCTGCTACATTTTTTTTTAAAATTACAGTTTATATGTATATATATGTATATCTATGCATATGTATATATATGCATTTATACACACACACACACACACACACACACACACACACACACACACATATATATTTTCCATCCATAGTTTGTTACAGTTTATTTAATCTGTTTGTGGCTAATCTACTGACTGTCCTGAAAGTCTACCTTAAGTACTGACTCTAATTTCCATAGAAGACTCCACTACACATAATTCAAACTTTGCCAAGCACCTCAAGAAAGAGTACATATTCACCAGATGCGGTGGTACACGCATGTAATCCCAGCACTTGGGAGGCTGAGGCAGGAGGATTGTGAGTTCAAAGCCAGCCTCAGCAATGGCCAGGCACTTAGCAACTCAGTGAGACCCTGCCTCTAATAAAATATTTAAAAAGGGGCTGGGGATGTGGCCCAGTGGTTGAGTGCCCCTGAGTTCAATCCCTGGTACCAAAAAAAAAAAAAAAAAGAAAGTGTACATATTCAATTATACTTGTAGAATTTTTTTTTTTTTTTTTTTGGTACCAGGGATTGAACTCAGGGGCACTCAACCACTGGGCCACATCCCCAGCCCTTTTTTGTATTTTATTAGAGACAGGGTCTCACTGAGTTACTTAGTGCCTCGCCATTGCTGAGGCTGGCTTTGAACTCGCAATCCTCCTGCCTCAGCCTCCCAAAGTGCTGGGATTACAGGCGTGCGCCACAGCGCCCGGCTCTTGTAGAATATTTTTAATTTTAAAACATTTTGAGTATAAATCATTACAGGCACATTAATTTATACCAGGTAAGTGCCCTGGGGAGACAAATACCAATTGTGGGTATATGTCTTATTGGGAGGAGCCACATGGGCACATGGCAAGAATATACAGCAGTAGGACATGTGCTACTTGGGAGATATGACCTTGGAGAAATGGCATCTGGGATATCTTCATGGAGGAGGGGCCATGGGACAAGTTCTCAAGGGGAAGAGGAGTGGTTATGGGAAGTCTCAATTTCAGCTTTGCTCCTGCAATCTACCACATACTAGCTGTGTGACCTTGGGCCATTCACCTCCTCATGTTCTTAGTGGATGCTGTTGATGACCCACCAGCAGTCCTGTTGTCCTTGCTGGCCGAGCCTGCTTTTGTCGGGAAGGGCAACCCAAGTGCGGCAGCCCTGGCCCCAGCCTCAGGAGGAGGGTTCTGGCTGGATTAAATCATTCACACAGGTCCCAGTCCCCAGGCCAGTGATTGGCTTAGCTATGGAAATCTGTTGGTCACACCATTAGCCTTTATCTACTGAGGCCCAGCAAACTACCTGGAAACTTAAACCAACAACAGGATCTATTTACCTGAATCTGTAATTTGCATAGGAATCAGTGGAAGCAGCTTGGCTGTGTTCCACATGGCTTCCAGGTCCTGAGGTGACTAGGGCTACTGGATCCATTTCCAAGGCGGTTGTCAAGTTGTTGGCTCTGGGTTGGTCACTCAGCCTAGGAACATGATCCAGGGCCTTGACTCCTCTTTGCTTGGACTCCTTCAGACCACAGTGCTGGGTTCCAAGAGTCAGCGTTGCAAGAGACAAGAAGTACAAGTGGACACCGGGAGCAGTCACAGCATCAACTTTCTCATATTCTGTTGGTCAGGCAATCACCTGGCTTAGCATCAAGAGAGGATGTACACCTGCCTCTCAAAGGGAAGAGTATCAAAGAACTTGGGGGCCATATTTTTAAACTTCCATAGCTAACAAAACATAGGGGAGAAGTCTGTTGCAGGGGGATATTTTTCTTTTCCTTTTTCTGTACTGGGAATTGAGCCCAGAAGTGCTGTACCACTGAGCCCTGCCTTAAAAAAAAAAAAAAAAAAAAAGATATATGTAATTCCCATTTTATTTATTGTTTTCCCCAGAGGATAGCTTTTCTTCACTCCTTAAGGACCTGGCTCCTCACCTGGGCTTTGGTGGAGGTCGTGGGGTAGCACCACAGGTCTAAATCAGGGTGGGGGTGTTCTGTCCTTCCAGGCTTCATGAGGTCCATTCCTGACCACCTCGCTGTGAATGGCACAACTCATACAGTCATGTAGTGTCACACAGAGCTTGGGAGGCACATAGTGTTGAAAACACTTGCTTCAGAAATGTTCCTGATGGCTGTGGCCTTTAGGATGTTTCAAATGATGAACTGCCTAATGGCCTGTGCTTGGGTGTGCACCTGGGACAGTTCATAGAGCGATAGCCGGCACATAGCCATGGCCCTATTTGGCACAACCTTTTTTTCTTTTGGTCATCTTGGAAGCAAGGACCTGAGAGAGCATCCCTAACCCTATTTATTTATTTACATTTCATATTATACTTATAGAGGACATTTTTACATATCTCTGGTTGTATACAAAGCATTTTTATTTAAAAAAAATTTTTTTTTGTACCAGGAATTGAACTTAGGGGCACTCGACCACTGGGCCACATCCCCAGCCCTTTTTTGTATTTTACTAGAGACAAGGTCTCACTGAGTTGCTAAGTGCCTCGCCATTGCTGAGCTTGGCTTTGAACTCGTGATTCTCCTGCCTCAGCCTCCCAAGTGCTGAGATTACAAGTGTGTGCCACCACACCTGGCTATTTTTTTTTAATTTTAAGACAGGGTGTCACTAATTGCTGAGACTGGCCTTGAGCTTGAGATCCTCCTGCCTCAGCCTTCTGAATGACTGGGATTACACAGTGTGCCACTGTGCCCAGCTGTTCTTTTTCTGGGAAGCAAGGAGTGATTTCTGGGAAAAGCTTCTTTGCTCCTGAAAAAGGACATAAGGTTGTGCCAGGTGTGGTGCCACACACCTGTAATCTCAATAGCTTGGAAGGCTGAGGCAGGAGGATTGCAAGTTCAAGGCTAGCCTCATCAACTTAGTGAGGCCCTGACTCAAAATAAGAAAATAAAAATTAAAAAGGGCTGGGATGTGGCTCAGTGGTTAAGCACCCCTGGGATCAATCCGGTACAAAAAAAATTAAAAAGGACATAAAGCTAAAGACAACCTTCATGATTTTGTTCCTATTTTCAAGCTTACTTTGATGGTGAGATGTGAGCCTTATGGGAAAGAAGACCATTTTCATATCTCCTATAATTGTTATATTTGGGATCATACCAAAGCATGTCTAAATTACATATAATCATGTGACTTACACTTAAAATCTTGTGGGATTTCAATATTTGATGGGAAAATTCAATATTGTCAAGATGTCAGTCCTTCCCAAATTAAAGCATATATTCAATGCAATACCACTGAGATTGAAATTTAGAATTTTAAAGGTCATCTGGAAGAGTGAATGTGAGAGCTGGCAGTGTAGCTCAGTGATAGAGCTCTTGCCTAGCATGCATGAGGCTCTGGGTTTGATCCCCCAAACTGTCAAAAAAAAAAAAAAAAAAAAAAAAAAAAGAAGAAGGAGAAGAAAAGAACGAAGAGAATCAATATGAAAAAACTTTTGAGAGAGAAGAAATGTTCTCACTGGATGCAAAAACAGAGAGAACCAGACACAGATTACAGCATACCTGTAATCCCAGTGATTTTAAAGGCTCAGGCAGGAGGATTACAAGTTCGAAGCCAAACTGAGCAACTTAGAAAGGGCCTAAGTGCTAAGTGCCCTTTCTCAAAATAAAACTGAGCAACTTAGAAAGGGCCTAAGTGCTAAGACCCTGTCTCAAAATAAAAAATAAAAAGGTCTTTTTAGGCATGGTGGTGCATGCCTGTAATTCCAGCAGTTTGGGAGGCTGACACAAGAGGATTTTGAGTTCAAAGCCAGCCTTAGCAATGGTGAGGCACTAAGCAACTCAGTGAGACCCTGTCTCTAAATAAAATACAAAAAAGTGCTGGGGTTGTGGCTCAGTGGTCAAGTGCCCCTGAGTTCAATCTCTGGTACTCCCCCCCCCCAAAAAAAAAAATAAATTAAATTAAAAATTAACAAAAAGGTCTTGGGATGTAGTTCAGTGTCAAAGTGCTCCAGTGTTAGCATGGGGGCACCCATGGAAAGAGGGGTATAAAACAGCACAAGAGATTGCAAACAACTTGACTGTCCATCAACAGGGAATGGTTGCATAAATGACAGCAGGTGGTCTCCAACTTGAACATTCACCAGGATCACCCACAGGCCTGTTAAACCCAGACTGTCAGGCCCCATTCTCAGAGTTTCTGATTCTGCAGGTTGGTGGATGGAGAGCTCAAGAATTTCTACCAAGTTCCCAGACGATGAAGATGCTGATGGTCCAGACCACACTTTGAGAACCACCAAATTAGAGAACATCTCTACTAGGAAGTACTCTGATCAGAGAACAAGATATATGAGCAGCAAAACACAAAGAAAAACATCATTTAAAAAAGGCAACCCTATGCAGCCAGGCGCGGTGGCGCATGCCTGCAATCCCAGCATTTGGGAGGCTGAGGCAGGAGGATCATGAGTTCAAAGCCAGCCTCAGCAATAGCGAGGCACTTAGCAACTCAGTGAGACCCTGTCTCTAATAAAATACAAAAAAGGGCTGGGGGCTGGGGATGTGGCCCAGTGGTCGAATGCCCCTGAGTTCAATCCCCAGTACCAAAAAAAAAAAAAAAAAAAGCAACCCTAAAATTAAAATGAAGACAAGCTATATACATATACAGTTTCACTTTTTAAAATGTCAGAAGGGGAAAAAAGAAACAAAGCAGGAGACGGTGGCTCTTTATCTCCTAGACATTGCAGGGTTACATGGGATGCCAGAGATGCTGTGACCTTTATATTGACTTGAGGTTGAAGCCAATAGAAAGAGAAGGTGGAGCCAGGAGACTCACAGAAAAGCAAACCCAGCAGAACCAGGGCTGGAGCCTGGAATACCTCTGGGGTAGTCTTGTTATGTGACCGAATAAGGCCCCTTATCATGTAAGCCTTTTGGTTAGGATTTACTGTTATTTACCATCAAACCACCTACCATAGTAATGATTGTGCAGGGTTGTTAGTAAAGATTGAATGAGATCAAGTAAGTGCATCCTCTTTCAGGCATGTGGCACCTAGCAAGGCTGCTCCATCTAGCTGCCATTTGCTGTACTTATTCTGGAAACACCTTCTGAACTGCACCCCAAGGGGAATATTATAGGGAAACTGACAAGATTCCTAACCCTTAGGAGCTCAGAGCCTGCAATGGGAGCCAAGAGAAACAAAAAAAGGAATTTAATGGCTCACACAATTGGGAAATCTAGGGACAGGCTGGCTTCAGTGTGGTAGGATCTCTGTTACTCAATGTCAAGCAGCCTTATTTTCTACGTGTCTTGGGTCTCTCTTTGTGAGCCAGTTATATTCTTTCCTGCTGTTGAGGTTCTTCTGTGCAGTAGGGAACATGAATGTCAACCATAAGGCTTACATCATACCATTGAAGCAAGTCTAGAGAAAAGAGAAGGTTCCCTCTTTCCCTGTCTCTATTCATAAACTCCCAGGGAAGGAGTCTGATTGGCTTAGCTTGTGTCATGTGCCCTTATGACCAACCACCGTAGTCAAGGGGACGGGATGCCAGGCGTGGCCATGTGTGGTATGTGGTGTGTGTGTTTATATATAACATTTATGATAGGTAGGTACAGATATGATGTAGATATCTGCATAATGATATTAGTACAAACTCAGCAACATAAGACGTATAGTTATTGTTTTGCAGTTTCTGTGGGTCAAGCCTCTTGAAATGGCTTAGCTGGGTCCTCTGTAAGCTTGGAGGGGAGGGGCAGGTCAGGCCTGGGTCCTCATCGAAAGCTCAACCAGTGAAGGATCCACTTCCAAGCTCATGCAGCTCTTGGCTGAATTCAGTTTTGGGCACTGACAGCAGTGAGAGCTCATTTTCTTGCTGACTGTCAGCTGCCCTCAATTTCTGGAGGCCACTCTCAGTTGGGCCCCAATGTGGTCATCTGCTTTATCAAAACTATCAAGGTTATAAAGGACTCCAGCAAGATGGATGCTATAATCTTAAATGACATCATGATATAAATAGGTACACAGAATCATACATTCTGTCACCTTTGCTGTGTTCTATTGGCTAAAGTCAAGTCAGTCACAGGTCCTGCCAAGAGGCAGAGAGGACATGAAAGTGGAAATGATGTATTTGAACCTAAGTCTGCCTGCAACACATCTACAGTTTGTGCTAGTACACAAACCAAGAATCATGTCTTGGATGTTGCCTAGTCAGTTATGCTGGGCTTAGACACAACTGCATCTTCTCTCTCACTTCGGTGCCCCTGCATCTGCCACTCTGATCCCTTCCCCAACAACACTGTGTTATTGAGCCCAGGTCAACAACTATCAGTTCCTGACCTTTTCTTTACCTGCTCTGCACCTTTACCTGCCCACTGCGATGAGATGGGCTGTCTGGAAGACAGTGAGCTTCCCTGCCTTCTTGGCTTCTGCTCCCGGGAGATTTCTCTCTAGGAGAATTCTGTAGATTTGCAGGCAAAGACAGAATGTGTTGGAAAGCACAGGAGGGAAGGAGGGGACTCTCCTTCTCCAATACCCTTGGAATAGAGAAAAATTCTCCTGAGCTGGGGAACAGGTGATGGAAACACTGGGAATTGTTTCTTCTACACCTGAAACTATGGACTGAGATTTATAAATGCCCATAACTGGGAGAGGGTGTTTCTAAACCCACAACCCCTTCCTGTGACCATTCCTGTTCTCCCCCGCCAGGGGTTGGTGTATTTGTCATTATTTCAGTTTGAATGATGTATCCAAAAGGCCCAATGGAAAAAGAATATAAACAATATTCTTATTGTTTATAATCTCAAAGTTTATATCTCAAAGTTTATATCTCAAAGTTTATATCTCTTATCTAAAAATCTGGGTAAGATAGCCCAGTTGCTGGAGTGGTGATGTCATAATTATGAGGGACCCGGATTCTTTCTGTCTTGTTGCTCTGCTGCCTTCAATTTCATCTGCATGTCAATTGGTAGAAAGAGGAAAGGGGCTTCCTTCTTGAGGCCTGACTTAGAAGTTATACATACTACTTCCACTCATTGGCCAGAACTTGGTTATGTGTTTATACACTAGCTTCAAGGGAGTCTGGGAAATGTAGTTCTATCACAGGAAGCCATGTGCCCATTGGTTGGTCCAATTAACAATCTCTGTCAGCAATGTTGTTTCCTATATGGCAATGTGTTTCCTATATGGTCCAACTCTATAGCCTTAGCTCTACATCTCTGCAATTAGATTCTCAGTGGGCCTCTGCTACATCCAGGCCTAAAAGCATTGAATTTGGTGGCTTCATTTCTGTTGGCACCTTGAGGGAATAGGCATGAGGTGCACAGGTGCAAAAAAGCGTATAAGCAAGCAAGGCATGAGGGTCAGGCATGGAGGGTCCTACCAGCTGTTCTGCACCTGCAGCAAATCTGAGGATGACAGCCTTGCTTGCTCTTCCCTACTCCCTGTCACCTTGATTATCTGTTCCCAGACCTGTCCTTCTGCGTATTCCCTCCCTCAATTCAAAGCACAACTTTCCGACTCTTTTTGGAGTGAGGTGGCAAAGTTTAAATGAAGGATTCTTTTAGGTTACATCTGGGGCTTCTACTCTTCTAGCCCATGCTCAAATAAAGGAGAAATGCATGGGTGGTAGTTTCAGTACCTATAAATTCTGCCACAGCATTCCCAAGCTACTTAATATGTCCATGGTCTTCATTCAGAATCTGCCATCCACATTCACATTCTGCATGTCACTGACCTGGGTTGGTCCAGGCAGAACATCATAGGTGTTCAGAACTGGTTTCTCTGCTTGCTATCCTCATCCCAACTATCCCAGTAGAGTCAAAATGCATTTGTTCATTTACGCACTCATTATTCAATAAGTACTGATCAAGCTCTTCGATGCGCTGGGCTCAGCCTTGGCATATGGGTTCTGTGTTCTCAAGGAACTCGTGTCTACTGGGGAAGTTGGCATTTAGCTAATCTCACAAAGAAATATACCATCAACAGACTTGATAAATGCTGTGAAGAACAAGTATAGGGTAGAGTAAATGAATGAGATCAGGGAATGGGTCATGGTATGTAGAACACTCTTAGCAAAGGCACAGCCTATGCAATGGCCCTGAGGCAGAACTGAGTGTGGCCAATTCCTAAAACTGAATGAATTTCTGAGATTGGCATCCCCAACAGCAAGAGAAAGTGGGGAGAATGCTGTTCCTCATCAGTCACAGTGACTTCTTCCCATTAACTCTAGTATAAGATCCACATGTGCCCTTGAGTAGACCCCTGCCTTCCTCTCTGGCCTCATGCCTTACTGTTCCACAGCCAGATGTTCTGTCACCTCCCAGAAGCTGGTTCTTCACCTCTCATCTTTGCCTGAAAGATTCCTCTTGCTCTTTCAGGACTCGTTATGTTTTTGGATATGAGGTGTTCCCTGAAAGCTTCTGTGTGAGACCATGCAGGAATATTCAGAGGTGAAATGACTAGGTTGTTATCAGTAGATTAATCCATTTGGTACAGTGATTGACAATCTGAATGGGTGAATGGGAGGTAACTTTAGTTAGGTAAAGCATGGCTGGGGGAAGTAGGTGACTGGGGATGTGTCCTTGGGGATTATTTTATCCCTGACTTCTTGCACCCAAGCTCTCTCTGCTTCCTGGCTGTCACGAACTGAGCAGCTTTTCTTCCACCATGTCCGAGCTATGGAATTGGCCGACCAGGGACTGAACCTCTGAAACCAGGAGCCAAAATAAAACTTTTCCTCCTCCTTTCTTGCCAGCTGTGCTGGTCACAGCAGCAAAAAGCTAACATAGGACCCCAGCTTAGACATCATGACCTCTAGAGAGCTGGGCTGGATTTTCTCCTATTTGCCCTTTCAAATCCATTGGCTTCTTGTGGGTTTTGCCAGGAGGGAGGGGAGTGAGGTCAGGGATCTGCTACTTTGGCACCTTAGGCAAATTACTCAAACTTTCTGTGCTGCAGTTTCATCATGAAATGAAAATGGGGATAATAACTACACCTACCTCGTAGTGTTGTTGTGAAGATTAAGCAAATATATGTAAAGTAACAGTATTTGTGTTTGTTGTCACCAGTCTTCAGTCCTCTCCTGTCTGACTGGTTACTGTGTCTTAGGTTTTAGTCTTGCTCCCTCCCCAGGGTTGGGGAACCTCATGGTCAGCATGCCTGGGCTTTCCAGCACCCAGCCCTGGGGGGGTCCTATAGTAACTGCCCACAAACTAGTCTCGCTCTGAGAAGAAAGTTTCTGCCCACCATCCCATACAGTAATAAACATGAACTTTTGTCCCAGCTTGGGGGTGAGGGATGCTTTGCTGTGGCTGTGGACTTTCCAGGGATCTCTCTCTCTCTCTCTCTCTCTCTCTCTCTCCCCCCGCTTCCAGCTTCTCCACTGCACCCCAGCCTTCTGCCACTTTGTAGCAGGGCAGACCCTAACAGCCCTGGAAGAGAGCAGCAAGCAGGCACTGGAGGTGGAGGCTGTGGAGGGGGGGGGGCTAAGGGTGGGGTGGGGGGGGTTAGGCAGTGGCCCTGTGAGACTCTGTGGTCTAAGGCACCTCACATTCCAAGGGACACCAACAAGCCCAGGAGGAAGTGGCCAAGGAGAAAAGAGTTCCATGATCCAAGAAACAGAGATGGGGGGTGGGTTTTCACACCCAGGGGATATAGGATGGGTCCTCATGCTGATGTGCATGGGGCTGGGGAGGAGCAGAGGCTGTAGGTGGCCCAGAAGGCAGGGAAATACAACTGGTGCAGTTCTGTATCTGGACTGATGACAACCACTGTTCCTAATAACCACTGTCCCTAAGTGCCCTGTCCAATGCTTGACCCTTCTGAGAGCCATGCTGATAGCGACCATAGCCCATGCTATGATGTTCCAGTGCCAAAGGTGCCCATGCCCCTTTTGGGTCATCTTAGTCCTCCACATCCTCGATGTCTCATCTGGGACCCAGTGGACAGTCAGTTCCTGTTTTCTGGCTGAAGAAGGAATGAACCAACATAGTAAGGTTGGGGCAGAGGCATCAGACAGAGCTGGGTTCCAATCTCTGCTGCTTACCTACAAACTCTGTGGCCTTGGGCAAGTCACAGCTTCTCTGCGCCTCAGTATTCTTGTTAGTGTCACCCCAGTGCCTGCCCCCTTGGGTTGCTGTCATATTCAATGAGCCGCTGCATTCAAAGATGGCACTGCCACAGGTACCTACAAAAAGGCTCAGTAAACCAGTGAGAACTTTCTCCAAGTCTCTGCGCGTCCTTGAGTCTGTGCGCGGGTCCACTCACCCCTTCAGGACTCCACCTCCCTGGCATCTCCCAGGTCCCATGTTGTTCCTAAACTGCTCATGCCTCAGCCTGTCCCACCAGGGAACTAGGGACAAGGGGTCACCTTCACCAAAGGGATCCTGGCGGGCACCTTTTCCGTCCAGCCCTGTCCCTGGGGGCCCTTGTCTCCCCCCACTATTCTCCATCTCATCCTTCATCTTGGCCAGCCCCAAAGGATATCCCAGGGAACAACCCATGCTGGAATGTGTGCAGCAAATGCCCTGCATAGTGATGGAAGAGTTCCTGAGGCCTGGGTACCCCATGCCCCTGGGCCTGCCTGCTCCCTGGAGAAGGGTCCCAGTACCTCCTATTTTCCCATCCAGGAGGCCTGCTGGTTCCCACATTACCACATGAATGGGGCACAAGCCCCCCATCCACTCAAGCAAACAATTTGGCTAGCAAATTGACATAATTATGAGAGACAGAGAGAGAAGAAAGCCACCCCCCCCACCCTTTTGGCCCCCCAGAGGGCAGCTCCCGTGGAGTTCCTCCCCGGCTTTGTGGGCTGGGGCGCTCAGGGCTGATTAGAAACCTTGTGGCCTTTTCAAGAGCCCTAAGTGATTGGTCCCCTTAATCTGATTACAATTTGCAAAGCCCCTCCAGTCGCCTCTGAAGGGCTGTTCTCAAGCACCCCGCTCTATCAGCCCTTGAGTGCACACACACAGAGACAGACACACACATGCACACTCAGCACCTACTTGGGCCTGCTTGGCGGGGGTGGGGTGGGGTGGGGGGGGGAGTCCTGCCACTTTCTCCCCAAGTCTCATTCTCTCAGTCAGGGACCTTGGAGCTATACCGGTTGCTGTTCGCAGGCCCCATTTCCTATACCCCAAACTGAAACACACACAAGAGGTGACACTGCTCTAAAAGACTGGGTTGCCCATTTTAGGGTGTCCCACCAGATACAATGCACAGGCACACACACTCCAGTGGGCACACCTGCCTGCTACCATCCCTCTTCAGAATGGCTGCCCCAAACACCCAGTGTCAAGCTGCCCTCTCTCCACAGCAGCTGTGTTTCTGGGGCTTCTTGGGCCGCAGCTCCCAGGGGATTAGGCCCAGCAGGCAGCCCAGATGCAGCTCAGGCAGGCTGCTTGGCCATCCCCCCTTGGGAACTTGGCTCGAAGGGACTGCAGTCAATGGCCTCAGCCCTCCACATCCAATTTGGAGCTCTTAATCCCCACAGCCGAGCCACAATGGCTCCTTTTCCCATACTTGCTCTTGGCTCTGCACTGCCCCAGCTTGGCCTCCAGCTCCAAATGGAGCACCCCCTGGGCAGCAGCTCAGGGTGGGAGTGAGGGTTGTGGGGCAAAGCTGGAGCTAAGGCAGAAAGGTACAGGTGAGGGGATTCTGCCCTGCTAGCCAAGCACTCTGTCCCTGGAGCAAGCCAATGGGCAAGAGGAACATGTGTGAGGCCCTGCAGAGTGACTTCCAGCCTCCTCTACCCCCATATTCGGGGCACCCCAGCCCAGGGCCCTAGGAAAGACATTTTCCACTTAGGAATCTACCCTTTTCTCAGACCATCATAAAGACCTTTAGACACGGGGCTGAGGATAGGAGTCGGTGATCAGGGAACATGAAGTCCAGGTTCAGATGTTAGAATCAGAGGGACCTGGGCCCAGTTCTCACCCTAGCACCATCTTTAAAACCACAGTGAAGATGCTATTCTCTCTGGGCCTCAGTTTCCCCAGCTTCAAGCAGAGAAGGCTACAGCCCCTCTCTCTCTCTTTGGGTGCTGAGAGGTTAAATGACAGAGGGCAGTGAGGCGCTCAGGACAGGTCGAGCACACAGTCTTCAACGCATTCTGCGGCCAACCGCACTGAGTCAGGAAGAGGAGGGGACCTGGAGCCCAGTCATGAGACATAAGATAGGACCAGGCTCTGAGTGAGCCCCTGCAGCCTGGGTGGAGAGCAACTCCAGCCTCCGCAGGGCTCGCGGAGGACCTTAGCAGTGGGTTTTCTGGGACAAGCCCTAGTTGCCAGATTCGTGAGACCGCATGCCTGCTCACGTGACCCAGCCCGTGTGGGCAACAGAGCCCTGCGCCCAGACCTCTCCCAGGAACTGGCCCGGCACGGGCTCCCAGAGTAGCCTGGACGTGGCCCCAGCCCAAGCGACTGCCGGATCCTCGTCCTCTGTGCCCTCCAGGGCAGCCCCCAGGACCCAGGTCGGGTGAGCGGGGGAGGGCCTTGCAGAGCACGCTCCGAGCCCGGTCCTCGGTCGGGCCCGACCCGGGTCGGGGAACTGCCGGCCCCGCGGCGCCCCTCCCTGGCTCGCGCGGGCGTGCCGGGCGGGCGGCGGGATCAGCTGGAATCAAAGCCGCCGCGCCCCGCCCCGCCCCGCCACGCCGCACCCCTGCCGAGCCGCCGCGCACCTCCTCCTTTGTCACAATGTTTTTCAATCCGGTGAAGCAAACTGTCCAATTAGAGCCGGGGCCTCCGGCTTCCATCTTTGCCGACGTTTAATTAACATGCTGCTCTTGGCAGCTGCTGACAAGTTCCAGAAACAGGTTGTAAAGGGTTTTTGTCTTTACCCAGCATGGAAAATGAGGGGTGTTACATCGCGGGAACATGAATAGGTTGCGTTTCAGCTCCCTCCTCCTCCTCCCCCGGCTGTAAGAGGAACGAAGCCGAGAGAGAGAGAGAGAGAGAGAGAGAGAGAGAGAGAGAGAGAGAGAGAGGGAGGGAGAGGGAGGGAAGGAGAGGGAGAGGGAGAGGGAGGGGGAATAGAGAATTGCGAGGGGGTGGGGAGGGCGGAGTTGGAGAGACCGTCCCCTCCCTCTCTCTCTCACCCCTTCTTCCCCAGGAGCCTTTGCTCCACAGAAGATCTGGATTCTGCCTTTTCTCCAGCAGGTGCACTTGTGCTTCACCCCTCTGCTAGCCATACCCAACCTCACCATGTTGATTCCCTTTGCCATCTTTCTAATAAACTCCTATTCAGCCTCCAGAACCCTGCTCAGGTGGCCCAACTTTGGAAAGCCACCTGGTCACCTACTGCCTCTCCAACCGCGCCTGTTCAGAGTAGACACTCTTGTCAGGTCTGTCCCGACTAGACCATGATAGGAACTGTGGTGCTATTCTGCACTGGGTGCTGGTGGGCCCGGAACCTTTCTCACTGTACAGGGCTGGCTAGGCAGAGAGGAAGCAGGGAAGGGCTGGGGGAGGGGGAGATGGCACCAAAGAGTCCTCCCTCCCTACTCCCCCATCCTGCTCGAGTGCCCCCACAGTGCTGAGGTTTTTCTCTAGGATGAGCTGAGATGAGAGAAGCAGAGCCCGTGAGAAGGGACTGCATCCCAGTGCTGAGCTCTGCCTGTTCTCTTCAGCTGGATTCTTGGTGGTAGGGGCGGACCTAGGGATAAGGGCCAGGCTGGGCAGGAGGCCAGTTCTCTTGGGTCCATTTCTCCCTCAAACTGCCCCTCTTGGAGCACCCACACCTATTCTACAAAGGACATCAACAATATTTATTCGTGGAGGCTGCCACCTACATGACACAGAAGTGCAGGGTACCAAGAGAGCCTGGGAGGTGCTGGTTGAGGGGCAGGTAAGGGGTGGAAGAGCCCAACAGGTGGTATCTGGCAGCTAAATGGCTTCCTGTAAGGGTTCGGGTCCACTTTGGGCCTGCTTTTCTCAGGAGGTGGCCACCAGGACCCCAGGCTGGGACAGACTTTCTTCAGCAGGATCTTCGCTTGAAGGCCTACTTCTTGTCTGCAGCTCCTCCTTCTCTTTTCCCAGCCTGGGCACCTGGATTGAAGGCAGGGGCAGGAGGAGGGATCCTCCTGCTGCTGCTGCTTGCTCTTGAGTCCCCAGCTAGGTCAGCACCAGGTCCTTCCAGAGCCCTTGACATTCTGCAGAACCTACAGGGAGAGAGCCAAGAATAAATGGTCACTGCCAGTCCTGCTGTAGCCTCTTGGCACATTTTCTTTTCTGGACAGGGTGGACACTAGAAGCAATGGGTCACAGTTTCACTTTTCTTGTTTCTAAGGTTGATTTTTTGGTTTTATTTTCTGGTCTCAAACTTGTGGGCTCAAGAGATCCTCCTGCCTCAGTCCTCAGAGTAGCTGGGACTACAAGTACATGACACCACATCCTGCTGCAAAGTTAACTTGTCCGTAGAACCATGACATTCACATCACTCAGCCTTTTGCCTCAGACCCAGCTATTTCTAAGCTCTGGTCTCTATGGAGTGCAAATACCTATAAGAATAATAACAATGGCCAGGAAAGATTTCAGTTCCTCTATTGGCCAGCTATGTGGCCTTGAAGATCCTGCATCTTTCTTAGCATCATTTTCTATTAAAAAGAGGGAAGTAATTACCCTGCCTCATGGAATTTTCTAGATGGTTAGGTATGTGATCCCTGGGCCAGGGCTGCTGTATCCCACAGAGGAGGTAAGAAAACATCAGTAGATGAAAAGAAGGAAAGAGGGAGGAAGAATCTTTCCTGGAGTTCACCAACTGAATAGAGCCAGACCTGTCAGCTCCACCTTTTTTTTTTTTTTTTTTAAACAGGGTCTCACTAAGTTTCTGAGGCTGGCCTCAAATTTTTGATCTCCTGCCTCATCCTCCTGAGTCATGGGGATTACAGCTATGCATAACTCCTGCCCAGCTTCAACTTCACTTCTGTGGAGGAGGAAATTGAGTCTTGGTTAAAGTGATGTGGCTAGAAAGCAAAGTCACAAACTGAAAGTGTGCCCCAGGGTTCCTTTCATATATTCTCCCAGTGCAGCCTGCCCACACCACCTCAGGAAGGAGGGGGTGAAAACTCACATCCTTCCCTCCCTTTCTCTCTTTCTTCCAGTACTGTGGATTGAACCCAGAGATGCTCTACCACTGAGCTACATTCTGGCCCTTTTTATTTTTTAATTTTGAGAAAGAGTCTCAAGTTGCTGAGGCTGGCCTCAAACTTGTGATCCTCCTGCATCAGCCTCCAAAGTGGCTGGGATTACAGGTGTACACCACTGCCCAGCACATCCTTATTTCTTCATGCTTGCCTTTTGCCCCTTTGCTGTTGGTGTCTGAGTCTGAAAGCTGCTCTCCCCCCAAACTCCTCCCTCTGCAGAAAGCCAATCCAGCATCTCCTATGACAAGCAGAATTCACCTCACCTGCTTCTCCCCTGCCTTGGAAGCTTAGGGTACTACCAAGGAGGCTGAAGGTGCCAAAGGTGTCAAGGGTACTGAATGTCCCAAGGGTACTGAGGGTGAGGAGGGTACTGGGAGTACTGAGGGTGTTGGAGGCTTGAGAGTGGGGTCCTCAGGGTGGTAGACAGTGTTCTTCTCTTCATGTATCTGTGGAGAGAGGAAACAACTTATTGGGACCTCTTCCAGGCAGGTCAAGTGTCCCTGATAGAGTTCAACTGACTGGGTGAGCCAGGAGCGCAAATTGTGGGTGGCGAGCGCCACCGTGTGGTCATTATGAAAATTGCACGCCGCTTTGTAACCTGTCCCTGATTTCTGTTAAGCTCGGTCCAAGGAGAAGACAGGGTCCTGGCATCACAAAAACAACCACGAGACACTCAAGTGAAACACAGAGCGATATTAGAGTTGTAGTGGACGCTGTGCCGTTATTACCCATCCTGGAGGGATTCCGGGAGGTTGTGCAGAATACATTTTTGAAAGATGAGGCAGCTTCCAGCAGGGCCAAAGGAGGAATGGCGGAAGTGCAAAGGAGACAGGAGGTGGGTCTGGGAGGTGGAGTAGGGTTGGGGCAGATCAGGCCTGCCTTGTCCTCAGAAAGACTCCTCTCTGTGGTCCTGGGGAATATCCGTCCCACCCCCATCCTCTGGGAAGCCACTTCCCCTCCCAGGTAGACCACCCAGGGACCTCAGGTATTGTCTGATGGCGTTTGCTTCTATTGGTATGAGATTTTATTACTCCCAACCAAGGACTGCTGAAGGTATATAGCTGAGAGAAGTTGTGAATTTGGGATAAATCCTAAAGATTGAAACAAAATATGTATGGAATTTGGATAACATTTCTGGTTCATTTCATTAGCATGCAATCCGTGTGGTTTATAAGTGTGGCATCTCAAATAGTTTTTGTTCAGAATGAAAATAATTGTGCTGAGAAAAAGGAAAGTGTATGAAAAATGTAATTCAACAGAACAACTCTTATGCTGAAGAGGTAAAAAGACAGAGCAGAATATAAAATTGAATCCCAGGGACTGAGGAGGCTGAGGCAGGGGGATCTCAAGTTCAAAGCCAGCCTCAGCAAAAGTGAGGTGCTAAGCAACTCAGTGAGACCCTGTCTCTAAGTAAAATACAAAATAGGGCTGGGGATGTGGCTCAGTGGTAGAGTGCTCCTGAGTTCAAGAAAAAGAATATAAATTTGAGTGGATAATATGATCTCAAGAAAAATTACACAGAGAGAAAAAGAAAATGAAAGAAAAGGATATATACCAAAAACATTAGCAGGTTTTTAAAAATATTCTTTTTTAGTTGTCGATGGACCTTTATTTTATTTATTTTTATGTGGTGCTGAGGATTGAACCCAGTGCCTCCCACATGCCAGGCAAGCACTCTACCACTGAGCTATGGCCCCAGCCCACATTAGCAGTTGTGGTTTTGGTTTTGTACTGAAGATTAAACCTACCAGGGCTTTCGTTACCATTGAGATAGAGCCCCAGCCCTTTTTGTTTTTTATTTTATTTTGATACAGAGTCTTGCTAAGTTGCTGAGGATGGCCTCAAACTTGCAATCCTTCTGCCTCAGTCTCCCAAGTTGCTGGGATTACAAGCATGTGCCACCACCCCTGAACCCAGATTTTCTTTACTAGATTTTTAAGTCATTTTATAATTTAAAAAAAATTTTAAAGAGTTAATTCAAGAACCGGGGGCGGTGGCGCACTCCTATAATCCCAGCACTTGGGAGGCTGAGGCAGGAGGTCGTGAGTTCAAAGCCAGCCTCAGCAATGGCGAGGCACTCAGCAACTCAGTGAGACCCTGTCTCTAATAAAATACAAAAAGGGGCTGCGGATGTGGCCCAGTGGTTGAGTGGCCCTGAGTTCAATCCCTGGTACAAAAAAAAAAAAAAAAAAAAAAAAAAAAAGTTAATTCAAGAGACTTATTAGTTACATATACAAAATTATATGAATTGTATAAATTATATTAAAATTATATGTGGATCATGGTGGATATTAGTTAAAATACACTGGAAATTTCTAATATGGTTTTAAAAACACAGATGGGGCTGGGGTTGTGGCTCAGCGGTGGAGCGCTCGCCTTCCACGTGCGCGGCCTGGGTTCAATCCTCTGCACCACATAAAAATAAAGGCATTTATACAACTAAAACAAGTAAATAAAATATTAAAAAATAAAATAAAAACACAGAGCCAAATGAAAGGCAGTGATGTCCCTCCTCCCAGGGTGCAGAGACACAGTCTGGTCCTCACCCTTGTCATGGGTACTCGCAGGAGACATCCTCCACCATCCAATGCAAGTGAACCATGGCAATAACAATTGGAAGGGAGAGAGCCCTACCAGAAGCCACAGAAAGCCCAAATTATGGTATGTTTTTAAAGAAACTGAGTTCTGCTACATTTTACCATTTACGGCTTTAGAACAATGTACTGACATGCTTCTGTGTGCTGAAAGTATTGGCATGTTGCAAAATTCAGTTTTTGTACCAGCATCACTTGCAGTCATATGCAGTCCTCGTTCTGCTGAATTAATACTCTCCGGGCAGGTGCATTTTTACCTGAGGAAACTGCAGTTTTACAAGGTCTCCAGGTGGTTCTAACAGAGAATGAAATTGGGCACTGCACTTTGATTCTTAAACCAGGCTGGATATTTGGATCACCCGGCAAGCTTTAAAAATATTCTAACCCAGACGGATTAAACCTAAGTCTCTGGGCTAAGGCTGGACATCAGAATGCTTTGAAAAGCCACTAGTTCTCAGATGCAACCCCCCACCCCCAGTACTGGGGATAGAACCCAAGGTCTTCACATGCTAGGCAAGGGCTTTGCTGCTGAGCTAACATCCCCAGCCCTGAGATGTGATTTTCCCATCAGAATCACCTGGAGGGCTTGTTAAAGCAGAGTGCTGCTTTTGGATTCAGGAGGTCTGGATGGGATGTGAGAATTTGCATTTCTAACAAGTTCCTGGTACTGCTGCTGTGGGGTGGGGGTGGGGGCAGACCTCAGAAGTCACTGCCAGAACACAGCTACCTGGGCATGCTCCAGCCCTAGCTCTGACTATAGGCTGCTTCTGTGTCCCTTCAGGGAGTAGAAAAAGAGAGGTGCTCATACACATGACCCCCTCCAAAGCCTGGGGTTCAGAAGGGAAGAGAGGCAGTCTCCCAGGTAGAGGAGCAGGATGACATAGGTGTGTGCCCCAGCCCAGAGGATGCAGGGAGGCAGGGGTGTGCTGCCTGGCACCCTGCCAGGGGACGAGTTTATAGGACTCACCTCCCAGTAGATGGCATCCTCAAAGCAGTTGTCATCAGCAGCTTGTCCCCAGAATGGTAATCTCAAAATGAGCCCTAAAGAAAATTGGAGGTCACAGGAGGTCAGAAAACACTTTCCACCCACCCCAGCCCTTGCCCTCAGCTGGGACCCACATCTCCCCAGTCCCACAGCCAGAAGGGCAGAGATGAGGGAATCCTGGGAGCTCCCAGCTCACCCCTGGAACGTGCTCTTGGGTCCCCAACTCAGGGAGCCCCATAAGGATGCCATCTTCTCTGGCCCAGCTGCTTTCACTTACCCATGATGATGCCGCCCCCAAAGGCCATGGCCAAGGTCACCAGGAGGCCATATGCCTGGAACTTGCCCTGTGTTTCTGTGGAGGACATGTCCTTGAAATCATGAAAGCTCAAGGAATGGACTATGCTGGGGCAAAGAGAGAGGGCAGGTCAGGGTCCCATGAAGAGGCCAATTAACCACTTACTGCCACCCCACGAATGTGCATGGATACCAAGTCTTGACAAACCCTGTGCCTCAGCCTTCTCATCTACAAAATGGGAGCACTGTACAAATCAGTCGTCTCTCAAGACTTTTTTTTTTTTTTTTTTTGGTACTGGGGATTGAACCCAGGGGTGCTTAACCACTGAGCCACACCCACAGCCCTTTTTTTATATTTTATTTAGAGACAGGGTCTCACTGATTTGCTCAGGACCTCACTAAGTTGCTGAGGCTGGTTTGAACTTGTGATCCTCCTGCCTCAATCTCCTGAGGCTCTGGGATTATAGGCATGTGCCACCACACCTGGCCTCTCTGAGATTCTTATGGAGGGGATGTGGTTGGGGAGAGACCCACAGCACAGTGGTCCAGAGTAAGGAAGGAAGGAGGAAAAGAAACAATATGGGACCCCAGAGGCCCAGCAGGAAGGAGGGATGGAGAAGGAAGGAGAGAGCCCCACCTCCCAGCACCTCCTCCGCATTTACCCTGGATCTCCATATATGTCAGGCTTGGCATAAACTGCCGTCACAGCACCCACGATGCCACCTATGATGCCGGGGATGCCGTGCAGGTTGTGAATGCCACAGGTATCCTGGATCCGCAGCCGGGACTCCAGGAATGGCTGGGCAGGGAGGTGGGTGGTACTCAGCAAGGAGGCTGCAGCTGGTGTGGGGGGAGGCCAGGATTCTGGTGGCCCTAATATACACAGGGACCCAGGATTCTCCAGCCCTTGGCCCCCTCCCTAGGAACCTCCCCCCTCAACAGGAAAACAGACCCAGCATTTTTCAGCCCCAGCCCCTGCCTGGGGCCCTTACCATTAGATACACAAAACCCAGGGTGGAGAAGAAGCCGCAGATGAAACCAACGATGAGGGAGCCGTAGGGCATGAGCATCATCTCCGCTGCGGTGCCCACGCCCACCCCTCCTGCGAGTGTGGCATTCTGGATGTGCACCTGTGCAGGGCAGGCAGAGCAGGCAGAGGCTCAGTCCTCTCCCTGGAGCACTGGTGTGCACTTCCACACTGGGCGAGGCTAACCCCAGCCAGGGATGGCTCAGAGTCTACCTCAGTGAGCCTGGGCTTGGCACAGCAGCCCTCTGTGTGCTCTGCAAGCACGCCACTGGCCCAGCCCAGCAGGCCTGGGCATCTTCTGTGTCCTGCATGCTGCTGGACATGCCAGTGGGGCCTGTCAGTGCACCTGCAGGTGCCCTTTATGCCCGTACCATGTCTGTGGGACTACATGTCCCCAGCCCATCAGCTGATGCTGAGTGTCAACTTGCACCAGGGGCTGTACTGCTTCTTGCTGTGGGGACTGGTTCATTCCATCTCCACAGAAAGCCTGGGAGATGGGTATGCAGGTGAAGAAACTGAGGTGCAGGCAGGTTAAATAACTTAGGCAAGAGCACACAGCTATAAGAGGCAGAAAGATGTAGTCTATTCTACATCTCTCCCTGCATGTGGGAAACAATAGTGGACATCCCTCCCTGCAAGTGTGTTCCCTTCAGTGCCCGAAGGCCACCTCTGTGTCCAGTGCATCTAGGGACCATGGCAGGGACCCTATAACAGGTCCTCCTGACAGTGCCTCAGCACGTAAGTCAAGAAGTGCAGATCGTGATGGGGAGTTGGCGTCTCCACTTTTGTTTTTATAGGAAAAACCTGCCAACACTCATGAGCTCTGTCCCTCCCACCCTAAAACAGCAGTCCCAGTGGTGTGATATAAGGGCTATGGATGTGACTCAGTGGTACAGCACTTGCCTAACATGTC
The DNA here is from genome assembly GCA_025594165.1 of Tamias sibiricus. Classification (NCBI taxonomy): domain Eukaryota; kingdom Metazoa; phylum Chordata; class Mammalia; order Rodentia; family Sciuridae; genus Tamias; species Tamias sibiricus. The sequence goes on from CM046659.1 coordinate 153,547,939, forward strand.
CCAGGCCTTGGGTTCCATCCCCAGAACCACAAAATTAAAACAAAAAACAACAAAAACCAATGGTGTGTGCCGGGTGCGGTGACACACACCTGTAATCCCAGCTACTCAGGAGGCTGAGACAGAAGGATCAAAAGTTGGAGGCCAGCCTGGGCAACCTAGCAAGACCCTGTCTCAAAAAAAAAAAAAAAAAAAAAAAAAAAAAGAGAGAGAGAGAGAGTGAGAGAGGGAGAGGGAGGGCTGGGGATGTAGCTCAGTGGTAGAGCACTCCTGGGTTCAGTCCCCAGTACAACAACAAAACCAAATAAAACCCAAGCAAATGGCGTGATAGAAAAGACACTGTGTGCCACCATATCCACCCACTAAACTTCATCAGTAAAAAGTGAACAAGGGAATGATCCTCGAGTGTGCAGGATGGGGTTGGAGACAGTTTGAGGAGCCTGAGGGTTGGTATCTGGACTTGGCCCCAGCAATGTGCGGGAAGACCTGATGCAGCACTCAGCCCATGATGCCTGTTGGTACCCAGACAGCGGGAAGAGAATGAGAAGCAGAAGGAACCAGCCTGTCCTGAGCAGCCCACAAGCAGAACCTCAAGAATCTGTTCCTGCTGGGCACAGTGGTGCATGCCTGTGATCCCAGCTGCTCAGGAGGCTGAGACAGGGGACTAGTGAGTTCAAAGCCAGCCTCAGCAATGGTGAGGCGCTAAGCAACTCAGTGAGACCCTGTCCTAAATAAAATACAAAATAGGGCTGAGGATGTGGCTCAGGGGTTGAGTGCCTCTGAGTTCAATCCCTGGTACCAAAAAAAACAGAATCCTGTCCTGGCTTCTGCCCCAAACCAGGGATGTCCTGACTCAGTTTCTTCACCTGTGAGATGGTATGCTCATCCAGATGCTGCCTGCCTCTGGAGGTGTTGGCAGGTCATGGCGATCGGCGCCCACCAGGCACAGGCAGGCAGAGCTACCCCTCCCCAGCCCGGAGGCCCCCACTACTCACCATGTCCAGCTTGCCCTTCTTGTTCAGGGCACTGGACAGTGCCACGGAGATGAGCACGCTGGCCGCTAGGGAGCAGTAGGTATTGAGGGCAGCTCGGTGCTGGCCGTCCCCGTGTGTGGAAATAGCTGAGTTGAAGCTGGGCCAGTATATCCACAGGAAGAGGGTACCTGGGCGGGACCAGACAGAGCCAGTGGTCCAGGCAGAGACCTTGCCCTCCAGTGCTAGAAATGCCAAGTGACCTCATGGCCTAGCTGTTCCCCACCTCTATAGCTTTGCTCAAGCCAGGGGCTGTTCCTGAAGGCCCTCCCTGCCTTACTTACCTGCCCCTCCCACTCAGCCTTCCACACCTCACCAGGAAGTCAACTTGGCCCCCCATCTCACTCCCGCTGCACCATGAGGGAGAACCTTCTGTCCACTGTAGGGAGATGATGTGGTGGCCGGGAGACCACAATGGGGATCAGTGTGATCACAACAGCCCTGGCCCGTCAGGGCAGTCTTCACCCATCAAGGCCACCTTCACCCTTCATGGCGGCCCTCACGAACCAAGGCAGCCCTCATTCATCCCAGCAGCTCTCACCAATCATGGAAAAGAGGTCTGAGTGGTACACAGAAGACTGCCTCTGCTTGCTCTGCTCCAGGTTGCGACGGTAGAGGATCCAGGTCACCGTGAGCCCAAAGTAGGCACCAAAAGTGTGGATGGTCATGGAGCCCCCTGCATCCCGTACCTGTAGTGCAAGGAGCCTATCAGGGTCTGGCAGCGTCTGCTCCTCTTTCCTCAGCATTTCCTACCCCTCCCGACACGCTTTCAGTTGTTTCTTGACTCCTCTGGCTGCAGGGCACAGCCTGGGGCCCCCACAGACCAATCAGCTGGGAAACAGGCAGTGGGAACCCTGAACCCAGCCCGTAGGCCTGTCGGAAAATGCCAGCCATTTCCTCACCTGACAAATGGGATTACCCAGATGGGGAAACCCACACATGGAGAGGGATTTGCTCAGTCACACAGTAGAAAGAGAGTTAGAACCCAGGGCAACCCCCTAGTTTGTCACCCACTGGCCTCCTGGGAATTCTCCCCTTCCCTCTGGGTCTCCAGATTTCGTGTTTCATTTTACACAACTGCTCCAACACCCTCCCCACCTAGACTGCTATTACCCACTCCTGCATCCTGTCACGGTCCTTGCCTTCCAGTCACCAGGCCGACCTCCCACCACCCGCCCCTCTCCGTCCCCCTAAGTCAGCACAGGCAGAATCATACCCTCTTCCTGCCCCACACCACTCTGCATGTCTGGCTTGACTTCTTCTCAAGTTCCTTGTTTGCAAAGTGGGGGAGGTCACAGTGACTTAGCAGGGCTGATGTCAGAATTAAACTAGACAACTTGTGAAGGACAGCTGGCAAGGGCCTGGCACTCAACAGGTGCTTGATAGCTTGAGGGCCCCTCCCCTTTCTTCAGCCTCCTCTTCCTCCCTACTCAGAACTAGGCTCAGAGAAACAGACCGGGTTCACTCCTCCACTGGAGCTGGTTGGACTGTGTCCCCCCAGTTCATATCTTGGAAACTTCATCCCCATTGCAGAGGAGACCTTTAGGGGCGATTAAGTCACAAGGGCTCAGAAATGGATTAATGTCATTATTGGGGGCATGGGCTCCTTAGCTCCAGAGCAGGTTTATTATAAAAGTGAGTTCATCCTCTTTTGGGGGTGGGTACCTGGGATTGAACTCAGGGAACTTGACCACTAAGCCACATCCCAAGGCCTATTTTGTATTTTATTTAGAAACAGGGTCTCAGTGAGTTGCTTAGTGCCTTGCTGTTGTTGAGGCTGGCTTTGAAATCACGATCCTCCTGCCTCAGCCTCCCAAGCAGCTGGGATTACACGCGTGCGCCAGTGCGCCCAGCTTGTCCTCTCTTTCTGGTTCTCATCCTCTCTTGCCTTTCTGCCCTCTGTCCTGTAGTTGTTACTGGGGAAAAAAAATCTAAGTAAACACTTTATCTTTCTTTGCTCCTCATTGATTTAAAAATCACTAATTTTGGAGGTCACATAGCTGAAGCAACACATAATTAGTTTCCCACTAGCTTTGCTGTAGATAGCACCTCTGGTGTGTGGGTTATGGTGATAACAGTTGCCTAGGTTACATTTCAGGGACTTGAAGGCCACTTTTGCTGAAATCGCTGACTCTTCACCTGGGCCTGCAGATGCCCCATGGGTGACTGGAACGGACTGAGAAGGCGAGGCACCTCTGCTTTCATGTTGTCTGTCTCCTTTGCTGCCTTAACCTTTGGGTCAAATTCTACTGGGTACTGCATGTAGACCCATGGATCATTTGAGAAATGTTGTATCCAGAACTGCAATACAGAGGTAGCTTGACCTAGAAATGCCTAGTCTCTCCCCTCCCCTTTCAAGGTCAAAGACACCAGCCACCATGACCAGAAACACCAGACCATGAAAGGGGGGAAAGAGGTGGCACCTGAGTTTGTAGAAGATCTCCACCTATTCCCAGAAAAGACATGAATAATCCTCTGCTTTATTAGCCACTCCCCGCTTCTCTCTTTCTCTTCCTCTCTCCCTCATTTTTCCTGTCCTATATCTGTAACCCCAGCACCCTCTGGAGTGGAGAAGCTGACTTGGGAGCAAATCTCCCTCTTCTCCATCCTTTGGCCAATGAGTAAAGCCTTTTTTTTTAAATTTTTTTTAATATTTTATTTATTTGCTTTAGTTGTACACAATGCGTTTATTTGTATGTGGTGCTGAGGATCGAACCCGGGGTGAGCGCATGCTAGGCGAGCACTCTACCGCTGAGCCACAACCCCAGCCCCCCCGAGTAAAGCCTTTTTTTCTCCTGAACATTCACTCTTTGTCCTTGGTTTTTCTAAGGAATGAGCCTCCTGACCTGGGTTCAGTAACACTTTTACAAATCAATAAGGCTCTCACCAGGTACCAGCCCCTCAACCTTGGACTTCCCTGCCTCCAGAACTCAGAGAAATACATTTCTGTTCATTATAACTTATTATTTTGTGATAGCAGCATAAAATACACTAAGACAGATAGAAAACCCAGACAGACAGGTCAGTGTGTCTGTCCTCCAAGGTCACAGAACTTGTTGCTGACAGGGCTGGGTTTCTTGGCTCCCAACTTCATGGGTGCCTTTACTAGCTCTATGTCCTTGGACAAGCCTCTTAGCTTCTCTGAGCCTCAGTGTTATCGCCTGTGAAATGAGGGTAATGAATGGTGTCTTTAAGATGAGAATTTGGTGAGTTAACCCATGCCAAACATTCAGAGTCGAGTCCAGTAAAGGACACATGCTCCTTACAAGGCAGTGATGATTACTGTATTTAAATTTGTCTCGATGAGAGGCTGAAAGATGGTCATGCCCTAAAAGAATTTCTGCAGCAGAATGGGACAGGGTTTTCAGGGTTAAGGAGCATTCCTTGCCTCTTCATTAAGACCCCAAATGCTGCCTTCACAGCCGGCTTCATATCTCAGAGATTGGCCCCTGCCTACCCCTCACCTGCCTAACTTCTGTCTCCCCTACCATAGTTCGTCCCCTAGCCCCGTTTATTCTCCTCCTTTATTTCTCTTGAAACATCCTCTTTCTTTCTTTTTTTTTAGTTGTAGTTGGACACAATACCTTTGTTTTATTTATTTATATGTGGTGTTGAGGATCGAACCCAGGGCCTCGCACATGCAAGGTGAGTGCTCCACCGCTGAGCCACAACTCCAGCCCAAAACATCCTCTTTCTTTTCAGTGCACTAAACCAATTCCAGTTCCATTATCTTTTTACCTCAGCGACCAGGATGGCCTCTTACTGAGCTCCCTGTCTCCCCTGTTCTTGTCACCACAGTCAAAGTGACATTTTCATTATATGGGTCCATCTGTGCCATTCCCCTGCTTAGAACCCCCCATGGCTCCCCACTGCCCTCAGGACTCCTTAGCACAGTCTCCAGGAGTTGTTGTGATCCAGGCTCCTCTCACATCCCTGTGGCCTTTCCAAACTCCCTTCTCAGCCAGATTGAGCCACTAGAGTCCCCTCACTGCCCAACAGGCCCACAGACTCCAGAGTCCCTTCACTGTTGAGCGACTGTTGGCACTGGTTAGGGGTTGGGGATAGAGATGGCTCAGACAGAGCAGGTTCCCTGCCCTTGTCAGATAAGGTTAAGTGCTATGAAGAAACAGAATGGGCAACATGAGGGACAGTGTCTGGAAGGCAATGGCGGGGAGCAACACCGGGTAGGGGAGTCTGATGGGGCCTCAACCTGCAACCTCAATAATAAGAAGGACTAAGGATGCCCTTCCAGGCGAAGGGAACAACAAGTACAAAGGCCTCTGGAGGCACGCAGCCTGGTGTGTCTGAGGAGCAGTCAGAAGGCCACAGCCAAAGCACAAAAGGTGGGAGAGAGTGGACCAGAAGTTTGGGGAGAAGGTCTGGGGTCAGACATATAAGACTTTAAACAGTTAGATTTTATTCTAAGTGAAGTTTAAAACCACTACTAGGTTTTTTTTAAAATTTATTTGCTTTAGTTGTACACAATGCAATGCATTTATGTTTACATGGTGCTGAGGATCGAACCTGGGCTGCGCACATGCGAGGCGAGCGCTGAGCCACAACCCCAGCCCTCTACTATGTTTTTATTGGGGGGTGGTCCTATATGCATTATTAACAGGCCATTTTGGCTGCTGGTGGAGATTGGCCTGATGGGGTGAGTGGAGAAGGGATCCTCTTTCACCCAAAGGCACCAAGGAAGTTTCTGAGAGTCATAGGTCCAAGGTACCCCTTATCTGGGCCATGGAATTGGCCAACCCTAGAGGGCAGCATTCTTTCCAGAGTCCATGTGGATGGCAAGTTGTGCAGGACACAACGTATGCACCTGTATATGGACACTCCCCTGGGATCTTTCCAGACAGATTTGTTCCCTCCAAACACTGGGTCCTTTTCTTGGCAGAACAATCTGGGGAGGTAGCGTGCAAGCAAGAGTATGTGTAGGAACACCCCATTACTTCCATCTGATGGAAGAGAAAGGGGAAAACCCCAACATTCAGAAAACACCTGCTCTGCCCAGGTGCTGGGCTGATGTGTTAAGTAGACTATCATGTCTGCCCAGGACATGCCATTAGTCCTACTGTGGAGGGGAGGAAACTGAAGTTCAGGAGGTTAAGTGACTTGCCAAGCTGGCATGTGTCCCCAGCCCTCCCTTTCTGTATCCTCACCAGTGTCCCCTCTGCCCCTGCCCCCAGTCTGAGCCCCGCTCACCTCTAGCAGGTTGAGGAGAATGAACTCATTAATCGTGTAGAGGGTCACTTGGAAGAAGGTCATGATGAGCAGCTGGACTGGGCTGACTTTGCCCAGAACTGCCCCAAAAGCCACGCAGACAGAGGCCACACAGAAGTCAGCATTGATGAGGCTGTGGGGAGACAGGCCAAGAGGGGCTGGGGCAACAGCACCAAGGGACTCTCCAAGCCCGGAACTTGAGTCTGGACTTGGGTCATCTGTGGATTGGGCTTGTGGCTTAATTTCAGCCTCAGTTTCCCCATCTGTGACAATGGGAACATAACATTTCAGGCTGTACCGGCAAAGTGCCAGGAGCAGAAGTGGCACCCATGAGATGCCATGCCCTGCCCTGCAGCCCACGCTCTTTGCAAACAGTTTGTGTTCAGGGCACCCAAGTGGTCTAGCTGCTGAGGTTGAGTGGAGCCTTATTTGGGGCCCTGCTCTGCTTCTATCTTCCAGCTGTCCTTCCAGAATGTCCTTTCATTGCCTCCTCTTTCCCTAATTATTCCAGCCAATGTGGCCTCTGCTCCAGACCTTCAGCCTCACTCTGTGCCTACCTGCCCCACTGGCTATCAGAGCCTTGCTGGGGTTTGAGCTATTGGTGCCTTCCCTTCACCTTACGGGCAAGAGAGGATCAGTGTCTAGTGGGGGGGAGGGAGAGCGAGAGAGTGAGAGAGAAGCACTGACCTTCCTTCAGGAAGGAGGGGTCTTGATGGGACTGGGAGGAAGGAGGTGATAAGAAGATGCCACGAGAAAATGGAGGCAAAGGAACAGGCACACCAGTACTCTCAAATCTGGACGCTCCAAGCCCAGTCAGCCCAGCAGAGGACTGATGGAGAGGTGGACAGCCAGGAGGGCATTGTATGGCCACGGCAGGTGCTGGTTCCATCCATATGCCCATTTTGCCTGACTGGGGCCTCCTTAGTCCCCTGACAGCAGCAAAGATGTTCTGGATTCCAAAGCGGACCCTTGATGTGGCTCTCAGCACCCTGAGAAACAGGGTCTTGCTAAAAGTTGCCCTCACTGGCCTTGAACCTCCTGCCTTAGCCTCCCAAGTCACTGAGATTATAAGTGTGTACCACCACACTCTTTCCCAAAGCCTCTTGATTCTGTCCCATGTGGCATAAATTGCTGTATGTTTCATAGGGTGCCGTGGGATAGAGTATGATGAAGGAATCTGACCATTCAGTGAGAGGACTGCTTTGCCCACTGAATTTTGGCAAGTTGGTGTTGGGCAAAATTTATTTTATAACCTGTGTTTGGTGTTGTGGGTAGGTGGAGGTTTGGAGGAGGTCACCTCAGAACAGAGGAGACTGAGTTACCTGGTGGGGAGGGTCTGGTCATCAAACAGAAGGGTTGTCAGAGAAAGGTCATTGAGAAGAATGGAGGTGAGGCAAGTTGAGGGCAGGACCACCCACTTTTGGAAGTTGAAGCAGGAAAGTTTCAAGCCCTAAACCCCCATACTTGGTGTCTGTCTCACAGCTCTTTCTAATGCCTGCTCCTTTGGGGAGGGAGTAGGGGCATTGCAGGCAGAGAAACCTCAATTTGCTGTACTCCTCATTTCCTTGTTGAGGCTGGCTTAGGCATCCGGATCTCCCACCTGGGTTCTATGGGCTGTGCTTTCTAGGTCACAGGGCTAGACAATTTTGACGCGCTAAGGTGGAGGGTCTGGGCCTTTTGTCCCTACAGTCTCTGTATTGGAGGAGGAATCCTCCCTCAGCATCTGAACACCATTGGAAGCCCACCGTGGAGTCACTGAAACAGAGTGTGTGCGCGCGCGCGTGTGTGTGTGTGTGTGTGTGTGTGTGTGTGTGTGTGTGTCCGTCGCAGGTCCAACGTGATCTGCAGAAGGAGCCCCTTACAGCCCCAAGCCGCCAACCCGCTCCACCCTGCCCTGACCGACCAGGCCCCGCCCCCACCACACGTACCCCGCCCCCAGGCCCCGCCCCGCCTCATCTGCAGGGCCCCACACCCATTACCCCGCCCAGTCCGTCCCGCCCCCGCCCCGCCCCCCATATCCCGAGTCGCCTGCCGGCTCCCCCCACCCCACCGAGCCAGCCCCACTGCCCTACCAGACCGTCACACCCGCTAGCCGCCCGGCTCTCACTTCTCAATGCCTATGAGGATGTAGCCTTCTTTGTAGTGGTGTAACCAGCCCTGTATGAGCAGGGCCCACTGGATGCCGAAGGCCGCCAGCAGGAAATTGAAGCCCACTGCGCTGAACCCGTAGCGCTGCAGGAAGGTCATGAGGAAGCCGAAGCCTACGAAGACCATCGTGTGCACGTCCTGGAAGCCTGCAGGAAGAGCGCAGCGGGGAGTCTTTGCTGCCTAGCTAAGGCCCCGCCACAGCCTTGGGTCTAGCCAAGGACAAACCTCCTGGGATCTCCTTGTTTAACCCTCCAAGTCCCGTCCCTTCCATGCAAGCATCCGAAACCTGGGCTGGGCATAGTAAGGAGTGACTCCTCTGCTAGCAGAACTGTCACCACCCCCAACTTGTCATTAGCGTCTTTGGAAGGGCCTGGGCTGGGGGGATACGAGATGGGACCCTAGCTTAGACCACTGGGTGGGCCTCTGGGCATTTGAATTTAGGTCCAGACCATGAGTTTTACCCAGGATCCAGGTCCAGAGTGCAGACCATCTGGGGTCCTTATGCCTCACCCTCTCCACCACAAACCTTTTTCTTTACTATGGGAAATCAATGCTCATCTGGCCAGACAGTGACTTGACAGGCCAAGCACATGATTGCACATATCTGGGTACATTCCCATGTCCCACCACCTCCTCCAGCAAGTAAACTTCCCCACATCACTGAGACTTGAATTTGGACCCCAGATCCTGCATCTCCTAGATGGATGGCTCTGGGGAATTTACTAAACACACTTGGGGCTCAGCACCTTCTGTAATGGATGTTGCAGGCATGAAATGCAAATGTGTATGTAAAGTGCCAAGCAAGCCATGTCTATCCTGTAACACTGGACAGGTATTTTTTTTTTTTAATTTTTTTGTAGTTGTAGATGGACAGCATGTTTTTATTTTATTTGTTCTTCTTCTTTTTTTTTTAATGTGGTGCTGAGGATCGAACCCAGTGCCTCCCACGTGCAAGGCAAACGCTCTGCCACTGAGCTACAGCCCCAGCCCTGGACAGGTATCACTGTTACTCAGGCATAGCCTAGTTCTGAGTTCTGACCCAATTCTGCCAATTTACAATGTTGGCTTGGAAAGTCACTTCCCCTCTTGAGCCTCCACGTTCTCAATGATAAAACTGAAGAGATAAGTCAGAATGATCTTAACCATCCTTCCAGTCCTGATATTACTTCTAGACTCCAAGAAGATGACAGAAGACTAAGAGCTTTGAGAAGCAAAGAATTACAGCAGTATAAGACACTACAAGGAACTGCAAGGGTCACAGGACACAGGGGCCAGATTGGAGGACTCCCACCAACCAAATCTGGAACAGTTTGAGCACCAAAATAATTATGTGCCATAATGAATTAAAGCTATTTAAATATAGGAATTCCTGAGTCCATAATGATAATAAATAGGTAAACAAATAGATGAGTTGGCAATGGGACTCTTGCTTACAAGTAGAATGCTGGGACTCAACTGTAGAAGGTGGGGAGAGTGCTGGAGTTGGAAAATCATTTTCATAATAAAGATATGATCAGTGGATGCCAAATGCAGGGGGGGAATTTTGATGAGGAGCAAGACATTTGCATGGCTTAAAGATTATCTCCTACAGACTGCTTATTAGTTGTGAGGGAGTGAGGAAAACAACCATAGTAATTACACAAGTGGAGAAATTAGGCCATATCTTCACTGGGTGATCAAAATGAACATGAACAATGAAGGACAGATGGACATTGTGTGCCTCCAGATGTGATACCCTGGAAATACACATTGCCTCACATCACCTGTATAGTATCCCAGCTTGGATTGCATAAATCCTAGTCTAATCACAAGAAAGTATCAGTCAAACACAGAATGAAGAACCTGTTGTTAAAAGGAGAAGACTGTATTCTTGAAAGATATCAATGTCAACCAATGGGATCCTAACTAGACTAAGATATATTCCATGCTTGTATAATTATATCAAGATGTATTCTGCTGTCATATACAACTAAAAAGAACAAATAAATTAAAACGATGAGGGGCTGGAGTTGTAGCTCAGTGGTAGAGTGCTTGCCTCATATGTGTGAGGCACTGCGTTTGATTCCCAGCACCACATATAAATAAGCAGATAAAATAAAGGTCCATCAACAAGTAAAAAAAATTTTTTAAAAGATGAATGTATGTAAAAAATCAATGTCATAAAAGATGAAGAAAGGGCCTTTAAATGTACAACTAAAGTAAATAAATAAATATTAAAAAAAAAAAAGTTCCAGATTATGGGGCTGGGATAGTGGCTCAGTGGTGGAGCGCTTGCTGAGCGAGTGTGCGGCCCGGGTTCGATCCTCAGCACCACGTAAAAATAAAGGCATTGTGTACAACTAAAGCAAATAAATAAATATTTTTTAAAAAAAGAATGAAGGCATTGTGTACAACTAAAACAAATAAATAAATATTTTTTTTAAAAGTTCCAGATTAAGGGTTGGTATTGTGGCTCAGTGGTAGAGTGCTTGCCTCACATGTGTGAGGCACTGGGTTCGATTCTCAGCACCACATACAAATAAATGAATAAACTAAGGGTCCATCAACCACTAAAAAAAAGGAAAAAAGAAAAAAAGAAAAGCTCTAGATTGAAAGGTGTGTCAAAGCTGGGCTCAGTGGAGCATGCCTGTAATGCCAGCAGTTCAGCTGTTCAAAGCCAGCCTTAGCAGCTTAGTGAGGCCCTAAGCAACTTAGTGAGACCCTGTCTCGAATAAAAATAAATAAATGTAAAAGGGGGGGGGACGGTTGGGAATGTGGGTCAGTGACTAAGTGCTTCTGGGTGCAATCTCTGGCACAAAAAAAAGACATGTTAACTAAATATAATACCTAACTCTGTACACCGGATCTGTATTTGGCTAGAGGGGATACAGTGGAGAGCTATAAAATTATTATTGGTCAACTAAGAAAATCAGATAAAAATAGTGAATTAAGGTAGTGCATCAATATGAATTTGTGAAGTTGAGTACTGTGGCTATGGAAGAGAATGCCTACATTCCTAGGAAATTTATATATTGAGTATTTAAGGATAGTGTGTTCCATAATGCATGTAACTGACCCTCAAATTTTTGGGGTAGAGGGAAGTATTGTGAGTGTGTATGTGTGTGTGTTGTGTATTTGTGCGTGCACACATGTGCTTGTGTATCTAGATGAAGATAAAGAAAAGGAACAAATACCTGAACAAATAGCTAAGTTAAAGAATACGTAGTAGCTGGGTACACCAGTGCTCGCCTGAAATTCCAGCAACTTGGATTGCTGGGATTGAGGCATGAGGATTGAAAGTTCAGGCCAGCCTCAGCAACTTAGTGAGACCCTGTCCCCAAATAGAAAATAAAAAGTATTTGGGTTGTGGCTTAGTGATAGAGCACCCCTGGGTTTAATCCCCAGTACCAAAAAAACCAAAAACCAAAAACAACAAAACATATAGTATAGCATTTCTTTCTACTACTTCTGTTTTAGCAACTTTTGTAAATTTGAACTCATTTCCAAATAAAAAGTTTAAAAAGAAAAGAAACTTTTCAGGGGCCTGCCAGGCTACCTGCCTCCTCCCCACGTTCCCCATTCCTCCCTCCTTTCTGAGCCCCAGCTGCTCTGGCCCCCTCTGGTCCTCAGTCCCACTCCAGGGTCTTCACCTGGGGTAGTCCATTCACCTGGGATTGCTGTGCCCTCAGAGTGGCTAACAAACTTCTCTTCCTATAGAGCTCAGCAGAATGTCCCCTCATCAGACAGGCCTTCCTAATTACCCAGTTTCAAGCGGTTGTCTCCCTCACGGCAGCCTCTTTTCTTTCATAGTTCTTAGCACAATTTGAAATTATAGGTTTGTTTGTTTTTTCTAGCCCATTAGGCTAGGAAACTCCAAGAAGGTGGGGCCATGCCTATTCCTGGTAGTGTTCCCAGCACCTGTGAGTGCACCCAGGGAGAGTCTCAATGAGCATCCACAAGTGACTGAATAGCTTTTGTCTCAGCAGCACCCAGCTCTCCCAGCAGTGCAGGAGTTAGGAAGCCCCAGGTGAGGTTTCCAGTCCAGTATCTCCCACCCACAGAGCTGATATGTCCTGGTGGCCACTGCAACCTGGCCAAAGTAGCTGGGGGCAATGCTTGTACTGCAGCCACCTTGACCTTGTTTGCCCCATTTGTCCTCATCCATCTCCCCTCCCTGAGGCCCACGCCATGGCCACAGACCTCTTGGCTAGCAATCACCTAGAGGAGGTATAGGGGGCCTGGAAAAATGAAGGACAGGGGTATAAGCTGATGTGGGGGAGCTGTGTGGTCCCTCACCCCGACCCCTGCATGATGCTCTGAACTTCCCCTGGAGTTTGGCTTCTGTGCCAAGTTGACACAAACAAACACTTTAGCTTAGGTTTCTCAACGTGTGCAGCTGATTTCATGTATTATCATGTTTCATGGTTTATCACGTTTCCAACTGCCGTGGAGGAGGCTGAACTAATGTATGTGAGGCACCATAAAAGGTATTATGGTTATTCCGGGAAGAACTGATGGGTGACAGACTGGAAGAGAGCTGTGAAGGAGAGGGAGGTGATGCATTCAAATGACAATTCCAGAAGCAGGGAGGGGAGCTGAATGGCAGGGTGGCAGGTGGCTGGATGGCAAGGCTGTTGACAAACACAAGGAAGTAGGAGGGAAGAAGTGATGTGGTAGGAGGGAGGTCCTGGGTCCTGTGTGCTGGCCATGGTGAACCTGACATGACCAACAAGGATGAGGAAGGGGGTGGGGGGGCACCAGGCAGCTTGGGAGAAACAGCACCTGGCTCTGGGAGGCAGGAACTGTGGTCCAAGACTGGGCAGGCCTGAGAACAGAGCTGGGAACTAAAATACAGGAATAAAGAGAAGGAAAGACACAGGCAGAAGAGGGACTGTGCTATGAAGCTAGCAGGCATGACAGGGAGAGGCGCTGGCGGGGAGGAGGAGGGACCCCTGGGAAAAGACAGCTTCACAGAAGGTGGGGCCTTTCAAGAAGAGGGTGCTGACTCCCTGGTAGTACAGAGGATCCATGCAGGCTGAGGCATGGCTGAAAAGTGTCAAATGGGCATCTCCAGTACTGGGGTCACCTTCCGTCTCCCAGTAGTCCCAGAGCAGGAGCAGGTGGCCCTCACCTTCCCTGTCCTTCTTCTCTGCCTGTCCCCCTCTCACCAGTTCTCTGTTTCTCTCCCTGCTCCCTGGGTTCCCTGCCTCACTGTGACCCACTATTGGGGTATCCCTATTTCTTTCCTCTCCCCAGTACACAGATACCAGCTTACTGCTCCTCAGGCATGTCCCTTTGTCTTTTTCTCTCAACCTGCTTCTGATATAGCACTGAAACGTATCAGTCATTAACTTCTGTTTTATAAGGTTTGGTGCTGCCTAAAATGAACTAAATAGTAATGATGTGTATCACTTCTGCAAAGGACATTACCTCTCTGGTTCAGTTTCTCTACCAGTAAAAACGGGGGATAGGGGCTGGGGTTGTGGCTCAGTGGTAGAGCGCTTGCCTAGCACATGTGCAGCCCGGGTTCGATCCTCAGCACCACGTAAACATAAATGCATTGCATTGTGTACAACTAAAGCAAATAAATAAATATTAAAAAAGGGGGGGATAATTACAGTGCTCAAATAGCACTTGGCCCAGGGGTTCTGAGGCACACATTTAATAAGAGAACCCAATCCAAGGTCTGGCACCGGCCTGGTTCTTTAGTGATTGCTCAATCATATGAATTGTTATTTTTCCCCTTTCTCTTTCAAGATTGACCAGGTGTTTTGCATCCAGCTGGCTACTTGCTGAGGGCCTGTGGATGTCGACCCTCAGGCCCCCTCCCCAGGCTGCCCTGCCAAAAACTGCTTCCCTGCACCTGGGGGTCCCTGATGGGTGGAGCTGGCACAGCTTGCGTCAGCCACAAGAGCTGCCACCAGGGGCCGCGTGGTGAGCACACAAACGTTCTTTCCCTTCTCACAGCCACAAGCTACTCTCCACCTCCTGGGCTAACTCTGTTTTTCTTCATAGAGGAGTTCCCCACCAAGCTTTTTCTCCTTGAGTCAACCTCCTGGCAGACATTTCCTTCAGCCACTCAGGCTGAGGTCACTGGCCCTAAAGGAAGCTTCAAGATCAGCAGTGAATACTGCACCACAGGCCTCCAAGGCCACAGCTAATTCTATGCCAGCTTCTTGCCGAGGGGCTCATACCTGGGAAGCTGTCCTCAGGCCCTCCTGAGCCCTAGTTCAAGCTAGTTGGAACCACACTCTGCTGAGAACCAGAGATGCCCAACAGGCTCACTAATTTCCTGTGCAGGAATGAGGCCCATGCAGGTGCTGATGGCCTGGAACCAAGACCTGGGAAGGTTCCATAAGGGCCGGCCCTCACCCATACCCTCTGGAGTTACCTAAGCTGCCCAAGAACTGAGGCCTGGAGTTCCAGCGAGCCAGGAGCCTCATGCCCTCTAGCTCCTCACCATAGCCATCGTGACCTGGGGGCCTAAAAAGACTGGGGCCAGGGAGAGGGGAAGGGTGAGACTAGAGGTGGGAGAGTGGACCAGGAGTGTGGGCTCAGATCCCAGGGCCACTCCCCTGGCTTCTGGTTTCCTTGCTGAATTAGTTTTGCAAGACACTTCTCTCTGGCTTTAGTTTCCTCACCTGTAAAACAGGGATCACAACAGTGCCTCCCTCATGGCGTGGCCACACCAGTTAAAGGAGGGAATGCATGTGCAGTTGGAGGGACCGCTATTGAAGTATTTCCTGCCCTTGCCAAAGCACCCTGAGGCCAAGGTTCCCTCCCTACATACCTCCCCTATGTCCTGCTCTGGGGGCCAAGTGCTCCCCTGCACTCATAGGGGAAATTCAGGAACCCCGTTCATGACCAGGGCTCTCTCTACACTTAGCAACTTCCCCCACCCCTCTGTGGAGGCCCCTTGGCTACCCTGCCTCTACCTCTTCACCATCTACTACTTCCCAAGAAACTGTCACAGACCTGTCTTCCCAGAGCACTTGGCCCCACTGAGGGTGTTGGGGTCCACCTCTCTGTTTTCAAAAGTCTGGGAGTCCTCTGGGGCCAGAGACCCAGAATATTGAACTTGTTTGTTCAAGTGATTGTAAGCCCTAATTTTCTGTGATAGTCATGGCTTATTCCTGGGTCCTGTCATGTCACAACTAGCATCTTTCCCTTTGCTCTCAGAAGTCTCTTTGGATGATGTATCTCTAGGATCACCCTAGAGATAAGTGCTTATTGAATGAATAAATGAAGGTGGAGTACAAAAGGTGAGTAGGTGGGTGTAGAGGGAAGGGTACAGGAGCTGGGGAGATGTGAGAACTGCACCCCCACTTCCAGATGGGGGTGAGTTTCTGAAGCTCCATTGTAAGATCTCAAGGCCCTCTGCTTGCTTACCTGGGCACACCAAGGACCACAAATGCCCATGGAGCACCCACAGGTGCAGTAGCACACACCTATAATCCCAGTGATTACAGGCTGAGACAGGAGGACCACAAGTTCAAAGCCAGCCTCCCAAACTCAGCAAGACCCTAAGAAAGAAAAGAAAAAAAGGCGGGGGCAGGGGTGTGGCTGAGGATGTAGCTCCAAAAGTGCCACTGGGTGCAATCCTCAGTACCAGAAAAAAAAAAAAATGCCCTTGGAAGGGAAGCCTTGCCCTTCCTACTTGCCTGGGGGCCTGGTTCTGGGGCAAAAAAGGCAAGCAACAGCTGGAGGGACAAGTTAAATAGGTAAAGGGAGCTTCAAGCTGGTCTGCCTTGCTGTTTGCCCAGTCGTTCCTCACCAAGGAGAGGAAAGGTGGGCAATGTGAAGAGTGAGTTTGGAGCCTCAGTTCCAAGCCCACACTTGTCAACATGTTTGAAAACACAGCTCTAGTTGGGTGCTGTGGTTCACACCTGTAATCCCAGTGACTTGGGAGCTGAGGCAGGAGAATTCCAAGTTCCAGGCCATCCTGGGTAACTGAGTGAGACCCTGTCTCAAAACAAAAAAGGAAAGAGGCTGGGAGTATGGTTTAGAGGTAAAGCACCCCTGAGTTCAACCACAGTACCATAAATAAATGAATAAATAAATAAAACATACTCCTTAGTGGAATCCAGTAGCTGTGGTCTCACCAGCACAGGGCACACCCTTTTTCAGTCACCTCCCCTCTTCCTTCCAGGCACCATACATCTATGACTGTAGCCCATAATAGTCCTAACTTTTTGGCAGCTACTTAATACAGTTGGTTTCCACTGAGCCTGGAGCCACCCCAAATGCAATCTTTTTTCACTTAGGCTGCTATTCTGAATATAAGCAGTTGTTTTTTGGACCTATGTGAAACATTATCTCTGAAGGTAGCGAATCCCCTCTGTTGCTGAGTGTATAAGTCATGGAGGGAATACTGGTTGATATAGGTGGCTGTTGGAGATGAGCTTCAGGGTCTCTTCCAAAACAAACAGTTCCATGACCACATGAGCACCCACAGTTAGAAGAATTGTCATTGTCTGCTGGTAGATGGAGTGAAAAATCAGAAAACTCTAGGGCATGGAAAGAGTCCTAGGCTTGGAGGCTGGAAGCTGGGCTGCCCAGAGTGACCTTGGGCCAGTTCTTCTACCTCCTAGAAGCCTAGGGTCCTAGGATATCTGTGTTTGGTGCTCTGCTAGTGATTGTGCCATTACAAAGTGAGAATTACCTATGTACCTAGCACTGTGCCAGAGCTTTACATGCTGTCTCACACCAGCCTCACACTACCTAATATAGGTAGGTCCTATATTATCATCCCCATTCAGTAGGCCAGGAAACTAAGGTTCAGCAAGGTTGTCATTTGCCTAAAACCACCCACTTGGGGTAGCAGCACAGTCATGACAGAAAGGGGGTCTGTGATTCCAAGGCCATTCTTTTAACTACAGAACCAAGGACACAGAAAATTTAGGGGGTGCTGGTTGGTCTTCTCCAAACCCAAAATGATGGGTATCATGACCTCCTGTTCCAGAACCACCACTTGTCCACCCACCTGTCCTCCCAGCAGGACTGACAGGCCATCCCTCTGGCCCTTGACATTGGACCTACCCCTGTATTTGTACAGCTGGATAGGGCATCCAGGTCACACATAGGTTGATGACCGAAATGGGACTCTGGGCTTTTGAGGACATGGAGCAGGGCTCTCAGATAGAGATGCTGGAGGCCTTTCATGGCTGGCGGAGTGGACAAATAAAAAAAATCTCTTCCCAGATAAGTGTTCCCTACTAGTTTTTGACCAAAAAAAAAAAAAAAAAAAAAAAAAAAAAAAAAAAAAAAAAGGAGCGTGTACACATCTGAACATTTCTCCAGCATGATCCTCAGTGGTCCCCGACTGCCCTGGTGGGGAGCCTGCTGTGGGGCCAGGGGCGGTGCTGTGGGGCAACATCTCCCCCTGGGTGTCCCTATCCACCCGCTGTTTGGAGCGAGCGGCAGGCAGGCTGCGGAGGTGCAGCCAGGCAGGCCCCTCAGCCAGGTGGGCACCCCCTGGAGATGCCTCAGGTGGGCCGTGCAGAGGGTGGGACTTACTTGGGTAGCGATAGTAGAATTCGTTTTCAAGGTCGCTAGAGAAGTTCAAGCGCTTCTTCTCCATCCACCACTCGGCATGGGACTCGGGGTCGTAGCGCACAAACAGGCCGAAGAGAACTATCATGACCACCTGCAGGAACAGGCAGGTGAGCGGCAGCCTCCAGCGGAGGTTGGTGTTCCGAGCCATGCTGCGGGGCGCGACCGGCGAGCAGCGGGCGGTTAGCAAGCTCCGGGGCTGGCGAGCTTATAGGACTCGGCAGGGGCGGGGCGGCCGCTGGGGGCCGCGGAACAGCTGACCCGGAGCCGCCCGCGCGCTGCCCAACCGGCGAGGCTCCCCGCGGAGGGCTGGGGCAGAAGGGGCAGCGGGCAGGGATGGGGCTTCCCAATTTCTGTGATACCTGGTCTTTTCCTTTTTGTTCCAACGAACAGAGAAAGAAAGGGGAGGGGTCTTTGGTCTCCCACCGATATCAGAATGAAGGAATTCCTACACATGAATCCTCCTCTTTCTCCTTTCTTTTTAAAACTACAAAATCCATACACGATACTTGAGTGAAACATGAGGAAAATCTGAAAAAAGTGTCACAGGCCAGAGAAACCTTGGGAGACAAGGTAACTCCATGTTATATGGCACTCTGGATTGGCTTGTGGAATAGAAAAGGAATGTTAATGGAGAGATGTAAAACCCAGATAAAGTGTACCACGGTTATGTAAGCTGTTAAGGACAGAGCAGTGGGTGTGTACTAGAACTCTGTATCGTCCATGCAACTTTTCTGGAAATCTTAAATGATTCCAAAACTTTTTTTTTTTTTTCTAAGGTGCTAAGAAAAACAATATAAAAATGGTTTAAGAGTTTTTCACAAGTTCATTTATCTTTGATCAAGAATTATGATTGGTTAATATGTATGACCTTCACATGAATTAACCATAAATTTAAGTTAAATCTATGCCTACTCTGTATTTTGTCAAAATAAATTTTGATCTCCTAACTTTTTTTGTAGAGATTTTGGCAAATACAGAAAAAGGCACACAAAGAAGAAAGTACAAAATCACCTGTAATTGCACTACCCAGAAACAACACTGATATTTTGATCTATATTCATTAAGTTTTTCTAAAACTTGTTAGAGAAGGGGTGGGGAGGAGTGCTTCATTTTATAATACCAATTTACAGCCTGTTTTATTCATTAATTGTTTTATCTTTTTGTGGTACTAGGGATTGAACACAGAGGCACTCTACCACTGAGTTACTTCCCCAATCCTTTTTTTTTTTTTTTTTTTTGTGGTACCAGGGATTGAACTCAGGGGCACTCGACCACTGGGCCACATCCCCAGCCCTTTTTTTTTGTATTTTATTTAGAGACAGGGTCTCACTGAGTTGCTAAGTGCCTCGCCATTGCTGAGGCTGGCTTTGAACTTGCGATCCTCCTGCCTCAGCCTCCCAAGTACTAGGATTACAGGCGTGCGCCACCGTGCTGGCCCCAACCCTTTTTATTATTTATTTTGAGATAGGATCTCACCAAGTTGCCCAGGCTGGCCTCCAATTTGCAATCCTCCTGGCTCAGCCTCCCAAGTGTATGCCTGAGATTACAGGCATACATTGTCATGCCCTGCTTTAGTTACTTAATATTTGTATTGTTTTTTGGTGCCAGGGATTGAACTCAGGAGCACTCGACCACTGGGCCACATCCCCAGCCCTTTTTTGTATTTTGTTAGACACACAGTCTCACTGAGTTGCTAAGTGCCTCGCCATTGCTGAGGCTGGCTTTGAACTCACGATCCTCCTGCCTCAGCCTCCCAAGTGCTGGGATTACAGGTGTGCACCACCATGCCCGGCTTAGTCACTTAATATTTTGTAAACATCTTCCCATACTGTTTTTCTACAACATCTTTTTTTTTTATACTTACTTATTTGTTCTAGTTGTACACAATGCCTTTGTTTTTATGTGGTGCTGAGGATCAAACCAGGCTGCACACAGGCTAGGCAAGCACTCTACCACTGAGCTACAATCTCAGCCCATACAACATCAGTTTTCAAAAGATTTTCTAAAAGATGAACACAATATCTTTATTTATTTTATTATTTATTTTTATATGGTGCTGAGGATCGAACCCACTGCCTCACATGTACGAAGTAGGTGCTCTACCACTGAGCTATAACCCCAGCCCCGCAACATCATTTTTAATTGCAGGATAATACCATGCTTTATTCAGCCAATTTCCTAGTGTTAGAAAATGAGATTGTTTTTATTCATTTGATATTTTAAATAATGCAATTAAAAGTGAGCATCCAGGTGCATACATCAGCATGTGTTTTCATGAATTCCTAAAGACAGGATTGTTTTGGCACATATGGGTAGATTGTCCCTTCAAGAAAGATTCTACCAAACAAAGCATGTACCCCGCAAGTCAGGGGTAAGTGGCCTTTCCCATGCACCCTAGCCAATGCTGGGCTTAAAAATAAAACATCCCTGACAGTTGGAATCCCAGATTTGTAAAAGCTGCTAATGCCACATGAGTACCCAGTCATGGTGCTTGGAACTTGAGTGTGGCTCCACTGAGTCAGCATGGGTCACCAGGGTGTCCCACTCTCTTGGCAGAGAAACATCCTACTTTAAGACAGCCAGATATCACAAGGGCATTACCAGCAACAGGGACCATTATTAAGTACCTACTGTGGACAGACTCTTTCAGTATATTTTTAGACTTTTTCAATGTAATTATTTATTTATTTATTTATTTATTTATTTATTTTGGTACCGAGGATTAAACTCAGGGGCACTCGACCACTGGGCCACATCCCTAGCCCTTTTTGTATTTTATTAGAGACAGGGTCTCACTGAGTTGCTAAGTGCCTCGCCATTGCTGAGGCTGGCTTTGAACTCGTGATCCTCCTGCCTCAGCCTCCCAAGAGCTGGGATTATAGGCATGTGCCACCACGCCTGACTCTTTTTCAATGTAATTTTAAATTCCCAACATTTACAAGATTAATACTGTAGCCACATCCTACGTATGAAAAAAATGAGTTCTCAGATTGGCTAAGGAACTTGCTTGAGATTCAAACCTTGGGCTATCTGATTTCAAAGGCTGTCATCTTTCTACCTTGCCATGCTGTTGTCCCTTCTGACCAGAGGTAGAAGGAGGTTTGATTTTAGGCATGTGCCTTCACTACTGAGAACAGACATCTAAGAACATGGTAATTGAAGTAAGAGGAGGGTAGGGAGACAAGAGGTAAAGTGGGAAAGGCTGTTGCCTGTAGATCTTTGGGCCTCAAGTTTCCACAGTGGAACAGGACAGTAATGGGGTAAGAGAGGCTGTAGACCTGGGCTGGGACAGGAAGGTGGAAGGTCTGCTCACCAGGCTGGCCACCTTATAGATAGGGAAGTAGGATGTCATGCTGCCCTACCTCAGGATATTAGGCCTAAATTGCCCAAAGAGCTCCCCACTACCTGTGTATAGTATAAAAGAAAAGGTGGTTAAAACAGATCAAGTGTTTTTCTGAATAACTTGGGGAGCCTGTTGGGTCCTGGGTGATCAGGTGGACTTCACAGAAGAGGTACACTTTGATCTAGAAGTTGCAGAGTGGGTTATAGGTAGACCTTTCTCCCTCTACCATTTGGCTTTTATTGTCTCATACACCCCTGCCAGGCAATTCCTGGCAGGATCATGTCCCCTATCCCCACACTTGGCCTAAAACTTCCATTGGCTGCCCACACATTAGAATTCTGGGTTTATTCTCTGAGACAAGGATTCAAGAAATCTGTTGTTTAAGTCTAGAAGACTGGCAGGGGTTTACCTGAGGAACTAGCAACTTCCTCCTAAAATATGGGTGTCTTGATGAGCAAGGATGACTAGTGACCAGGACAGGATGATTCTCCCCAAAGCCAGGGAGAGGCCAGGTGTGGCAACCACATTGGCAGGCAAGAGGAAGGAACTAGTTAGGGTCTAAAGAGTGTTCTCATTGTCTTTTTTCAAGGTGGGGTTCCCCCTGCCTGAGGAGAGGCATGTTGGGGAGCACAGGAGAGTAGTCACTGCTGCCACCATTCCTTCTTCCTTCCCTCTTGGCAGGTCACCAGGAACACTCTTGGAATCTTTACCCTTGGTCCCAGAAGCAACCCGAGATTGTGACAAGAACACTAGGCCAGGAGTCAGAAGTTCTTAAGGCGGGCCACATTTCTACAGATTGCTCAGAACACACAGCCTCTCTGGATTTCCTCTGTCTGCAAGTGGAAACCTCATGTCTGCCCTGCATACCTCCTGGAAACCACACAACATGGTGTTTAACATCTTGAGCCAGAGATTCAAAGACACCAGGGCATGAATTTCAGCCCTGTCACTTCCAGGCAAGCTGCTGAGCCTCTTTGGGTTTCTCTTTCCCTATTCATACAATGAGGGTGGCAGAAGTATGGAGATGACTCTGGTACATGTGGTCCTTTTAACACAGAGCCTGGCTTAGGTACTGGACAAAGCAGTTCTTATTTTGTGTGATTAGAAATGAATGGGAAAATCCTTTGCAAATTGAAATGTGTCACAGATGTACTTGGGGGTTGTTTCTATGTGGTGGATAATGATATTTCTCTCTGGTGCTCTCTGAAAGTCTGCAATGGCAGGCCCAGGAGAGCAACCCATGCCCTCCCCAGAATAGGGGAAGGTATGGGATTAGGAAGAGCCTCTATCATGCCCCCATCCCTTCAGCCATGAGAAGCCACAGTGCTGCCTCCCACACTAATGGGGAGTCTCCAGTGTGGAGAGAGGGGAGAGGGTATCTCTGCAACTCTCTCTCTTCCACAATAACTTGTGGGATCAAGAATAAGGACACCAATAGTGGGGAACTGTGCATGACATGCTCCCTACTGGCTGCTCTGAGAAAGACAATGCATCTTTTCTGGGGCTCTTCATGCCAAAATTGTATACCCTGATTTAATCAAGCAGAAGCAAACTCAAATTGAGGGACATCCTGAAAAACACTTGGCCTAGATTCTTTAAAAATACATGTAGGTGTCATGGAAAACAAAACAAAACAAACAAACAAACAAAAACAGTGGGGGGGTGTTCTAGGTTAAAGAGATGTGACAAGTCCATAAAATGCTTTGATTGATCCTTGATGGGCTCCTGGGTCAAAAAAGGCTACAAAAAAAGCACTATTGAAGCCAGGCAAAGGTAGACTAGTAATTCCAGCTTCCAGGGAGGCTGAGGCAGGAGGGTCACAAGTTCAAGGCCAGTCTCAGCAATTTAGCAAAGCCCTGTCTCAAAATAAAAATAAAAAGGGCTGGGGATGTAGCTCAGAGGTAGAATGCTTCTGAGTTTGGTTCCTAGTACCAAAAAACAAAACAAGAAACCAAAAAACCAACCTATGGAAACAACTAGAATAAATGAAATAAAAATAGTATGTTAGGTGATGAAATTTATCAGTGGAGGATTTTTTAGTGTCAACATTGTGTTGTATAATCGCAACAGCAAAAGAGTGAAAGCGATCCAAATGTCCAGTGACATTTGGATAAACAAGTGAATGGATAAACAAAATGTGGTATATACATAAATGGACTATTATTCCTTAAAAATGAAGAAAATTCTGATGTATGATAGAACATGGTAAAACCCTGAAGATATTATGCTCGGTGAAGTAAGCCTGTCACAAAAGGATAAATAATGTAAGATTCCAAAATATGAGGTTCTGGAATAATCAAATTCACGGAGACAAAAGATAGAACCGTGGATCCCAGAGGCTAGTGGTGATGGAAATGCAGTTACAGTTCTTTGTTTAGAGTCTCAGTTTTAGGAGATAAAGTAGGTCTGTCCTGTGGCCATACTTGTAATTCCAGCTCCTTAGGAGGTTGAGGCAGGAGGATCACAGATTTCTGAAGGCCGCCTGGGAAACTTAGCCAGACCCTGTCTCAAAATAAATTTAAAAGGACTGGTACTCTGCTTCTGCTGCTGGGCCTCACCTTGCCTCTCTCGTGGTGTCTGGTTCACCTCTCCTTGTTCCTTTTTTTTTTGTTAGCGAATCTGTAGGCTTTATTCTCATTTCATCAATTTTCCCAATAATTCACCTCTCCTGTTCTAACCTGACTTGCCAGGCCTAGACTGCAGGTGGTCTGACCTTCACTCCTCTGCCACGT
This sequence comes from Tamias sibiricus, assembly GCA_025594165.1. Taxonomy (NCBI): domain Eukaryota; kingdom Metazoa; phylum Chordata; class Mammalia; order Rodentia; family Sciuridae; genus Tamias; species Tamias sibiricus. The sequence goes on from CM046659.1 coordinate 153,571,947, forward strand.
GGTCCTGCTCTGTCTGCATCTCACAGCCACCTTACACACTCTGACCCCCGCTACAGTGGCTCTCATGGCCCATGGAAATGGCTGTTGGATTTTTATTGGCTGAATATGTGCAAAGCAGTCTGAACCAGTTCAGAAAAGGGTACATGGAAGATACTGACCAGCAGTTAAGGTCCAGAAAGCTTTCAAAAAAAAAGCTGTGGCTTCTTTCAATGAGCAAAGTTGTTTATTTAGTTAGGTCCATTCAGTTTCATAGCAATATGGTTATGGTCAATATTTTGCACTTTTGAAATATATAGATGTCAAAAGTATTGTTCTGATTAAGTGTTGAATAAAGTTGAAACATGCTTGGTAAACATAAAAAGTGGGGAACTGGGAATGTGGCTCAGTAGTAGAGCGCCCGTGAGTTCAACCCCAGTACCGCAAAAAAAAAAAAGTTCTAGAGATGGATGGTGTTGATGCTTGCACAATAATGTGCATATATACTTAATACTACTTTACTGTACACTGAAAAATAGTTAAAATGGTAAATTTTTGTTATGTATATTTTACAATTTAAAAAATAAAGTAAAAAAATTCCTCACTACAATTAAAAATGAAAATGCAAAAGGAAAAAATCAATAGGAACACACAAAGCACTATTAAAATCTTAATCGGAAAAGGTGGGGAATGAAGTGAGGAGTAGGTGGTAACAGAAGTCGGGGGGGGACCTTCACTGCATTCCTTTAAACAATACACTATCACACACACACACACACACACACACACACACACACACACATACAGTATGGCTTATTCCAGTGTTAAAAATATAATTAATTTTTTTTTTTTTTAAATAAGGGCTTGTAGCCAGGCACAGTGGCACACGCCTGTAATCCCAGCACTTGGGAGGCTGAGACAGGAGGATCACGAGTTAAAGCCAGCCTCAGCAATGGTGAGGCACTTAGCAACTCGCTGAGACCCTGTCTCTAAATAAAATACAAAAAAAGGGCTGGGGATGTGGCCCAGTGGTAGAGTGTCCCTGAGTTCAATCCCTGGTACCAAAAAAATAAAATAAGGGCTTGTGTTGTAGCTCAATGGTAGAGTGCTTGCCTCGCATGTGTGAGGCACTGGGTTCCATTCTCAGCACCGCAGATAAATAAATAAAATAAAGGTCCATCGACAACTAAAAAATATTTTTAAAACTTTTTTTTTTTTTTTTTAAAGATTAGTTCCTCCTTGTATTGAGCCAAAAGCCTAACCTACCACCATTTGGAGCAAGTTAAATCTGTCTTCTAAGTGCCAGTCCTTCAATATTTTCAACAACATTCTGCTTCCTCTGAGCTTCCTCAGCTCTCAGTCCCTTCCTCCCTTAACTGGGGGGTACTGATTGCCGCAGGTGGGGTGTCTGAGTCTGTGGGCTCCCTGGTGGGCATTTGATTTGGGAATATCCAGAATTCACCTCTACCTGTCCTTTGGAGAACCTCCCATGTGGCAATCTCTAAAGGTCCAGACAGCCCCTCCTCCTGTCCACACTGGTCCAATCAGGAGGCAGCATGGAATTCAACCAATGATTCCTCTTTGTAGATGCTGCTTTGTAAGGAACACTGTAAGGAAGGAAGCTGGGCGCTTGGAGGTAGAATACTTCTGATCAGGGGTGGCCCGTGCTATTTGGACCTGCAGGAGCCCTGTTTGGGGAGATGGCTAAGATTGCAGTTGACTACGGGCCATGGAGATGTTTGGGCATTGCCGCCTTCCGTAGTCTCATGGGACTTGGCCCGGGATCTCGAGAGACTTGAGCCGAGATTGCTGATCGGGTCTGCGCCATTTGGTGTGTTGGTTGTTTTTGGTGGTGTGTGTGGTACGTGTTAAAGTCGTTGTTAGAGCCAGAGAGAAAAGTTATCAGAATAAAAAGCCTATTTCCAGTTCGCCTCTGAACTTCTTTCCGCAGCTTCGTTGCTCCAAGCGGCCATCGCTTCAGGTGGCAACAGGTGGCGGCCCGTATGGGGACTTCGGAGTGGACAGGTAAGAACGGAAAGGTCTCTAAAGATGGGTTCGAATATAACTGAATCCCAAGTGATAGAGGCTATGGAAAGACTCCTTGATATACCTGACTCGGTTCTCAATGAGGAGGATTTAGAAAAAAGTGAAAGTGATCAAAAAGCGTAGCTTCCACTGGGTCAACTAAGACCAGTAAAGAGAGTATTAGAAGAGTCCCAAAAATGACAAAAATTCAAGCTATTAGAGCTATTCGGGAGTTATTGGTGATAGCTGAAGGATACTTGCTCTTAATGGAATCTAGGCCTCAGGATATTGCTGTCAGTGAAATTAGCAGTGGTGAGGAATCTAGTAAAAGTGATCCTGAGAAAATGAGGAAAAAGAAACTAAAAAAGACCAAGAAAAAGGACCGTCAAGTAGAAGAACCACTTGTGTCCTCTACTCCCCCATGGGTGGAATCCATTACAGAAAATATGAAGGGTATTACTAGGCATTTGCATACCCTAGAAACAGAAATAAAAAGTCTTTCTGAGCGCTTATGCGCTCTCGAGGGTAACTCACAGATACATTGGGAACCGCCAGCATTTGAAAAGAAAAATGGACAGAGGGTCCATCAGTCAGTAGATTTCAAAACAATAAAAAATATCAAAGAGGCAGTAATGACTTATGGGCCCCAAGCTCCTTTCACGTTGAGTATGCTGGAGTCCCTTAACACCTTTAGCTTAACCCCCTCAGACTGGAAAAGTCTACGTAAAGCAGCATTAAGCGGGGGGCAATACTTGGTTTGGCGATCACAATTCCAAGAACTTTGTATAGAAACAGCTAAAAGAAATGCAGCTGCAGGGTTTGGAGACTATAATATAGAAATGCTCACAGGAGAGGGGCAGTTCGCAGACTTACAGGCTTACAAAAAGATTATGACCCAGGTGTATATGATCAGATAAACGCAGCTGCCTTAGAGGCATGGAAAACTGTACAAGGACCTGGGGATCTACAAGGTAGCTTGTCAAAAGTGATTCAAGGACCTAATGAGCCATATGCTGACTTTGCTGATCGACTTTTGAGAACTGCAGGTAGAGTGTTTGCAGATGTTGATCAAGCTATGCCATTAGTTGTTCAATTAGCATACAAAAATGCTAATAAATACTGCCAGGAAGTCATCAGACCATGGAGAACTAAAAAGGATCTTTCCGTATATATACAACTATGTAAAGATATAAATGATGCCTTTGTCACAGGAAATGTGATTGCAGCCTCAATGAGAGGTGCTTCCCCTCGAAATTTCACAAAGGCTAAACCTAGACATTATAATCAATCAGCCTATTCTAGGCAAAATCCCAAAAGAGAAATAAGATCAAGCTCATATTGTGCCCCAGGCCGCTGCCCCAGGTGTAAAAAGGGAAATCATTGGGCCAATAAATGCCACTCAAAATTTGACATCCATGGAAATCCTTTGTTCAGGAATTCAAAAAACGGGGCACGGGCCCCAATGCCCCGGGGGCCACAAATGTATGGGGCATTGGAGGAGGAGTATCCTCAAGCATCCACTCAGATGCTTCCCCGACACAATCCCTACTACCCATCCACTCCCTCACCAGAGGAACAGGAGGAAATGCAGGATTAGACCTCTGTTCCACTGCCCGAATAGTGTTAACACCTGAAATGGGGGTTCAAATAATTCCCACAGGACCTCTTCCCTCAGGGACTGTAGGACTTATTATCGGGCGAAGTCCTAAAAGCTTATTAGGTTTGCAAGTGACCCCAGGTGTAATAAATTCAGACTACAAAGGGGAAATAAAAATAATGCTTAGCTCACCCCAAAGTATAAGTTCTGTTAATCAAGGAGATAGAATTGCTCAGTTGCTTCTCCTTCCCAATTTACATAATTCATTTAAAATGAGTATGCCTCAAAAAGGGAACAATAGAGGATTTTGTTCCACTGACTCAAGACCCATGGCTTGCTGGGTTCGAGACTGTTCAAGGAGGCCTATGTGTAAAATAAAAATCCAAGGAATAGAAATGGAGGGATTAATAGATACTGGAGCTGACTCTTCCATTATTAATTTATGCCAATGGCCCAAGCACTGGCCTCTGCAGAAAGCTTCAACCAGTTTAAGAGGCTTGGGATATAATAACCTCCCAGAAAAAAGTGCGGTAATTTTAAAATGGGAGGATGATGAAGGACATAAAGGAACGTTCCAGCCTTATGTTTTACCTAACCTACCGGTTACTTTATGGGGAAGAGATATTTTACAACAAATGGGAGTACACCTTGCAACCAAGCCTGCAGATGTTAAATGTGAAAATCTACAAGGTTATCTTAACCCTAAAAGAAATCATTATCAAAAAGTACAGAGTAATCTTAACCCTAAAAGGAATCATTATCATAAAGGAAAAAGACATTTTTCTTTGGGGCCACTGAGAAAATAATTTTAAAAATATCATGGCTTTCTGATAAGCCAGTGTGGGTCCCTCAGTGGCCCCTATCTAAAGAAAAATTACAAGCGGCCCACCTACTAGTTCAGGAACAATTAGAAGCAGGACACATAGAACCTTCCACCTCTCCCTGGAATTCCCTCATATTTGTGATCAAGAAAAAGGAAAATGGCGATTGTTACATGATCTTAGACAAATTAATAAAACCATGCACATTATGGGCCCTACTCAACCTGGACTTCCTAGTCCTGTAGCTATTCCAAAAAATTTCCATCTTAATACTCTTGATATAAAGGATTGCTTCTTTTCTATTCCCCTACATCCTCTGGATGCCCCCAGGTTTGCTTTTTCAGTTCCTTCTATTAACAATAATGGCCCTGATCAGAGATATCAATGGAAGGTTTTGCCACAGGGAATGGCTAATAGCCCCACCATATGCCAAATATATGTGGACAAGGCTATCCAACCCATTAAAAATAAATATCCAAACCTCATGTGTCTACATTACATGGATGATATTTTACTGGCCCACCCTAATCAAAAAATCTTATTTAATATATTCAGTGATGTGGTAGAAAATTTAAAAAAATATGGATTATATATAGCAGAAGAAAAAGTTCAAACCAGATCTCCCATATTATATTTAGGATTTAAAATCATGGATACTTTTGTTAGACCAAAAAAAATTTTAATAAATAAAGAACATTTAACCACCCTCAATGATTTCCAAAAACTACTGGGAGACATTAATTGGCTTCGCCCTACACTAAACCTTACTACTGGCCAATTAAAACCTTTATTTGACATCCTTCGCAGGGACCCTGATCCATCCTCACCGCGAACATTGACTCCTGATGCTAGGAAAGCTTTAAAGTTAGTAGAAAAAGCCATCGAAGGAGCTCATTGTGACAGATTTGATTTAACTCAACCGCTGATGTTGATTATTATTTCTTCACAATATATACCCACAGGAGTATTTTGGTAACAAGGGCCTTTATTATAGATACATTTGCCCATCTCTCCTAAAAGTATAACTGAGTCTTATACCTCCATGGTGGCTAAACTTATTCTTCAAGGACTTAAGACTTCTACTAAAATATTTGGCATTCACCCTGCTACTATTATTACTCCCTATTCATCATCACAGATTGAATATTTATGCTTCAATGATAGTGATTGGGCTATAGCTAAATGCTCTACTTCTGCAAATTTTGATAATCATCTTCCTAAGTCTCCTATATTATCTTTTTTGTATTAATCATCCTATTATATTTCCACAGGTAATTAAAAAATCAACCTATTCCTAAGGCATTTAATGTATTTACAGATGGGTCCTCAAATGGTACTGCTGCAGTAGTCACTAAAAAAGAAAATATGACTTACATAACTACACACAAATCAGCTCAACTAGTGGAATTGGAAGCTGTGGTAAGAGCTCTGGAAAATTTTAGGGACCAGCCCGTAAACATTTTTTCAGATAGCCACTATATTGTACATGCCGTCCCAAAATTAGAGCTAACAGGACCAATAGCACCTCATACTCCAGCCTTTAAATTGTTTTATCAAATACAAAAACTTTTGTGGGCAAGAAAAGAACCTCTATTCGTAGGCCATATTAGAGCACATACTAATTTGCCTGGTCCCCTCCATGAAAGGTAATCAAAAGGCTGATGAACTTACAAAAACAATATTTATACTTTCAGTGCTACAACAAGCTTCTTTATTTCACTCCCAGTTTTACGTCAACAGCACCACCTTGCAACGTAGGTTTAAAATCACAAAGGAGCAAGCCAGAACAATTGTAAAAGATTGTAAATCTTGTATGACACATTTGCCCAATCCTCATTTCGGTGTTAACCCCAGAGGATTAATGCCCAATCATTTGTGGCAGATGGATGTTACTCATGAGCCAAGTTTTGGAAAATTGCGATTTATTCATGTGACCATAGATACATGCTCAGGCATGATTTTTGCTTCCTTACATTCTGGAGAAAAAGTTAAAGATGTTACATCTCATTGTTTGCAAGCTTTTGCTGCATTGGGCATCCCCAAAATGCTTAAAACAGATAATGGCCCTGCATATACGTCCCCATCTTTCAAACAGTTTTGCACAAAATTCAATATATCCCATAAAACAGGCATCCCATACAATCCTCAGGGTCAGGGCATTATTGAAAGAGCAAACCGCACACTGAAAGTTATGTTATTAAAACAGAAAGAAGGAAACTGGAAAAATCCTAAGGACAGATTGGCAGTTGCCTTGTTTACTTTAAATTTTTTAACTTTAGACTCTAATGGTTATTCTGCTGGAGACAGACATTGGAATCCACACCAACAACATAAACCTTTGGTTTACTGGAAAGATGTTCTTTCAGGTACATGGAAGGGTCCAGATCCAGTATTAATTTGGGGGAGAGGATCTGTTTGTGTTTTCCCAAAACACGAATTTTCTTCAATATGGATACCATCCAGATTAATAAAACAGGTACAAAATCAAAATGATAAAAATGAAGTTGTTGAACAATCAAAATTAATAAAAAAAGACACAAAATCAAGAAGACCAAAATGAAGACATGGAATGATTCCCTTATAAGAGTCCTTCAAAATATTTCACAACTTAAGTCTTATTCCTCCCGGCCGAGAAAAAGAGATCTCTCTTTAGTGTGCACACAATTGTATTTTTTTCTTTTTATATATGTGTTTATGTCTGTGTATTTGTCTAAATTTCATGTTAACGTGAGTCACAAATATATGTTTGTATGTGCGTCTGTCCATGTGACATCAAAAATAACAAAGCGCTTATGAATATATATATATATATATATATATATATATATGGATCCAAATAACTCTAATTCATTTAAGTTTAAGAGTATTCAAATTGGGTAAATAATTTTATAAGTGAAGGTACCTTCAATTTTGATTTATAGGTGTCCCAGGGACTTCTCTTTAGCGAAAAATATGACTAGTGCTATATAACCTGATATTTTGGTGTTTTGACATACGATTGTTTATTTGTTATTAACTTCATTTGTTTAATAGCTGATTAATTTCAATTATCTCAACAGGTAAAAGATTGCTGTGTATACAGAGACTCTAGGGTTCCAGTTAACAAATTATTCTCCAAAGTGCCTTTACCTTTTCTTTAATCTATCTTTTTTTTTTAATTTATTTATTTGCTTTAGTTGTACACAATTCGTTTATTTGTACGTGGTGCTGAGGATTGAACCGTGGCCGCGCATGTGCTAGGCGAGCGCTCTGCCACTGAGCCATAACCCCAGCCCATTAATCTATCTTTAATGCAGTAAATACCCTCAGTCTTTCTTTGTTTTGTTCTAAATATGATATTTCGCCAACTTATGTTTGTGGAAGCTCAACCAGCAATGTGTGTGAACAAAAATCAACTTTAATTTTCTAATCTAATTATTCTATTTTTTAGTTTGACAACTCGCCTCTTGACTCAGTGCTGCAATAGCACTGCCTTTCCTTTAATAATTGATGCTTGAGTTTCTAGGTAGCGGGCCCTGAAGATTTGCCAGTGGCATTGTCTAAACATAAAAAAGACGGCTGCTGCTACAGCTTCGACCATTCCTGCTGCTCAAGCATCAAACAACCTCACCGGCAGTGTGGCCTCTGCTCTGCATGCATGGGGCCTCCTAGATCAACGTGTTATAACAAGTGGACATTTTGATCTTTCATTGTTTGAAACTTTACAGAACAATGCTTTGTGGTTATTTGTCTAGAGAATTCAGTGTGTTACTTGATAGAACTTAGGGCAGCTGATTTGTTTAAACAATTTGATATGCTATGCAATTTGGCTCGTCACCAAAAAGCTTGTCGCCTTAAAGCCACAACATCTCCTCACAATTGGACGGCTGTTAGTCATCACACACAGTCGATCCTAAAGGGCTCCACTGGATGGCTGGTTAGCCAATGACGGGTAAGATCCCCAGAGGGGGACAACCTAAGACAGGCACAGTCGCACGGGACAGTCTCATGTGGCTGACATATCAACCTAAGACAGGAGTCAAGGGCACAGCCTTGATTATCCGATGATGGGTAAGAATGTTGGTTGCACATAGACGTCCTAGAGCATCCCCTCTTTTAAAACAAAAAGGGGAAAATGCAGGAGCCCTGTTTGGGGAGATGGCTAAGATTGCGGTTGACTACGGGCCATGGAGATGTTTGGGCATTGCCGCCTTCCGTAGTCTCACAGGACTTGGCCCGGGATCTCGAGAGACTTGAGCCGAGATTGCTGATCGGGTCTGCGCCATTTGGTGTGTTGGTTGTTTGGTGGTGTGTGTGGTACGTGTTAAAGTCGTTGTTAGAGCCAGAGAGAAAAGTTATCAGAATAAAAAGCCGATTTCCAGTTCGCCTCTGAACTTCTTTCCATGGCTTTGTTGCTCCAAGCGGCCATCGCTTCAGGCGGCAACATGGACCAGACAGTTTTCTACTTTGTGTGGGTAGTTGCCAACCAATCCTCCAGAGCTCCTTGGTTCTGGTCCATTTTCCAGTCCTGGCTTTTTGGTGAATATCCATTCTGTGAACTGTAAAGGCCTTCCAAAAAAGATGGCTTTGCTTAAAGCTAACCAAAGCCCGTTTTTGTAGCTCGTGAGTAAGAATCCTGACTGCTTCAAGCTCCAGTTTACAAAAAGAAATTGGGAGATGTGACAGATTACATTCCCCCAAAAGGCCTTAATAATTTCTCCATCTCAAGTGCTGGTCAACAATATAACCTGGACATTCCTTCCAAAAAGAAGCAAGGTCCTTAGGCTGGGGTTGTAGCTCAGTGGTAGAGCACTTGTCTAGCATGCGTGAGGCACTGGGTTCAATTCTCAGCACTGCGTGTAAACAAATAAATAAAAATAAAGGTCCATCAACAAATAAAAAAAAATTAAAAAGGCAACGTCCGTGTCCTTTCCTATGGAATCTGTGCAGAAGTGATAGTAGGTGCTATGTAAGCCACATACCCAGCTGTTTTATTTTTTGAGACAGGGTCTCACTAAGTTGCCTAGGCTGTCCTGGAACTTGTGATCCTCCAGCCTTAGCCTCCTGAGTTGCTGGGATTTCAGGCATGTGCCACTGTGCAAGGCTGGTAGGTGATTTCTGAGAGTAGGTCTTAAAAAAAACATGTAGCTTTGCCTGGTCCCCTTGAGATGCTTGCTTTTGGGGAAAAATCAGCTTCTGTAAGAAACCCAGCTACTCTGAGACTGTCCTGCTGGAGGGGCATGGTAGGCAGTCTGGTTGACAGTCTCAGATGGAGCTCCAGCTGACAGCCAGCATCAGCTGCCAGCTGTGTGAATCATCTTGCACACAGCCCATGTGGGCCTTCACATGATGACAACCCTATCCAACATCTGACTGTGGCTGCATCAAGACTTCCAGCAAAAACTGCTCAGGGGAGCCTTTCAAATTTTCTACCATGAAATCCTGAGCAAAAGTGTGATTGCTTTAAACTGCTAAGTTTGGAGATCATTTTTTATGCAGCAATAGAAACTATAAAATAGAAACTTTCTTATTTTACCCCTCAGATAATTGTATGTTCTTAGCAATCAGAAAGATTAACAGGGGCTGGGGTTGTGGCTCAGCGGTAGAGCGCTCGCCTAGCATGTGTGTGGCCCAGGTTCGGTCTTTAGCACCACCTAAAAATAAAGGCATTGTGTACAACTAAAATAAATAAATAAATATTTTTCAAAAAGAAAGATAACAGGATAAAAGGCAAGGAAACCTATATTTATTGATGGGGTACAAAGGGGACAAGGCTTCAATTAGTTATGTGACAGATTGCAGAGCTGATTTTCTCTCTAGTGGAGCAAAACATCCCAAAACAAAGCCAAAAGTTCGCAAGTCAGGGAAGGTGAACTTCACAACATGGTCTTGCTAGGGTAAAGATTGTGGAAACTATGTGATCCTTTTAAAGGGATTGAAGTGTCCACATTGTTTCATCCCATGTATTAGTCAAATGACAGGTGGGACCTGTAGTCTGTGAGGTAAAATTGAGGACTGAGCATTTTCACAGAAGCTTCCAGTGACAGAGTGCTACAGAGAGGAAACTTCTGGTGCCTTCACACTTGCAAATCACTTTCTTTGTCCCTCAAACAACCCTATGAGGTCTGGTCTGGGCCCTCTAGATCTAGGTTAATATTAAGATGGAGAAGTCAGTGTAGCGATACTTTGGTGAGTCCCTCTATGAGCCAGGTACTTCACGTACAATGGCATCATTATCCCTCATGACAGATGGGGAAGCAATCACAGGTGATTAGTTATTTCTCCCAAAGCTCACACAACTAGGAGGTGCAGGTTAAAGTAAGGTCTGATTGGATCAAAGCATGGGGAAGGGCAGGTGAACAGGTAGTCCCTGCTAGTGTAGAGCCCCGCAGCAGAGACTCAGAGACGCAGACACAGGCTAGCTGTGGCAGAGAGTGGAAGAGAGAACTAGCAGAACATGGCTGGATCCCCAAAGGACTCTGAGACCAAATGCTAGAGAAGGAGCAATATCCTCACCAACCTGTGAATGGGGCAGAACCCCCGTGGCGGGGGGTGGGGAACATCTCACATTCATTTACTCCCCAGCTAGGAGGAGCTGTCTGATCCAAACTCTCAATTCAGACACAAGGCGATTGCCACCAGAGAGAAAAAGGGACATAGCCAAGTCCCCCAGCCTGTCAGCAGCAGTGCAAGACCAAAGCTCCTGTTGCTGGCTTCTAGGCAGTGCTCCCTCAGTCACCTTCCTGGGCTCTGGGATTAACATGGGCTTTCACCAAGGTGACCTTTCACAGGTATCATCCAAACCAGAATGAAAAGGGCATTATTAATAATTACACTAGGCCAGCAGGTATAAACAGGACTGTCCTAGGCAAACAGAACATAGTCACCCTAGTATGACAGTTAGATGCCACCTACCTGCCCACCAGGAATGCCTCTTTGTAGCATTATGGTCAAAGAGACCTGAGAACTCATAATCACACACCACACCAGGTAAAGGGCCAGAGGAAAGAGTAGCCCTGAGGGTCTGACCTTCCCAGGTCATCAGCGTGCCCCAGAACTAACTGCTCCAGAACTAGCCTCTGTCCCCACCCAGAACTGTGTATGCATAAACAAAGTTCCCATTTGGACTATGCCCACCTATCCAAGGGCAAGGGCACTGCCAAGCCCAAGAGAACTCCAGTTTTAGGTATTCCTTACTGGTGACACACACTGAAGCAGAGCCATCCTTAGTACAGGGCTGTGACTGTGGAGCCCACCTGTGGGTCGTAGCGCAGTGGGGGATGGTCTCTCTTGGCTTAGAAGCCTGATCACAACAGAAACATCCAGGATGTGAGAAACACACCCAGAGGCCTGGGCTAGCTGTGCCATTCCTTCCTCCTCCCCAACAGCTCCCCTGAGTCCAGCAGCGATGGGGACTTCTTGCTTTCCTAGTGGGAAGTTAGGAGTCCTCCTGCATCGTGGGAGATTCTTTGAGCAAGAGGTAGAGTGCTCTGTGGGCAAGGGCAGGTAGATGCTGGAGAGTCCCAACAATTGTTACCATATGTCCCTAACTGATCATGTCTTCCATAACTACAACCCATGAAGCCTCTTCCCATAATGACTCTGGTCCTGACCACGTGATTTACTTGAGCCAATAGCACATTAGCAAGATGACACAATCATAAGGTTGAAAATCACTCGTGCATTAGATTGCCCTCTGAGAACACTAAAATCAAATGAAAAAGCCCAGGCTAGCCTGCCAGAAGTGCCTGGCCCAGTCAACAGCCCATGTCAACTCCCAGACCTGGAGTGAGGCACTTTAGCTCATCCAGCCCTAGTTGCACCACATGGTGATGATAGCCACATGAATAACTCCAAAAGAAATACCCACCAAGTCTAGTGAACCCACACACCATTGAGTTTTAAGTGATTTGTTACACAGCAATAGATAACTGATACACTGGTTTAAATGTCTCAAATGGCAAGGACTAGAACCATTTTGTTTGGTACCTTATACTCAACATTTTGAATTCATGAATGAATCAATAATCTGAATATGTCTGATGTTTTAAAGCCCGTGAGTTTCTGCTCTACCTCCTCATGAGTTGCTCATTCACTAGAGTGGGATCAGGGATGAGACATGTCATCTACCCTGGGCTGGTCAGTGCTTCCAATCAACAGTGTAGCGGTAGAGGTGAACATGCAACCCAAGCTAATCCAGTCAGACTGACACTTGACTTGCACTGAAAATGGTGGGCAAGAAAATAGGTTTCCCCTGAGCCTCCAGAAGCAACATATTCCTACACTAACCCTAACATTCACCCAGTGAGACTCATTTTGAAAGTCAATCCTCCTAAGCTGTAAAACAATAGATTTACACTGTTTAAGCCACAGGGTTAGTGGTGGTTTGTTAAAGCAGCCGTAGGAAACTGATACAGTCTCCTATGGGAAAGTCCACAGGCAAGGCCAGATACCCAGCCCTTTAAGGGACATAGAGGCCATGGAAGGATGAGAACTGTCACTCTCCTGTGGTGGTTCTCTACCCTCAGGGCACATCGGACTCCTCAGGGAAGTTTCTAAAACTCACAGTACCACTCCCAGAACTTCCGACTTAATTGGTCTGAAGGGGACTCAGAATCCCATTTTCAATGTGCACGTCCCAAATGGAAAACCTGGGATTCCCAGCCTCTGCTCCCATCTTCTTTCCCCTAGAAACTGGGTCCTTCTCGGTCTTCTTTTTCCCTCCTGGCTGAGCAGTCAGTGGCTGCCTTCTGGAGATGACAGGGATGAGCTTGCTAATATTTCTAATTAAAGCAAAAATTATATATGTATATGCAATTTTTATTAGAATATAAAATTTTCTAGTTAAAGAAAAATTACATTTAATAAATAAAAAGTACATATCCACCTGTCACAAACCTAACACTCTGGCGCAGGCAACAGATTTACTTACACACTTACTAGAAGGATCTTAGAAAGCATCTGGGCCTGCGATGCCCTTTCCAGGTGAGGAAACTGAGGCCCAGAAAGAGAAAGTGATGGGTCCAAGGTTATAGGAGTTAAGTCAGAGCCTGGGGACAAAACCCTGGTATTCTGTCTAAAACCTATTGTCCTTTCACCTCCCACCTTCACTCTGGATTTCTTTCCTGTGTGGAAAGTGGGGGACTCCAAATAAGAACCCGACTCTTAAAACAACAACAACAAAAACAAATCCTTTCCCTTCCAATTTCCAGGTAAGCAGAAGGGCCCTGTGTAGTAAGCAAGGCTGGAATCTGCTGGAGGTGACCTTGAGCTGGGGACCTGATGGCAGGAGAGATTCTGATGGCCCAAGATAAGGTGAGACCTGTGGGAGGAGAGGCAACCAGCTGAGACTATCGCATCTAGAAAGTGGCCTGCACCTGCGGGCTCCCACCTGCCCTGGGCAGCAGGGGAAGAGTGAGAGGGAAGGGGAGTGGGGGTGGGGGAACGTGGCCAAGCCTGGGCAGGGACCTGCAGATAGCCCCTTCCCCAGGACAGGTGTCTTGGTCTAACAGAAACAGGTAACTGGTGCCCCTCTTCCTCCCACCCCTGCCACTTATAACCACCAAGGTTACAGAGGAGAGCAGAGAAGGACAGGAAGGGGAGGACTCCGCCTGCCTGCAAAGTGGCAGTGTGGAGCCCTGAAAAGCACAGGCATCCAGCCTAGCTGAGCCTCTCTGGACCAGTTTCTCTTCCTACAAAACAGGGATAATAATGATATCTGGGTTTTATGAGAAGTCTGAGAAAATACGTGGAATCATATGCACATTTGGGGCTCAGAAAATGGCAGGCTGGGTTTAATCATAGCTCGGCCCCTTCTACCTGGCCCTCCCTCTTCCCTTCTCTGGAACTTGGGGTGGCAGTAGCAACAACCTGGTAGGAGTGAGTTAACAGATGTGAACTGCTCAGGTCAGGGGCCTGGTCCAGTGAATCCTCCAAACTGTCACCTTTAGTGTAGCTGCTGTTATTCTTAAGGCTCTTGTTCTATCATCGGGGTCTATTGTCCCCCTTCAGGACTCTGGACACAGAATTAGGGCTTAAGAGGTTTCCATCCCCACAGAAACATATATAAAGCCTAAGGGGAAAAAAGTAATTCTTGGCCCCAAACTATGAAAGGAAAACAGCAAAATCAAAATTACTGTTTTGTTAATTTGTCTATAAAACATACTGCCATTTCAACTTTATTAGCTGTATTTGGAAACACTTAATAACATTTAAAATCAATTTATATGTTAGATTTATTTCATTCTTCAAAAATTTAAATGAATGGTGATGACTAAGTATCACAATCATAATTTAAGTAACTTGTCACCAAATAACATCAAATGCAAAATTACAAACATGATTCTGGGTAGATCATTGTGAAAGAGTTGAAAATGCAAAAATTTTAGACCTGTTTAAGGGATGTATGTTTTTCTTTTTCTTCAAGGATGAATGGGAAAAATATCCTCCAAATTCAGGATGGTAGTTAACTCTGCAAAGGAAAGGGAATCAGAGATGTTGCAAAGGACAGGTCAGCCATCCAGGTAACATTTGATTTCCTAAGCTGGGTGGTAAATCACATAGTGTTGCCGCCTTAGGCAACGATACCGCGGGAAAGAAATCGGAGGCAGACTGGGAATGAGTAGTTCCTTTATTGTTGCTTCTTCTTCTTTATCTTCTATCTTCTGTCCCCCTGATTCCCCCACAGTCTCTTTAAATACTCTTTACCTTAACAAGCATACACGTGTCACAAGCTCAACTTACAGGTGCGTTACGCAGTGCCCACGGTCACAGAAAGATTCTTAATCAATTACATTAAGGTCAGGTGTAAACAAGTAAACGCCTCCTCTTGGCTCTCAGCCAGCCACCATCTTAGCTACTTCCTCATTAAAGGCTCTTACAACATAGGTTTAAAAAAAAATTTTTTTTTAGTTGTAGATGGACTTATTTTGTGTATTTATTTTTATGTGGTGCTGAGGATTGAACCCAGTGCCTCATACATGCTAAGCAAGTGCTCTACAACTGAGCCACAACCTCAGCCCCAACATATGTTTAATTATATTATTCTTTATCTCTTTTCTACATATGAAAAAGTAGTAACAGAATTTAAAAGTATGCTTTTATAGTAAGAATAAGAAGAAAAAGAAACATTCCCAAATAATTTCAGATTATTTCATGGCAAACTTATATTTAGTGTGAAAAGGGGGTATTTTAATATGTTCTATGTAATGTAAGGCAGGGCTTCCAAAAGCATGAGTCCTCCAGACCCTGACTTCATCAATGGTCCTCCAGGCCCTAGAAGCTTCAACTGGTCCTTAGTCTATTCCAGCTGCTATAACAAACATGCTTTGGACTGGGTGGCTTAGAAACAACAGAAATTTATTTCTCATAGTTCTGGAGGCTGAGGAGTCCAAAGTCAGAACACTGACAGATTCAGCATCTAGTGAGAACCTACTTCCTCAGAGATGGTGCTCTTTTTTTGTGGGGGTGGGGGAACTGGGAATTGACCCCCAGAGTGTTCTACCACTAAACTATAACCCCAGCCTTTGTTTGTTTTGTTTTGAGACAGTCTCACCAAGTTACCCAGGCTGGCATTGAACTTGTGATTCTCCTGCCTTAGTCTCTGGAGTAACTGGGATGACAGGCATTTGCCCTAATATGGTGTAAGGGATGAATGAGCTCCCTAGGGCCTCTGTTAGAGGGCACTAGTCTCATTCACAAGGGCTCTGCCTTCATGACCTAGTCACCTTCCAAAGGCCCCACCTCATTGGGGGGGTTAGGATTTCCTCGTGTGAATTTTAGCAGACATAGACCATTGCATCTGGGTTCTGGTCCTACTGGAAATGCAGGAGGCAGAATGGACAATCAGCTGCCTACTATGGGCCTCTAGACTCTATCAAGTATAGATATGCATAATTTTTCCCTATGGGCTAAGTAGGGAGTAGTATATATATATATGAAGTTGAAAGAATGCCATACAGTTTTAGAAAAGTAGAAATCATACATAAAATCATAGGGTCGAAACAGGCCTGTGGTTATTCCCATGACCAGGTCTATCTGTGTGTGGCAAAGTGCTGGCTATTGGCCTTAGGGGGCAGCCTCCTTCCACCATTTTGCGGGAAAAGAAACTTCTGCCTGATACCTGCTAATTATGAAGAGATGCTAATGAGGCATGAAAGAAGTAAACTTGGAGGTTTCAATCAGGATTTGATGCACAGGGAGTAGAGGGGAGGAGTGTGGGGAGGGGAAGAGTCTCAGGGGTGAAAGAGAGAATGGAGTCTCTTTACCTTCAGTATGTGTAAGCCAGACTTCCTGGAATGTCACTGGGTCCCACCCAGTTTTGGGGGGCTCCCCAGAGACAGAAGGGGTCTTAAGTGAAAATCTGAAACAGGACTTCCTGTCACTAGGGAAGATCCTACCTGTGGTACAGAATAGATGGTGGGGCCAATTCTTGGGCTGGATTTGATATACAGCCTTGCTTGGCTTGAGGTTAGGAACCAGGAGCCAAGGAAGAGGTCAGCAAGCCCAGAATGAATCCCTGGGTGTGTCCATCCACACCTGGATGTGAATAGCAAGGTAAAAGTTTCTCACACAACTCTCCTAATCAACCAGAAATGGAGCAAGAGAGCTAATGGTGGGAACAGAGGCTGAGAAATGGGAGTCTGTGGGCTAAACCAGAGTACCTGCTATGGAGTGAATTTTGTGTCCCCTAAATTTATATGTTGAGGCTCTAGTCTGCAACGTGGCTGTATTTGGAATGAGGAAGTCATCAAGGTTAAATAAAGTCATAAGAATGAAGCGCTGGTCCCGTAGAATTAGTGTACTTATAAAAGGAGACATTAGAGGTCATGCCAATTCTTTCCACTACAGGAGCCCACAGTGAAATGGTGGCCATCTGCAAGCTAGGAAGAGTCTTCATCTAGGAACTGAATTGGCCGCCATCTTGATCTTGGGTTCCAGCCTCCAGAATTGTGAGAAAAAGATTTCTGTTGTTTAAGGAACCCAGTCTGTGGTGTTTTATTAAGGGCATAGAGCTTCTTACTACAAAAACATACTTTAAAATTTAATAGCCAGAGCTAAGACAGGGACCCAGCAGCTTCCTGACAGCCCAGAATGATTACAACAAATGGCTCCCTTTTTATGACATGCTGTTCTGCCCAAACTAATCAGGACTATGGACAACCGCCCAAACCAAAGTCACTTGCAACACTCACAAAATGCAAACACAACAAAATAATGGAGATGCCCCAAATCTCACCATAAATCCAAACATTTTTCATGAAAAGACAGAAAGCGGCATCACAGTCAAATACTGTCCACTAGTTCATGCCACCTACTGACATGGCTGAGTCTGCATCCTTTTTGGTGAACAGGATATAAACTAATCCCTGGCCACTAAAGTTTAGTCAAACACCTTGTAGCTGGGAGTCAATGGAAAACATGAGTTTGAATGGTCCTTCTAGTAAAAAAAGTAAATGCTGAATAAAATATTCAACAAAATATCTTTTAAAATGTCTCATTGAGCAAACACAAAAGTGAATAACCCATAGAACAAAAAACTGGGGGTTCCTGTAATCCCAGCACTTTGGGAGGCTGAGACAGGAGGATCGCGAGTTCAAAGCCAGCCTCAGCAATGGCGAGGCACTTAGCAACTCAGTGAGACCCTGTCTCTAAATAAAATACAAAAAAGGGCTGGGGATGTGGCCCAGTGGTTAAGTGCCCCTGAGTTCAATCCCCGGTACCACAAAAAAAAAAAAAAAAAAAAAAAAAAAAAACTGGGGGTAAGGGAACCCCAAAGCCAGCAGGTATCTTGAGGTTTTCAGACCTTGAGAATGTACTTGATGGCTGTACCAGGTGGAGGATAGAAGACAAGCCTTTGGGTCCATCCAGTGATGTGAGGGGAAATGTGTGCCTATATGTACACAAATATTACTGAGATAAAGGAAGTGTAGCATACCACTTGCGAGTAATAATAAAATACACATCACACTTTATTATGAATTCCACTTAGACAATGGATTCCCACAAAATACCTTTGTTGATTTTTGCCAAATTCTTTTATCTGTAGCCAGCCCCTGGCTGCAATTCACATAGTTCTAACATGAGTGTTGGTTGACACTTTTATGTGAAGGAGGAAGATGAAATGAAACAATAAAGACTTGTCGGAACTTCATTCATTACTCAATAACATAAGCTACTTTCTTGCTGGGTCAGATAATAATTTTCAGACACTGAAGGTATATTTTCTTGTTTTTTTTTTTTTAATACTAGTCACAATGTCATGGCTACAGATACAACACAGTTTAAAATTTAATTTAAATTATTAATATTTTTTCATAGCTCTCTTTAAGTCTAGACAATCAATAAAGCGAAAAAGCAATCCCTCATTCATAACATTTGCTCATTTCCATGTTGTAAATTCTCCCACCATGGCTGACTGCCAGCTCCCAAAATGACATCACTGAACATGGAACTGGGAAAAGATGCACCATAGCTATTACTTAATATTTCCATCACTTTAAAGACCACTATAAAGAGGATTTCAAAAAGAGATAAATCAATTTTTTTTTTTTTTTTTTTTTTTTTGGTGGTACCGGGGATTGAACTCAGGGGCACTCGTCCACTGGGTCACATCCCCAGCCCTTTTTTTGTATTTTATTTAGAGACAGGGTCTCACTGAGTTGCTAAGTGCCTCGCCACTGCTGAGGCTGGCTTTGAACTCGCGATCCTCCTGCCTCAGCCTCCCAAAGTGCTGGGATTACAGGCGTGCGCCACTGCGCCCAGCAAATCAATTTTTACACATATAAAATAACTGAAATAAAAGTTCAGTGGATGACCATTGGATCCCTTAGCCCCAGTCTAGCTGGTGCCACAGGGAAAAGAGACAAACTGTCCTCCTTGAGCCCTGCCCAAATGAAAGATCAGTCAGCAAAGTAATGCATGGTTTTGCTAGAGGTCACTGAATGTTGGGGCAGTTTGTTATGAAGCTATTAGATAGTTGGAACACATTCTGAAATGCTTATTTTCTGAATTCAAGAGAGATGGAGTCCAGTTAGCCTGCTGGAAATGGCAGAGAACTCCTGGCCAGATGATCCAGGAAGCAACTGTTGGTGATCAAGGGCCCCTGCTGTGGCAATTATGAATTAACTAAAATGTATTGATTCTTTTTTGTTGTTTTTGTTTTTGTTTTTGTTTTAAGAGGTCTATTTTGCTCACAGTTGTGAATTTGGGAGATTAAATGTCCAAACAGCATGGTGCCAGCTCAGGCAAGGGCCTCACCTCCTAGTAGATGGCATCATGCAGTGAGACAGAAAAACAGAAGAGAATGTGCTAATTCTCAAGGATGTGTTAGGTGCTGGAGAAAGGCACGCCTCTTTAGATGATAGTCAAAAACTCTAGTGGAGGGTTTGGTTTGATAAAGTGCAATATTATAATATAATTTTATACTTATAATTTTTTTAGTGGGGAACATAGCTAGTTGGCTACCCAATATCTATACCTCCTTCTTCCTTACTAACAGAAACCCATTTTTTTTTTCCCAAAGCCAAGCTGTGTTGTTGTCTGAAGTGATGGCCGCTTGGAGCAACGAAGCCGCGGGAAGAAGTTCAGAGGCAAACTGGAGACAAACAGCTTTTTATTCTGATAACTTTTCTCTCTGGCTCTAACAACGACTAACACACGCCGCACACACCACCAAAATGGTGCTGACCCGATCAGCAATCTCGGCCAAGTCACTCAAGATCCCGGGACAAGTCCCATGAGACTACGGAAGGCGACAATGCCCAAATCTCCACGGCTCATAGTCAACTGCAATTCAAGCCATCTCCCCAAACAGGGCTCCTGCAAAGCTGTATCCATCTTTATTTTTTTTTAAATATTTATTTATTTTGGGGGCTGGGGTTGTGGCTCAGCGGCAGAGTGCTCGCCTCGCACGTGCGCGGCCCGGGTTCCATCCTCAGCACCACGTAAACATAAATGCATTGCATTGTGTACAACTAAAGCAAAAAGCAAATAAATAATATTTATTTGCTTTAGTTGTACACAATGCGTTTATTTTTAACGTGGTGCTGAGGATCAAACCCGGGCCGCGCATGTGCGAGGCGAGCGCTCTACTGCTGAGCCACAACCCCAGCCCCTGTATCCATCTTTATTAAAGATACTTTATTTTATAAACAATCATGGTATTCTAGGCAGGACATGGACAAACAATCATGAACAGTATACAGCAACTTTCACACTCCCTTTTTGGATGAGCTACCAAAATCAGAAAGCCACTATGAAACCCAATGAAGTTTTCATTTGATGCTTTGAATAGGGATTTAAGAGTGACAGTTGACATTTCATGCTTAGCTTGTTGTTTAGTAACTTTTCATGAGCTGACCCTGATTTTCAGGAAATGAAAGGAGAATGGCAGAATCATCAGTCTGAAGATCCATAATCTAGAAAAGGAACTGCTGCTCTTTTGAGGGACACTATCTCAATGATGTCACTGGCAAGTCCAGATTGCCTAACATACTGGTAAAACCAATTTGTCAGGAGTCAGGTCCCAACAGGTCTCTGGGTTTAGGGGACTTAAGTCTAAGCCAGTGGTAGAGAGGGAGAGGATGAGTTTGAGTTTTTCCACACCACAAAGCATTTGTGCCAAGGTGGCTGTGTGTGCCAACCTGAGAGACTCCCTGTTCCTGCGAGCCAAGAGCAATCTCTCAAAACCAGCTGGGAAAGGCACTTCCCCACAGCAATCTTGCTTTTCTATTTCTGATGTCTGCTCCTTCCCCAAAACAACAATGAAGTGTTCTGTGTGCTAACAACATAGGTTAAAAAAATTAAAACAAAATTCTGCATTTTTATAAAACTTGATAAAAATACGATTGCAAACTATACACTCACCGGGAGTATACAGGATCAAAAACACACACACTTTCCTTGGCATCTCCAGCACTTGCCGCCTTCTGTGCCTGGTCTGTCCTGGCCTCTCTACTTTCCGCAGGGCCATTCCCATCCTTACTAGCTCACCTTTCCCCTTTGGGTACCTTCTCCCCTTCTTTGCAGGGGCTCTTTTCAGGGGTGGGCTCTGGTTTGAAGGAGCAGGTTTAGCAGACAGCCTGGTGGATCTTTTCTGTGGCTCTCTCTCCTTTAGCATCCCCTTCATCTTCCCCTTGGCCACAGTGGCCATGGTGGCAGAATGCAGACCTGAATGCTGGGATGCAGTACCATGTGATTTTGGTCACTCTGGGGGGTCGTTCTCATCTCTTCTTCTTCACACTGCTCTACCCAATTGTCTTTTAAGGCAACAGTGTACCCAGTTGAAATACTTTTTCAAACTCCTGTGCAGCTAGGGTGGCCATGTGACATAGTTCTGCCACACATGGGCTAAGCAAACATGTACTAGAAATTTCTGGGATAGGCTTTGCTTTCCTAACACAGTGGCCACCATTTCCTCCTTCCTTATTTATTTATTTATTTATTTATTTATTTATTTATTGGTAGCAGGGATTGAACTCAGGGACATTTGACCACTGGGCCACATTCCCAGCCCCCCCCCCCCGTTTTTTGCATTTTATTAGAGATAGGGTCTCACTGAGTTGCTAAGTGCCTTGCCATTGCTGAGGCTGGCTTTGAACTCGTGATCCTCCTGCCTCAGCCTCCCAAGTGCTGGGATTACAGGTGTGTGCCACTGCTCCTGGCTCTCCTTTGTTATTTCTGCCTTCTGGAAAAGGCAGACACAGACATAAAGGTGGAGGTGGAGCAGTCACTTTGTGACCATGCAGGGGGTTAAGTCAAATGCCAAGGACCCCAGAGTAGAAAGACAGGAGCCTGAAACATTCAGGACATCTGGAAATGCTGCTCTTTCCCCTGGAACAATTTTTTTCAAACTGCTTGGTATGTGAAAAGCACGAAGCCGGGTGCGGTGGCGCACGCCTGTAATCCCAGCACTTTGGGAGGCTGAGGCAGGAGGATCACGAGTTCAAAGCCAGCCTCAGCAATGGTGAAGCACTTAGCAACTCAGTGAGACCCTACCTCTAAATAAAAATACAAAAAAGGACTAGGAATGTGACCCAATGGTCGAGTGCCCCTGAGTTCAATCCCCAGTACCACACACACACACAAAAAAACCCCACAAAGTCGGATTGGGCAAAGCCACTGCAGATGTTTAGTTACCTGAAGTTGGGTATTTTCCTAAGCATAGAAAGTCTGGGTAGGGCTGGGGTTGTGGCTCAGCGGCAGAGCGCTCGCCTTGTACGTGCATGGCCTGGGTTCGATCCTCAGCACCACGTAAACATAAATGCATTGCATTGTGTACAACTAAAAGTAAATAAATTAAAAAAAAAAAAAAGAAAGTCTGGGTAAGATTCTTGGCTGGTGAAAGTGTGATCACAAAGGGGCACAGAGCCTGGCTAGATGGGTTAGGCAGGGTGAAAGGGGACTGAGGGTGGTGTGGATCAAACCTGGGGCAGTTCACCATTGAGCTACATCCACAGCCCTTTTCATTTTTTGACATAGGGTCTTGCTAAGTTGCTGAGGTGAGTAAGGCAGGGTCCTGGGATTACAGGCTGAGCCCCCATGCCTGGCCGTGACTCTGTGCTTTTGAAGAATGAATTTAAAATGGATTCCCCAGCCCTCTGCTTCCAAACCACTTGGCAGCCCTGGGATTCACAATACACTAGAAATCGTTCTTCATGGCTCCTATTAGCTGGTCTAGGCCTCACTGGCTCTGGCCAGCTCTAGGTTGTAAAGCTGCAGGCCTACACTGGTGAAGGGGGTGATGCAGAGTCCTAGGGTCTGGGTCCTCAGCTCCAGTACCTGGGCCTCCACATTCACTCCAGCCTCTACTCTGGTTATGGTCCTTTAGGAAAACTGTGATTCTACACTCTCCACCCCCAAGCTGCCTGGAGTATCCTTTCTTTCCCACCACTTCACCCAGGACCCCACTCTTTCCTTGAGCCTCTATCAGATCCCCCACCCCAAATATAGTGAGGGGAATTTGAGCCTCTTCCTCCAAAATAAGGAGGAGCCAGAGGCTGATGGACACCAGGGTAAGGACCTCTCCCGTCGTGGCTGGCAGACCCAGCTTCTTTGCAGCATGACTGGTTTCAGAGAATGAGTCTGAGTTCATAAGGATTTTTAGCTCTTCTCAGTGGCCCCATGCCTCCCATCTGCTCTGGCTACATCTCCTGATGGGCTCCTGTGAGGTACCTGGGCTGCCTCCCCAGGGCACCTTCCTTTGTCCTTGAGTTCCTATATCCGTGAAAGGATGAAGTGTTCCAGACCATTGCCACAGGGCCTGATATGAGGGGTTTCTTGGATTTGAGCAGCCTAGATAAGGCAGGCCTGGGTCATGCCCCACTGCCTTCAGCCACGGTTTGGCTCTCCTGGTCAGAAAAGGGAGGGCCAGTGCCACAGAGGTCTGGGATAGCACTGTCCCTTAGACAGGGTTTTGCCAGGGAGTATTGCTGAGGTAGGAGGGACCACTCAATCAGTTGTGTGATATTCAACAACTTCCTCAACTGTTCTGAGCTATAAAAATGGGGATTAAGGGCTGGGGTTGTGGCTCAGCGGCAGAGCCCTCGCCTTGCACGTGGGCGGCCCGGGTTCGATCCTCAGCACCATGTAAACATAAATGATTGCATTGTGTACAACTAAAGTAAATAAATAAATATTTTTTAAAAAATGGGGATTAAGAAAAATAATTAACTAGAAGGATTTCTGGAGGATTCAATATGACTGCTCCTAAGTGTAATGCCAGACCCTCAAAAAGTGCTCAATAAACATTATTACCATTTTTACTTTCTTTATCAGCTCTACACACTTTGCTCAGGCAAACTAGAAGTTTCTAGAAGGAGTGAGAAAGCCATTGTTGTTCCTTTCATGCCCAGAAATACTACCACAAGTGGATGGCATCCCCCAGAGACCACCAGCAATGGAGTGTGGGGACTCTCAGCAAAATGAATGAACAGTTGGGCAAATGGCTGGAGACATAGTATCCCCCAGAAGACCTACCCCCTATCCAGACCCACCAAGAACATACATTCTTTGTGTCTCTGCCTGCTAAACTTCTCAGATATGAGAACTTAAAACTCCCTGCCTAACTGGAGCTAGATCATCCAGACAATTAGGTTGCTTTTTTTTTTTTTGTGGTACTGGGGATTTAACTCAGGGGCACTCGACCACTGGGTCACATCCCCAGCCCTTTTTTGTATTTTATTTAGAGACAGGGTCTCACTGAGTTGCTAAGTGTCTCCCCATTGCTGAGGCTGGCTTTGAACTTGCGATCCTCCTGCCTCAGCCTCCCAAAGTGCTGGGATTACAGGCGTGCGCCACCACGCCTGGCTAGGTTGCTTTTTATAAAGGAGGAAAAGGACATTTTCACCCTTGTTACCCTCATATAGACACCAGGGTCTCAGAATGAGGGTGAATGTATTCACGTGCCCAGACTTTATTCTAACCCAGTTCAATTAGAATCTTTGGGGGTGGGGTCCCAGGAGTTTCTAATGTGTAACCAGGGTGAGTAACTATTGCCTATACAACCTCCTCATTATAAAAATAAGAACATACATGCAGCCAGGCATGGCGGTGTACACCTGTAATTCCAGTAACTCAGGAGGCTGAAGAAGGAGGATTGCATGTTCCAGGCCAACCTCAGCAACTTAGCAAGGCCCTTAGCAATTCAGTGAGACTCTGTCTCAAAAATAAAAAATAAACAGGGTTAGGGATGTAGCTCAGTGATGAAGTACCTCTGGGTTCAATCCCCAGTACCAAAAAAGGAAAATAGAAGAAAACAAACACCACCCACCCACCTGCCCAACATACACACAAATCTCATGCCTTGGTCTTTGTGTTTGATTGAATGCGCTGATGTTACTATTGTGAAATTCTTAGTTTTTAAGCAAGGGGCCCTGAATTTTCACTTTGTACCCTGCAAGTTATATCTGGTCTTGGCCCTAGATCCCACAGCTCTTAAAGGCAGAGTGGATTATCTCCCTGGTAAAGAAAGGTGGGAACACTCTCAGGATTCAGAGGCTTTCTGGATGTGGAACAGCAAGGGGGGAGGCACAGCTTCCCTGCCACGTCCACTGCTGAGGCCTCTATTGCCCAGGCATCCACTCCTCCTCTTTGAGAGGTTCTCTGAGTTTCAGCTTCCTTATCTGTAAAAAGGAATTCTTTGTGGAATTACTGTGAGGAATGCCCAACACTGTGACTGTACCACTAGATGCTGGGAATATGTGGCATCTCTCCCTTTATTGGGGAGAGGAGGAAGCAGCCTTCTCCAAAAGAATAGGACCCACACATTCCAGGTCCAGCCTGTCACTCACTCAAGGTCCTTCTTTTCCCTGGGAGGATCCTGCTTTTCCCACACAAACTAAAAACAAGCAGTTTTGGTAAAAGGTTGGATTCTGGAGTGAGGTGCAGGCTTCACAGCTACTATGGAAGGGTTGCTGCTGCTGCCCTCTAGTGGTAACTTACATTATCTGCATGCATTGCTAACTTCTGGGAAAGAAATGCTTGGTAACACTTTTAATTTGATTTTAAAATAATTTATCAAGAACATATTTTGCTAAGCACTAAAGACACAAAGACAAATAAAAAGTAGACAATGTGGTATAATGGTTGTAATAAAAATAAGCGCTCCCAACTTCTAGTTCCAGACAAAATGAAGTAGTTGCATTTATGCCTACCCCTCCCACTAAACAAAACTAAAACCCTTGCATATTATATGTATACATCACAAATATATGTCATATAATATGTTGTAAACATAAAAATATACATCATTCACACACATATGTATATGTAAACACACATATGTCACAAATATAAGAATACTTTCAAGGGTTTAGAGAAGAGATTGCCCAGGAGCTGGGCAATAGCAGTGGCGAACGCCTATAATCCCAACACTTGGGAGGCTGAGGCAGGAGGATCAAAGCCAGCTTCAGCAATGGTGAGGCACTTAGCAACTCAGTGAGACCCTGTCTCTAATAAAATACAAAAAAGGCTGGGGATGTGGCCCAGTGGTCGAGCACCCCTGAGTTCAATTCCCGGTACCAAAAAAAAAAAAAAAAAAAGATTGCCAGGGATCTTGGGACCCAAGAAATTTCCTGGGTTCTGCTTTTGCATTATATATTCTGATTGGATTCTGGAGAAGCTGGCAACCTAATACATTGGTGGACACAGAGCACAAAAGCCCCAAGATAAATCTACTCTCTCTAGACAAGGAACTAGGAAAAGGGCAGCTTAGTAACACAGATACCTTTTAGACAATAAACACCCAGGTTCAGCCTAGCTTCCCAGGTAGTAGTAGAGGAGGCCTCGTAGAGAGCCAAGACCCAGTGATAATGAGGCACCTTCCTCCTCCTGCTAGGGGGTGTCAGAAGGCAGAGGGGGAAGCTGAGATTTCCCAACCTCTCAATGGTTAGGAGGCTCCTCCACTCATGGTGTCAGTGGAGGCCACATGGGGCCAGGTGGATGTGGCACAATATATTTTTTAAATATTTATTTATTTAGTTGTACACAATGTTTTTTTTTTTTTTTTTTATTTGTACGTGGTGCTGAGGATCGAACCTGGTTCGCGCACGTACTAAGCGAGCGCTCTACTGCTGAGCCACAATCCCAGCCCTGGCACAATATTTTTAAGTACTAAAAGAAAAGGACCATCAGCCCAGAATTCTATACCCAGTGAAAATATCCTTCAAGAATAAAGCAAAAGGGGCTGGGGTTGTGGCTCAGTGGTAGAGCGCTCGCCTAGCATGTGCGTGGCCCAGGTTCGATCCTCAGCACCACATAAACATAAATGCATTGCATTGTGTACAACTAAAGCAAATAAATAAATATTTTAAAAAAAGAATAAAGAAAAAATTAAGACATTACTAGGTAGAGAATTTACTGCCAGTGGATGGACACTAAAAAAATAGCTGAAAGAAGTTTTAGAATCAGAAAAATGATTTTTTAAAAAGGAAATGGTAAACCAGGTGTGGTGGCATGTGCCTGTAGTCTCAGAAACTCAGAAGGTTGAGGCAGGAGGAACACAGGTTTGAGGCCAGCCTCAGCAACTTAGCAAGGCCCGAAGTAACTGAGACCCTGTCTCAAAATTTAAAACATGAAAAGGGCTGGGGATGTGGCTCAGTGGTAAAGTGCCCTGGGTTAAATCCCTGGTACCCAAAAAAAAAAAAAAAAAAAAAAAAAGGAAATGGTAAAAGGATAAAAGAAGGAATCTTGGAACCTTGGAATATAAAGAAAGAAAAAACAATGGAAAGAGTAAAACTATGGGTAAATTCAATAAGCTTTCCTTCTTGCATTTTCTAAATTATGTTTGGTGGTTGAAGCAAAAATTATAATATTGTCTAATGTAGTTATCAATATTTGTAAAAACATAGTGGATATTTGTATTATAAGTGGGGGAGGATAAAAGGACTTAAAGGAAAAAAATCTTTCTATACTACACTACACTTGGTAAGATGTGTACATAATAATAATGTACCATCTAGAGAAAATACTTTTAAAATTCTATAAAGTCTGCCACCTCCTTCTTATTATAGAGAATTCTGAACACATGCAGTAGTAGGCAATGAACCCTCACATACACACCACCCAGCCAAGCCAAAGCACCATCAATCCATGGTCAAGTATATCCTATTCATACCCCTCTGCATCTTTTTAAATATTTCTTTCTAGTTGTAAATGGACACAATACCTTTATTTTATTTATTTACATGTGGTGCTGAGGATCGAATCTGGTACCTACACACGCTAGGTGAGTGCTGTACAACTGCACCACAACCCCAGCCCCCCTCTGCATCTTTTTGGAAAAAAAAAAAAAAAAAAAGACAACCCTCTCATTCTTGAAACCGTTTTTCACTGGATTTCCATTAATGAAATTCTCCTAGTTTTCCTCTCTTAGTGTTAGAAAACTTGCAGGATAGTCGGACGCACGCTGGAACCATCATAGAGGAAAAGGGAAGGGGTTTATTGAATTACCAAAAGAAACACGTGGAGGGGATGGGGATGAACCGCGGGGAACGAACGGGAGCTGGAGCACGTGGGAACGGAGAGCAGGAACAGAGAGTGGCAGGAACAGAGAGCGGCAGGAACAGAGAGCGATTTTAGTCCGGGGCTGGCTTTAAATAGAGTAGGGGTCATAAAACCCCCTTGGAGTGAGTCCTTGCCCTATAGGCTATCAGAGGTCGGGGGTGGGTAGTGGACAGGGGACTTGCTGGTCAGGTTTTTTGGTCACGCTGAGGATCTTGGGAGGTGTAGTTTTTAACAAAGCACCTGGGGAGGTGTGGCCTTCTGCCTGGGAGGCACAGCCTCCTGCCTGGAATCTAACATTCCCCCTTTTTGATTTCTTAGGAAGAGGGGCGTCGTGTTTCGATCTGGCTGCTTCAGAGCTGAAATGGGGCGACGTGGGGTAGTTTAGAGGGGGGGAGATGTGGGCAGGCAGGTCAGGCTTGAGGGTGAAAAAAAAAAATTCCCAGGAGGCAGGCGTGGAAAGATGAATCTGTCCAGGTATAGGATGGATGAAGTTTTCTTTGAAGCCATAGGTCGGTGAGGGTGTCAAACCAGGCTTCTGCAGAAAGTCACTGAGGGAGTTAGCCAGAGAGCATGTAGAAATTGTGGGTCTTGCGAGTTTGCAGGTAACACTATTATGGAAGCAACAAAGGGAAAGAAGGTGAGATGGATTATTTTCCATAGGCCTGTGTTCCACCAGGTGGGACTTACGGTGAAGAGGCCAATGGAGAGTGCGAAGCACATCATAATGAGCATCTGGTGGCAGCATAAGGGCAGGACTCAGCAGGGGTCTCTGGTTGGAAAGTCATTCGTTGGTTTTTTAACAGTTAATAGTCCCTGGGAAAAACTGGTTAAAGGTTCAAAACGAGAAAAACAGAAAAGATTATTTTGAGTCAGTATCAGGAACACAAGAGAAACGAATTTTTAGGGGACCGGTGGGAATGGGAGAGACTGAAGTAGTTGTCCTTTTGTGGATCTTCAGTTGGTTGATCAGCTGGTTTCAGTCTGGAAATATGAATCCAAGAAGTCAAATTTTCTGAGGTTTCACGAAGTTTAGCAGCTGTGGGTGTGCACAGCACAACGTGGAAAGGTCCTGTCCACTTTGGGACAAAGGAGATTGTTCCTGTGTCCTGGGGAGGGGAGAAATATACCCAAGAACCGGGTATTAATGGGAATGAAGCAGTGAGTCTACCTGGGTCAGGCAGAATGAAATCTTGGCACTTCCATATCTGATGTCTGCTGAAGGATAAGAGAGGAGAAGAGAGATCTTTGGGTAAGGGTCCCTGAGTTGGGGAAACTCCGGGTGGAAGGGCTGGTCGCCCAAACATAACCTCAAAAGGGGATAGTAAGGAGGGCTTTTTGGGAGGACTCTGAGCCTAAAGAGGGCGAGGGGAAGTAAGAGTTCTATTACACTCTACCTTCCCTGAAGACATGGGGTGATACGGGGTGTAAAAATGCTGAGGAATGTTAAGGGAAGTAGATATATTCTGGGTAACTAGTGCAACGAGCACAACTGAATCGGGTTTGATCAGAGGAGGAAGAAAGCTTGGATATAAAAGAATCTTTGCCCATACTTTCGACCATTAGTAGAAATTGAAAACAAATTTTCTAAGGGACTTTAGAGGGGTGAGATGGATTAAGAAGTTTCAATGACTAATACAATATTTTGAAAAGCGTCCTTTTCAAAATAAGTATTAGAGGGAGATCCAGGTCTGTGACTCGGTCGTCACCGGAGCCAGGCAGACGTGAGATATCATGAGAAGCTCAAGATATCGGAGAACTATGAGCCACCTTGCGCAAGGGTTTTCCGTGTCCTGTCCCGGACAGGAAAGAGAGAGAGACTCAAGTCCAGAGTAGGCCAAAGGGCCGGAAAGGAACCTCTGTATCCGTCTCCAGCTGAGAGGCAAATGTTGCCGGAATGACACCAAATTTAATGATATTGCGGTCGAAAAGATGAGCGGAGGCTGAGTCAGGCGATTCTAGAAGGTTTATGCCCTTGGAATAGGATGGAAAAGTGAATGGAGATAGGAGAGGATTGATTGTATGGCAGGGAATGTGGGGGCCTGGGTAGTAGATTGGACTGAAGCCAGAAGAGAAGGAGAAGACAGTGCTGCTTCAGCCTTCATGTTTCCCTGAACTATGGGAGAGTCTCCACTTTGTTGTGAAGGACAATGGGAGATCCCTATTAGTTTGGGCAGAAGAGAGGCTTGCAGGAGTTTAAAGCCTGAAGCATCTCTATACAATCATGTTCTGGGGGCTCTGAGGAGACTGGGAGAAGGGAAACTGGGTGTAAAGAGGAGCAGGACTGGAAAGAGGTTGAGGAGCAGAACGTGACAGGGCAGGAGAGTTTGAAGGCTCTTATAGGTTAGTCTTTAAATGGTGAGGAGAGGCAATAGTGACATGAGCACCAAATTCAGCTTCTTAGATTCCTGTAGAAGT
Organism: Tamias sibiricus; assembly: GCA_025594165.1. Classification (NCBI taxonomy): domain Eukaryota; kingdom Metazoa; phylum Chordata; class Mammalia; order Rodentia; family Sciuridae; genus Tamias; species Tamias sibiricus. The sequence continues at coordinate 153,602,763 of CM046659.1, forward strand.
AGGTAAGCAGCGGCCAGAGCCCGAAGACAGGGGGCTCATCAATCTCTCAGGGGACAGTTTCCCAACTTCCCAAAATTGGCTCACTCAAATTGGCTTTTGACCTGACACGATTTACCTATATATGCTGACTGCCTATGAGATTTTGGCTTCACTTCCCTTCCAACCTTAGGAACTCCTTACTACTGTAAGGGAATGGGTCGATGACCAAATCTGGCTTCTTCAGGCTGAACGGGGGCGAAGTGATGGGGGCAGTAGTTTGGAGTTCCTTTTGTAGAAGTTAGGTCAGATTGAAGCCTGGGGAAGGTTGTAAAGTCATCAGGGACGGAAGCTTCTATTAGAGAAACAAAAGACATGAGTACTGAATAAATGTTGCAGCATCTGAAACGTCAATGTATACCATGAAGATGATAATTTCTCACCAAGAGGTGTGAGGGCTGAGAAGTTGTCCCTATAATACAGCCAGAGTAGATATGGCCTTTATTTGGGAATACAAATCTTTAACATTTCCAGAATAAATCCCAACCCAATAAAGGGGTGGGGCACTCAGGAATGTATGAGAAAACATCATCTCGTCCCACTCACAACTCAGTGGGGGAGTGAACTTTCTAGTTATACACCTTCCAGACACTCCTTGCACCATCATGGTTTTAGAGGAAAGGGGTCCAGAATACGTCGTGAGAACAGAATAACTGGCACCAGTATCTAAGAGGAAGTTGACCTCTTGGCTCCCTACAGAGAAGCAAACCCGGGGTTCACGTGTGGTGATAGGAGTTACGGGAGCCAGAATCGAGCCCGGGCCCCGTCAGGCCTGTGTGGAAGAGTCTGACCTCAAGGACCTACGCCCCTCAGGACAGTCACTCTTCCAGTGGTTGCCTTGACACTTAGGGCAGAGCTTCGGAGGTGGCCACTTTGCTTGTGGGCACTCCCGCTTGAAATGTCGTACTCCTTTTCCACCCTGGGAGCTTACTCCTTTAAGAGCTAATACCAGCGCCTCAGTCTTTTCTGTCTCTGCATTCTTTCACCCTTATTTCCTCCAGGTCTCTATTATAAAAGACGGAAGTAGCAAGTCGGAGGATATCATCTAAAGACTGATCAGGGCCATATGCCAATTTTATAACTTCCTCTGAATGTCTGGGGCTGACTGGGTGATAAATTTGACCTTTAAGATTATGTGGCCCTCTGCGGATTCAGGATCCACGGTGGTGCGTTTTCTCATTGTCTCCCTGAGGAGGGATAGCAGGACTTTGAAGAAGTCTTTGAAGAAGCAGGACTTTCCTGTGGGCCCTGAATAATTTCTGACATCTTAAAATAGTTAATGGGCTTTTGCTTAACTCTTATAAGGGCCTCAAGAATTAGCATTTGAAAGTGACTAAGTTTCGAAGCATTTTGAGTTTTGACTGAGTTATATATTATAATCTCTGTTTCTGAACAACAAGAATTACTCTTTAGACCATACATTCTGGCATGTAAGACCAGAGCCTTATCTTAGGTAAGGTAGGATTTTTAATCTTAGGTCAGGTGTTTTAATTTTGAAGTTGATCTCTGCTTCTTAAATAAAATTTCACAGTGTTTACATACATTGCTATTTGAGCTCCCATGAACTTTTAAAGAAATTTTGAGAGTATTTAACCTTTTTGGAAAAATGGCAAAGTGTTGCTGATTGTTTCACACACTTATTCAACCAACTTACACGGGCCTTTACATCACTTACATAAACCCTCTTATTTACTTCACTATAAGACATTCTTATCTGAAACATTTCTTTTTCCTTCTATTGAGTATGGTTTCCACACCTATAACCTTCTAATTTATTTCTCTCACGTGTTAACCCCTTTCTCTGTTCATCCTTTGAAACAATCCTTATAATAATTTGAATTTAGACAAATTATTTTATCTTAATAAAAATATTTTGTCATTTATAGTATTTTTAGTTGGAATATAAAAACCTTTGAGCCTCTACATACATAGCAATGTTTTATAAACTTTTGTATATAAAATTACACACATCTGGTAACCATTTTATGAGAACACAGTGTTTAAGTATGTAGAATCATACCTGTTGAAGCACATTTAACAGTTAGCATTTTAACCTTGTAAATTAATTAGACGTTTAACAAACAAAGTTAGTTACAAATGAATAATCTCATGTGCCAAAATATGAGACTGAACAGTATCACTCATTTTTTTGTTGAAGAGAAATGTTGGAGAAACTTGTGAATTAAGTTTGAAGTTCTGAATGGGAACTGAGGGACTGTGTCCTATGTGAATGTAAAAGAGAGAGAGAGAGAGAGCCACAAGACTGAAGGGATTACGAGAGCAGAGGACAGAGGGAGTTTGCTGAAGGAAAAGACCAGCTGCGCTAGGGCAGGAAGCCAGAGGGAGGGTCGTGCAAGCCAGTGCCTGCTTGGAACGGAATGGCGAGGTCTGGTTCATCGGAGCCAGATAGACTTAAGGGGAGGATTTAGGGAGAACCGAGCAGGCGGCTCTGGGAGGCTGGGGGGAGGGTAGAGTTTCGCGATTGCCGCCGTCGCTGCTGCTATAAGGCAGGGCATGGGCTTGGAAGGCAGTCGGAGGGAATCACGTGGGTTGGGATAGAAGACGGCGGATTAAGGAAGGGCGGAAGTGGAGCAGAAGTGGAGACAGATTTAGGCGGAAGAACATGGCAGATCAAGGAAGGGCGGACAGATTGCACTGCGGCAGCCGGTCGGCGGCGAGAAGCGGGGAAGGGCGCGGGCCTACCACACCACACAGACTCATAGACCGGGAGTAGACCCAGACAGAGGCGCACGTAGACGTGGGAGCAGGCCTGCAGGCGGGCGGGGGCGCGCGTCGCAGTGCGCAGGGCCGGCCCAGGGCTCGGCGCGGGCCGGCCCCGGCGCCTTTGTGAGCGGTGTGGAGGATGCAGCGGCCCGCACACTGGCGAGCGGGACACGCATGGGAGCGAACCACCGGAACGGCTGGGGCCAGGAGTAGCTCCGCGGAAGACGCTGGGGGAGAAACGCGGGCTATGCAATGCTCTCCCTGCGCCGCCGCCGGAGCCATTGGGGAAGGAACCGGGGAGGGGGCCAGAGCCTGAGGCAGCGCGTCTGGTAAAAGACGCGTCTCAGAATCCAAGGGAGTATTGACTGGAGTCTGGGACTGAGGCAGCGCGTTTGGTAACGGCTGCATGGCTGGAGAGGGCGGGGGAGCCGTGGCTGGAGGTGACTCGGAACCAAGCGGCAGGAGCTGAGTGGGCGGGGATAACGGGGAAAGGGGCGTGGAGCTAAGAACGGGAGGAGCTAAGAACGGGAGGTTGAGTGGGCAGGGGTAACGGTGGGAGTGGTGCGGAGCTGGGAACAGGAAACCGAGAGGGCGGGGGTAGCAGCAGTGAAGGCACCGGAAATGACGTGGACAGAGAAGGCAGGTCTACAGAGGAGGATTCTGACAGAGTGGAAGGCGGGGGCGGAGCGAAGGATGAAGACAAAGCAGGAGGAGGATCTAAGCTCGGAAGCCCGCCAATTTCAAAATCCAAAGCCTGAACTGGGGCGGGGGGAGCGGTCTGGAGCAGCATCCGAGGCTGCCGGTACGGGGGAGGTGGAGCCTCTAATCCTGGATCGAAATCCGGGTCAATGGAAGATGCGGGGGGATCTGCAAGCCTGTAGGCGAGCAATACCGTCTCGGGACTGCACCTGGTGCACAAGGAAGGATTTGAATGGAGAAGGGAGAAGGCGTCCACGTAGAGCGGGCAGATAAAGGTGGGGGAGGGGGAGTTCCCGGGGTCCACCGTCGCCATTAAGACTTGGGTGGGGTGTCGTCCCCACTGTATGGGCCGCGGGCGAGATTGCCGGACACTCGACGGTCAATTCTCACCGCGCTGTGGCCAGACAGGTTTGGGAACTTGGGGTGGATGGGGGCTTACCGAAGTCCAGCATTGCTGTGGAGAAGGTGGACATGCATCTCCCTTTCCCGGCCAATGCACCAAAATGTTAGAAAACTTGCAGGATAGTCGGACGCACGCTGGAACCATCGTAGAGGAAAAGGGAAGGGGTTTATTGAATTACCAAAAGAAACACGTGGAGGGGATGGGGATGAACCGCGGGGAATGAACGGGAGCTGGAGCACGCGGGAACGGAGAGCAGGAACAGAGAGCAGGAACAGAGAGCGGCAGGAACAGAGAGCGATTTTAGTCCGGGGCTGGCTTTAAATAGAGTAGGGGTCATAAAACCCCCTTGGAGTGAGTCCTTGCCCTATAGGCTATCAGCGGTCGGGGGGGGGGTAGTGGACAGGGGACTTGCTGGTCAGGATTTTTGGTCACGCTGAGGATCTTGGGAGGTGTAGTTTTTAACAAAGCACCTGGGGAGGTGTGGCCTTCTGCCTGGGAGGCACAGCCTCCTGCCTGGAATCTAACACTTAGTCCATTTGTGTTGCTATAACAAAATAGCATGAACCAGGTAATTTATAAACAATAGAAATTTACATCACACAGTTTGAGATGTCTATCAGACTCCCAAGCAGAAATGTCCAGAGGCTAGAAGTCCAAGGTCAAGTCCCCAGAAGATTTAGTGTCTGGTGATGACCCACTTTCTGGTCACAGATGGCCCTTCTCACTATGTCCTCACCTGGTGAATAGGGAAAATGAGCCCCCTTGGCCCTATTTTATAAGTGTACTAATTGGAGCCCTCATGATCTAATAATCTCTTAAAAGGCCCTACTTCCTAATACCATCATATTGGTGATTAGGCTTCAACATGAATTTCAGGGGGACACAAACACTCATATCACAGTGTCCTGCTATTGAAGCAGACACTCTGCTGTCCTTTCCTCTTTCTAACCTCTCAATGCTGAAGCAGCATGGAAAGCTCATCCAGGCCCATGGCTTTAAATGACAGCTAGTTACTGATCATTTTCAAATTACCTCTCTGCCTCAATTTCTCCCCAGAGCTGCAGAATCACATATCTTAACTGCACACCTGACATTTCTGCTTAGGAGTCCGATAGACATCTCAAACCTAACCTTGGTTAACTAGAACAGAACCTTTGATATTCTGCCTCTCCGCTGCCTCTTCATTGAGTCCTCTTTACCTTTTTTTCATCTTTCAGGCCCTAAGTGAGGAAATTACTTCCGCAACTGGCGCAGAACAAGAGTTCTCCAAACACAGGCGATGAGCAGATTAGAAAATATAGAGAGAATAAGAAATAAAGACAAGGGGCTGGGGTTGTGGCTCAGCGGTAGAGTGCTCGCCTAGCATGTGTGCGGCCTGGGTTCGATCCTCAGCACCACATACAAATAAAGGCATTGTGTACAACTAAAGCAAATAAATAAATATTTAAAAAAAAAGAAATAAAGACAAAAGACATGAAATGAAAATAGGTGAAAGTGGGGTTGGGTGGGGTCAGCCCTAATGGGGTCTCACTGAACAAAGAGCGGGGCTCCGCACATTTATTATATAGGTTTAGACATCAAAAGAATTTATTGTGAGAAAGTGTCTTCAAGATAAATAAAAGTGAGGTTGTGAGGAAAATAGTCCATTTGGGTTTATTAGCTTGCACAGGGTGTTTCTTCCTCCTCTTGGTAGCTGGCATCTCAAGGCTATCGACCATATCCACATCTCTTCCACCTTGGAGCCGCTGGCATTTGAATCGAAGGATATTTGAACCAATAAATTCTGTGAGACACTGAACTCTCCTTGAGGAGGACGTTACCAGAGACTGAGCTGTCTCAAATTAGCCAGATACCACCGAGAGTCCTCAGACGGGCATTTCCTTGGCCTTGAGATGGTTCAAACAAACCTGTAATTCATTCGCTGCTTCCAACAAGTTACCATTGTACACTGCAATCTGTTTGCAAGTTCTATTAGCTCTACATTCAAAATATACCCAAAATACAATCATGGCTCATCAACTCCATCATTTGCACCCTGTCCAAAGCCATTATCATAAACAGTGTGGATCAGTGGCATTATGGTTTGGATCTAGAATGTCCCCCCCTAAAGTCTCTCTCTCTCTGCCTCCTGGATGCCATGAGCTGAGTAGCTTTCCTCTGCCATGATGTTCTGCCTCACCTCAGGCCCAGAGCAATGGAGTCAGTAGACCATAGACTGAAACAACTGAGATTGTGAGAAAAAAAATTATATAAAACGTTTGTATATACATTTATACATACATACACTGGGGATTGAACCCAAGGGCACCCTACCACTAATCTATATCCCCAGCCATTTTTATTTTTTACTTTGAGACGGGGTCCCATTAAGTTATTGAAGCTGGCCTTGAGCTTGCGCTCCTTCAGCCTCAGCCTCCAGAGTCCCTGGGATTACAGGTGTTCACCACCAGGCCCCACAATCAGTCCGTCTTTTAAAATCTCAAAATGTGGCTAACAAAAATTTGAAAAAAGAAAAAAAATTTGACTAACAAAGATCTCATACTAGGAAGACTGTCAAATCTATAATTTTCATGTAGTTTCCTCATGATTGCCTTCTTCTTCTTCTTCTTCTTCTTCTTCTTCTTCTTCTTCTTCTTCTTCTTCTTCTTATTATTATTATTATTACCAGGGATTGAACTCAGGGGCACTCAACTACTGGGCCACATCCCCAGCCCTTTTTTATATTTTATTAGAGACAGGGTCTCACTGAGTTGCTAAGTGCTTTGCCATTGCTGAGGCTGGCTTTGAACTCGTGATCCTCCTGCCTCGGCCTCCCAAGTGCTGGGATTACAGGCGTGCACCACAACACCCGGCACATGATTGTATTATTGTTAAGGTAGCTGGTGCAAATATCCACGTGAGACACATCTCTGATTTTAAGCAAAAGTTTAGTAACAAAGAATGTCTGCTAAGCTGCCCTTCTGCCAGACACAGCAGGCAGAGACACTTGAATAGAGATTTTATATTTCTTTTTTAAAAATTTTATTTGTTTATTTTAATTAGGTATCTATGACAGCAGAATGCATTTAACAAGGAACAAGAGCAAGCTGGAAATGACCCTGGATGCAGGTGGCTGGGTGACAACAGATTTTTGTATTTAGGGACCTTGCAGGGGTTGTTATAGGAACAGGGTATCTTTAAGTTTCTTGTTCTTGGCAGTTTATAAGGTTCAGTTCTGAGTCCCAGAACCAAAATGAAGTTACTAATGTCTAGGGACATAACATTAATAACATGTAGTTTCTTACCAAAAATATCATAAGGCCACTTGTTCATTTTTTTTTAAATATTTATTTATTTGCTTTAGTTGTACATGATGCTTTTTATTTGTACGTGGTGCTGAGGATCGAACCCAGGCCGTGCACGTGCTAGGCAAGCGCTCTACAGCTGAGCCAGAACCCCAGCCCCTCATTTTTTGAAAGTTATTTAGTTAAAACCCAATCAATTAATCCCCAAATCCACTTAATCAGGTACAAGAAAAATGCAATTTGTCACAAAATAATGATATCCAATGAATGAGTGAGCCATCAAACAAAAAAAAAAAAAAAGGAGAGAAATAAAAGTCTTACTATTTTCTTTCTGCACACAGTGAATTTCCTTGGACATTCTCTGATGCATGACTTTGGAAGACAACCTCCCAGATGCTCTGCAGAATCTCTACGTGGGTCTCATCACTTATATTTTTGCCTCTATGTTCAATTTTCTACCTAGTAGCCAGAGTGCTCTCAAAAAAAAAAATCATATCACCATTCTTTCCTTAAAACCTTTCACTGTCTTCTCATCCTCATTATAATATCCAAAATACTGGCACAGGAGGTCTCCAGGGCAGATCAACCTACCCACTGCCTCTCTGGCCTCTTCTCTTACCCCAGCCCTGTTCACCACTACATAGCTCCACAGCCCTAACACCTTCTTTCCATTCCTCAAATTCTCTAGGTTGCTTCCAGCCTGGAACTTTCAAAGGTGCCGAAATTATTTTTCCTACCTGCCCTTCGCTGCCTCTACCTCACTCCCCATTGTTAAACTTCTACTTGCCCCAAAAATTTCAATCTAAACTTTTGAAAGTTTAGAAAAGTTGTTCCTTATCCCTCAAAGTTTTTAAACAAAGATCTTAACCTGCTTAGCCAGTGTAATTTTTGTTGTTGTTGTTGTTCTTACCAAGAATTGAAGCCAGATGCACTTAACCACTGAGCCACATCCCCACCCCTTTTTATATTGTATTCAGAGACAGGGTCTTGCTAAATTGCTGAGGCTGGCCTTTGAACTCATGAGCCTTCTTCCTCAGCCTCCTGAGCTGCTGGGATTACAGGCACCAGTGAGCAGCACCAGTGTAATTTTTTAATCTCCTGATTCACTTTCCTTTCAATTTTTTTCGTCTAATGTTTGGTCCCCCATCAGACTCTAAATTCCATGAGGATTACTACCCTCATCTACTGATGACTGATGAAAAGTAATATGGGTTGAATTCTGTCCAGAAAGATGTGATTTTATTTGGAGATAGGGTCTTACGGAGGTAATTAAGTTAAAATGGATGGAGTCATTAAGTTGGACCCTAATCCAACACTTGTGCCCTTATCAAAAGGGGGAATTTTGACAAGAGACAGACATGCAGAAGGAACATAATGTGAAAATACCAGAAGAACACCAAGGATTGATAGCAAATATCAGAAGCTAGAATAGGCAAAGATGAATTCTGTAGAGCCATATGAGAAAGAGAGAGGAGACCAAAGAGAAAAAAGAGAGGGGCAGAACACCAGTATGTCAACACCTTTTGGATTTCTAGCCTTCAGACTTGTGAGAATAATTTGCTTCTGGTACTTTGTTATGGCAGGCAGCCCTAGAAAATTTACATAAAAGGGAAAATGGCTGAATGTTGGAGCAGTAACTGTTGAGAATGTTGTTTGGAAAAGTAGAGTATAAAAGAAGCTGCAGAGATCAGGCAGGAGCAGAATTAAACAGGCAGAATTCAACCAGGTGAAAGATTGAGTCACTCTCCTTAAACACATATTCTAACCAACCTTCCGTTGTACCCCTCTTCTTTACAAATACCATATTTCACTAATTCTAGATCCCACTGATCAGAGGCACATGTTCACATCTCTGAAATCAGCCTGAAGTCTGTTGCAGTGAGAGGAAATGAAGTGGACAGGTATTCAACCCAGGGATGCTTTCTTTACTGCTGAGGTACATCCCCAGTCCTTTTTGTTTTTTGAGACAGGGTCTCACTAAGTTGCAGAGGGCCTTGCTAATATGCTGAGGCTGGCCTCAAACTTGCCATCCTCTCCCCTCAGCCTGGTGAGTCACTGAGATTACAGGCCTGCATCACAGCACCAGCCCCCCACCTTTTTAAAATTAAACTCTAAGATATACACACACATCTTGTATCTGATTTTCTGATTACCTTCTTCAGATAACTCCTAGAAGGAAATGAAAATTAACCCGCCCTTCAGGATTAAACTACATCTCCCAACTTTTTTTTTTTTTTTTTTTTTTTTTAAACAAAGTCTCACCAAATTGCGGAGGCTGGCCCCAAATTTGTGAGCCTCCTGAGTCTCTGGGATAACAGTTGTGCTCCATCGCGCCGGCTTTAATTATATATTTAAATATATATATATCTCCATTCGGTACTAGGGATTGAACCCAGGGCCGCTTAACCACTGAGCTTCATCCTCAGCCCTTTTAAAAATATTTTATTTAGAGGCAGGATCTTGCTAAATTGCTGAGGCTGGTTTTGAACTCGCGATCCTCCTATCTCAGCTCCCCAAACCCCTGGGGTTACAGGCATGCACCATCGCGCTCGGCTAATTTTAAATAATTCTTTAAAATTTAAAGAAAAGTAAACCTTTCGTCATCTTTTAAACCATTCAGGTTTAAAACCACTTTAGGTTTAAAATTTCAAATTCCCTCCAAGCGCCAAATTATCAAGGTCTTGGTAAACTTCCCAACGGGTCCCCCAGGCAGTTCGCACTGGCATCTGTGCGCAATCTCTCAAACAAGACCTCCAGCTCCAAACTCTTTGACACTCCCCCAGGCACCACCTCTTTAAATTTTAAAACGAAGGTTCAGACCAATGAATATGCAGTTTCTCCCGGAACCCAGTGCCCGCCCATAGTCACGCACTTCACCAATCAAGCCAAGGCTTTCTTCACCGCTCTTCCAATCAGCGTAAAAAATGGGAGAGCTTACGTAACTTGCGTAAGTCAATCAGCGAATAAGAGCTGACTTTGGATATTAGCTCCACCAATAGCAGCAGCTCTCGGAGAGCGCGGGAGCCTTTGGACCAGGATCCCAAAGAGAAGCGCTGAATGGCGCTGGTTCTCTGAAGCTAGGGCCTAGGGAAGAGCGGCGCGGGCCGGGCCGGAGTCTCGGGACTGCTGCGCGGCCGACATGGCCTGCTGTCATAAAGTGATGCTGCTGCTGGACACCGCGGGCGGCGCTGCTCGCCACAGCCCGGTGCGGCGGGTCGCCCTGCGCCTCCTCACTTACCTGAGTTGCCGATTTGGCCTGGCCGGGGTCCACTGGGCCTTCAAGTTCTTTGACTCGCAGGGGGCGCGTAGCCGGCCCTCGCGCGGGTCCGACTTCCGCGAGCTAGGAACCCGCTCCTGGGAGGACTTTGAGGAGGAGCTGGAGGCCCGGCTCGGGGATCGCGTTCACGGTGCCCACCTGCCCGGCCCGGCTACCAGGGCAGCTCACACTCACAGCGCCCTGATGGAGACGCTGCTAGACTACCAGTGGGACCGGCCCGAGATCACGTCGCCCACGAAACCTATCCTGCGGAGCAGCGGGAGGAGACTGCTGGACGCGGAGAGCGAGGCCAAGGAGGCCGAGGCCGCGCTTGGGGGCTTTGTGAACGCTGTTTTCCTCCTGGCCCCCTGTCCGCACTCGCTGAGGGAGCTCCTGCAGTTCGTGTCTGGGTGCGAGGCCCAGGTCCAGCGCTTGCCGCCCACTCCCAAGCAGGTGATGGAGAAGTTATTGCCCAAAAGAGTCCAGGAGGTCATGATCACCCGAAAAATCACCTTGTACTGGGTGGATACGACCGAATGGTCTAAGGTAAGGTGATAGTAGTCTCCGATTTAGTGCTTGCTGCTCTCCCTAACTAGAATTTGGCAGCCATAGACCCAGAATGAAACGAACACAACCCTACATTTCGTCAGAAGAAAAGCCCTGTTGTCACAAATAGGGACAGTTTTCACAACAAAATGGGTAGATAATCGGTACCTACTAAGGAAAAGTGTATAAGCTCCTCTGCAGTTTGGGCCGTGTCTACCTTTCCCAACTTTATTCTACTACACAGGGCATATATTCCAGCACATGGAAGCCTGGTCTAGCTAATCAGCAGGTCTTGACTGTTTGTTTTGTCTTGTGACATTCAGTCTGCCTAGGCCTCCTGTCCTTACCCTTCTAAGCCAGTCTAAACATCACTCAACCTTTAAGGCCTTGTCCAAATGACAACGAGACAATTCAGCCTCTGAATTTCTGCGCTTTTTAATTTTTTATTAATTTATTTTCTTTTTATTCAAAGTTGTATTTATAATAGTATGCATTATAATTCATAATAAACATATAGAGCATTTTTTACAAAACACTGTTTGTATACAATGTTATATTCGTACCATTCAAATCTTAAATCATGCATTTAGGATAATGACATCCATCTTATTCAACCACCTTTTTTTTTGTGGTACGGGATTGAACTCAGGGGCACTCGACCACTGGGCCACATCCCCAGACCTTTTTTGTATTTTATTTAGAGACAGGGTCTCACTGAGTTGCTAAGTGCCTCGCCATTGCTGAGGCTGGCTTTGAACTCGCGATCCTCCTGCCTCAGCCTCCCAAGTGCTGGAATTACAGGCGTGTGCCACCGCCCCCGGCTTCAACCACCTTTTCTTTTTTCCCCTCCATCTCCCCTTGCTCCCTTCCTTCCCCTTCCTCCCCTTTGACCTTTCTAGCATTCCTCTAATCCTCCTATGTACCCCGACCCAACACCACTGTGAATCAGCCTCCTAATATCAGAGAAAACATTCGGTATTTGGATTTTTGAGATTGATTAACTTCACTGAGCATTATATTCTCCAACTTCATCCATTTACCTGCGAATGTCATTATTTTATTTTCTTTCATTGCTGAGTAAAATTCCATTGTGTATATGTACCACATTTTCTTTATCCACTCATCTACTGAGGGACATCTAGGTTGGTTCCACAACCTTTTATTTTATTTTTATTATTTGTGTGTGTGTGTGCGAAACCCTTCCTCTGTTATGTTCCATCTAGTCTAAAAATACCTCAAAGGTAGGCACCAGGTCTTTCACATCTTTGTGTCCAGCAGATGTGTATTGAATATTATGGGTGTTCAGGAAAGATTTACTGACTAAATGAATAAATTATTACAATTTTAAAATCCTAAATGGCTAATTTGGATTTTTGTTAAGGCCGTGAAGCTCCTTGCTCCTGTTAAGCATTATAAGTGTATATTTTTTCTTTCTTCATTTTCCTCATGTCATTTAGTCAACAAATACTCATTGATAAGTCACTGCATTGAGTACATACTACCCTGTTTTAGTTGCTAGAGATATGGCGCCTGAAGTAGAATTTACTTTCTAGCGCAGAAGATGTATTAAACAAAAAAGGCTAACAGATTAAACAGATGAGCAAACAAGTGATAGGATTTCAAAAATCATGCTCTAGAGAAAAGAAAGCCAAGTGAGGGGATGGGGCAGGATAGGTAGGTAAAGGTAGGTAGGATTTGTATAATAGGGTAGACAGGGAAGACTTTTTTGAGCATAACTGAATGGTGAAAGAAGAGGAATATAAAGGCTGGGAAAGAACATTTCAAATAGAGAAGAGCTAGGAATGAACTTTGTTGTAGAAACAAAAAGATTAGGAGTGCTGAGCCCTGATAAGCAATGGATAGAGCAGTAGAAGTTAAAAAGAACACAATCTAGTCTGTAGTGCCAAGGTCTTAAGTGTGGATTTTGTTCTAATCAGTGAGAAGGCTTTGGAAGATAATTTAACCAGGTGAAAGATGTGATTCCAATGCCACAAAATCAGGAGTGGGTTAAATTGCAAGATTACAGATGGAAAATCAGCAGGTACTGATGGGACTGGGGCTCAGTTGTAGAGTGCTTGCCTAGTGTGTGTGAGGCACTGGGTTCAATCCTCAGCACCACATAAAAATAAAAAAAAAAATAAAGTAAAGGCATAAAAGATGAGATTAAAAAGAAAATGATACAGTGTGTTAAAATTTCCAATGTGCTTTCACATATGAAGCCCCCCAAAAGTGTGGCATATGCAAAATAAGGCAGCAGCAATTTTTCCAAAAAGAAATGGGCAAAAAGTGTTTAAGAGGTAGTAAATATTTGATGGGGAAAATGGAATCCTAGAAATTAAAATTGTTAAGGCAGTAAGTCAAGTATTAGGCATAGTATGTAAGTGTATAAGTGCTTAATTTGGACTAATTGATACCAAATATCAAACAGTTTATTCTGGAATTGTATTATATCAAATATGGTAGAAGTATATCTTACTAGATGGGTTTCTCTTCTTTGGAGTGGCATTAAAATAAGGTTGATTGAGTTTTCTGAAACATTTTCATCCAGGTGTGACATACCGCTGTCAGAATGGGTCTTTTCCTTCTCAACTTGTTCCTCTTTTATAACTTGTTCCTTTTCTTTTTTTTATAACTTGTTCTTTTCTAACTTGTTCCTCTTTTATAGAGGAATGCCCGGCAGATAAGCTTTTCTAAAAAAATTTTTTTTTCATTCTGAAGATCTGAAGGAGCCCTAATTAGGAAGGGCTGTTGTAGCTAGCTGGAAGCCATAAGTTCCACCTGATATGTATGTGACGCACCTGTAGGCACCCGCAAACCTGAAGGTATATAACCGGGTGAAAGCGGTCCGAGTTAGGAGAACGGAGAATTCAGTCAGCTGGGCAGTCACTCGGTCGGTCAGAAGAATCAGAGCAGCCAGAACGTAGGCAGAGCGGTTACAGAAGAGAAACCAGATAGAAGAAGTAATGACTGGTCAGAGTTAGGCCAAGGCTCCTGAGGAAGACAGAAGACAGAAGAAAGAAGAAGGAAGAAAGAAGAGAGAAGAAAGAAGCTCTAATCTTTCTCTAAGCTAAGCTCTATCTTTCTTTCTCTCTAAGACTCTAAGCTAAGAAGACAAGAAGAAAAGCTCGCTTTAATCTTTCTCTCTAAAAATCTTTCTTTCCCTCTCTAAGCTCTAAGAAGCTCTATCTTTCTTTCTCTCTAAGACTCTAAGAAGACAAGAAGACAAGAAGCTAAGCTCTATCTTTCTTTCTCTCTAAGCTAAGAAGAAAAATCTTTCTTTCCCTCTCTAAGCTCTAAGAAAGTAGAAGTAAAAGTAGTAAAAGCTTAACTCTGCCTCCGAGAGTTTTTCCTCCCGGTTTTCGGTACCAGGTAGCTTACAAAGATCTGTCTTTTTCTATTCAAAAATTTCTCCCTGGCTACCTTGTGGAGGCAAAGGAGAGACTCAGGGAGTCTCACAATCTAGGAAGAAAAACTGGGAGAAAAAGAGCGGACTCAGATTGGGAATGGAAAGATTCAAGCACACAAAACCTTTGCAAATATGGACACATTTTCAACTGTGCCTGTGATTTACTCAACACATTTATTACATACCTGCAAGGTATGTGGGGGCTCTTTTACCATTAGGGAACTAAACAGATGTAGTCCCTGCTTTCTTGGAGCTTATAGTTTAGTGGACATTTGCAAGTCCCAAATTTGACACTACCACTAGGACATATCTGTCACCTATAATATGCATAAAATATAATATGCATAAAAATGAAAAGCATAACCACACTCTATACTTTTTAAATCATGTGCATAATTACTTTCTAATAAAAAATTAATGTTTTTTTTCAACTTATGTTAAAGTTTTCATTCTATTAGAAGCATTTTTTTCCTGGCTGGTCATCTGACTGAATCAATTTCAACAAACTTTCTATTCCTTTGGCAGAAAAAAAAAAAAAAAAATCAGGATATTTGGCCCCTGAACTAGCTTACCATCCTCCCCATACCATTGAACCACATGGGTAGTAAAGGCAATTACTAATTGGCTTTTTTTTTTTTTTTTTTTTTTTTTGGTACCAGGGATTGAACTCAGGGGCACTCGACCACTGGGCCAAGTCCCCAGCCCATTTTTTTTGTTTTTTTATTAGAGACAGGGTCTCACTGAGTTGCTAAGTGCCTCGCCATTGCTGAGGCTGACTTTGAACTCGCGATCCTCCTGCCTCAGCCTCCCAAGTGCTGGGATTACAGGCGTGCACCACCACGCCTGTCTTGAGGCAATTACTAATTAATTGACTAATTTGTTATAGCATTTTCCAGATTGGTATGCATAACTGAAACAAGTTTCACAGTACATTGTTTATCTTCTGAACATGTGGTATTTCCTATTGTACTTTCTTTTTTATTTTTTTATTTTTTTGGTACCGGGGATTGAACTCAGGGGTACTTGACCACTGGACCACATCCCCAGCCCTTTTTTGTATTTTTATTAGAGACAGGGTCTCACTGAGTTGCTAAGTGCCTCGCCATTGCTGAGGCTGGCTTTGAACTCGCTATCCTCCTGCCTCAGCCTCCCAAGTGCTGGGATTACAGGCATGTGCCACCACGCCTGGCTTCCTTTTTATTTTTTTTATATATTGATGGACCTTTATTTTACTCATTTATTTATATGCAGTGCTGAGAATCAAACCCAGTGCCTCATGCATGCTAGGCAAGTGCTCTACCACTGACCCACAATCCCAGCCCTTCTTTTTTGTTTTTTTTAATGCTGATCGTGAACTACTTATTTGATCCATCAAAGTCCATCAAAGGGTCAATTTTAAAAGTGCTTTGGAGACAGTCTTGGATTCTTGGAGTGGTCTATCATTGTCTTGGCATATCTGTAGGCAATTTCCAGCCCCTCTTTGATAGTTGAATATAATGAAAAGTTTAGGGATCACCTAGATGACCTTGAAGACCCTTTTACTTCAAATTTCTCATATTTGCATACTAATTTATAGTTTATAATTATTAACCAGCATGATGATCATATTCTAGAGTGCTTCCTTCATATTCTCATAGTATTGTCATGTTATATTGTGGTATTAAATATTTCATATCATTACTATTTTACTGTCCCTTCCCCCAACTTTAAGATCCTAGAAGACAGGAAGTGTCTTATTGTTTCTTTTTTCTTTTCTTTCTTTCTTTTTTTTTTTTTTAATTTATTTATTTGCCTTAGTTGTATACATGCGTTTTTATTTTTATGTGGTGCTGAGGATCGAACCCGGGCCGCACACGTGCTAGGTGAGCGCTCTACCACTGAGCCACAACCCCAGCCCCTTATTGTTTCTTATTACATAGAAGTTGCACAATAAATGTTTGTTGAAAGAACATTGACTGAAGAGCCAGCTATGTGTGAAGGAGTGAGATGGGGCTTTCCTAAAGAAAGCAGGATTTGATTTAAATACAAAAATACAATAATCAGCTGGGCGCAGTGGCGCACGCCTGTAATCCCAGCACTTTGGGAGGCTGAGGCAGGAGGATCGCGAGTTCAAAGCCAGCCTCAGCAACGGCGAGGCACTTAGTAACTCAGTGAGACCCTGTCTCTAATAAAATACAAAAAAAGGGCTGGGGATGTGGCCCAGTGGTCAAGTGCCCCTGAGTTCAATCCCCGGTACCAAAAAAAAAAAAAAAAAAAAAAAATACAATAATCAGTCAGTTGATGAAGAAGGAAGGGGAAGCACAAGAAATAAAATAAGCAAAAACAGGGAAGCATTATAAAATAGCATGTTTAGACAACAGAAAATGGTTCAGTGTTCTAGAAAGTAGGGATGGGTGAGGGAAACAGAAGATAATGTGTTCTGGAAAAGTTGTTAGGGTTGGTTGTGAAGAACTCTATGGTTATGCTAAAGAGTTATTTTCTCCTGGAAGCGGTGGAAAGCCTTTGGAAGTTTTTGTGTTTTTTTTTGTTGTACACAATGCCTTTATTTTTATGTGGTGCTGAGGATCGAACCCGGGCCGCATATGTACTAGGCAAGCACTCTACCGCTGAGCCACAACCCCAGCTCCCTTTGAAAATTTTTAGAGACATGTGATTTGGAGGAATATTTAGAGCAACTGAGGGAAGGTTAGAGGAAGGGCACAGCCTTTATGGTCTATAGTAAGATTTCAGCAAGAGATGTTGAGGGCTTCAGTTAAAGCAGTAAAGATGGACCTAAGAGGATCTGTTTGGTCCCTGTTCAGACCTGTGGGTGGGCAAGGCAGAGTTATGGTTGCTCTCTAGGGGAGGTGGGTGCTCCTGCCTCCTCCCACGGTACCTGGTCATTGCAGTGTTATATTGTGTAGGACAGAATTATTTTTATTAGCATATGGTTTGTATTCCTTCTGACTCTAATTAATATTTTGTAAACCTTGTGATTTATACCCAATGATTTGTATCACTTCTGTACCTTGACAGAAAATATAAACTCTATTTTCATTAAATGAATGCTTTCTTAAAAGCATATTATGTAGTAATTATGTTCTTGGGCTTATAAAGGATGTTGGCCAATATTTGTGTTTGGTTCAACAAATATATTAATGATATTTTGCTCCTTCAATGTCGGCTTCAATATTACTTAATTCTGATTTTAGCTTTATTAAATATATTAATGGTATAATTTGATCTTTTAATGGTGGTATCAACTTTATTTACTCTTGATTTTAACTTTATTCCCAAGTGCCTGATTTATACTAATCTGAGCTTCTTTGTCATTTTTATATTAGTTGTGGGAATCCCCAGACCATGTTGGGTACTGGACAGTTTGTAAACTGCTCCACCATGCAGGAGGCACCATCTTGCCATTTGAAACTTTCAGCTGGGGTTTTACTAAATCCCAGGAAACAACAACCAGTGTTGAAAGAAAGATATCAAGTGAACCTCACCTTTCCCCATGGATTTCAACTCTGCCAACTGATGCTACTTTAAATCGTTTGCTTTATAATTCTCCTGAGTACGAAGCCTCATTTCCACGGACAGAAGGAACATTATTTCTTCCTGTTAAAGGTAAGCAAATAATATTTTGGAGTTTTTTTTGTTGTTGTTGTCGTTGTTGGTGTGTGGTTTTTTGTTTTGTTTTGTTTTAATCTTAGTTATATTCATTTTGTCACAGCCTTGGCACTAAGTACTTATAATTGAAAGAATTAAAAATGTGTAAGCAAGATCAAAGATACGATGTGAAAGGATCAAATACTAGTATAATAACAACTATTGGCTCATTTATAAAGAGAACAGGTGAACGATTTTAGTTTCTTAGTTATTCCCAAAGAAGGGTGTCCAAGCACAGGAGGGTTAAGACTTCATTGCCTCATAGAAGAGATTGATGAAGACCATAAAAAGACAATGATTGGCCAAGAGAAGAAGTAAATTAGCTGTAGAACCATAAAATTATGCTTGCTACCAGGAAAAGCCAGTATGTTAGAATCTTCATACATTTGTTTCACCGTATGATTTGCTATATGTGAGTCTCAATTCTAAATATATTATCTCTGTAGAAATAGTACTTCATGGAGATGTATTCATTAAACTATGTTGTACATTATGTGCAATTTAAGGAGTTGTCAAGAGTACTTTTGTTTAAGTAATTTTATTATTTGGTCTTTAGAACTTAACCTCATAAAATATGCTGTACTAGGGCTGGGGTTGTGGCTCAGCGGCAGAGCGCTCTCCTAGCATGTGCGCAGCCCGGGTGGATCCTCAGTACCACGTAAACATAAATGGATTGCATTGTGTACAACTAAAGCAAATAAATAAATATTTTTTTAAAAATATGCTGTACTATATTTTATGGTTTAAGAAAGTGTCTTTTTTGTAAGTAGTATTACTTGAATGCATGTTTATAAGTCTTAATTAGTGAGAAGTTCTGACATCATGTCTCACCCTTATAGTTCCATTTTTATATAGATTTCTTACAGAGAGCTGAATGAACTTGGATACGATAGTCTAGTGACAATAAAATAAGGTTGAAATGTGAACTAAGTGACAATACTAGTCCCTTAACTGGAGATTTGAAATTTTTTTTTCGTAGTATTACATTTCTTTTTAGTAACTATTTCTTACATTAGATTTTAATAGTCTTTATTTCTAATAGGCAAAGAGATTCAAGAAACATGGACAGTCACCCTAGAGCCTTTGGCCATGAATCAGAGACGTTTTCAGAAACCAGTCAGAATTTTTTTAAAAGGCTCAGTGGCTCAGTGGTCTCTCCCAGTGAATGGCACTCTAGGCACTGACAGCTGGATGCTACAACGTCCAGAAGAGAACATGTCAACTCAAAGGCAGTTATTTCAGCAGCTGATAAGCAGGCTGACTGCTGAGGAGTTACATCTGGTAGGTGTCCTCCATTTACTAAGTGAATCACAGTAATGTGCGATAAGTATATTTATAAAATGTCAATGATCTCTCTCCATAACACAGTCTCAGTAAAACTGGTTATGTTTTTGTAAATAATATTGTCTGCACTGTAGCATCATGACAACAATGTTCATTAGTGAACCATTTATAAAATTCCATGTACCTTGAATCCAATTAAGTATCTCAAATTCACATAGGAAAATAAGGTGGTTGGCCAAACTGAATGGTTGAATTAGAATATGAAGTGATGGGGTGATTTCTTGTTAGTTTTTAAATGTTCTGCTACACATTTATTACTTTTACATATGAATGTTTAAGAAAAAGCTGCTACACTAAAACTAGATATAATGGTATCAGAACAGTTACACAAACTTAGAAATGTCTTCTAAAAAGGAATATAAATATACCCAGATTTGATTTAAAAGTGATGGATATTTTTAAACTACTAGGAAATCCCCTACATTTCTCTTTGCCTCAAAATCCCAGGACGCACACAGATGCTATAGTGTAATGTGAGGTTTCTTTTGCTTAAAACAAATTTACAAGATATTATTCTAAAAATAATAGTTTTGAGTAAACTAGTGTTGGGGCAGGTACTTGATCAGTTGGGAAACATCCTAGAGCAGAACGAGATAGTCACTGAATGGGTGCTATTCTGAGCTGTGTTGAGCTCTGGGTCGAGGAGTCAGGTGGCCTGGATTAGTTCTCAGCTCTCCTGTCCACTGCATGTTCTGGATAAATTGTTTAAGTGGTAGTACCACCTTGGGGTTACGTGCATGGGCTTTAAAGTTTGATGTGCCTGGCTTCTCCCCATACTAAGAGGGGACCTTGAGGTTTCTTCTTCCTCAGTCTCAATACCTCCTCTATAAAATGAAAATAATAATATAAAATGGGAGCCAGATGTGCTGGTGCATCCTGAAATCCCAGCAGTTGGGAGGCTGAGGCAGAAGATCGTGAGTTCGAAGGCCAGCCTCAGCAACTTAGTGAGGCCCTAAACAACTCGGGGAGACCGTCTCTAAATAAAATATAAAAAGGCTGAGGATGTGGCTCAGTGGTTAAGCGCCCCTGGGTTCAATCCCCAGTACCAAAAAAACAACATAAAATGGGGATAATAATACTTTTTACCTCAGCAGTTTTGAGGATTCAGTGTGTACATGATAAATGCTTAGTAAATGTTCCTGGCAAGGTTAAGTTTACTTGTAAATTGAAACTTTAAGACTTCATGATTAATAATTTCTCTTCTGCCTCTAATAGCCAGCCATTACTCTGAATTTTACTAAACTAAATTCCTAGGCATATTGATAACAACATTCTCAACTAATCAGAAGTATTTTGTAGGTTGCCAGTGTGGACCCTGGTGAAGGTTGGCCCCCCATCACTGGAGTTATTTCCCCTCTGTCTGCCAATGCTACAATTCTCACTGTGTTCAGCACCAAGGAGGCTGAATTTCAAAGACATTTTCTCCAAACAGCTGTGACTGGGGGCCACCAGGATACAATTTCCCTTTTCTCAGAGATTATGGATGATGTATTAAATCAGATTCATAATTCATTTGAAGATCCTGCTTCTGGTATGCTGGGAGGTGAGTGTTGGGTTCTCTTCTGAGTGCATCGGTTCTTTCAGTGGACTAGGAAGCAGAGTCATCAACTGAAAATCAAGGTTTAAGAGAATGTTGGTGGTTGAGGAGAAAGGAGGAGTAGGAAGTCACAGATGGGAGGGTGAAGGTAGGAAATGAGTAAGGTTACCTTAGATCTCATGAATATGAGATCCCTCAGCATGCTTGTTTGTCTTTAGCTACACTTACCTACGGGGGACAGTTACAGAGTAGACAGAGAACTATGTTGACCAGAGTCAGGGTTTTGCCAAATGAGGATAATGAAACTAGAGAGGGGCAATGGATTCTAAAGTGTGAACAGAAAGGGATTATGGTGATTGTCTGTGAAATCAGGCAGTTTAAGGAGGGAGGAGAGGCACAGAGGAAAGGCTAAATGATCCACGGACTGTAGGAGTCTAAAGATTGTTGGAGCAAATGTATTGTTTGGAGATATTTGTTTTGATTATAATACATTTTCATAGATCTTATAATACCTTTTTTTTTTTTTTTTTTTTTTTTGCTGGGGGGACGTTGGATACAACTGAGAGTGAAATCCAGGGCCTCATGCATGCTAGGCAAGCACTCTATCACTGAGCTACAGCCTCAGTCATTTTACTTTCTTTCTTTCTTTTTTTGGTACTGGAGATTGGACCCAAGGGTGCTTAACCACTGAACTACATTCCCTGCCAGCTTTATTTTTTCATTTTGAGAGATGATCTCAGTTGCTTAAGGCCTTGCCAAGTTTCTGAGGCTGGCTTTGAATTTGTGATTCTCCTGCCTCAGCCTCCAGAGTCACTGGGATTACAGGTGTGCACTACCACTCTCAGCTCTCAGTCCTTTTCTCATAGATCTTTACTGTCCTTGTCTGAATATGTGACACAGCAAATGCAATTCAGGCATTAATAGCTGTGATGTGGTGTGAAGTTTCTGTAGTTTGTTTAAAAATTTTTTTACAAATCTTATAATTTATACAAATTCTAAAAATAATAGTTTTAAGAAAGCTAGGATTAGGACAGACTTCTCCAAATCTTTGGTAGAAATGAAAAGTAATAGCAATCCTAATAAAAATTCTAGTTTAAATAAAAAGACACATTAAATTTATAAGTAAACTCCGTAATAAATGTACTTTCTCCTTTAAAAAGAAAGGTGAAGATGATGTGATGGAAGGGAGGGAAGGCCAGGGTTGAGTCTGTGGTACTGTGGAGACAAGGGTGAATGATAAAAATAGAGAACTGCTGAGTGAGCAGTTTAAGAAAGAGCTGGTGGCCAGATAGGCTAGGAGAAGGGTGTAGAACTTGGTGTGTGATGCTGTGTTCCCCTGGCTGGTTGTATTTAGTTATGTTGGGCCACTTCAAATTCAGCTGCTATACCTTGGTATAATCAGATATAATCACGTATCAACCAAAATTAGGTGATATTCTCTATTAATGTCGTTACCTTATTTGCTGACCATGTGTAGGCTATTTGTACTTTAGAAAATTTGTATTGTTGTAGAATAGACTGCACTTTAATTATTTATAAAGTTTTAGAAGCAGGTCATAAAACTCTTTTGGAATGCAGTAAAAAGAATTGGATTATTTACTGGTACTCCACACTCTAGCCTGACCCAGTTTCTTTGAGGGTGTAAATCAGCATGCTGACTTACTGTCTAGTCTCCCCACCACACTCAGTCCCAGAGATGTCCTCCTCATGCCTCAGGACTAGTCCAAGCATCATATTCTCCTGGAGACCTTCCTTTTCCATCCAACTTTTTTTTTTTTTTAATATTTATTTATTTGTTTTAGTTGTACACAATGCCTTTATTTGTACGTGGTACTGAGGATTGAACCCAGGCCGTGCGCATGCTAGGTGAGCGCTCTGCCGCTGAGCCACAACCCCAGCCCCTCTATCCATCTTTAGGTCATGACTCAAGGGTAAATCTACCCTTTTGACTCTGGGAACTCCTTTCAAAGTTAGCATTGTGTTTTATTTATCTCTTTATTCTCTCACTGAAGTAAAGCTAGCATTTGATAGTCTCAGTATGAGTCTAAATACATTTTAAATATTTTGGTTTTTTTTTTCTCTGAGACTTCCTGAATGTAAGCAGGACCTGGTGGTGCAGGGGGCTATGGCAGGAAGATCATAAATTTAAGGCCAGCCTGGGCAACTTAACAAGTTGCCCTGACTCAAAATAAAAAATTAGAAGGGCTGAGGATATAATTGATAGAGTGCCCCTGGGTTCAATCCCCAATACCACACACACACACACACACACAAAGAGACTTCCTGAACATTTCTATTGGGGTCTTAGAAGGGCCTCCCAAAATTACTGAGTTTACTGAAGTTTCTGTTAGTTTCACCCAATCACCACTTGCCCATCCGGCTTACCCTAAGAGAATCTATCCTTACATTCCCACAAGGCAGTGCCACAACTCACAGCTTACTATTTCAAACTTACCTACTAGATGTAGCATATTTGTTACATTCTGCAATTTTATGCTGCTTTTATATTACTGTTATTTATTTTTGACTAAAGGTACTTTTAAGCTATATATTTTTAAGAATTAAATAAAAAACAGCATACTTTCCTATTTAGAGGAACAGTTCAGAAATAAGATGAAGGGATTTGGTGCCAGGAATAAAAACAAAATACTAAATTGTGTCTGTGCATTGTTCATAGACAACATAGGACTGTAGAATTTGGTGGTGAAGATGGAGAATGTTAATGATTCTGCTGTTTTTTTTTTTTTTTTTTTTTTTTGCTTTAGTTGTACACAGTGGGTTTAAATGGGTTTATTTGTACGTGGTGCTGAGGATCGAACCCGGGCTGCGCACGTGCTAGGCGAGCGCTCCACCGCTGAGCCACAATCCCAGCCCATGATTCTGCTGTTTGTCCTTTGGTGGGATGCAGTCATTCCAGGGGAAGAACAAGTGATTGGCTTTTTTGCTTTGGTTCTAACTCCTGCTTTCCTCTCTTGCTTGTCCCTTTGTTCCTACAGCTCCCCCTGTTCCCGAGTGGGCCCAGCAGGAGCTTGGCCGCACCATTCCCTGGAGTCCAGCTGTTGTAGAAAAATGGTTTTCTTTCTCTAACATCAGTGGTGCCAGTTCAAATATGATGGAGTCATTTTGGTAAAACTTTCTTATTCTTCTGGGCATTGATTATTAAAATTAACTCTCAGTTATCTGCATGTGGCTTTAAAAATTGCCAATTACAGAAATTTGTCAGTGGGCATGATGGGACACATCTGTAATTCCATCTGCTCAGGACTCAGGGGCAGAAGGATTGCAAGTTTAAGGTCAGCCTGGGCAACTTAGCAAGATCCTGTCTCAAAAATGTAAAAATTGGGGCTGGGGTTATGGCTCAGTGGCAGAGTGTTTGCCTAGCACATGTGAGGCACTGGGTTTGATCCTTAGCACTGCATAAAAAAAGTAAACAAATATAATAAAGGCATGCTGTCCATCTACAACTATAAAATTTTTTTTTCTTAAATGTAAAAATTTTAAAGAGGTCTGGGGATGTAGCTCAGTGGTAGAGCATGTGCCTATATGTGAGGTCTTGGGATTGACCCCAATACCATAAAAAGAAAAAAAAAAAAATTGTCAAATTAAATATAATTTGACAATCATATATTGTCAACCCCATATATTATGGATGCAAAAACAAAATAACAAAAAAGATTCTATTTTGTACTCATTAGCTTGTTAGAAATTAATAAATCTGAAAATAGCAAGGAAAGTGTGAACTGTAGATGATGGAAATATAATGGTTAGAACCATTTTAAAAGAATAACTTGGAAATTCTTTGTAAGCCAAAGTTTACATAGCTCTTACTATCCAGAAATTCCACTTAAAGCCATCTAATAAATTATTGTATAGACACAAGGACTATGCTTAAATATTCATTTTTAATCAGAAAAAGTGGAAAGAACCAATTTACCCTCAGAAGGGAAATGATTAAGTAAAACACAATATAGTCATATAGAAGAATATTAGAGATTAGTAAACATAAACTGGAGCTATTTATATGTACACGGAAAACTGAAAACTATGTTGAGTACAATTACAAGAGATTGATATCGTGATAATGTAAAATTGACAGCATATTAAGTACCAAATTGTGTTAGTTTTGTTATATATATATTTCTCTAAATAAGATACCCATAGGGCTGGGAGTATGGCTCAGTGGTAGAGCACTTGCTTAGCATGCAAAAGGTGTTGGGTTCAATCCCCAGTACCAGTAAGTAAATAAATAAACAAGTATTTAATTTTAGTGGGAGGTACATATTCTGTTTATATTACATGCTAAACTTTTCTAATTGAAAGGTTTGTATGATTTTAAAAATCAACAACAACAAAAAAGGCAAACCCTCCCCTGTGAGAGGACACACCAGCACAGGAAATAAGAATTCATTTGCTTATAGACCAGCTGCATGTATGAAGCTGGTAGCCTTGCACATATCTAATCTGTAACATCTGTTCAACAAATGTTGCCATAACTTTCTCCCACTTTTTAATCATATGATATCAAGTAATGGAAGACAATAAAATCCAAATAATATGTACTTAAATGTTTTTTCATAATTTCATTAGTGACTGATCTTTAGGTAGAAAAGCACTTAATAACTAACCATCCTTCCAGCCCCACTATCTCCTCTTCTCATCAACTCCATATTGGTTTTTTTTGGTGGTTTGGTAGGTTTTCTGCTGTGCCGGGGAACAAGCCCAGGAGGGCTTCTTGCATGCCAAACAAGTGTCCTACCACTGATCCATAGTCCCCCTACCCCGTATTATTTTTTCACAATATGAAAGAATTATTCAGAAGTGGTTGCTGTACTAATTATACTGTCTTAACATCATCTTGTACTTTAATGTATGGAAACTGAGTTAAAAGTAACTATTGAAGCCCAGAGGGAAATAGTTATATAATTAGACAGGTATCCTAATTCATTAAGAATCCTGCTAGGCACAAGCAGCATATGTCCCTAATCTCTACTTCTCAGGAGGCTGAGGCAGAAAGAGCTCAGGTTCAAGGCTAGCCTGGGCAACTTAGTGAGGCCCTGTCTCAAAATAAGAAGGGCTGAGTTGATGTGGCTCAGTGTTAAGAGTGCTTGTCTAATATATGTAAAGCCCTGGGTTCAATCTGCAGTGCTAAAGGGGGGGGAAATGCTTTTGGATAAATTGGAACTTTGGTTTTATACTAGACATCTTGACTTTGCAGGTTACTACAGGCTACCTCAGCTAATAAGGAAGAGTTTTCTAAAACTGAGAGTGAATTAACACGTTGCCTCTCCGAGCACTACCAGAGGAAATCTCGTGAAGAGTCTACTGGAGCTTATCAAGAAGACAGCAAAAAGAAACGTAAGCACACAGAAAGGCTGTTTCTTAAGGAAGTCTTTTTTCTTTTTTCTTTTTTTTTTTTTTCTTTCTTTTTTTTTTTTTTTGTGGTACTGGGGATTGAACTCAGGGGCACTCGACCACTGGGCCACATCCCCAGCCCTTTTTTGTGTTTTTATTAGAGACAGGGTCTCACTGAGTTGCTAAGTGCCTCGCCATTGCTGAGGCTGGCTTTGAACTCGCGATTCTCCTGCCTCAGCCTCCCAAAGTGCTGGGATTACAGGCTTGCGCCACCGCGCCCGGCTGTCTTTTTTCTTTTTAAAGGCCAGTCTTTTTTTTTTTAAGATGTACATTTTAAAAGATTGACATTCCCTGAAATGAGGTTCAAATGGTAACTAAATAAAGTAGAAATTCATATATTTCAAATTTGCAAATATTTATATTAGTCCAATAATGATAAAAATTAAAATCCTACCTTCCTAATGAATAATAAACAATCCTTAGTTACAACAAATTTAAATACAATTTTTTATTCTGTTCGTATGGTCTACTTTGCCTTTTAGTTATTATTCTACCTCATTGCTTAATAAAATTTACAAAATTAATGCTTAGATTGTTGCTTTTATTATTATAAGTAATACGACAGTATATATCATGTGTAATTTGTTCTTTGAGTAATTTCCTCAGCAGAAATTTGCAAAAGAAATTACTGTGTTAAAGAGTAAGAAAACTGTCTTTCTGTGTAGATTGCTAAATTTCTTTCAGATGAGTTTCATATGTATTTGCCTTATGTCAAAGTCATCAAAATGTTTAGTTCCTGAACTTCAGCTAAAAAAGGGCTCTCTTTCTACCTTTTGTTATGGATAGAACTACAAGAACTACCAAATTCAGATCATTCTAAAGGGAGATACTGCATTTGAATGTTCTTTCACAGCAGTCTGACTGCACAGAAGTGAAAGTGAGCTGACTGTTCCTGCTGTGCTGTCCTTGTGGTAGGTGGTGTCCCCTGCACTCCAGTGAGACAGAAGATGAATACCATGTGCCGTTCCCTAAAGATGTTGAATGTTGCAAGGCTGAATGTAAAGGCTCAGAAGTTACATCCAGATGGCAGTCCAGATGTGGCTGGAGAGAAGGGGGTCCAAAAGATAGCCAGTGGAAGAACAGCAGATAAACTGGAAGACAAAGGAAGAACATTAAGAAGTTCTAAACCTAAAGGTATTCCTCCATTCTACAGCATTTTTGTGTCTATGTTTTCTCTGTTATACCCCTCATATTTTTAAAATAAGACTTAATCCTATTTCTTCATTTCTTTTTTTAGTTGTAGAGGGACACACAATATCTTTATTAATTAATTTATTTATTTTGTTACTGGGGGTTGAACTCGGGGCCACTTGACGACTGGGCCACATCCCCAGCCCTTTTTTGTATTTTATTAGAGACAAGGTCTCACTTTACTAAGTGCCACACCATTGCTGAGGCTGGCTTAGAACTCATGATCCTCCTGCCTCAGCCTCCCAAGTGCTGGGATTACAGGCATGCACCACCATGCCCGGCTTCATTGTGTTTCATTGTTATAAGAATA
The DNA here is from genome assembly GCA_025594165.1 of Tamias sibiricus. Classification (NCBI taxonomy): domain Eukaryota; kingdom Metazoa; phylum Chordata; class Mammalia; order Rodentia; family Sciuridae; genus Tamias; species Tamias sibiricus. The sequence goes on from CM046659.1 coordinate 153,630,556, forward strand.
TTTGTTTGTTTGTTTGTTTATTAGTTTTGAGCCAGTGTCTTACTGTGTTGCTCAGGTTGTCTGCAAACTCCTTGGTTCAAAAGATCCTCCTGTCTCGGCCTTCCTGAACAGCTGGGACTACAGGCACCCCCTCATACCTGGCTTGTTTGCCATTTAATTCATTTCTATTCATATCTTTATTATTACCTGCTCTCTTATTTTGGGGGATTATTGTCTTGTATTACTTCTTGTGTTGCATGTCTAGCTAATTAATGGTTTTTGAACTTTTTTATAAAAATAATGATATAAGCTTAAATTTAGCTGCATTATACATGAGGGCTGTTTTTGATTTTTACTGATTTTTCTAACACTCATAAAGTAAGGGAGTGTCTTATTTTATTCTTAATATTTTTAGATTGTGCTTCTGTAATGTTACAATGTTGTCTGTGAGTTATTGGTTAATATTTGATAAAACTCTGGTCTAATATGTGGTCAAGTTTTGTTAATATTCCATGTGTACTTGAAAATAATGTATATTAGGGCTGGGATTGTGGCTCAGTGGTAGAGCGCTTGCCTAGCATGTGCCCGGGTTTGATCTTCAGCACCACATAAGAATACAAGAATGTGTACAACTAAAACAAATAAATAAATATTGAAAAATATTTTTAAAAACAAAGACAGTACTGAACTTAAAAAAAAGAAGAAAGTAGCCTGGCGCGGTGGCGCACGCCTGTAATCCCAGCACTTTGGGAGGCTGAGGCAGGAGGATCGCTAGTTCAAAGCCAGCCTCAGCAACGGCGAGGCACTTAGCAACTCAGTGAGACCCTGTCTCTAAATAAAATACAAAAAAAGGTCTGGGGATGTGACCCAGTGGTTGAGTGCCCCTGAGTTCAATCCCCAGTACCACAAAAAAAAAAAAAAAAAGAAGAAGAAGAAAGAAAGAGAGCCAGGCGCAGTGGCGCACGCCTGTAATCCCAGCACTTTGGGAGGCTGAGGCAGGAGGATCGCGAGTTCAAAGCCAGCCTCAGCAGTGGCGAGGCACTTAGCAACTTAATGAGAATCCTGTCTCTAAATAAAATACAAAAAAGGGCTAGGGATGTGGCCCGGTGGTCGAGTGCCCCTGAGTTCACTCCCCGGTACAAGAAGAAGAAGAAAGGGGGGGGAGGGGGAGGGGAGGAGAAAGAAAGAAAGAAAATAATGTGTATTATCTAATTGTTAAGTACCTGGTTCTACATATATCCGTTATAATAGAGTTTACCAATGTTTGACTATTTGGCATTCTTTGGTAATTTTGTTTCTGCTTCTCTGTATAAATGTTAAAATCAGTTTATCAATATCCACAGAATAACTTGCTGGGATCTTGATTGAGTTTGCATTAAATATGTAGGTCACGTTAGGACAATTTTTTTTTTTTTTTTTTTTTTAATACTAGGGATTGAATCCAGGGGCATTTTGCCACTGAGCTACATCCCCAGCCATTTTTTAAATTTTTATTTTGAGACAGGATCTCACTAAGTTGCTGGGGCTGGTCCTGATTTTGTGGTCCTCCTGCCTCAGTCTCCCAGGATGCTGGGATTACAGGTGTGCTCCACAATGCCCAGCAAAAATTGATGTCTTGACAATGTAGAGTCTTCCTATATTAATGAACATGGAATACTACTCATTTATTTAGTTCTTTGATTTTTTTTCAGAGAGCTTTATGGCTTTCCTTAAATAGATCTGCTCTCATCTGTATTTTGTTCAGCTTACTTCCTGAGTACTTCATTTTTTTGAGGGTGCTAATGTAAATGTATTTTTAATTAAACACACTTTTTAAAAAAAAATTATTTATTTACTTTAGTTGTACACAATGAAATAATGCATCTATGTTTACGTGGTGCTGAGGATCGAACCCGGGTCGCGCACGTGCAAGGCGAGCGCTCTGCCGCTGAGCCACAACCCCAGCCCTAAACACACTTTTTTTTTTTTTTTTAAATATTTATTTATTTGCTTTAGTTGTACACAATGTGTTTTTACGTGGTGCTGAGGATCGAACCTGGGCCGCGCACGTGCTAGGCGAGCGCTCTACCGCTGAGCCACAACCCCAGCCCTAAACACACGTTTTTAATTTCACATTCTTCTACATTATTGATACTCAGGAAAGTGATGAACTTTTATGTTAGCCTTTCATTGTGCAGCTTTGTTGTAATCCCTTGTTAATTTAAGGAATTTTCTTGATTGTTTCAGATTTCCTACATAATCATGTCATTTATGAACAGAGAGTTGTGTATTTTTCCTAGCTTTACATTTTTTAACATGTGTGTTTGATTTGAGAAGGCTAAAGATTAATCACTTCTCACTACTTTCTCAATCTTGACACCATTGACACTTTGAGCTGGATAGTCCTTTGTTGTGAGGCCTGTCCTGTGGACAGTAGGAGGTTTAATAGTATCTCTGGCCTCTGTATACTAGACGCCAGTAACCCACTACCTCCCCCAGTGGAGACAATCCAGACATAATCAGATGTCTTTTGGGAAGACAAAAATCCCTCTGAGCCGGGTGCGGTGGCGCACGCCTGTAATCCCAGCACTTGGGAGGCTGAGGCAGGAGGATCGCGAGTTCAAAGCCAGCCTCAGCAATGGCGAGGCACTTAGCAACTCAGTGAGACCCTGTCTCTAATAAAAAATGCAAAAAAGGTCTGGGGATGTGGCCCAATGGTCGAGTGCCCCTGAGTTCAATCCCCGGTACCACAAAAAAAAAAAAAAAAAAAAAAAAAAAAAAATCCCTCTGAGTTGACAACCACTAGCTTAAATTATACAATGACATGAGCCAAATGTGATGGTGAATTTTACTTTTTTTCACAGATTTTAAAACTGAGGAAGAGCTGCTATCTTACATACATGAAAATTACCAAAAGACTGTGGCCACAGAAGAAAGCATGTTATATTCATGTGCTCAGAACATGATCACAACCATTAAAATGTTTCTAAAATCCAAAGGAACTAAGGAATTAGAAGTAAGAAATTTTGGATAATGCTGTCAATGGTGTAGCCTTTGGTTGATTGTTAATGGGTTTGATTCATGCATTTCTGGAGATTTCCATTATACTGTACATGATTCAAAAATGTTAAGCAAGGTAGTGAGTACAGTTCTAGAGTTTGGAAGGTGGACATGATGAACTGGTAAGGTGGAAATTAAAGAAATGGGGTGGGGGTGGTAATTACATGTACTTTCCTCCTAATGAAAAACTCTTTCCTCATTTGAGCTGTATCTTGGCTGTATGAATTAAGTCAGTGGTTTTTTAACCTTGGCTGAACTTCAGAATCACCAAGAACATTTTTGGTTTTGGGGTTTTTAATTTGGGTTTTGTGTGTGCGCACACACATGCACACACACTAATGCCTGGCTCCCTCTAGACTAACAGATTAACTCCAGATCTCTAGAATTGGGACTTGGGCATCTGTAGTTTGAAAAAGCTCCCTTGATGCTGACTAAAAGTGTTAAAAATTACCATTTTAGAACATATTGTTATTGTTCATGTTTTGTGGCAAAAGCAGGATTCCTTCTCTAAAGAGAACAAGGAGTTATTTATGACACTTAGGCTTCTCCATCACTACTTTGTGGAACCTTCCTTTTAAGACAGTTCAAGTCTGCAGGCTTGCTGTATCCATGCCCAATTGCTTGTAAATATTTTTTGACCAAGTTCATTTTAAAGATGTAAAAGAAGGTGTTCATTCACTACTTTTCACTCAAATGAAAGGAAGAAAATTTATAATGGAATATATTTCCCTTTTTAGGGCATTTTGTAGGAAATTAGAAATAATGGTAAGAAATTTAGTATTCTTTTTTTTATTTAAAAAATTTTTTTTTCTATTAGTTGTACATGACAACAGAATGTATTTCGACAAATGGAGTGTAACTTCTCATTCATCTGATTGTACATGATGTAAAGTTACACAGGTTATGTAATCATGTATGCACATAGGGTGATAATGTCTCATTCATTCTGTCATTCATACTCCCACGCCCCCTCACCTCCCTGCACTCCCTTCCCTCTGTCTAGTCAAAAATACCCCTATTTTCCCTTCTCCCAATTGTGAATTTGTGTCCACATATCAGAGAAAACATTCAGCCTTTGGTTCTATGGGATTGGCTTATTTTGCATAACATAATATTCTCTAGTTCCATCCCTTTACGGGAAAATGCCATAGTTTCATTGTTTCTTTAAAGCTGAGTAATATTCAATTGTGATATATACCACAGAAACTTAGTATTCTTCTATGTAATGATTTTGTATTTTTAGGTGAACTGTCTGAATCATTTAAAAAGTAACCTCTTAAAAACCAGTAAAAGTCTCCGACAAAATGTAGGGGGAAAAATGGATAAGAAAGACAAAGTCAGAGAGTAAGTAACTACTTTATTTATTTATTTATTTATTTATTTATTTATTTATTTATTTTACCATTACTCCAAAACAGAACTGTCAAGATTTGCTTCATTCAGTTTAAAATTGCCAGTTGCATGAAAGTGCTATTTTTGTATATATGTGTGGTGCTGGGATTGAAGGTACTTTTGTAGCTGATTCTTCATGATGTTTTTTTTTTGGTACCTGGGATTGAACTCAGGGGCACTTGACCACTGGGCCACATCCCTAGCCCTTTTTTGTATTTTATTAGAGACAGGGTCTCACTGTGTTGCTAAGCACCTCGCCATGCCTGAGGCTGGCTTTGAACTCGTGATCCTCCTGCCTCAGCCTCCCAAGTGCTGGGATTACAGGCGTGCGCCACCGTGCCCGGCCTTCATGATGTTTTGATGTGTAGTATGAATCACCTATTTACCTAATGAGCACATCAGCATTTGCAAAAAGCAGCAGCCATTTATTTATTTATTGGTACTAGGTATTGAACCTAGGGGTGCTCTACCACTGAGTAACATCCCCATCCCTTTTTATTTTTTAGACAGGCTCTCACTAAGTTGCTGAGGCTGGCCTTGAACTAGCAATCCTCCTGCCTCAGCTTCCAAAGTTGCTGGGATTATAGGCGTTTGCCCCACACCCAGCTTCTTACTAGTCATCTCTTACATAAATAGATCTATACTTAAAGAAGGGAGTTTTTCTGTTAAGTGGCATGAAAAGTAGATCTGAGTGTTTTTTTTTTTCTCTCAAGGTGTCAGCTTCAGGTGTTTCTTCATCTGGAGATGTGTCTGCAGTGCCCTTTGATACTGGAAAATGCAGATGAGATGGAACAAGTAGTGGAGGAGGCAAGTGTATAGTTATGCCCTAGGATTTTCAGCTGCCCCACAGAGGGCATATGGTAATTTTCTAAATTCTCCACCAGGTGACAAATTTGCTGCGCATGGTGTGTGTAACTGAAGATCCAGCTTACTTAGCAAAGTTTCTGGAGGAGATTTTGAGATTGTAAGTTTGATGTCTACCAACTTAACTTCAATTTTTTTTTTTTTTTTTTTTTTTTTTAAATTTTACCAGGGATTGAACTCAGGGGCACTCAACCACTGGGCCACATCCCCAGCCCTTTTTTGTATTTTATTAGATACAGGGTCTCACTGAGTTGCTAAATGCCTCGCCATTGCTGAGGCTGGCTTTGAACTCGCTATCCTCCTGCCTCAGCCTCCCAAGTGCTGGAATTATGGGCATGCGCCACCACGCCCAACTCAAAATTGTTTCACCAAGAACTATACACAGTATTATCATTTATGAGTCTATGAGGAATATTTCTGATGTTGGATAAAGGAGGGAATAGAGGGAGTGAGATGGTAATTCTCTGTTCTGTATTTAACCAATCTCCTCCACAGGTATATTGACTCCATCCCAAAGATACTTGGAAATCTTTACAATAGCCTTGGGTTTCTGATTCCTCAGAAGTTGGCTGGTGTCCTTCCTACAGATTTTTTCAGTGATGACTCCATAACACAAGAGAGCAAATCACCGCTTCTTTCCATGCCTGTCTCATCCAGTGCTCACCGATCAGTGTCTGGTGGCACTGAATCTGACCAACTGGAGGAGCTCCGTACCAGATCAGCCAAGAAGAGAAGGTAGGAACTCCAGGCACCAAAGAAATTACTTGCATTGGTACAGGTCAAAGCCTATGTTTAAACCATAGTCTAGTTGTCTTTGTCCCTATAATGTATTGAATTATAGTCATTCTTATGTCTGAATCACAAAAGCCAACTATCTGAGCTCCTACCAGTCAACATGTGACCCTATTTTTATCCCCTAGGGAATAAATAGTATTTTTTTTGTAGTTCTTAAAGCCCTTTTTTACTATGCACACAGGGTCTCTAGGAACTAGGAGCCTTTTATGAAATAAGCTTAGAGTTTCAGCTTACTTTTTAAGTCTCCTTGGAGGCTTTTTATTATTATTATTAACTAGTTGAATTTATAGTGGTTATTTTTGGAAATTCTGGATTTGACTTTTTTTTAATCCAGTCCAACCCCAAGATATCTGGCTTCTATTCATGTAAGGTTTTATTTTAGACTCTTGATTCCATTCCAGTTTAACTATATGTACTTCCATCTAGTGTATCTTGATTTTCTTTCTATTTTTAAAAGGAAAAATGCACTAATAAGACATAAAAGCATTGCAGAGGCTTCACAGAATCTTCGACAAATTGAAGTTCCCAAAGTGTCCAAGAGAACTACAAAAAAAGTAAGTAATCTCCAATAAATATGAAACAGCATTAATTGAGTTGCTCCTGCCATTTTGAGTTGACACAATAAATAAAGATGAAAGACAGTGTCTCTGCTTTTAGGAAATTGACTTTGGAGGATACAAAAACAGTATCCCTCATCCAAAATGCTTGGAACCAGAAGTATTTCAGATTTCAGAGTTTTTGGATTTTGAAGTATTTACACAGAACATATTGATGCTGAAACAATTTTGGATTTCAGAGCACTTCAGATTTGTGTGGGATTACAGCTGCTCAACTGATGTTAAATATTCTTATGAGCTGGGCGCGGTGGTGCACGCCTGTAATCCCAGCACTTTGGGAGGCTGAGGCAGGAGGATTGCGAATTCAAAGCCAGCCTCAGCAATGGTGAGGCACTTAGCAATTCAGTGAGACCCTGTCTCTAATAAAATACAAAAAAGGGCTGGGGATGTGGCCCAGTGGTTGAGTGCCCCTGAGTTCAATCCCCGGTACCAAAAAAAAAAAAAAAACAAAAAAAAAATATGTATTCTCATGAATGTACATGAGACTATAACCCAAGGGAAAAAGAAATAAAAATTTATTATGATATTAACCATTTTACCCAAGAGTGTAATAGAGGTAATTTGGAGAAAAACAGCAAGTAAAAGTTAAGAATGGATAAATTAGTCCAGGTGTGATGGCATATGCCTATAATCCCTACTTCTCTGGAGACTAAGGCAGGAAGATTGCAAGTTCAAAGCCAGCCTCAGCAACTTAGTGAGGCCCTAAGCAACTTAGTGAGATCCTGTCTCTAAATAAAAATACAAAAAGGGCTGGGGATGTGGCTCAGTGGTTAAGTGCCCCTCACTTCTATCCCTGGCACCATTTAAAAAAAAAAAAAAAAAAAGAATGGATAGATTAATTCAAAATCTTTAATATAGCCTGGCGCAGTGGTGCACATCTGTAATCCCAGCACTTGGGAGTCTGAAGCAGAAGGATCGCAAGTTCAAAGCCAGCCTCAGCAATGGTGAGGCACTTAGCAACTCAGTGAGACCCTGTCTCTAATAAAATACAAAAAAAGGGCTGGGGATGTGGCCCAGTGGTAGAGTGTCCCTGAGTTTAATCCCTGTTGCCAAAAAAAAAAAATCTTTAATATAGATAACAAAACTCATAAAACAACAAAATAAGTAAAAAGGTCATATAAAATAGTATACAATAATAATAGGACTTTTTCTCCAGAAAAGTACTTTTCAGTATATATATTTTAATTCAATAATAAATTGATTTCACTAACAAGTTTATTTTACTTTAGTGACAAGTTTGAAAGTAAAAAATAAAAAAGATAATGACTGTCATGAAGTCAGACAGCAATTGGTTTTTCTGTGGCAGTAGATATAAGTACGTGAAGTTTCTATTGGTTCCAATAAAAAGAAACCTAGCTGTAATCTGCTTACTAAGTGGAATTAATGTCTTGCTAAGGAAAGAAGAGAGACTAAAAGTACAGTGAAACTTTTGATCTGTACTTTTCACAAACTGAGAAGAGTTAAAATTCTATGAGCAATAGCTTCAGAAACCTTAATCATTATGATAGTGGTTTATTCTGTTTCTAAATATTTATAGGTGACCTTTGGCATTGGAAGCAGGAGTTCTTTTTTTTTTTTTTTTAATATATAGTTTTAGTTGTAGATAGACAATACCTTTATTTTATTTACTTATTTTTATGTGGTGCTGTGGATCAAAACTGCGAGGCAAGCACTCTGCCACTGAGCCACAATCCCAGCCCTGGAAGCAGGAGTTCTTTTTAAGAGTTGATAGTGTTTATTTTCCTACCATACCTCTCCTGAGAATAAGATGTGAATCTTACATATCTTGCAATCCTGATTGATGAGTGTGAAATCCAAAAGAGGATAGCTAAAGCTTGTTAGACCTTCTTTCTCACTAGAGTTTACAACCACGTTTGCACTTCCTAACATTATTTGAACCTTTATTTTTACAGTAGCCAGAGTGTTTATTTCTTTAAGACCAGATTTACTGAGATCAGTATTTGATTTTGGTTAATAAAGCTTTTCATGTCAGTGTCAGTGCCATTAGTTAATGACAGTGCTTTAACTGAAAGGACCAGATGTTTAATTTTTATATAGAAAATCTGAATTTTCTGAAGTGGCAATGTAGTGAACTTAGAAGCAGTGACTTATTTATAAGCTAAGTGTATGTATTAATTAATATATGTTCCAGAAAAGCCCAATGATTTTTAAAAAGCTTCATCTACCTCATGGACATAGCTTTCAGTTTTCCTTTTAGTTATATAGATTAACAAGTGTTGACAAACTTTTTTTATAAACATGATAAATATTTAAGCCTTTGCAGGCCATGCAGACTCTGGCACATTGCCTCGGTTCTATTGTTGTAGGAAAGTGGCCCCAGACAGTATGTAAACAAACAGGCACAACCATGTTTCAGTAAGCTTTATTTTCTAAATAAGAGATGGCCCAGATTTGGTCTGTATACTGTAGTTTGCTGACCCCTGGATTAGGAAGCTGAACATTGAATATATTTTTACAATCATAATTTTAAAGAGTTGCTATCAACCAATATAAATGACTAAGAATTAACACTTTTCATGTCTTTTGCAACAAGACTTTCATTGTATCACTGAGATCATTTGTTAACTTTCTGCTCAATCTTCAGTGATTACAATGGCATAACTGACAAAACAAACCATGAAAAACCATTCTCGTTTAGATACATCTGAGGCTTAGACTCCTAAATCCTTTACTAGAATAGCAAGTAAATAAAAGTTTGATACAGAGACATTCCTAAGCATATAGCTATGCTCTAATTTGTGTGTGTGTGTGTGTGTGTGTGTGTGTGTGCTTTTTTTCCCCTGGGTGTTTGTTGTTTATTTGCTACCAGGGATTGAACCCAGGGTACTTAACCACTGAGCCACATCCCCGGCCCTTTTTATTTTGAGACAAGGTCTCGATAAGTTGCTGAGGCTGGCTTTGAACTTGCAATCCTCTTATGTCAGCCTCCCCAACCTCTGGGATTACAGGCTCCCTGGTTTTTTTTTTTTTTTTTAAGATCATTGTTTTTTTTTTTTTTTTTTTAAAAAAAAAACCTTGAAATCATATAAACTTAATAAAGTATTCCTTCCCCATCAGTTGTTCAGATACAATCACCAATTGTTTGTTATATATAGTCCCCAGCCCTTTTCTGTATATACCACAAGCAAGCATCAAAGGCTTATACTTATCTGTAATATTCCCATATACACATAAATATTAAATATGGTTTTACCTACTGTACTTATTATTCTGCTTTAAAAAAAAATCTCCCCCATCACAGTTCGCTTTCTATATTATAAGTGTTCCTTTCTTATTCTCTTAATGTCTGCATTGGATGGGTATATAAATCAATTTGCTGGTTCATTCTTTTTTTTTTTTTTTTTTTTTTTTTTTTTTTTTTTGGTACTGGGGATTGAACTCAGGGGCGCTCAACCACTGGATCACATCCCCAGCCCTTTTTTTGTATTTTATTAGAGACAGGGTCTCACTGAGTTACTAAGTGCCTCGCCATTGCTGAGGCTGGCTTTGAACTCGCGATCCTCCTGCCTCAGCCTCCCAAAGTGCTGGGATTACAGGCGTGCGCCACCGCGCCCGGCTTCATTCTTTTATTTATTTATTTATTTATTTATTTTGGTACCTGGGGTTGAACTCAGGAACACTTGACTACTGGGCCACATCCCCAGCCCTTTTTTGTATTTTTATTTAGAGACAGGATCTCACTGAGTTGCTAAGTGCTTCGCTATTTCTGAGGCTGGCTTTGAACTCACGATCCTCCTGCCTCAGCCTCTCAAGTGCTGGGATTACAGGCATGTGCCACTGCACCTGGCTCAACTGGTTCATTCTTTATGAGCATGTACAGTTTCTTACTTTGTATTATCACAATGTGGTAGAGAACATCTTTGTAACATCTACTTTGGTGTGTTTTACTGTTTCTCCTATGAGTCCCTGTAAGTGCACTGCAAGGATTGAAGGGCTTTATATGGAACTTTTATTCTTTTAGTTTAAATGAATACCTATGTAAATTCCTTGTAGGATTTTCTCATTTTCCAGGAGAACTCTCACCTTGCCCCTCAGCAGCCTGGACTCCCAGGGAAAGACACAGTACAAGGTATGCTTTGTTCTTCCAGGGTATGCATCTATTCACTGGAATGACAGATTTTTTAATTTTTATTTTTATTTATTTATTTATTTATTTTTGGTACCAGGGATTGAACTCAGGGGCACTCCACCACTGGGCCACATCCCCAACCCTTATTTGTATTTTATTAGAGACAGGGTCTCACTGAGTTGCTAAGTGCCTCGCCATTGCTGAGGCTCGCTTTGAACTCTTGATCCTCCTGCCTCAGCCTCCCAAATGCTGGGATTACAGGTGTGCGCCACCACACCCAGCTACAGATTTATTTTGATTGCATGTATTTAAGCAGCTGCATTCAGCTATAAATTATGGCTTTAAATCATTGGTTAACAAAATACTTATACAATATCTTATTCAGGCAAATAAAATATTCACATGATCCCATAATACTACATTCTATAAAATAACTGGCCTGAAATCTTTTAAAATGCTGTTATCATGAAGGCCAAAAAATCATACCCAAAACAACAATAACAAAAGAGCAAAGAGAAGAGGCAGCGGAACTGTTTTAGATGAAAGGAGTTTAAGCATGAAAGCTAAATGTACTCTATGATCCCTGCTTGGATCTTAAATTTAGAAAGGAAAAAATAGCTATAAAGTATATTATTGAGATAACTATAAAAATTTGAAGAAAGATAGTATGCTAGATAATACTGATGAATGTAGTGATGGCATCATGGTTATGTAGGAGAATGCCCTTGTTAGGAGAAGGGAACTTACTCTCCTGGGTTTGGGGAGAGAAATTATATACATTAGAGAAAGAGAGACTATGGAAAAAGCAAAAGTTGACAGTTGGCATAATTGTGTTTATTGTGCTATTTTTTAAAAAATCCTCTAGACATTAAATATATTAAAATAGGAGAAAGTAGAAAATAACAAATCAAATTTGGCTTTCAGGTCACAAATCAGTTTCATAGACAGCCTAATAAAAATACAGAAAATATTTGAAACATGAAATGTGTTGTTGGTGTTATTAACATTAATGTTTATGTCATTTATGGGTTAACATAGACTGCTCCCAGTTTGTGGATCCTGGATTATTTAGTTTTATTTCAGTGAGTTGCTCTTAGAATTCAACCTTGGTGAATTTTAGGTTTACCTCCACCAGGTTATTTTGCTTAAGACTAAGGTGGCATCTTGCTAGTTTTGTCAAGTGTTTATCAACTTGTTAGCTGTTTTCTTAACTTTAAGCCTTCTAAACTCAAACTCACCCATGTTCTGAAATCATGAACTAAATTTAAAATAACCCAGCTATCTGGGCACAATGGCATACATTGATAGTCCCAGCTACTTGGGAGGCTGAAACAGGATTACTTGAACCCACAAGTTCAAAACTAGCCGGTGCAAAAGAGTGAAAGCCCTCACCCCAACCCCCAAGAAACAAAATAAAAATAACCCAGCAGATTAGTAAAGTCGTCAAAAGAAGAAATCTATGGAATAAAAATAGTTTTTCTACTCAGGCTGAGCTAAATAAAAGACAACAAAAAGTTCCAAAGTGAGAAATAACACTGGACTATATTAACCATCCTCTTCTATAAAGATTATTTCTGTTTTATAATATGTAAAGCTTCTAATTTAATAAGTGATATGGAGGGCTGGGGCTGTAGCTCAGTGGTGGAGTGCCTGCCTTGCACTTGTGAGGCACTGGGTTCAATTCTCAGCACCACATAAAAATAAATAAATAAAGATATTGTGTTCATCTACAACTAAAAAAAATAAATAAATAAGTGATATGGACCTTCCTTGTATTTCTGAAAAGTTAATTTAAACCAAATTTGTGTTAGGAAATTATGAACAACTGTATACCAAAAAATTAGATAAGCTAGATTAAATGGATGGATTCCTAGAAGGACACAAACTACTGAAAAAAGATCTGGGAGAAAAAGAAAATCTAAATAGATCTACAAGTTAAAAAATATTGAATTAATTTATGAAAAAACTTTCCACAAAGAAATGCGCAGGACTAGATGATTTCACTGCTGAAAACTGTTTAACATTTTTAAAAAATATTTATTTATTTGTTTTAGTTGTACACAATGCCTTTTTATTTTTACGTTGTGTTAAGGATGGAACCTGGGTTGGGCACATGGGAGGCGAGCACTCTACTGCTGAGCCACAACCTCAGCCCCCTGTTTAACATTTTAAAAAGAATTAAAACATCACAGGGAATGTTGGTACATGCCTATAATCTCAGCTATTCAGGAAGCTAAAGCAGGAGGATCACAAGTCTAAGGCCAACCTAGCAAGACCCTTTCTCTAAAAAAAGAAGAAAGAAGTGGGCCTGGGAATATAGCTCAGTAGTAAGGGCACCCTTGAGTTCAATCCCCAGTAACACACACATACACAGAACGCCTTAGCAATTATTATGATCAATTGATTATTTGACCAGCATGCCAAGACAATTCACTAGGGAATGAGTAGTCTTGAACTAAAATGATGCTGAAATATCTAGTTATCCCCCTGCAAAAAAAATGATATTGGATCTCTACCACATGCAAAATCATACACAAAAATTTTTTGAATCTGTAAGAGTAAATGTTTTAAATCACACTTGGAGTATATTTTTAGTAAATGTGAAAATAGCAGTTTGTACAGTAATTTCCTTAAGCAGTTTCTCTGGATAACAGCTGTTCTGTTTTATTGATGAGAATATTTGACTTTCTCTCCCCCCCAACCTAACCTTGCTTTCAGAAGTGACCAAAGTTCGAAGAAATCTCTTCAACAAGGCAATGTTTTCTCCTTCAAAGAGATCACTAAAACGGGGATTGCCTAGAAGCCATTCTGTGTCAGTTGTGGAAGGTCTGGACCGTAAACTCGACAACTTCAAAAAGACCAACAAAAGTACCACATTTCAGGGTAAGCAAGTAAAGAGGAGTTTTGTTTGTCAATTTTGTTGGTCTTTTCAAGGAAGTTCAATTTTTCTCTTTTTCTAATCTTGATTTCATTTATTTCCTTCCCTCTATTTGGTTTGATTTTAGTTTGCTCTTTTCCTAGTTTTAGATGAAGGTTAGATTATTGATTTTAGAGCTTTTTTTTTTCAAATACATGCATTTACAGCTACAAATTCCTCTCTTAAATACTGCTTTAGGTGACTTCTGTAAGTTTTGGTATGATGTGTTTTCACTGTCATCTCAAAACACTTTCTAATTCCTTGTGATTTCTCTTTAACCCACTGGTTATTTAGAAGTGTTAATTTCCATGTATTTGTGAATTGCCCACATTCCCTTCTATTGATTTCTAGTTTCATTCCATTTGTGTTGGAGAACATAATTTGTATCATTTCAGTCTTTTTTTTTTTTTTTTTTTTTTTTGGTACCGGGGATTAAACTCAGGGGCACTCCACCACTGGGCCACATCCCCAGCCCTTTTTGTTTTGTATTTTATTTAGAGACAGGGTCTCACTGAGTTGCTAAGTGCCTCACCACGGATGAGGCTGGCTTTGAACTCTCGATCCTCCTACCTCAGCCTCCCAAAGTGCTGGGATTACAGGCGTGCGCCACTGCACCCGGCTCATTCCAGTCTTTTTAAATTTATTGACATTTAGACTGGGAATATGGCTCAGTGGTAGAGCTGCTTGCCTAGCCTGTGCAAGGCCTGGGGTTCAATCCCCAGCAGTGCAGGGGTGGCGAAATGTATTGATATTTATTTCATGGCCTGATATTTGATCTGTCCTGGAGAGTGTTCCATGTGTGCTTGAGAAAAATGTATGTTCTGCTCTGGTTGAGTAAAGTGTTCTATAGATTTATGTCTGATCTAATTGGTTTATAGTGTTATTCAATTCTCCTTTTTCCTTGTTGAGCTTCTCTTTGATTGTTCAAACCATTATTGAAAGTATAATGTAATAATTATCATTGAATTATCTCTCCCTTTAATTCTGTCAGTTTTTGCTTCATATATTTTTGGGATTCTGTTGTTAAATGTATCTGTTTATAATTGTTATATCTTCTTGATGGATTGACCTTCTTGGTAATGTGTAAAATCATTGTCTTTTGTAACCTTTTTAGCTTAAATTCTACTTTATCTGACAATAATATAACCAAGCAGCTCCTTTGCATATGGTATCTTTTGCTATCCATTAATGTTCAACCTTTTGTATCTTTGTTGGGTCTCCAGTAAGTAGCATAGAGTTGGGTTTTTTGTTTTGTTTTGTTTTTTGTTTTTATCTCTTCTGCCAATTTATGGTTTCTAATTGTGGTGTTTAATCCATTTACATTTAAAGTAATTTCTGATAAGGAACAATTGCTGCCATTTTTTTCATTTTCTATGTACTTTATGCCTTTTTCTTCCTCAGTTCCTCCATTATTGCGTTTTTTTGTTTGTTTTTGTATTACCTGACTTTTTTTTAATATTTATTTATTTGCTTTTAGTTGTACATAATGCGTTTATTTTTACGTGGTGCTGAGGATCGAACCCGGGTCGCGCACGTGCTAGGCGAGCGCTCTACTGCTGAGCCACATCCCCATCCCATTACCTGACTTTTTTATAGTGTCTCATTTTGATTCCTCCATTTTTCTCTGTGTGTTTTGTAGTTATTTCCTTAGTGGTTACCTTGGCAATCATAATTAACGTCTTTAACTTAATTTAAGACAGCCTAGTTTGGATAAAACCAACTTAGGGGCTGGGGTTGTGGCTCAGCAGTAGAGCACTCGCCTAGCACGTGCGTGGCCCGGGTTCGATCCTCAGCACCATGTAAAAAAATTTTTTAAAAAGGCATTGTGTACAACTAAAAACAAACAAATAAATATGTAAAAACCCAACTTAGTTTCAATAGTACACACTTTGTTCCTGTGTTTTTGTCCTTCCCCCTTTTATTGTCATGGTCATAGAATACATCTTTGTACATCGTATGGCCATTAATACAGATTAATAATTATTGTTTTGTGGTTTTACCTTTTAAATCATATAGAAAAAAAAGAGAAGTTGTAAGCCAAAAGTGCCATAAACTGTCTCTTTTCTTTTTTTGGTACTGCGAATTGAACCCAGGGGCACTCAACCACTGAGCCACATCCCTGTCCCTTTTTTATTTTTTTTTTTTAATTTTATTTATTTATTTATTTATTTGTGGTACCGGGGATTGAACTCAGGGGCACTCGACCACTGGGTCACATCCCCAGCCCTTTTTTGTATTTTTTTATTTAGCTACAGGGTCTCACTGAGTTGCTAAGTGCCTCGCCATTGCTGAGGCTGGCTTTGAACTTGCAATCCTCCTGCCTCAACTTCCCAAAGTGCTGGGATTACAGGCGTGTACCACCGTGCCTGGCTTTTATGTTTTATTTAGAGACAGTGTCTCACTGAGTTGCTTAAGGCATCGCTAAATTGCTAAGGCTGGCTTTGAACTCGCGATCCACCTTCCTTAGCCTCCTGAGCAGCTGGGATTACAGGTGTGCGCTACTGTGTCCCGCTAATTCCATCTTTTTGATCTAACTGCATAGTGTGTTCTCTCTCTTATGGCTTCTTTTTTTAAGAATTTAATCTTTATTTTATTGTTTATTTGTTTTTATGTGGTGCTGAGGATCAAACCCAGTGCATCACTCATGCTAGGCAAGCACTCTACCACTGAGCTACAACCGTAGATCCTTCTTATGGCTTCTTATTGCTGTCTAGTGTCCTTTCATTTTAGCCTGATGCACTCCCTTAGCTTTTTTCATAGGGCAAGTCTACTGATATTTGAACTCCCTCAATTTTTCTTTATCTGGAAATGTCTTCATTTCTATTTCAGTCTTGAAAGATTCAGAATTATTTTCAACAGGCTTCCTCCCCACCCCCCAGGATTTTAAGTATATTAATCATGGTCTTCTGGCCCCCGAGGTTTCTGATAAGAAATTAGCTATATTGATCTTATTGAAATGCTTCTCTCTTGCTGCTTTCAAGATTCTCTCTTCTTTAAGTTTTTGTTTTTGGTAGTTTTTGTTTGTGGGTTTTTTTTTTTTTTTTTTAAATACCAGGGATCAAACCCAGGGGCACTTAACCATTGAGCCATATCCCCAGCCCTTTTTATTTTTTATTTTTATTTATTTATTTTTTGGTACTGGGGATTGAACTCAGGGGCACTCGACCACTGGGCCACATCCCTAGCCCTTTTTGTATTTTATTAGAGACAGGGTCTTACTGAGTTGCTAAGTGGCTTGCCATTGCTGAGGCTGGCTTTGAGCTCATGATCCTCCTGCCTCATCCTCCCAAGTGCTGGGATTACAGGCATGTGCCACTGTGCCTGGCTTAGATTTAGGAAATTCTTAAGTATTACTTTTTCAAAACAGTTTTCTGCCTCTGTCTCTTCTAGGAATCCCATGTTGATGGTGGTATGCTTGGTGGTATCCCACAGGTTCCTCAGGTTTTGTTCATTTTCCTCATTCTTCTTTATTTCTACTCAAATTGAGTAATTTTGATTGCTTTAAGTTCACTGATAATTCTGCCTGCTCAAATCTGCTTAAAGCCGGGCGTGGTGGCACACACCTGTAATCCCAGCACTTGGGAGGCTGAGGCAGGAGGATCGCAAGTTCAAAGCCAGCCTCAGCAATGGCGAGGCACTTAGCAACTCAGTGAGACCCTGTCTCTAATAAAATACAAAAAAGGGCTGGGGTTGTGGCACAGTGGTCGAGTGCCCCCGAGTTCAATCCCCGGTACAAAAAAAAAAAAAAAAAAAAAAATCTGCTTGAACCCCTATAGTGAATTTTTCATTTTAGTTATACTTCTTAGCTCCAGAATTTGTTTGGTTCCTTTTTATAGTTTCTGTTTGCATTATTGATATTCTTGTTTTGTTTATTCTTTATTTTCCTGAATTTCTTTCATTCTTTTACCCCTAGTTTCATGAACTTATTGAGCATATTTGGAAAAATCGATTTAATGTCTTTGACTAGTAATTCCAGCATCTGGGATTCCTTAGCAATGATTTCTGTCAAATTCTTTTTTCCTATGAGTGGGCCATAATTTCCTTTTTCTTTGTATGTTTCGTAATTTTTTTGTCAAGAAGTAGGAATGAAGGATATTATGATGTGCTAATTGTGGAAATCTGATTCTCCAAGCCCTCAGGGATGGCTGAATTTTGCTTTTTGAGGGCTGCTGCTCTCCTTTTGTACCTTTTCCAAACCATTTTTTTGTGAAGCGTGTACTTCTTGTTGTGTGTGGTCACTGAAGTTTCTGTTTTCTTCTGTGGCCAGCCAGTGACCTGATAAAGATTCCCTTAAATGTCTGGCTCCAAAAATGGGGTGGGGAGAAGGCATTTCTGTTCCTTTAAATCTTACAGTAGGTACTGTGGGAAAGCCACTGCAGCCTGAGAGAACTGAAGCCATGCTGTGTGCACTCGTCCCACAGGACCCCTAGACTGACCAAAGGACACAATTCCAAACTTTTGAAGGACTGCTGTCTGCACTAACACCAGCCAGCTGCTCCTAGAATGGGTATTGCTGTCCCATAGCTGCAGTAGGGCTGAGGAAAGGGGACAGTAGCTAGTTCATGGGCCTCATTTCTTCTAAATATCAGCAGCCTCTCCTCATCAAGCACCTCTTGGTTCTAATAAGTGTCTAAACAGGTTTCAGAGTTCCCAAGCATTTGATTCTTATCTCTTTGTAGCTTATTAGTTGTTTTGATGGTGTTACCAACCCCTAGAGCTTTCCTTTCCATCTTTGTGCATGAGTTCCTGCCCTTGGGATTACAATTAATAATTTAAACAGCCAAGTTTTAATTGATAGCAACTTAATTTCAGTTTTGCAAAAACTGCTCGTATGTAATTCTATTTCTTATCCTTTGTGCTGTTTTGTCATACAAATGATAGCTCTATATTTTATGTCTGTCAACACAGATTTATATTTGTTTTATTTTTTAAATCACAGAGTGAAGCCGGGCACGGTGGCGCACGCCTGTAATCCCAGCACTTTGGGAGGCTGAGACAGGAGGATTGTGAGTTCAAAGCCAGCCTCAGCAATGGCGAGGCACTTAGCAACTCAGTGAGACCCTGTCTCTAAATAAAATACAAAAAAGGGCTGGGGATGTGGCCCAGTGGTCGAGTGCCCCTGAGTTCAATCCCCAGTACCAAAAAAAAAAAAAAATCACAGAGTGAAAAAACATTGTGAAAAAAAAATCTTTTTTTAGTACTGTCTTTTATATTTACTTAAGTTTTTTACCAGACCAGTTTACTTTAATGCTTCTTGTGCATTTGAATTACTCTCATGCCCTTTCCTGTCAGCCTGAAGGATTCCCTTTTAGTACTATTTGTGGGACAGGCCATCTGATAATAAATTCTGTTTGGGTTTTGTTGTTGTTGTTTCTTCTTGGACTGGGATCAAACCCAGAAGGACCTTACCACTGAGCTGCACTCCCAGCCCTTTTCATGTTTTCATTTTGAGACAGGGTCTTGCTAAGTTGCCCATGCTGGCCTTGAACTTGTGATCCTTCTGCCTCAGCCTCCCAAGTTGCTGGTATAACAGGCATGCGCCATCACATCCAAAATATTGTTTTAGTTGTCAATGAACCATTATTTTACATACATACTTACTTACTTAACTTACTTATTATTTATTTATTTATTTATTTATGTGTGGTGCTGAGAATTGAATGTAGGTAAGTACTCCACCACTGAGCTACAACCACAGCCTTTGGTTTTGTTTTAATCTGGGGATAGGATATACCAGTTTCTCCTTTTTTTTTTTTTTTTTTTTTTAAGTTGTAGATGGACACAATACCTTTATTTTGTTTATTTTTATGTGGTGCCAAGATTGAACCCAGTGCCTCACGCATGCTCGGCACTCTCCTTTGGTTTTGAACCATAGTTTTGTTGGGTGTAGAATTCTTCGCCAAATATTATCACCACCTCAGGCAGCTGTGATATTTAACAATTTCAATAAACATTTCCAGCGAAAAGGTGGTTTATGCCAGGTGACTCCTTAGTCTGGTAAGTAAAGACCAGTCTTGTGAGTAGGGTTTTCCAGGAAACTGTTGGGTCAAATGATGACAGGTGTCTGGGAGCAGTGGGACAAGGGCAGATTAAAGTACCACAATCCTCACTGTACTTTCTGAGAGGTGGCCATTTTTCCTGAAAACCTTTAGCTGAACTCTAGAGTAAAAAAAAAACTAATTTTTTCAGAGTTCTTCCTCCTTACGAGGAGGGTTTTTTCAAAAGGTCCTTCTCCATCATTTCTGTTGATGTCACTCCTTTTGTTTATTTATTTATTTATTTATTTGTTTGTTTGTTTATTTATTTTTAATGTAGGGATCAAACCTAGGACATTGCAAGCACTCCACCACTGAGCAAGCTAGTCATTTTTCACTCATTCTAAAACAGTTCTCTCCTTGAGTAGCTTGGCTACCTATTCTGAGATATATTATGCCAACTAGATTTATCTTAATAATTAATACTTGCATGGCATGTCCTCATTTTCACATATTATTTCCTCATAAGTACCACAACTAAGTGGATAGATATGTTAGTCTTGAGAAGTTAGCTCTTTTCATTTTTCAGGATTGCTTATTTGATAAATAATTTTGTAGTATTTTACATTGGCCTGTCATTATTTAATCTCTAATAATGTTAATAAATTTTCTACCCCATTGAGTTTTTTTTTAACTGTTTATTTATTTGCTTTAGTTATACACAATGCATTTATTTTTACATGGTGCTGAGGATCAAACCCGGGCTGTGCACGTGCTAGGCAAGCGCTCTACCACTGAACCACAACCCCAGCCCCCCATTGAGTTTTATAAACCCAAAACCTAAAGTTTAATATCTATTCTAGCTAGCTAATAGACCATATGTAAATTCAGCTGCTTCTTTTACTGTCTGCTGCTTGAAAAGTGTAAGTGAAATTTTTTTTAACTTCTTTTAGTTGTTAGTGGACCTTTATTTTAGTCATTTATTTATATGCGGTGCTGAGAATCAAACCCAGTGCCCCACATATGCTCGGCAAGCCCTCTACCACTGAGCCACAATCCCATCCCAAAAAGTTTAAGTGAAATTTATAATTTAAATTTCTTTTACATTTTAGGTTATCACAAACTGCTGACTAAGAGTGTGGCTGAGACTCCAGTACATAAGCAAGTCTCCAAGAGACTACTTCATAGACAAATCAAGGGCAGGTGAGTGACATCCTTGTCCAGGCTTTTGCTTACCCTCAAACTACCTTCACCATGATCTTGGTCCACTGTTTGCCTTCTCTTGACCTTCAATCCAAACTTCAGTCTTAACCATGTTGCTTATAACTACAAAGTACTCTATAAATTGCATCGGGCAGGAATGCCATACAGAGTATACTCTTGTCTGGCTTCTTTTACTTGATATAATTGAGATTTGTTGTTGCTTATACCAATAGTTCATCCCTTTTCATTGCTGAGTAGCATCCACCCAATGTATAGTCTGCAGTTTTTAAACCCATTCACCTGTTGATATGCAAAAGTATTTTACATTGGCCAGGCAAAGCAGGAAGTCTAGGATCCCAGCTCAGCCTCTGCTGACAGAGCTATGGGTGAGGCTGCAGTTTTTTCTGTAACAATCAGTTGGAGAAGGGTAGTTATCTGAAGTATTCTGTCTTGCTAGGCTGCCTGTTCCTGGTTCTTTGGCTTAAGAAAGCTGTCCCTCTGTGTGGCATTGGGTTGTTTGTTTGTTTCCATCTATCTATCGGCATATCTACATTGTCGGCTTCTTTTGCACCCAGCTAGGATATGTGCAGCAGAAAAGAACCCAGGGAGCTCACTGCCCCATCTTTTCTCAGGTCCTGAGGTCCTCAGCCAAATTGCCTTCTCTCGACCTTCAGAGTCATCTTCTCTTTTATATATAATGTCCAAGGTTTTTAGCCATACTTTTTTTTTTTTTTTTTTTTTGTGGTACCGTGGATTGAACTCAGGGGCACTCTACCACTGGGTCACATCCCCAGCCCTTTTTTTTTTTTTTTTTTAAACATTTATTCATTTGCTTTAGTTGTACACAATGCCTTTATTCCTATGTAGTGCTGACACGCACATGCCAGGCGAGCGCTCTACCACTGAGCCACAACTCCAGCCCCCCCAGCCCTTTTTTGTATTTTTTTTAGAGACAGGGTCTCACTGAATTGCTAAGTGCCTTGCCATTGCTGAGGCTGGCTTTGAACTTGTGATCCTCCTGCCTCAGCCTCCCAAAGTGCTGGGATTACAGACGTGCTCCACTGCGCCCGGCTAGGGTTTGTGTTTAACATGCTCGAGACCCTGAGTTTAATCCCCAACACCAAAAAATAATAATAATCATGTATGAGAGTGCTTATCAACACTAATATTGTCAAACACTGATTTTTTTTTTTTTTTTTTTTTTTTTTTTTTTTTTGGTACTGGGGATTGAACTCAGCGGGACTCAACCACTGGGTCACATCCCCAGCCCTTTTTTGTTTTTATTAGAGACAGGGTCTCACTGAGTTGCTAAGTGCCTCACCATTGCTGAGGCTGGCTTTGAACTCATGATCCTCCTGCCTCAGCCTCCCAAAGTGCTGGGATTACAGGCGTGAGCCACCGCGCCTGGCTCAAACACTGATTTTTGTTATCTTGTTACATGAAAACCTGTCTCTGATTTTAGAATGCATTAATTATGAATAATATTGAATCTTTTTTTTGGGGGGGGGGGCACCAGGGATTGAACTCAGGGGCACTGGACCACATCCCCAGTCCTTTTTTGTGTTTTATTTAGGGACAGGGTCTTACTGAGTTGCTAAGTGCCTTGCCATTGCTGAGGCTGGCTTTGAACTCGTGATCCTCCTGCCTCAGCCTCCCAAGTGCTGGGATTACAGGTGTGCACCACTGCGCCCAGCTAATATTGAATCCTTATGCTGATATTCCTTAAGGTCTTCTGATCCTGGTCCTCATATTGATGTTGTAGAAGAGTCGCCTGTAAAAGGACAAGATGGTAAGTACTACCTACTATGCTTTTACATTCTGCCAGCTTCTACATAAATATTTTTGTACTCAGCATGTCCTTAATTTACAGAAATTGATGGTACCAGGTACACAGTGTAGCTCAGTATTTAAGCGAATGTTCTTTTACATGGAATTAATTGACTTTCTGGTGAATAAATATTTTTATGTAATAGAAATGGGACTAAGGATGCTAAACTACTGTGTTATACACAGTGCTATGGCTCATTTAGAAAGTCTATGACAGGAGGGATTTTCACAAACTTCTTTTTAATTGCTCAAGTAATTTATGTTGTAGAAAAATTGAATGTATAGAGAAGATAAAATTTTTAAAAATTACTTGATAGTCCCACAACTCAGATATACTTTGTTAATATTTAGCATTTTACTATTACCAGTACAATTTCTATACAAATATATGTAGCATGCACATATGAAGCTTGTTTGGTTTTTTGTTTTTTTAACATATGGCACATTATATATACCTTTTTTCACCGTATATCCAGTGGCAGTTTATAAGACTTCTGAAAGTGGGCCACTGTTTTTTGTGGTACCGGGGATTGAACTCAGGGGCACTCGACCACTGGGTCACATCCCCAGACCTTTTTTGTATTTTATTTAGAGACAGGGTCTCACTGAGTTGCTAAGTGCCTCGCCTTTGCTGAGGCTGGCTTTGAACTCGCGATCCTCCTGCCTCAGCCTCCCAAAGTGCTGGGATTACAGGCGTGCGCCACCGCGCCCGGCTCACTGTTTTTTTAAATATCTTGTTAGGATCATGTATCAAACCCCTTTACCTGTTTAAGAGACACTTCAGAATCTCTTACAACACTGTTGAATTTCCGTCCTTTATGTGGTATTACATAGATTTTGCCCATTTCTGACAGTATGGGAAAATTCTAAATTTGTGGTTCTCCCTAGATAGTAATTTTCTTTCTGGTTCTGCAGAAATAAGTTTGAGACGAAGTCCTCGAATCAAGCAATTGTCATTTAGCAGAACAAATTCCGGTTCCTTCTACTCTGTATCTCAGCCAAAGTCTCGAAGTGTGCAAAGAGTCCACTCCTTCCAGCAAGATAAGTCAGGTAACATGAGCCCACCTATCTTCACAAGTTTATGCTGCCTTGGTGATAAGCGTTTTTTTGGAAAAGAAGCATACAATCTGACATTTTCTTTCTTGATGTTGGAGAAATAGAAGAAGTAGGTATAGTTGAGGTTCAGAGTGATGACTAGATGAACAGTCCTTTGACTCTAATTATTCCTCTCTTGGATTCCCACAGCTGGTCAGCCATAATTTATGCCATATGGCCAGATGCTGCACACATGTATCATAGGTAGAGATGGGTGATGTCTGTTTGTATGTTTTTCATTCTTTTGTCTACAATTAATAGATATATTTTTTATATTTATACTAAAAAATCAAAATATATTTATAATTACAAATGAAGTTATTTCAGTTGCCTGCATTTTCTAACAGGACATGGGATTAATCTGTTAAAATTCAGGAGGGCAATGATCATTGCACTTCTGGACATAATTAAGTTGGATTTCTAAAGCATTCTTGTCTTTTCTCATGTGGATTGGCTGTTTTAGTAGTATCAGGAGGGCAGGTATTGGAAAAAAATATTAAAAGTTATTGTTTTTTATTTGCAGGCCAAAGAGAAAATTCTCCAGCCCAAAGTATTCAGTCTCCAAAGAGACTTTTCTTTGGGGCAGTGTCTGAAATGATCAGCCCCTCAGAGAAGGGTTCAGCCCGAAATAAAAAGCCTTCAAGAAGCAGCTTGGGTTCTGAGATACCCACAGCTTACCAGGTATACATAGAACATGGTGTCCAGGAAGGAACACAGCAGGTGCCCTGTAGATAGTAAGAGATGTGGTGTGGTTGGGTTGTGCCATGTGAGTCATCATTGGGCACATGGAACTGAAAGCAGCAGGTTTGGCTGGGGGTATGGTGGTAGAGAGGTAGAGATGGGTTTCATCTACTATTTGTATTATATACCACATATGTGTTCTTCTGAAATGTATACCAGTCATTCATTCATTTCTTTTTGATTGCTCACTCTGTACAGAAACCTGGGAGTGGCCTTTGACTTCTTCCTCTCCCAGGGCATAGCCAACTAGTTTATTTACCCCTATTTTATTTACCCCTTCCTTCTTCTCTATCCCTGCAATTCCTATCCTAGTTCAGTTCTACCTGGAACATTTCAACAGCCTTTTCCCTTTCAAATCCATCTTCCACACAGAGGTCACAGTGATCTTTCCAAAACATTGATCTGACTTTGCTCGAAATGTTTGCTTTGCTTTATGCTCTGAAGACTCTTTATCTGCTAAAGCTAAGTTTTTCTAAAATGGAACCCTTGTATTAAAAAATAATAGTCTTTGTTTGAAAACCCCAGGTAAACTGCTTAGAGGGTAGAGAAGGACAAAGATTTGGGGAAAGTTTTGAAAACCACAGATCTACATGACCTAAGTCAGTTCTCCTCCCCCAGGCAGGTCTGTGGTCTGGTCACTGCCCATCAGGCTGGCCTAAGCCTTTGGACCCTCCCTGCTTGACACTCCTGCCCAGCACCATCAGGCTACACTCTGTTTACACATAGCTGCTGTTCTTCCTATTTGTGCCTTTGCTTTTGTTGTTTTCCAGCCTTTACCGACTCCTATTGATACCCATTCTTGAACATCCAATTCACAAGTCCTCTTTCCTGCCCCCAAGCCTCCTTTATTATTTTTGCATTGTTGTTTTAGCCACACGGTTGTCACCTATCCATGTACCACTGAACACAAATTGCCATCTAGACAGAAATTCCCTTGAGATGATCTAATAAGGGTGTAGAAAAGACAGGTGCTTGACCTCCTCATCTGTTAGAGTTTTTAACTACATTTTTTTTTTGCAAGAAGGAAGGGAAACTTTTTTGGTTGGGAGTGTCCTTTCTGAGAAATGATCATTGTTGCTGTACCTTATGTGTCTGTATACTCCATGGCCCTCCCCACCACAGTGTCTGCACATCGTAGGTATTTAGCAAACACAGGTTGAGTGGAGCTGAGGGCAGATGAGGTGGCTCCTGTAGGCTACAGGAGGCAAAGGAAATCATTATTTTGTTTGAAGAGAAGGGGAGTCTAATAATAGTTCTGAGTGGTGAAATGAGACAGAAGCAAAGCATGGTTTAGCTGTAGTCTGGTAATTATTAAAATTGCATGTTCTAAGAGAACAAAGATTGGATATAGTGCTTAGACCTGGAAATAGTGGAAAAGTAAAATCAGAATCGTGTTTTGGAGAAGGAAATGGATTACTATTTGAAATTTGTAAATCTTCAGTTTGCTTTTCTAATTGAGAGATTATAAAGACGCTGTTTAGAGAATACAGGTTATAATAATCAGGCGCTGAAATAAGCATTTTTCTTTTCAGACTCCCAAGAAGAGTTACCGGAAATCTCCAAGTGTTCCTAACACTACACCAAGAAGGCTCCCTCATACACCACAGACTCCAGAGGATACACCAGAAAGAATGCAAAACTCCCCTGCAGAAACAACACCTGCAAAGCAGGCAGTTTCTAAGGAGTTTTTAAAAGACCCTTTCTCACATGGCTATGGGCCACCATTGGCATCAAAAGTCACACCTCAGACAGGATCCTCCCTGGCAGGAGAAGGGGGCTCTCCTGTTGAAACAAATATACCAGAAACTCCCAGCAAGCCAGGTGCTCAGCCGCCTGGAGTTTTGCCAAACTGTGTATGGTCACCTTCAATGAATTCCAGTCCAGAAATCCCCTGCTGTCCAGCATCCCCAGCTCCCTCAAGTGCCCAGCTCAGGAGTGGGTATCTGACTCCCGTCAAATATTCCCTCAGAACACCCCCAAGAGCAGCAGCCCTTACGGGTGCGCCCCAGAACCAAAAACACTATCAGTCCTATCTCCCTAGAGTTTCTCAGGATACAGCTGTCAAAACCCCAAAGAGACCAGGGGATACTTCTTCCCCACCTGTTTCCCCAAAGAAACAGTTTCCCTCTCCCACAGATGATGTTTTCTAAGAGTCCACTTAGAAAAGCTTTGACAGCATCCCCTCCCCCTGGAGAATTGGATTGGGAAGAGCCCCAGATGTCACCCAGAGCAGCCACTTCTCTCTCCTGTCCTATTCCCTCTACTCCCCACAAAATCCCACAGAGACCTACATCTGACCCCATCCCACCTCCACCGCCTTCTAAACTTGTGAGACAGTGTAGAAAGACCTCTAACCCTGAACGAGGCTTCCCAAAGTGCCAGCCTGGCCCCTCTGTGGTTCCTATGGTCAATACAACCCACAGCCCACCTTCCATCACAGGATCTAGAAAGTGCCAGAAGGAAGGGAGCCTCTCTCCTCAGTCTTCTCCTGAAGGACAGAGTTACCTGGGCCCTGGTTTTGGAAGTGACTGGCATGGATCTTCTCCTTTGCTTGTTGCAAGTGACACAGAGTACCTCACTCTGCTTGATGAAGCCAAACACCATGGCCAGGAGAACCACCATGTGAAAAGTCGTGTCTCACCAGGGGAAGATGGTGAGGGGCTCAGGACAGAGGTTGCCAATGAGAAGCCCTCTGTGTCTGACCCTGGGCTTCCTCTGCCTCTTCCTTCATCTGGGCCCAGCTCCCCTGTGGTGCTGTCCTATGCCCTGTGTTCCACCTCAGACAGAAGACAGTGCCAGGCCACAGCACAACTGGAGAACCTGGAAGCTCCTGTGTGGCATTCCAAGGACCCTGCCAGCCCTCCGACCTATGAGGTCGAGCTGGAGATGCAAGCCTCTGGCCTTCCCAAACTTAGGATTAAAAAGGTAGATCCCAGCTCTGTGTTTGAAATCGAGGCCATAGGAAAGGAAGAGAGCCCCTTGGAGGAGGAGGGCTCCTTCCCTGGTCTCAGTGTTCACAGAGGCAGCAGGTCCTCCAGCAAACCTGAACCCACCTACATGTCACCCCCCTGCCTCCTCCCCTCACATAGCACACCTGGCAAAAGCAGGGGACAAACCTACATCTGCCAGTCCTGTACCCCCACCCGCTGCCCCTCCAGTACATCCTCTCCATTTCAAACAGATGTTGGGGTTCCTTGGACACCATCCCCTAAGCACAGTGGGAAGACCACACCTGACACAATTAAAGACTGGCCTCGGAGGAAGAGGGCAGTAGACTACAGCACTGGAAACTTTGCTGGACGGGGTGAGGCCAGTACAGACCTTCCTGGCGGCTTGTCACTGCTTGAGCCTGAGGGAAGGGAGCAAGGTCTTGAGCTTGGCCACCACAAGGCTCCCATGTTGGAGGATTTTGAGCTTGAGGGGGTGTGTCAGCTGCCAGACCAGTCACCTCCCAGGGACAGTGTGCCTAGGGCTGAGGAGGTCTTCTCATGGGGACAGTTTGGGTTGGGTTCCAGGAAGAGAATCCTGTCTGCCAAGGAAGAAGCTGAGTATGGGCCCAAAAGAGTGTGCAATGCCCTGAGTGAAGATTCAGAAGCCAGTAAGCACGAAGAGGGGTCTTCAAGTTGGAGTGTGCCACTGTGCCCCTCCACAGGGGATGACGAGGTGTTTATTTCTGGTGAGTTTATTTTTAAAACCTACCTGCCATGTGGTTTCTGTTAGTGTTTGGGAGGAGGCATTTGAAGCTTGGGAAAGGCCAGGCTTCTCTGTTCGGGGCCCTCTGGGGCTGCACTTAACATATGGCATCTCTTCAGGCTCCACCCCACCTCCTGGCTGGCTGTGCTGTGCGGAACTGCCTCTCAGCCAGCGGTCTGCAGGCTCTGACCCAGTCTCCGCTGCTGTTTCAGAGGAAGATGTCTTCCTCTCAGAGCAAGGACACCAGAGGTAATCTCCTTATTAAAGGTCCTGGTGACTTTTATCAGGGCCATGGTCCTCCCCTGTGGGTGACTTGGAGAATTCACTCGGGGTTGCCAAGCAAATCAATTTTGGAGGAATCTTGGGGATGCCATGTATGGGATAGATGGCTTTGTGCCTCAAGTTTCATATACCCTTCCCAGAGAAGCTCCACAGTAAAGCTTATGTGCATCTGAACAGAAACCTTCTCAAGATCCTACCAGTCTTGAAAATGGTGACAGCATTGGGACACCATGACACTGCTTGTCTGTAATCTTAGAATCTGAACAAGAAAGCACTTAGGCCACACAAGTGGTAGGTGGTATGTTCAGAGACAGCCTTTCCTGCCAGTAGGTTATGCCATGTTTTTCTGAACATCCAGTATGATAAAGTACTGTCATAATCATTCATCAGACCCTAGGATGCCCCTTCTTTGTGCTCTTTCTCAAGCCCCCTATAAAAACATAGGATTTGTTGTTCACTGCACTGGCTAGAAATGTTTCCTTCTGTAACATGGGAGGAGGAACACAGGATGTGGGGGTCTCTTTAAGTCATGCAAAACAGCATAAACCCCACAGATCCAAAACCTAAAAGAATGTACAATACAGAAAATTGAGAAAATACAAATGCAAGTACTTTGCATTTCCACAGTGCCTTATTGCTGTCAACCTGGTGCACAACCATGAAGGGTGGAGAGCATTATCACAAGTGTAGATATTACAGGATGGAAAAACCCCCACATAGTACTGATTTTCTTAACATTTATTTTTGTGTGTGACCCTTTGCTGTTCAAGCCCATTTTCTTTTGTTCAGTCCACAGTCACTTCTCTACCTTTTTCTAGATGAGGATGTGGATGTATTTCCCTCCACTGTGGAAGATTCTCCATTCAGTCAAGGCTTCTCCAGAAGGCGCCCCTTCAGCAGAACTTATACACGGAAGAAGCTCATTAGCTAGTTAGGATGGGACTCAGTTGAAGGACTTACACAACTACGAATGCTACTGAGCCTGACCAGACCCTCTGCACATCTTAGAATTGCTCTGAGAGTGGTTTCTCTGGGCGTAGCAATCCCAAACTCAACATCAAGGTATTGCAGCACTGTGCCCAGAACAGGAGTGATCGGGGATGAGTGGGACCAAGAAAGTTCAACAAGTGAAGGTGAGGTCATCCAGGTCCCTGTGGGCTTAAGAGAAATTGGTGACCTGGGCCCAAACTTTTCCATAGCCAGTTTTCAGATTCCCTCTAGGATGCCTTGTGGTCTTCAAACTCCCCTCATGGAATCTGTCTCTTCCTGGCCCTGCCCATTGTTTGAGAGGTCAGGTGGACAGCTGTGCAGCTGGTGCTGTAACTCAGGCAACCTCAGACAAGGAAGTAGAAGACGAGATCCCATTACAGCAACACCCTGACTATAACCTTAGCAAGTCAGAGGGCCACTGCCTTTCTTATGAGAACAGAAAGGAGAGTACCTCATGGGGTGCCTCAGAAGTTGCTATAAGACTGGGATGCTATGGCACAACAGTGCTTTGTAAACTGTGAAGCCCGGTACGTGAAATTAAAGGCTGCATGTGCAAGAGAATAAATGTTTTGTCTTCTCTGTGTAACAATGAAATCATCTCTGGCTACTTAGCATTCAGCATTTTAATGTTACTCTCTCAGGTTAATTGTGACCAGGGTCCAGCTATAGTGGTTTCCAGAGCAACCCCATTTCAAGGTCTGTCTTGAGAGTCAACCAACTCACATCCCAATCTTGCCCACTCTTAGTGAGAACACCACCTGGCATGTGGTTTCCATCTGGAGTGGCCTGTGGAGCAGCTGGAGCAACTTGCTGTTGAGCTGACTCAAAAAACTCCCTTACAGTTTCTTTAAAGTACTTAAGGCTGGTGTGGCCTTTGATCTGATTCCTCCTATTGTCTTATAAATCAAATTCCAAGTGAAAACTCCTATTTCTCCCTTCAGAAATGTGCTTGCTTTCCATTCCTGTGACAAATAGGATAAAAACAACTTAAAAGAAGGGAAAGGTTTATTTTGGCTCACTGATTCAGTCCATGGTTGGTTGGCTCCATTGTTTTGGGGCCTATGCCAAGGCAGAACATTGTGGTGGGGAGCAAAACTGCTCAACACATGGCAATCAGGAAGCAAAAGAGGAAGGGCAGGGCCCCAACATCCTCTTGTCGGGCATGTCCCCAGTGACCTTACTTCCTTCTATAAGGTCCCACCACCCAATAGTACCATCAGCTGGGGACCAAGACTCTGACACCTGAGCTTTTGGAAGACATTTGAAATTCAAACCATAACATGGACTTGGACTCCAAAGGCTCATGTCCATATCACAATGGAAAGTACATTCAGTCCATCTCCTAACAGTACCTATAGTCAAAGAATTCTGGCATTGTCCAAGCCCAAGTCTCCGAAACTCAGCAAACTCAGCTTGTAAGCCCCTATAAAAATCAAAAGTACAAGTTATATACTTCCAAGATACAATGGCATTAGGTGAACTCCCATTCCAAAGGGGAGATATAGGGAAATCATGAGGAATCAGACCAATGCAAGACCAAAACTCAGCAGGCAAACTATTAAGTCCTTCAGCTCCATGTGCAGCTTTGGGCCCCTTGGGCTTGGGCAGCCCCACCCATAGCTATAGGCTTGCTGGAGCCCACCCCACCCATAAGCTGGTTCTGCTTGCTGTCTGCCAGTATACCCTCCTTGATTGTAACTTGAAACAGCACCATCTAGCCATATGCAAGTTTTTCAGATCTTTCTGCTTCACTTTTTTGCTCCTATACTGAAATCTGCCAGCAAAGTTTTTTTTAAATATTTATTTATTTACTTTAGTT
This sequence comes from Tamias sibiricus, assembly GCA_025594165.1. NCBI lineage: Eukaryota > Metazoa > Chordata > Mammalia > Rodentia > Sciuridae > Tamias > Tamias sibiricus. The sequence goes on from CM046659.1 coordinate 153,661,874, forward strand.
GTACACAATGCAATGCATTTATGTTTACGTGGTGCTGAGGATTGAACCCGGGCTGCGCACGTGCAAGGCCAGCACTCTGCCGCTGAGCCACAACCCCAGCCCCTCTGCCAGCAAAGTTTATGCCACAAATTGAACATTGATTGTGTTGCCTTGAAATTCCCTTTATCGCATTAATTAGTCCATCACACACCATTTATTTGTTTGTTTGTTTATTTTTGGTACTGGAGATTGAACCAGGAGTGCTTTATCACTGAATTACATTCCCAGCTATTTTTTTTATTTATTTATTTATTTTATTTTTTTTTTTTTTTTGTGGTACTGGGGATTGAACTCAGGGGCACTCGACCACTGGGCCACATCCCCAGCCCTTTTTTTGTGTGTGTTTTTATTAGAGACAGGGTCTCACTGAGTTGCTAAGTGCCTCGCCATTGCTGAGGCTGGCTTTGAACTCGCGATTCTCCTGCCTCAGCCTCCCAAAGTGCTGGGATTACAGGCGTGCGCCACCGCGCCCGGCTGCTATTTTTATTTTAAAAAACTTTTTTTCCATATTTTATTGGTGCATTATAGTTGTACACAATGATGAGATTTGTGTCACACATTGTAGCTACTTTGGACAATATTATTCCTTAGTATTTCCCATTTCCCTCCCCCCTCCCACTGGTCCCTTTACTGATCTTCCTTTGATTTTCATGAGATCCACCCCCACCCCACCCCCATGCTTTTATTTATTCTGTGCATAGTATTAGTAGTGCTGGCTTAGTAGTTATTAATTCTTTTAGTTTTTGCTTATTTGGAAGATTTTATTTCCTCAGTTCTGAAGGATAGTTTTGCTGGATGTAGCTATTTTGGTTGACAGTTATTTTCTTGGATATTTTCTGCTTTATCTCTGTTTACATTTTGAACGTTCTAAACTTACTTTCCTACCGCATTTTCTTTTCTTTTAATGAAATCTACTTTTTATTTGTTTTTTTAGTTGTGTATGACAGACAATAAAATATATTTTGACATTTATATAAACATGGGCTATATTTATTCTAATTAGGATCCCAGTCTTGTGGCTGTACATAACATGGAGATTCACTGAGGTACATCTCCATCTCCCTCTCCCTCTGTCTCTCTCCCTCCTCTCTCTCTCCTCTCTCTCTCTCTCTCTCTCTCTCCCCCCCCCCCCTTTCTGATCATCATGTAAGCTGCTTCCCTCTGCCATACTTTTCCACCATGATGGAGCTGGCTATATATGGACTGAGACCTCTAAACCTGTGAGCCCTTAAATAAACTTTTCCTCCTCTACAATGTTCTGGTTGGGTTTCTTGTTTGTTTGGTTTTTGTTTTTTGTTTTTTGTGGGGTTTTTTTTTTTGTTTTTTTTTTTTTTTTTTTTTTTGTTTTTTTTTTTTTTTTGGTGGGGTAGGTACCAGGGATTCAACCCAGGGGCACTTGGCCACTGAGCCACACCCCCAGCCCTATTTTATATTTTATTTAGAGATAGGGTCTCACTGAGTTGCTTAGCGCCTTGCCATTGCTGAGGCTGGCAGGATCTTCCTGTCTCTGCCTCCCAAGCCACTGGGATTGCAGGCATGCACCACAGCACCTGGCCTGGTTGGGTCTTCTAGTCACAGTGGTGAAATAGCTGACTAAAACACAGATTCAATGCAATCCCCATCAAAACACCAGTGACATTTTTCACAGAACTAGAAAAAACAGTCCTAAACTTCATTTGGAAGAATAAAAGACCCAGAAGAGACAAAGCAATTTTAAGCCAAAAAAATGCTGGAGGCATCACAATAACTGACTTCAAATTATATTACAGAGCCATATTAACAAAAACTGCATGGTGCTGGCATAAAAACAGACACATAGACCAATGGTACAGAATAGAAAACACAGACAACTTACACAGATATGGTCATCTGATCCTTGACAAAGTGCCAAAAAAAAATATTTTTGGAGAAAAGACAGTCTTTTTAACAAATGGTGCTGGGACAATTAACTAGTCATCCATAGAAAAATGAAACTAGACCTTTATCTCTCACCCTGTGCAAAAAATCAATTCAAAATAGGTCAATGACTTCAGAATTAGACCAGAAACTATGCAACTCCTAGAAGAAAATGTGGATTCAAGCCAGATGCAGTGGTGCACGCCGGTAATCCCAGTGGCTCAGGAGGCTGAGGTATGAGGATTGCAAACTCAAAGCCAGCCTCTCAGCAACTTAGCAATGCCCTAAATAACTTCGCAAGACTCTGTCTCCAGGGGGTGGGGTTGTGGCTCAGCGGTAGCGCGCTCTCCTGGCACGTGCACGCCCAGGTTCAATCCATAGCACCACGTAAAAATAAAAACTAATTGTGTACAACTAAAAAAAAAAAAAAAAAAGACTCTGTCTCTAAATAAAATATAAAAAAGGGCTGGGGATGTAGCTCAGTGATTAAGTGCTCCGGTTTCAATCCCTGGTACAAAAAAAAAAAAAAAAAAAGAAAGAAAAAAGAAAAAGAAAAAAGAAAAATGTAGGGTCAACACTTCAGCTTTTAGGCACAGACAACAACTTTCTCAATAGGATCCCTAATGCTCAGGAAATAATGCCAAGAGTTAATAAAGGGGACAGCATCAAATTAAAAAGCTTCTGCACAGCAAAGAAAACAATTAGGAATATGAAGAGAGAAACCACAGGAGGGGAAAAAAATCTTTGCTAGCTATCCTTTTGACAGAGGATTAACATCTAGACTATATAAAGAGCTCAAAAAACTACACCCCAAAATCAAGTAACCCAAATAATAAGTAGGCAAATAAATTAAACAGACACTTCTCAAAAGAAAAAGTACAAATGGCCAACAAATACATGAAAAAAAAAAATGTTCAACATCGTTAGCAATTAGGGAAATGCAAATAAAAATTACACTGAGATTTCATCTCACACTAGTGAGAATGGTAGTCATCAAGAATATAAATAGCAGCCAGGCATGGTGGTGCATGCCTGTAATCCCAACGGCTTGGTAGGCTGAAGCAGGAGGATCACTAGTTCAAAAGCCAGCCTCAGCAATTTAGTGAGGCCCTAAACAACTCAGTGAGAACCCGTCTCTAAATAAAATATGATAAAAGGGGATGTGATTCAGTGGTTAAGCGCTCCTGAGTTCAATCCATGGTACCAAAAAAAAAAAAAAAAAAAAAAAAAAAAAAAAAAAAAGCAATAAATGCTGGAGAGGATATGGAGATGTAAAGAAAAGGGAACACTTTTACACTATTAGTGAGATTGTAAATTAGTACAACCACTATGGAAATCAGTATGGAGCCTCCTTAAAAGACTAGGCATGAAACCACCATATAACCTACCTATACCATTTTTGGGGTATTTATCCTGAAGAATTAAAAGCATCTTACTACAGTGATACATGAATACCCATGTTTTTGGGGTTTTTTTTTTTTGTACCAGGGATTGAATTCAGGGGCACTTGACCACTGGGCCACATCCCCAGCCCTTTTTTTTTGTATTTTATTAGAAGCAGGGTCTCATTGAGTTACTAAGTGCCTCGCCATTGCTGAGGCTAGCTTTGAACTCGTGATCCTCCTGCCTCAGCCTCCCAAAGTGCTGGGATTACAGGCGTGTGCCACCGCGCCCGGCTTGAATACCCATGTTTATAGCAGCACAATTCACAATAGCCAAATTTTGGAACCAGCCTAGGTGTCAATCAATGGATGAATGAATACAGAAAATGTGGTATATACACAAATGGAGTTTTATTCAACCATAAAGAAAAATGAAATTATGGCATTTGCAGGAAAATGGATGGACCTTGAGGCCATCATGTTAAGGGAAACAAGTCAAACTTAGAATTAAGGGTCATATGTTTTCTCTCATATGCAGAAAGAAGTAGAGAGGAAAAAGGAAAACAAAGGTGGGGATGGGTCTTCTAAAAATCAAGAGGAGGGGCTGGGGTTGTGGCTCAGCGGCAGAGCGCTTGCTTCGCACGTGCGTGGCCCAGGTTCGATCCTCAGCACCATGTAAACATAAATGCACTGCATTGTGTACGACTAAAGTAAATAAATAAATACTTTTTAAAAAAATCAAGAGGAGATCAGTAGAGGAAAGGGGCCAATGAGTGGGAGGCAGGGAGGGAGGGAGTGGGTAAGTGCTGGGGAGTGATATTGGTGAAATTATATTGTTATATTGTGTGCATGTACAAATATGTAACAACAAATCCCTTGAATATGTACAATAATGCATAAATAAAAGTATGGAAAAAATAAAGGAAAAGCCACTCTTTAAAAAAAAAAAAAAAGAAAAAGAAAAAGCTCTGCTTACAACATTCTAAGCCTTCTCCGGTCTATATCTCCAAACTTTTCCAAACTCCTCTGGCAAACCAGTTCCAAATACTTCTAAACCACATCATTAGGTATAGTCACAGCAACTTTCACCAGACTTAACTCCGAGTTATTGGTAGCCTGCTATCCTGTCAGTCAGATGGTACATACTTGCAAAAATTAAAGCCTGGCCAGACATGGTGGCACATACCTGTAATCCCAGCAGTCGGGAGGCTGAGAGGAGGATCCTGAGTTCAAAGCCAGCCTCAGCAATGATGAGGTGCTTAGCAACTCAGTGAGACCCTATCTCTAAATAAAGTACAAAATACGGGCTCAGCAGTAGAGCACTCACCTTGCACGTACGTGGCCCAGGTTCAATCCTCAGCACCACATAAAAATAAAATGCATTGTGTACAACTAAAGCAAATAAATAAATATTAAAAAAAATAAAGTACAAAATAGGGCTGGGGATGTTGCTCAGTGGTTGAGTGCCCCTGGGTTCAATTCCCAATACAAAAAGAAAAAAAAATTAAAGCCTGGATGCTGATAACCACATGTTCCTAGCTGTTGACCACCAAGTTATTACATACTTCCAATGAAAGGGGCTCCAGATCAGCTTGATCTGGTCCAGATGTCATATTGATACTCCAGATAACCTTGGGCTCATTATAATCTCATTAAAATGAAGAACATTCACCAGAACTTTGGTAGATCCACTATGACCAAACTAAGGTGTGGGAAAAAAAGAGGTGGTAGGTACCGTGGTGTGATGGTTAATGTGAATTGTCAATTTGGATTAAGAGATGGACATTAAGCCGGGCGCGGTGGCGCACGCCTGTAATCCCAGCACTTTGGGAGGCTGAGGCAGGAGGATCGCGAGTTCAAAGCCAGCCTCAGCAATGGCGAGGCACTTAGCAACTCAGTGAGACCCTGTCTCTAATAAAAACACACACAAAAAAAGGGCTGGGGATGTGGCCCAGTGGTCGAGTGCCCCTGAGTTCAATCCCCAGTACCAAAAAAAAAAAAAAAAAAAAAAAAAAAAAAAAAGATGGACATCATTACCTTAAGTACATGTACCAAGACACGAATGGTGTGACTCTACTCTGTGTACAACCAGATATGAAAATTGTGCTCTATATGTGTAATATGAATTGTAATGCATTCTGCTGTCATATATAGCAAATTAAAATTTAAAAAATAAATAAAACTAAAAAAAGAAAAAGAGATGTCAAGGATTAAGAGGATTATGGGTGTATCAATGAGGATGTGTCTAGGAATGATTGGCATGTGGGACAGCCAACTGAAATGGAGACCCTCCCTAGGTGTGGGCAGCACTGACCAAGAACAAGGAAGCAGCAGCAGATGCGAGGAGCTCTGAACGGGTTCTTAGTTGCTGCTGTGATTGTCTGAGGATATGGACTCTCGCTTCTTCACTCTTGCAAAGTGGACTCCGACAGTGATTCTCCAGAAGGTTTCAGTCTCAGATTAGGGTAGCACCGTTGATCCCTCTTGTTCCGGGGCTTCAGCCTCTTGGACTATGCAGCTGCTGATTCTTCCAGCTTTCCAGCCTGCAGACGGCTATTGTGGTCTATCCAGCTTCTGGCTGCGTAAGCCAACATAAGTCCCCCCCTTTTTTTTTTTTTTAAATATTTATTTATTTACTTTAGTTGTACACAATTCAATAATGCATTTATGTTTACGTGGTGCTGAGAATCGAACGCGGGCCGCACACGTGCGAGGCGAGCGCTCTGCCACTGAGCCACAACCCCAGCCCAAGTCCCCTTTTTATATTGATACTTCTTGTTGATTCTGTTCCTCTAGAGAACCCTAATACACCTGGTTCCTGGAAACCTCCCCTTTCCATGGCAAGCTCTCATGACAGCACGCATACCATACCTCCTCATAACCCAGTTCTGGTAAAAAACCCAGAGCCCAGACCTCCTTGGAAAGAAGGTGACTTTAGAGCACAAGTTCCTCTTCTCCATTAATTGGCCATTAAATAACATTTCTTCCTGCTCTTAGAAATGTTTGGTTATTTGTGAATGGTGTCGAGTAGGAAAAGAATCTGCAGATTCAGTAACAACTGCCCCACTTCTAGGTACCAATTTTCTGTGTTAGCTTTTTGTCACTGGGACAAATACTTGAGATAAATAACTTAGAAGGAGAAAAGGTTGATTTTGGCTTATAGTTTCCAAGGTTTCAGTCCATTGGTTCCATTGTTCTGGGGCCTGTGGTGAAGCAGAACACCAGGTGGGGAGCCAGTGGTAGAGCAAAGCTGCTCTTTTACGGCAGCCAGGAAGAAGAGAGAGAGACAGGAAGGGCCAGGACCCCATTATCCCCTTCAAGGCTATATCCCCCAGTGACCTAACTTCCTTCCACTAGGACCTACCTAAAGATTCCACCACCTCCCAACAGCGTCATCAGCTGGGGACCAAGCCTTCAACACACAAGCATTTGGGAGACATTTAAGATCCAAACCATAAAGAGATTACTTCCGTTTATTATGAAATGTTTTTAAAATTCTAAAAATGCTGAGTTTCTTAGTTCTGCCATCTACATGAGACCACTTAAACTACAACCCTGTTGCCACTGAACATTTTGTAACAACCCTGGCTGAACCCAAGAACTATGGGCACATAGGCTTATGCTTGAAGACAGAATTGTCATGAGATTTGAGTAAGTCAACAGGTGACAATCAGGTACTGCAGCATAAAGGAAGTGGGAGGATAGAAATTTACTTTTTTTTGTACCAGGAATTGAACCCAGGGACGATTAACCACTGAGCCACATTCCCAGCCCTTTTTATTTTTTATTTAGAGACAGGGCCTTACTAAGTTGCTTAGGGCCTCCCTAAGTTGCTGACACTGGCTTTGAACTTGTAATTCTCTTGCATCAGCCTTTTTTTTTTTAGTAAAACAACTTTATTTTTACATTTATTCCTTCTCCAATACTTAAAAAATATCTAAGACACTAGTTTCTTAGCTACATCATTTCCCTTCTACTTAAAGAATTTGTTGAAAGTACTTTTGCTGGCTATTGCATCAGCCTTTTGAGCTGCTAGAATTATAGGTGTGCACCACTGTGCCCTGCAGAATTTGCATATTTTTTTAAAAAATGAGTGGTAAAGTGCATTCTTAGCATGCACAAGGCCTTGGTTTGATTGCCAGTACCCCAGAAAAAAAGGGAAAAACACCAGTTCTTTTGGGCTGTGGCCCAAATCTGTTGACTTCAATTAAACATGAGGACCTGGATTCAGGTGGTAAGGTAAGGGCTGTCCTCCACAGAAGCAAACTGCAGGCAATTGCATCTTTAGCAGGATGGAAATCTCTCTCTGAAGCAAGGTCGCAGGCTCCTACAGGGGGTTTTTCCGAACATCGATCATCCCTGGGATGGCTCTTCTTGGCTCTCTCCGGGATTTGGACAAAGGTCCAAAGTTCCAGGGCAGGCCCACTTCACCCACAGATAGCACCCGCCCAACCAGGGGCTCAGGTGCCTCCCGCGGCCTTGGCTCTTCAGGGGAGCCCTGCTCCTCGCTGCACAGGCTGGAGCGTTTCCATGTCAGGGGTAATGGCGCATGGACCAAGTCCCGTGGCTCCTCCCGGGCACGGGGGACCCCCTCAGGGAGGGAGGACTGCCAGAGAAGCTCAGGCACTGCTGCGTGGAGCCCGTCTTCACTTCCAGGACCTGGTCTGTTCTCTAGGCAAAGGCTCTTCCTCTCCCCACCTGTCACAGAAAATAGCATGTCCTTGTCAGAAATGGAGATGGCAACACTGGGCTGGAGTCTAGCCTCCCAACGACACAGCACAATAAGAAATTTGAGAAATGAGCCAATGAAAACACAAGTGAGGATGGTTTCTAAGTATTTCCCAAAGGAATGTGCCCAATGTCACAGTAGGTAGACCCAAGCTTGGGGGATGGGGAGGGGACAGTCACCCCTGCTCTGGACCGCAGCATTCCCCCCACCGAGCTTCTGTTTCAGCTCCTGGTTTATCCACATGTGGCGGCTCAGTTCCTTCTCCAGAGCTTGAATCCGAGCTTCATATTGCCTCTTGCTGTCTGCTAACCCTTCGCCGAGGTGATCTAGTTTGGAAAGGCAGAAAAGACAGGGATGAGGGGCTGCAGGCAGGCAGCAGTGTCCCGAGCCTTGGGGCCGGTGGTGCTCACCTCGCCCCTGCTGCAGGAGCAGCTGCACGTACTGCTCATGCTCCTTCTGCTGCAGGGTCAGCTGGCGATCCATCTCCAGGCGCTGCCGCTCCAGGGCCACCTCCAGCCAGTACACTAGCCTCTGCTGCTCCTCCAGCTGCATTTCTAGCTCTGAGAAGGCGATCTGCTGCTGGTGTTGCTCCTCTCGCAGAGTCACCACCTGTCCCGAGACCAGCTAGGCTTAGTCCCTCTACCAGCAACATCCCCCATGAGGGGTAGCAGGCCATCCTCAGCCAGGCGTAGCGAGTGCTGGCAAACCTGGCCCCATGGCGGGAGACACTGAGAAATCACCACGGTCTTTTCTGCAGTTATAGTTTAGATATGAGTGTCTCCCAAAAGATCATGTATGAGATAACGCAAGAATTTTCAGAGGTAAAATGATTAGATTATGAGAGCCACTAATAGGGTTAACTGGGTAGTAACTACAGGCAGGTAGGGTGTGATTGGAGGAACTAGTTCACTGGGGGCATGCCTCTGGGATTTACATTTTGTCCTTGGTAAGCAGATTTCTTGCCCTCTGTTTCCTGGCTGCCACGTCCTAAGCTGTTTTCCTCAGCCTCCATGACGTTCTGCTCCATCTTGGGCCCAGAGCTATAGAGTCAGCCAACTGTGGACTGAATCTCTGAAACTGTGAGCCAAAATCAACTTTTCCTCCTCTACATTGTTCTTGCAGGGTCTTTTGGTAACAAGAAAAAAACGCTGACTAAAACACCTGCCCAGGGGCTGGGATTGTGGCTCAGCGGTAGAGCGCTCGCCTAGTGCGTGCGCGGCCCGGGTTCGATCCTCGGCACCACGTAGACATGGATGCATTGCATTGTGTACAACTAAAGCAAATAAATAAATTAAAAAAAAAAAAAACACCTGCCCAACCAAGTGGCTTCAGACACCTTCTCAACAGTGTTCCAGACTATGGTTCCAAATGACCAGAACTGATTCTCAAGATGGAACTTGTCATCCTGTCTCAAATCCTTTCCCATCACATTTCTATGCTTTTGGGCTAAGCCTCAGCTGTGGAAAAGCACCTAAGCCAGGACTTCTCTGTATTATCAGTGTTTGGGTTGGATGATTCTTGATGGTAGGGCCTGTCCTATGTGCTGTAGGATGTTTAGCAGTGTCCCTGGCCTTCATCCCCACCACCAAGACAGCCAAAAGTATCTCCAAACATGTCCCTAGGGGGCAAACCCATGATCTCGGTAAGTGTAAGCTGCCTGGTACCGAAAACCGGGAGGAAAACTCTCGGAGGCAGAGTAAAGCTTTTCCTTCTTCTTTCTTCTGTCTTCTGTCTTCCTTGGGAGCCTCGGCCTAACTTTGACCAGTCATTACTACTTCTATCTGGTTTCTCTTCTGTAACCGCTCTGCCTACGTTCTGGCCGCTCTGATTCTTCTGACCGACCGAGTGACTGCCCGACTGACTGAATTCTCCGTTCTCCTAACTCGGACCGCTTTCACCCAGTTATATACCTTCAGCTTTGCGGGTGCCTACAGGTGTGTCACATACATATCAGGTGGAACTTATGGCTTCCAGCTAGCTGCAACAGCCCTTCCTAATTAGGGCTCCTTCAGGTAAGGGCCACCCTGAAATTGGCAATCAGACCAGAAATGGGGAAGGAGACTGGGTCTTAGCTGTACTAAGCAAGGCAGGCTTCCAAGGGGTGAGGCCTGGAGGACTGGCCTGGAGGTGGTCTTGATCCTGTGTCCCATTCAGAAGGAAAGGGGTTATTCACTGGAGCTGCCAAGCAGACATCTCTATCATACAAGCTGCAGAAGATGGAGGCAAGGGGCTTGTGGGTGGTGACCCACCTTGTCGAAATACTTGCAGAGCAGGGCTCTGGTCTCTGAGGAAGACAGGTAGCTGAGCTTGGCCATGAGGTTCATCTCACACTGGGACAGCAAGGAGGCCGAGGCCCGCAGCACTCGCTGGCGGCACGTGATGGCCTCATTCTTGTACTCGATGGCTGCATCCAGGGCCTCGATGGCTTCATCCAACTGAAAGAGTGTCCGCTCCTCCTGTGGGGAGAGGGGCACACATGGAGGGGAAGTACTGGGCTTCCTGAACATCAGGTCCTGTGTGTGCATGCGATGGTCAAGACATAGCCACAATGGAGTCTTTTCTTTTTTTTTTTTTTTATACCAGGGATTGAACTCAGGGGCACTAGACATTGGGCCACATCCCCAGCCCTTTTTTGTATTTTATTAGAGATGGGTCTCACTGAGTTGCTAAGTGCCTCGCCATTGCTGAGGCTGGCTTTGAACTCGAAATCCTCCTGCCTCAGCCTCCCAAGTGCTGGGATTACAGGCGTGGGCCACGGCACCCGGCTCACAATGGAGTCTTCAGTGTTCCCTCAACATGAGAATGTTCTGAGCCCATCAAGAGAAATGCAATCCTGTTCACTGTGGTGCCAACAGGGACACTTGGGTCAAAGCCCATCCCAGAGCGAGGGCAGTGACTGCTAGGAAGAGGCTTTCTCAAGTTCACACCACCCTCTTGAGCCACACTCAGGAGCTCCCAGCACCCAACACTCAATAAAAGGTGGGGCTGGGATTGCCACAGAGCCACCTGAGGTCTCCTGGCTAAGTCCATGCAGCATAGGCTTTCTCTCTTCTTGGAGAAGCAAGCACACGTGGGCCATGAGGCATGTTAAGCATGCTCCTGACATGATTTCACATGCAGAATTAAGACATGTGAGTACTGGGTCAAGTGCAGCACAGGACTGGGAGCTGAGTGTGCAGCAAGGTCCAGCCTGTGTCTCAGTCAAGGAGCTGAAGCAGGGAGCAGCCGTCTCAGCCCCTCCCACGCTGTGAAGGGCCTAATACACACAGAGAGCCTATATCCCCAACAGGAGGGCCAGCACCCACAGAGAGCCAGGAGAGCGGGCAGAGGAAGATAGGTGCTGGGAGCAGAGGGCTGAGGTGGAGCAGCTGAGCTGGGTGGCCACCCTCAGGATGTACCTCAGGTGACAGCAGGCTGCCCTGCCTCAGCTTGCTGTCAATCTCTAGGCGTTGCTTCAGCAGAGAGTCCTTCTCCTGGCGCAGGGTGTCGATCTCCCCTCGGATCTGTTGCTGGTTCTGGGCACTACCCTGTCGCAGCTGTCCGCTTTTCTCGGACAACTCCTTCTCCAGATGTTCCAGACGACTTGACACTCGCACAATGTCCTCATTCAGGGCCTGGGGACAGCACCACCAGGGATTAGGGAAGGAAGAAGCACCATCTCACAGGGGGGACAGAACAGGCCCAGCCTACTCATTGAATGTTAAGGAGCAGGTCCTTCCCTCAAAAATACCCCTAATCTAGACGTTTGCTGAGCAGGAGGCCTGACTTTTAGTTCACAGAAGGTTGGGAATTGGGGGCCCGAGAGACCAGAGCATCTGTGCTGGGGCCCTCGGAAACGGCCTGGAGGAGGATGCAGACAAGCAGAGGGAAGAGGCCCTGATGGCAAGAGGGAATACCATGGGCAAAGGCAGAGCCAGGGGGCAGTGGCCTGTCACTGAGATGACTTGGCTGGACTGTGTATGAGAGCCCTGTGAGAAATTAATAGCCAAATTCCAAAAGCCTTTCTGGGAGGCTGATGTGGAAGAAAGTGAGGGCACTAATGGCCAACAGAAGTTACAGATCATCCAGTAGCACCCACACCTATTGGACGTCAGAACTCTCCATGATGACTGGGACAGTGCTCCTGTACTCTCTGCAGCTGCAAACTGCTCAGTAATCTGTCCCAAGTACCACTGCTGGAACAGGCTCTGGATTTGACATATTCCCTGTAATCCTCACAGCTACATTCTGATCCCATTTGACAAAAGGGAACCAGCTCAGAAGCTGAGTTCAAGATGGAGTAATGACGCCAGTGGACCCAGGTCCCTGTGCCCAGGCCTATTTGCCTCCAAAGTTTGGGGAGTCTCTTTCTAGTTGGCCATACCATCACCTATACCTGCACAAGATCCAAATAGGTGATTAATGAGGTGAAATGGATTGTAGGATGGATGCTTGTGTCCCACATATCAGTACCTGTGTCATGAATATCCTAAAGCCCTAGAATAAGATCTTGAGGATCCATAGGACAGAGCTTCACCTGCCTGGACTTACTTGACAAAGACATCACCTAAAACCCCACCTACCTACATCTTACCTGGCAGGGACATCAACTAGAAGATGTTCACCTGTCCAGATCTCACTAATGGGGACATCACTTGGCAGAAACTCACCTGGCAGGGTTATTACCGGGCGGGTCCTCACTTGGCTAAACCTCACCTATTAGGACCTCACCTGGCTGGACCGTAGGCGCTTGCTCTCCAGCCCTGTCTTCTCCTGCATCAGGGCCTCCTTCTTAGCCAGGATGACCTCCCGCTTATGGAGCTCCTCGCCCAGCTCCTCCAGTGCCCGTCGCTGCTGCAGCACCTTCTCCATCTCCTGGTCCAGCCACTTCTTCTGCTCCTCTATCTTCTGAGGGAGAGTGGGGAGGCAAAGAGGGACCTCAGTTCCTAACTCTGGCTGGAGGGCGGCCCTTTGAGTTCCCATGAGGAGATGGCAGACCCAGCAGCCAACCCCCCGGGCAACCAGCCAGGGCTGCCCAGCCAGGCTGCAGAGCTCCTGGGGACACAGGCTCAGTTAGCCCACCTGCTGCTGCTCCAGGCTGACCACGGAGCCGTTACTGCCGCTGCGCCGTTTCCTCTGGAAGGCCGCAATCTCTTCTGTCTTGATCTTCAGGATCTTTTGCTGCTGCTCATGCTTCAGCTCCAGCTCCTGGGGGAGGAAGCCCAATGGGGAGGGGGCGTTCAGGGTACCACGTCCTTCCAGAGCTGCTCAGAGTGATGCCCCAAACCAGCAAGAGTGTCTGCCCCATTCCTGAGACCACCATGCAAGTGTTCCCCAGCAAACAGATGCAAACACCTGTATGCAGGAGCTGCCAGGACCTCCGTGCTTCACCTCCCTGAACTCCCACTTCCTACGTGCTCCTCATTTTCAGAGGAAAAAGCATCTGAGCTACTTTCTGGGGTCACATGGCTGGGAGTGGAGGGAGCAGGTGAGCGCCTGTCTGGGTACCCCAGGCTGAGATTGGCTCTGCTCCTGCTCCAAATAGGGCATCCGCCTGGGCCAGGCTGACCTTGACCCGGTGCTGCCGTTTGTGCATCTCTGTCTCCAGGCGCCGCTTCTGCTCTGTCTCCTCCCGAAGTCGCCTCTGGAGCTGGCCCTGCTGCCGCCGCATGAGTTGCACATTTCTCTCCAGCTCCTGCAGCCGCTTTTCACTCTGGGCTGACAGCGATGCCAGCCGCTCTGTTGCCTGCTTCTTCTCCTTCAATGCCTGGGACCCATACAGACTTCACTGGGCCAGGCACGGGGGCTAGTGCATGCCCAGTGTAGTACCTGGCACTCACCAAGGGTGGGCAGTACTGACGAACAGATGAACAGATAGATGGACACATGGAAGGGGGGAAAGGAGGGGAGATGACAGACTAATAGTGACAAAATACTAATAACAGTAGTATGACATTTACTATGTACCAGGTACTATCTATTGAATGATCCTAACAAGCCTATGAAAACGTATGACCGTCATTATCCCTAGTTTACAGATTAGGAAACTGGAGCACAGAGAAGTTAGGGAACTTGACCAAGAATACACAGCTAGTAAGTAGCAGAACTGGGATTCAACCCCAAGCAGTCCAATTCCAGAGCCCATGTTCTCAACAAGTCTATTTTATTACCTCTTGGACCCCTGCACTGAGAAAGGAGAAATGAATGAGGGATGGATGGATGGAAGGGTAGATGGATAGGTGAGCAGGTCATGTGAAGGTAAAAAATAGGATGAATAGTATTATGGGGTGAATTGTGTCCCCTAAAAGTCCTATGTGGAAGCCCAAGCCTCCATAGCTCAGAATGTTACTATATTTGGAGATAGAATTTTTAAAGAAGTCATTAAGATTAAATGAGGTCATAAGGGTGGGGGCCTAACCCAATAAGATTGGTGTCTTTCTGGGGCTGGGGTTGTGGCTCAGTAGTAGAGCACTCGCCTAGCACGTGTGAGGCCCTGGTTCGGTCCTCAGCACCACATAAAAACAAAGGCATTGTATACATCTAAAAACATAAATATTTAAAATTAAAAAAGATTGGTGTCTTTCTAAGAAGAGGTAGAAATACCAGGAACACAGAGGAGAGTCAGGGAAAGACACAGTGAGAAGATGGCCTTCTGCAAACCAAGAAGAGAGGCCTCAGGAGAAGCCAGACCCATGGACACCTTGATCTCAGATTTCTAGCCTCCAGAGCTTTAAGATTTGTAAGAATTTTAAGAAAGTAAACTTTTGAGCTATAAGAAATAAAACTTCTGAGCTAGGTGTGGTGGTGCACACCTGTAATCCTAGCTACTCAGGAGACGGAGGCAAGATCACAAGCTTGAGGCCAGACTGAGTAACTCAGCAAGACTCTGTCTCAAAATAAAATAAAAAGGGGTGGGGAAGAGCTCAAAGGTACAGCACCCCTGGGTTCACCCCCCGCCCCAACACACAGAAACTGAACTTGTGTTGTTTAAGCCAACCAGACTGTAAATACTATGTTATGCTACTTTAGCAGGCAAATACAGATAGATTAGATAATGCATGAATTGATAAAAGGGAATGGAAGGGTGGTGCATATGTGGATAAATAGACAGTTGATCAATCAATTGATGAAAGGCCAGAAAGATGATGGGTAAAAGGAGTAACATGAACTGACAGGTAGACAGAAAGAGAGGATGGGATGGAGGGGGAGTGAATGGAGTGCTGGGAGGCGACCTGTGGCTGGATGGAGTAAGGGCTGCATAACGCAGGGTAGTTTTTCTTTGGATGCCCACCCCTCACCCTTCCTTGGTCTCCTACATGGTCTTCAGGCAGGACTTGATTCTCTGCCTCTGATGTGTGGAAAACGAAGTCAACCTCAGCTTCTGTACAATACCAGAAGGAGTTAGCCCCAGCAGCCAGGGGCTGGTGCATGGGTTCCAAGCACGCACAGGTTCCACAGTGGGCTTAGGCTCTGGAATCACATATCCTGGACCGAGGGACCCCATCCTGGGAGGTCACTGATGTTCCCATCCTCTACCCCCAAAGGCCCCAACACTGACCTGCACCTGGCTCTGGGCTGCTGCAACCCTCTTGCGGAACTCCTGGAGCCGGGACCGCTCCCCAGCATCCTGGGGCTCCTTGCCCTCCAGCTCCCGAAGCTGCCTCTGGCCTTCGCTCAGCTCAGCCCGTACTCGCTCTGCCTCCTGCTCCAGCTCCCGGATGCGTTGGCTATGCTGGCGGTTCAGGGCCTGGGCCGCCTTTCCTGGAAGAGAGTGGACCACATCAGCACAGGTGACCACTCTCCCCAAACAGGGCCACCAGCTCCTTCCCAAGCCCTGTTGGCCACAACATCTCCATGGG
The DNA here is from genome assembly GCA_025594165.1 of Tamias sibiricus. Taxonomy (NCBI): domain Eukaryota; kingdom Metazoa; phylum Chordata; class Mammalia; order Rodentia; family Sciuridae; genus Tamias; species Tamias sibiricus. The sequence goes on from CM046659.1 coordinate 153,677,758, forward strand.
TTGTACCAAGCCTTTGTCCCACCAGTACTGTGACTGTTTTCTTTAAATCAACTCACTTTTTTTTTTGTATTTTATTAGAGACAGGGTCTCACTGAGTTGCTAAGTGCCTCACCATTGCTGAGCTGGCTTCAAACTCGAGATCCTCCTGCCTCAGCCTCCCAAGGGCTGGGATTACAGGCGTGCGCCACCGCGCCCGGCTCAACTCACTTTTTAAATGAGCCTCATCCACAGCAGTGACCCAAGACAAATACAAGTTAACTAGCTTTATTTTACCTATATGTGCCAAAATAAGTGGGCTGCATAACGCAGGGTAGTTTTTCTTTTTTCTTTCTTTTTTAAATATTTATTTATTTGCTTTAGTTGTATACAATGCAATGCATTTATGTTTATGTGGTGCTGAGGATCGAACCCGGGCCATGCACGTGCTAGGCGAGCACTCTACCGCTGAGCCACAACCCCAGCAGCAGGGTAGTTTTTCTTTGGATGCCCACCCCTCACCCTTCCTTGGTCACCTATATGGTCTCGCCCGTACTCGCTCTGCCTCCTGCTCCAGCTCCCGGATGCGTTGGCTATGCTGGCGGTTCAGGGCCTGGGCCGCCTTTCCTGGAAGAGAGTGGACCACATCAGCACAGGTGACCACTCTCCCCAAACAGGGCCACCAGCTCCTTCCCAAGCCCTGTTGGCCACAACATCTCCATGGGTTGTACCAAGCCTTTGTCCCACCAGTACTGTGACTGTTTTCTTTAAATCAACTCACTTTTTTTTTTGTATTTTATTAGAGACAGGGTCTCACTGAGTTGCTAAGTGCCTCACCATTGCTGAGCTGGCTTCAAACTCGAGATCCTCCTGCCTCAGCCTCCCAAGGGCTGGGATTACAGGCGTGCGCCACCAAGCGCCCGGCTCAACTCACTTTTTAAATGAGCCTCATCCACAGCAGTGACCCAAGACAAATACAAGTTAACTAGCTTTATTTTACCTATATGTGCCAAAATAAGTGGGCTGCATAACGCAGGGTAGTTTTTCTTTTTTCTTTCTTTTTTAAATATTTATTTATTTGCTTTAGTTGTATACAATGCAATGCATTTATGTTTATGTGGTGCTGAGGATCGAACCCGGGCCATGCACGTGCTAGGCGAGCACTCTACCGCTGAGCCACAACCCCAGCAGCAGGGTAGTTTTTCTTTGGATGCCCACCCCTCACCCTTCCTTGGTCACCTATATGGTCTCTTTCTATATGCAGGTTCAAGTTATATAAATATATAAATATAAATATATAACTTGAACCTGCATATAATTAAGCTTCTAGAATTAGGTTCCATTTGCAAGAAATATGGAGGACAGAGGAATAAGTTAAAATGACACCATAAGGAAGCAAACAGACTAACCCAAGATACTTAGGGTCTGGCACATTCTACAGGATGACTGTGAAGAGGTGATAAAAGGGAAACTTCAGAAACCTAAAAAGCAAATATAATATGTGGTGGACCCGATTTGGAGGCTAATTCAAGCAAACCAGCTGTAAAGACATTGTTGAATAATTGAGGGAATGTGCTTATGCCCTGGGAATTAAGAGGACATGCATTTTCAGTGACAGAATGCCTCCCTAGCATGTACAAGGCCCTGCTTTTGATTCTAAACACTGCAGGAAGAAAGAAGAGGACATGAGTTTTGTTAACTATGTTAATGAAATGGCATTATATCAGGTAAAATAATGTCCGAATTTTTAGAGAGATATACTAGAAGGCATAGAGATGAAAGCACATTATGTTTGGGATTTGCTTCAAAATATACCAGCAATAGCTAGGCACGGGGAGTCTTGCTAAGTTGCTGAGGCTGGCCTTGAACTTTCAATCCTCCTATTTCAGTCTCTTGAGTTATAGGGATTATAAGTGTATACCACCCCTGCCTGGTCACTGAGAGCTATTGTAAACACTTTACCTGAACTGACTCGTTTCATTCTCATGATCACCCTACAAAGTAGGTAGTGATGAGAAAACTGAGGCACAGAGGGGCTATGCTACTTGCTCAAGGTCACACAGCTAATAGAGGCTAAGCTGAGTTTCAAATCTAGGCCTTTCTGGTCCCTGCTCCTAACCATCATACTTCTGAACCTTCTCAAAAACAGTACAGGAGAAGTAATAGATAGGAAATCACCTTCAGGTGGGAGACCCACCCCAACGCTCACCCCTTACCTGTGCGGACCAGCTCGCCTATGAGCTCCTCCTTCATGCGGATGTTGATGGCCAGTTCCCGGATCTTCTGCTGGGCCTGGGCCAGCCGCCATTCAGAGGCCATGGCGGCAAGGGCCTGGCGGGTCTGAACTGGGGCCTTGCTCCCACCAACTGCTATAACAGGCAGACTGTCAAGGTCATCACCCAGACTGAGAGTGGGGAAGGGGGCTGCCAGTGATGGTGTGTGGACTGCTCCAGGCTGGCCCACCCAGAACTAGGGAGGAGGCATCAAGGGAGGGGACCCCCTCTGCACACCACCCAGCTTACCTCTGGGCCCTGGGATGGCAGCATCCAGTTCTCCAAGGTGAAGCTCTGGGCCCTTCCTGTCTGGTGGGCTTCCTGGGCGAGCCCCCACCCTCTGGCTCCAGTTGCTGATCCCATTTCTGGAGGGCAGAATGAGGGGTCCCTATTTTCCCTCAAGTCCCTGCCCCAGATTAGCCTCTCTTAGGAGGAGAGGCCTCTGGGCCTTCTAGCCCCCAGAATCAATGCAACCCCAGGATGTAAGTCTGTGAGAATCTAGAAGCCAGGGACAGAGCTCAGGAGGTCCTAGGAACCAAAGACTCCCTTGGAGGCTGAGAAGTAATAGATAGATAGGAAATCACCTTCAGGTGGGAGACCCACCCCAAATCACACCAACTCCAGTGAGACCTCGCAGTGCAGAGCCCACATCCCCTGGCCTGCTTTCCCTCAAGGGCTGGCAAGGGCCATGTAGGTGAGAGCACCTGGGACTTGAGAAGCCTCCCTGGATCCTCACCCAGCCCTGCTTTGGCCCTGAGATAGTCCTTGTCAGGTCAGGTAGAGGGTCCCACTCACCTGCGCTGGTGCAAGGTCTGTCTGGGTGGCTCCTCCTCTTCCTCCACTTCCTCCTCTGATGCAGCTGAAGAGCCACTGCCCAGCCTGTCTGCCTCAGTCAGCAACTCAGCTCCAGCCTCCTTGCCATTTGTCACCTGCTGGAGGGTGGGGGCATGAGGGCAGGAATACCTGCGGGGCATCCTTCGTGAGCCATTTCCCACCCCAAGGCTGTTCCTGCAGTATGCCCTGCCATACCTTAAAGATCTAGTTCAAAGAACACCACCTGGAAGCCTTCCCAATCTCAAGCTGGGGTATCAGCACCCTCCTGCCTCCTCTTTCCCTCCTCATCTCCAGCTCCCATAGCACCTGATTCTCCTCAGGTGACAACCTGCTCTATTTCACAGGTAGATCATTGGCACCTAAATCCTATCGCATTAACAATATCATCCTAGACTGGTGCATATAAAGATTTCCACCCAACCCAAGTCCTCTCAGACCTTTAGAGCTGAGATGACCTAGAGCTAGAGTAGACTTTGTCAAAAAGGCCCTAAGTGGGCTGGGATTGTAGCTCAGCGGTAGAGCGCTCACCTAGCACGTGGGCGACCCGGGTTCGATCCTCAGCACCACGTACAAATAAAATGCATTGAATAAAACACATTGTGTACAACTAAAAGCAAATAAATAAAAATATTTTTAAAAAAAGGCCCCAAGTGGCAGGACGAGAAGCAGGAGACCAAGACTCAGGGAGAAAGATCAAGGCTCATGGAAGAGTTAACTTGCAAAGACAACCATTCAAAGACAGAGGGGGTGGCCTCAAAGTGATGACCTCTTCATCTCCAGGGTGAGCAAGCTTTCCACACAGTGCCAGAAGCCAGAACTTCCTCACTCCAAGCAATGCCCAGTAGCACTGGACCCTTCTGAGAACCCCTACACTGTCACCCAAATCTTGGCCTTTCCTCTAGGGACAGCTGAAAGAGGCACCTTATATCTCACAGCTGGTCCCATGGAAACATGGGTGAGGGACATGTGCCCCCGCATTGTCCTTCCCCTGGCTGACCAGTCCAACCAGGCCCAGCAGACACCCTGCCTCACCACCTCCTCACCTCGCCCCACTGCTCAGGGCCAACTTCATCTCCAGGAAGGCAGGCAGGAGGCACCATGCCCAGCACATGTGTGTGGGCACCCCCCAGAGGGGCTGTGTGAGGCCGAGGAACAAAGGACCCAGGAGGCAGGCCCTGAAGGATCCCTGAAGCCCCCCAGCCAGGCCGCACCAGTTCTAGCCGCAGACGCAGTTCCACCATCTCCTCCTGCTGCTCACGTAGCCGATCACTCTGCAAGACATGTCCAGGTGCTGACAGGTATCCAGGATGCCAGGGGAAGGGATGCTCACTGACAGGCATAAGTGCAGGAAACTGGACAAGTCTAAGACCAGACCCCCTCCCCAATAAAACTGAAGAAGTCCAAATCCCCCTGACCACCACCTTCCCATATCACCCACCCACTGCATTCCCAGAGACTCCAGCTCTAGACCCACCTTGTCCCACCCTCTTCACATTCATACCATGTCAGCCCTCCACTTCCAACCCTCTGCCACCAGAGGGTGCCAGGCACAATGCTGATCTGGTTAGGTTTGGCTCTAAGGTGCACACTGCTGCCACTCAGGTCCCACCCTCCATCCATGCTCACAAGGACCCAGCAAAGGTGCTCTGCTGGGCAGTTCCAACACACACCCACACTTCCATTCCTCACCTCCACACTTTGGCTCATGTTGTGACCCCATATCTCTACACTGTCCCTCCACTCCTGCCCACCCTCTTCCCTACTGGGAAACTCAGGTCAGACTTCCTCTACTCCCTCTCCCAAGAAGCCATCCCTACACCGTGGAAGGGCATTGTCCCACCTGAAGTTTGTACTGTTCCATGGCATCCTCCAGTGCAGCTAGAAAGTCCCGGTTCTCCTCCTCCAACCGTGCCACCTGACTCTGCAGGTTCAGCAGCTGCTGTGCCCCCTCATCTTCCTGTGGAGCAAGGGGGAAGTTTTTAGGGGCCAGACCTGGCAAGGAGCTGGCACACCCTGGCTCTTTCTCTGCCCTGCTTCCCTACTACAACTTCCCACTCTGTTCCGAGGTCTGCCTGCAGTGCAATGGGGAATCTAGACCCACTGGTGGGGAAGGCACCCTAGATCCCACCTGGCAAGCCATTTTGGGCCACCTCCTATTATTGTTAATTATATTTTCATTAATATTAGTGTTATCAGATACGACTTATCCTTGGACAGTATGCTAGGCACGTGTCATACCTTCAGTTCTTACATAGTACCAAGGACATAGTACCAAGTTTATCCCCATTTTACAGATGGAGAAACCCAGAGGCTCAGCGAGGTTAAAAAAGTAACAGGAGGCAGAGGCACAACTGGCTGTCCACAGACACTCTTCCTCCTCAAACCCTTTCCTAATCACACCTGGCTCTCTGCCGCCTTTCGCTCTCCAGGTCCCTGCGCCACCTGGTCCTCTGCTGAGGCGCTTTCGATGCCGCTGTCGGGCCCAGAAGAGGAACTAAGGGCGCTGCGCTCGTCCTCCACCGCACACAGCCAGTCGCGCACCTTGCGCGCGGCGGCGCCAGGCAGACCAGGCTCAGCCTGCAGCTCCCGCAAGAGGCTGTAGGCGGCGTTGGTGCGCGCCCGATAGCGTGCGCACTCGGCGCCCAGGCGGGCGGCCGCCGCTGCGGAGCAGGCTGCGGGGCCAGGCGCACGCCGCCGGCCGCGGTGGATGATGCGCGTCTCGGAGCGGTGCCGTGGTGGCCCCCGTACGCCCGCCGCCGCCTCTTCCGGGGCCCGCTCGGCCTCCGGCCGCCAGTTGACCATAGCGCGGTTGCGGATGTTCTGGGCGCGGCTGGCGTAATTGAGGGTGTTAAGGGTCTCGTCGAAGTCGGAGGAGGAGGGGCTGACGCAGGCGATCATCACTGTTTTGGCGTTCCCGCCCAGCGAGTCTTTGAGGATCCTGAGGACGCAACGGTGAGGGTCAGGGTCTCATCGCTCCAGGGCTGGAAAGCCAGACCTAGAAGCCGCTCCTGAGCGTGGCTCCTGTGGGCAGAGCCCTCCGACTGCGCTTACCAGTGCGCCCCAGAAGTCAGGGAAACCCACTCCTATTGGTGGGTTCAACACCCCTACCCCAGGGTAGATAGGTGCGCCTGCTCACCGAGTGATCTTGGAGTCGCGGTAGGGGATGTGGCTGCCTCGGCGCTGGGGGTCCCCCAAGGCGCTGATGACATTGCCCAGCGCCAGCAGGCTGCTGTTGATTTGGATGCTCTCCTTGAGCCGCTCGCCGGTGCTGCCTGTTTTGAGGACCCTCTCCGAGCCCGCCAGATCCACGAAGTGGAACTTGGAAACAAGCAGCTGGCCTGCTGCAGGTCGGGGCAGGCGGCTGGGGGCACGCCCCCCGCTGCTCCAGGGTCACGGTGAAGACAGTGTGTGAGCGGCTGGAAAGGCGGTTCAGGTGCGTGGCCCCTGTGTGGCGCGCTGCGTTGCCCATCTCCAGGAGGCTCAGCACCTCGTCCAGGCCCTCCACGTCCACCTCCTTCACCCCACACAGCACTGTGGGCACACAAGACTGTAAGCTCGGTGCAGAAGCAGCCTAGGACTGACCAGCCAGGAAGGCAGGCAGAGCCTAATTTTCCTGACCCAGCCCCCCACCCCCATGTCCGGGGTCTTGCCCATCCTGTTCTGGATTTGGGGGGACTCCAGCTTCCCCCATGCCTATATTAATGCCTCTCACATCTGACCTCTCTGGAGACAGGGGAAACTAAAGCAAAACCATCCAGGGCTTGGGTGGCCCTTAAGGAGGAGCCCCTCCCTGACAGGTGAGTGATGCCCTGAGAGCAGCCATGCCATATGCCCCACTCCCAGTCAGTGGAGGACACCAGGGTTCCTCACCAATATTCCCCCGATCATCTTCCCGAAGCTGGATGTCACGGCTAGCAGTGCCCACCTCCAGCAGGTCTCGGAACTCCTCCTTATACACTTCCAGGTAGGACACGTGGACCAGACAGTCCAGCAGGTCGTTCTCATCAATAAGCTTGAAGGCCTCGGCCATGGCCCTTGGGATGATGCCCTGCTCATCCTCATGCAGGGAGGCTGGGGAGACACCATAGGACCTCCTACCACTATGCCTTCAGCTGACATGGCCCAAGGTCCTTAGGTCCCTGCCAGCAGCTGGAGGATGGGGCTCCAGCATGGGGAAAACAGTGGAAGAGACCAGCATGGGAGGGGCAGCCTGAGGTAGGCCATGGTCCAGGGTGGTCAGGAAGAATTACAGAATTCAAAAGTTGGAAGCAACCTTTCATGGTTTAATCAACCTCTTTTAAGATGTAAGCATCCCCTTCGCTACCTCCCTGATAATCAGATATCCTTGGCTTGGTTACTTCCAGGACAGGGAATTCATTACCATAGTCCATGCTCAGTTAACTAAAGGAACTACTAAATATATCTCCAGGAAGTAATTGGAGTGTTCATCCTAGGGTCCAATAGGAGATCTGATTGAATATACTATATTCATAACAGAATACCAGGCCATTTAAAAAAATAGCCAGGTGCAATGACACACATTTGTAATCCCAGTGACTCAGGAGGCTGAAGAAGGAGGATTGCAAGTTTGAGGCCAGCCTCAGCAATTTAACAAGATCATGTCTCAAAATAAAAAATAGAAAGGACTGGGGATATAACTACTGGGTAGAGCACTTGTTTAGCATGAGTGATTCCCCAGAACCACAAAAGAAAAAATTAAAGAATATTTAATGATACAGAGAAATGTTCATGATACATAGGTATCCATATAGACATAGATATAGATTTAGTCTTGGTTGGTTGGTTGTTCTTCAAAGTACTAGGGATAAAATCATGGCCTTGGGCACACTATGTACACATTACCACTGAGCTACACCTCTGGTCCTATGATATATTAGTAAGAAAATGGAACAAAATATCAAAGAATGGGCATTAAATAATCAGTTTTTTAAAAAGTAAAAGTATAATAATTTTCTCAGAGTATTGGCATGGGTGAATGATTTTTGAAAGGCAATTATCAAGTAAGTTAATTTGTGCAAGTGTATTCCTGCATTTTCCAGAGCAAACAAGTATGCTTTTGTTAACAACTATGTTCTGAATATTTGTCCCGCCGAAATTCATGTGTTGACATCCGTACCCTCAATGTCTTAGTCTTAGGGAGAGGTGCCTTTGTGAGGTGACTAGGTCATGGAACACAGCCCTCATGAATGGATTCAGTACCTTAATGAAAGAGACTGGAGAGAGACCCTTTCTCTCTTTTACCATGTAAAGTTGTTAGAAAGAAGGAAGCTTCCTTCTCTCATGAAGAAACTTCCCCTCAGTTCTGTCAGGACTTTGATTTTGAGACTTCCCAGCCACCAGAACTGTGAGATATCAATTCTATTTATAAGCCACCCAGTCTGTGATATTCTATTATAGCAGTCCGAAGGCACTAAGACAGTAACCTAAGAGAAAACAGTCTATGTTACTCAAAAGGGGACAGTTCCTTCAATGGGCCCATAGGGACTTTCTCAAAACTGCTCCAGAGCCTTACTGAACCAGCTTGCAATCTTCTATGCAACAACCAAAGCACTTCTCTTCCAGGACTGAATGCAGATTCCTGACCCTCAGCAGCCATCCTGACAACCTCCAGAGACATGCCAACTTCCCATGCCCTGCCTCTGCTGAGTTCCCCAGAGCCAGGCTGTATGGCCACATTTCACTTCATCCTGCGAAATACACTTGCCTCCAAAAACCCTTCCTTCCTATCCAGCCCACTGATATGGCTGGTCCCACCTTGGGCTACAGATCTCTGTCAAGGAAATCTGTATTCCCTCCCCCAGTATCCTCACCTCCAACAGGGAGAGCAGGGGTAGACATGGATGCCCTTCAAAGTGGGCATAGGGTCACCAGCACAGTTACTCACCCACACTGGCCTCTCCCATAGTATAGGTCTTCCCGGAGCCTGTCTGACCATAGGCAAAGACAGTGGCATTGAAGCCTTCAAAGAAAGCCTCCAGGAGGGGCTGCACACAGGCTTGGTACACGGCCTCTTGCCCAGCATCTTCTGCTAGCACCACATGGAAGCCAAAGTGGCGGTCACGCCCCAGGGTGACTCGACCATGCCCTGGCTCCACCTTCAGGCAGCTCTGATGCCCATGCAACAGCTCCTTGGGTAGCAGTGGACGGACTCGCAAGGCCACCCTCACAGGGGCCTCCTCAGCCCCTGGAAGCCTTGGGGCCTCCAGCCCCATATTGATGGAGGGCTGCTCCCAGACCTGTGGAGAGAATGAAAAGCCCTTGCCATTAGTGCCTGTACTCCAGGAGCTAGACTCACACTGCAGGTGATCTGGTACCAAATCAGGCAGCTCCTGACCTTGGAGGGATGGTGTGTGGGTGGGGTGGTAGTCAAAACTCAGAACATCCTCTGTGCCCAACCTGGTGCCCAAATGCTGCAAGAACTATTATATAGTCTTATACAGTAACATCTCATGGCTCCCATCACTGGCAAAACAAGGCCTGGACTACTCCACTTGATACCCAGGGGCTTCTGTGTTCCAGCTGCACCCTTCTGTGATCTTATCACAGAACAATGTACATGTGTGAATATACACTCACTAAGCACACTCAGAGTACCACACTGCACCAGGGAAGTCCTCCCCCTAAACACTCCCTGGGTTTCCCATGGTCTGTCTTTGTCCCATTACCAACCCCCCACCTTATTCTAAAAAGCCAACAGATCTTTCAAGACCAACCTCCCACCACCAAATCCTGTCAACTCCATCTCCTACATAGCTCTTGAGTTCATCTGCTCCTCTCCACCCTTTTGCCAAAGCCCAGGTCTTGCCACTAACGTCTTTATGGGCAGACTTTTACCAGCCTTCCCTCTTCCTTCTGTTTCCCTGTTCCCTCCAACACGCCAGTAGGAGGGGGCATCTTCCCAAAATGCAAAGGCAGTCAATCATGTCACTCCCCTGCTTAAACCTGACCCCCCAGAAAAGGCTTCCCACTGCCCCTGGGATTCAACTTTAACAGGAAAGCAATCAATAAATCAAAGGTATGCCTTAAAACAGGTATTGCCTACTTTAACTACTCAGCTCCTTGAACCCAACCTCAAAACCACTCAGTATTATCAAATCTCCTCATTTCTCCACGTTTTGGCTGAGCCCACCTTCTTCAGAGGTCAGGGAAACTCCTCTGCTCTGTGCCCTCACAAGCACACACAGCTTCCCTGGTGCTGCCCCCACCGGCCACTGACCACACGATGCAATTGCCAAATTACCGGCGTGTCTTCTCCACCGTCCAGACTAGGAGCTGGAAGGCAGGGCCCCTCTTTGTCCCCTTTGAGCTCTATCACCAGCACCCAACACAAGGTCCAGTACTGCCCAATAAACAGTGATCAATCCTCATCTAAGGAACTATCCCCATTCTCCCTCCTCTTATTGCATTTTTCAATCCCCCAACCCTGAGCAGAACACTTTGTTATTTACTATTTAGCCTCTCTCCGCACGTGTAATCCAACCATTCCTTCATTCAATCATTGGGTGACCAGCCCTGGGCACACCCGTGGTGACTCTGCCTCGCAATACTGTGGGATCCTCCGCGCCCTCCCCCCATTCCGTGGGGTTTTCGAACCTGGAGTGGTCCGGGCTTCCCAGGATCCCTGCTAGTTGCACAATGCTCCGCGCCCGCAGGAGCCGACTACTCCACCCGCTCCGGAGTCTGCGGCACCGGGCAGGCGCTCCCGCAAAGTTTGAAGTTTGAAGAAGTTATCACAATTGGGGCCCGGGCCCTCGCAGCCTCGGCGATCGCTCCCCGGGCCAGGCCTGAGATGCCAGTCTCGGCCCTATACTTAGGGAAGGAGGATGCCCGCCCACCAGGGAAGGGCTTCCAGGAGCCGGGTGGGGAATCTCCAGCCGTGCGGGTCCCAGTACCACCCGCCCAGGCCGGCGCAAGGGGGAGCCAACGCGCCTACCCCGTCCCCCGGTCCTCGCCTTCCAGCCACGCCGGGGCCCACACCCACCTGCTCGGGTGCTTGGGCAGTCTGGGCAGCGCAGTCAGGCTCCACGCCCCACAGCGGCGCGTTCCGATGCCGTCATCGGGACCCCCGCCCCCCAAAACATCCCTCCTCTCACCCGCAACTCCGCCCGCCCAGGCTCTCGGGGGCGGAGGCGGGAGCCCAAGGCGCCGCCGAGTCGGCCGCAGTCAGGCTGGGCGGGACCCGAGCGGCGGGAGGGGGGCGGGCCGGTGCCCGAGGGGCGGGGCTGGAGAAGAAACTAACAGCCTCAGAGGTCCTCCCCTGATCTCCTAGAAGTCAAGTCTCCAAACTGGACGCCAGACTCGGCTCAGGGTCCCCTCTACACGCATCTCTGTTTTCTGCTCCCAAACAGGGGGAATGGGGTGCACAGAAACCTCCATCTCCCACATTTAAAAAATACTAGTCTTCTCACATTTTAGCATTCCTGAAATTGAATTGCATTTGAGGTTCCTGTCAAGGGAAACTTGACACCAGGAGAGGTCATAAAGGGTGTTCACATGTACAGCCTTAAGGAGATGCTATCTTCAAAAAGCCAAAAAAGATCCCTCCAAGGGACTGTTTTCATTGGGAACAACATACATTGTCGAATTTTGATTAAAATCTGGAAAGAGGACTCAGGGGTGGGGTACAGCACTTGCCTAGCATGCAGGAGACCCTGGATTCCATCCCCAGCACTGCAAAAACCAAAGCTCTGGAAACATATTTGTCACTTAAAATATAACTAGAGAAATTGAACTCTAATGTAGTGGTGAAATTTAATTTATTATGTATATAAAAGATTGCCTGTCATAGATAGACAGTATAATTAAAGGGTGTAGAAATTGCCAGCTCTCTTCAGATAGAACTATATTAGGAAAACTTCAACCTCAAGTAACCACAAGTTAAAATGACTTTAACAATAAGGCCATCCATCATCTCACAGTTAGCTGAGAGGAGAGAGGAGGGCTCCCATGCAGGTTGAGTCAGGGGCAACATTGCCAGGACCTGGCCCTTTCTTTCCCTTTCTCTCTCTCTCTCCCCCCCCCCTTTCTTTTTGTACTAGGGATTGAACCCAAGAGTGCTTTACCACTGAACTACATCCTCAATCTTTTAAAATTTTTTTTTTTTTTAAATTTTGAGACAGGGTTTCACTAAGTTGCTGAGGCTGGTCATGAACTTGCCATCCTCCTGCTTTGCACTCCCACATTGCTGGGAAGATAAGTGTGTGCCACTGTGCCTGCTGAACCTGGGTCCTTCTTCAACTCTCCTTTTTGCCATCACCTTCAGACACAAACCATCCAAAGGTAAAATTAAGCATTGTGTCTTGCTTTTTTGATCAAGGGATCCTTTCCTATGAACCATTTTCTTTCACATCTTGTATGCCACCTGGCTTGAACCTGTTCACCCCTGAGCTAACCACTGGCAAGGGGATGGCATTGTTGTAATTGGCTTGCAGAATCCTCAAGACCATGTGGATATTGGGAAGTCATCACAATGTCCACAACCACATGCTAAAATTTTCAAATAGGAGAGCCTGGCCACCTAATGGGCATATCATGAAGGAATGTCATTTGGGTACCAAATATGTATCTGTTAGAAATTGCAGAAGCTGTGGCACTTTCTATTGAATAATTCAATTAAAGAGAAACTAAAAATTCAAGCAATTTGGAAAAGCAGATGCAACCCCAGTTTCTCTGACATGCTATAGAGTTACACCATAGTCCCAAATATTCTAAATCAGTTGGAGGCCTGAACAGGAATGGTACAGAGCAGCCTGCCACCATGATGACCAAAGGGACTGTTCAAGACTCTGAACTTAATGAAACCAAGCACTAAACTTGAATTTTTATGCACATAAATGTTACAAAAGGTGTTAATAATGAATGAAAATCACATTTCAGAGGAGTATATTATAATTATCATTACACGTATAGTAATTAAGTAGTTGAGAAAATAAAAACATTTATATTACAATACAATTTTTAAAGAATTTTGTAGTGCTAGAGTTTTCTGGAACTATCAATATGAATTCATGACTTTAGAAAGTACTACGCTTTTCCTAACCCTTAGACATGAGTATGTAATGCTTTTATGTCTATCACCAATACCCACATAGAAAAATCTGGTATGCATACTCCAGTGTCCAAATTTTGGGTTGTATCTCTATTCTGCATTAAAAATAATTGGTTCCAATTATTAGGTCAAGAACTAGAATATTTGGGGGTGTGGGTCAGAAAATTCAGATGTTTTCAAAATGTGGGTTATGTTCCTGAAAGGACAAAGTCCCCAAATAAAAGGGGTTCCTACAAGTAATAATATGGGCATTAAAAGAGCAAATAATAATTATAGGTAACTGAAACAAGTTGAGTCTATAGAAATTCCTTTTGTGGAGTTTGGTAAGCTGATTTTATTATTCATATGGAAAAGCAAAGCATCAGAAATAGCAAAACTGCAGATGGGCAGTGTGGGGGGAGTTGCTCAAGCAGGTAAGAAAATATATTTGAAACTATTGTAATTCAGATTATGTGTTAATGCCACAGAAACAGGTGAATCCATGTTTGGAAGCTTAGATTTATGACAGAGGGTGCAGTGCTGATTAGTAGAAAGTTGGACTATGCAATATATGAGGCAGAATCTGGTCTGTGGTCTTTAACTAGATGCAAGAAAACATTATTCAGGAAAAGAGCAGTGGTACATGCCTATAATTCCAGCTACTCAGGAGGCTGAGGCAGGAGGATCACAAGTTTGAGGCCAGCCTGGGCAACTTAGCTAGATCCCATTAAAAAATAATAATAATTGAAAGAGAAGGGAATGTAGCTCAGTGGTAGAGTGCCCCTGGGTTCAATCCTTAGTGCTGGAAAAATAGATATATTATTCAGGCATTAAACATCAATAGATCAGAACCTTCCAGCTGACTTCCAAGAGTACTCTTAAATTTCCTGCAGTTTTAAGTTAGGGAGAAACTAAAACTTCAAAGCAAGAAGGAAGGGTAAAGACAATCAGTTCTCCACATGGATGAAAAAAAAAATGGATCTCTACTTAAATCATACCAAAAAAGTAATTAAATGTAAAAAGCAAAACTTAAAAATATTAGAAGAAAATACAAAGGAATATTATGATGACTTCATGTCATGGAATAGTTTTTTTTTTTTTTTAAACATAGCTCAAAATTGCAAAGGAAAAAGGAAAAGGAAATGACAATTTTACTAGGCTAAAACTAAGAACCTCTGTTCATTGAAAGAAACCATGAAAAGATAATGACAGCTGGAAGAAGATACACTTATAGCTAATAATGGATAAGTGTCCAGAAAATATAAAGAACTTCTGAGAATAAGAAAAGTTACCAGTAGAAAGATGCTCAAAAGTTTTGACAGATACTGTACAGAGGAGAAATACGAATATTCAAGAAATTATGCAATGTTCCATATCATTGCTCATCAGGGAATTAAATCCATGTTGAGAATTTATATTCACCAGATTTTTTAAAAAAGATAAAATGAGACAATATCAAGTTTGGGTGAAGACATTGAATGGTAAGAATGTAAGTCAAAACAACATCCTGGAGGACAATTTATCAATTGTTAATGATGCACATACTTGAATTCTTCTCCTAGCCAATTCCCTAAGAAACTCTTAAAAGAAGATTTATTGCCACAGGGTATGTAATAGATAAAAATATAGAAACAATTCAAATGTCTATTGACAGGAGACTGGTATGGTAGAGATTTCAAGTTGCCCTCTAATCTTCCTTTTAAGACTCCTGATTTTTTTTTTCTTCTCTTTTCTTTTTTTTTTTTTTTTTTTTTTTTTTTTTGTACCAGGGATTGAACTCAGGGGCACTTGACCACTGGGCCACATCCCCAGCCCTATTTTTGTATTTTATTAGAGACAGGGTCTCTGAGTTGCTAAGTGCCTCACCATTGCTGAGGCTGGCTTTGAACTTGTGATCCTCCTGTCTCAGCCTCCCAAGTGCTGGGATTACAGGCATGCACCACCACACCCAGCAGGACCCCTGATTTTTAACTAGCTCCATAGCCACTTCAAATGAAAACTATATTTCTCAGCCTCCTTTTTCCACTAGGTGGGGCCATGTGACTATTGGGCAGAAGCCCAATAGGTTATGAGTAGGAGTGTGGTGAATTGGAGGTGCATTTTGTAAGCTGGAATACAGGGCATGGGGTATTCCTCTGGAGAGGGACCCTGAGCGTCCCAGGGTGAAGTGGAGGTCTTTCCTGAGTCATGAGTTACCAAAGATACTGAGTGTGAATATGACTTCACATCCACTTGACCAAGAAGGCTTATTACCATGACGATGCCTCCAAGAACAAAGAAAAGGCCCCCAACAGGTTTAGACCCAAAGAAGCAAATTTCTGCAATTTGAAGGAGGTACTTAGCAGGTATTTTGTTCTTGTTTCTGGCCAGAATCAGGACACACAAAAAAGAGACTTTTATAACATATACTGTTTCCTGTGCTGTCCTAGTCTATCTACTGGCCCTCAAAATCCCAGCTGAGGTCCAGGGCTGGGTGAGGGATCTGGGCCTGGAAGGCAGGCATGTTAACAACTGCAGCCCTGCCCAGGCCCCAGCTCTCATGAGTTACTGAGAGGGTGGCTTTTCTGCCTTCGTGTATATGGCCTAGCAAGAAGGACCATGGAACTATGGAGAAGTGGATAGCTATGAGTGTTTCCAGAGCCCCAGGAGAAAAGCACCATGGATTAATGAGGAGCTGGATGGTTAGTTCTTCTCTCTGCACTTCCAGGCCTGATGTCTCCTTTGCAGCAGATGCCCTTGGAGCCTTGCCAGAGGTAGGCTGGACTCTGCCTTTGCAGCCCTGTCATATCAGCATCGAAGGGTCCCCTTGTCAGATCCACACCTCCCTGCCCCACAGAGAACTGCTGCTGCTTGCGAGATATATGGTGGGATGGGAGGTGTCTGGTCATGTCCACATGTATATGTCCACCAGCTACTCCCTTGTCACCATTCTTGGCATCCTAAGACTCCAAAACTACGGATGGAAGCATGTGACTCATTATACCAAAGATCTGCCAAGGCCCCAGAGTCAGTTTCAGGGAGCTGGGCTCTCGGGTATGCAACAGAGTAGGGTTCAAGAGGGTTCTTATGAGTGGAAGAGGATTCATAGGGGATTGATGTATATCTATGGATATCTAAAAGGAATGGCAGACAAAATTATCTGTGCACATTTCTGTAGCTGCAGATTAAAATAACTAGGAAAATAGGGTTTTGTTTGGAAGGCTACTTGACATTATCTATCAATATTTAAAAATTCACATACCCATATAATTTATGCTATAGATATATCCACACATGTCTACAACACTATTTTGGTGATGCTGGAAATCAAACACAGGGTCCCAAGCATGGTAAGCACTCATTCTACCTCTGAGCTACATCCCCAACCCTACATGAGACAATTTTGATAGGGATATTTATTATAGCACTGATTGCTACTGCAATTGCACTATTGATATTGCAAAAAAATTGAAAACAACCCCAAAGTCTGTCATTAGGGAGCTGTTAAATCAAATGTGGAAGAATCATGTTATAAAGTACTTACCATTAAAAAGAGCAATAAGGGTATATGATGAGGATACAAAAAGATCTCCAAAATGTATGTTCAGTGAGAAAAGAGAAAAGCACTTGAGCATACTATCCCACAGCTTGTATAAACAAAGGTGGGGGTATATGCATATGCTTTTGCAGTGCACAACATAGAACTGGAAGGATACATGAGAGAACCAGGGGATTCAGAGAGGAAAACATACAGCATTTTGCAATGTTTAAATTTTTAAATTATATTTATATACTTCCTAGATTTACCAAGTAGTAACATTTCCCAAAACAGAGTCTGGAAAGAACAGTGGCTATAGAGTCCATATATATGGTCTATATGATATATAATACGTGGGGTGGAAGGTTAACATTGTAGTCCCCTAGCATTCAGAAGTGGCTATGCAAGTGGAAGTCAATAATGATGCAAATGGAAATGTGGCTGTGAGCAAGAAGGTGGCACTACAGAGGACAGATCCTACACTTGGCCTGTGTCCTCAAAAACTGATGCCAATATTTTAAATAAATACACAGAGCTTTTGTACCTGATTGTTGTTCCCTTCAAAGTAGTTTGCTGAGAGCCTAGACAATCAGAGGATCTCTGAGCTCAATGCTAAAAGTGTGTCAAGAACTACTGTCAAGAACACCACATCAGGGTGGTGACATTTTTACTCATTTGGTAGCATTTTTACTCATTTGTCCGCAGAGGAGGGAGCTGAATTTTGGAAACAGTTAAATGTCATTTGTCCACAAATTCCATTTAAAAAGTGAGAGATCAAGTTAAACAATTACTTTTTTGGTTAAAAAAAAAAAAAAAATAATGAATGAAAAGAAAATCAGAGCATGCTGTTGCTCTGGTGCCCCTTAAAAATCTGCTCTGATGATCAAGCCCCAAAAAGGATGCTTTAAAAATGATGTGTGCCTTGGCAGCACGGTTGGGGTGAGGTTCGGGCTCCCAGGAGGACTTCTCTGAAGGAGTCAACGCTCACTGGGAAGTGTAGGTTCTGAGGATTTGTTAGAGAAACCCGCCCAAGCCCAGGGTGACGCGCCGTTTTGGGGCGGGGCGCCGGCTTCGGGGCTCAGCTCTTCTTGCGCAGCTGGCTGTACTGCGCGCGGCCCAGGATGGGCTCCATGACGCTGGGCCGGAAGAAGCTGTCGCTGACCCTGCGCTTTGGCTTCTCGCGGGGCATGGCCAGGAAGCCGCAGCGCGGTGGGAAGGGCGTCTCGAACTTGTCCTCCAGGCTGGGTCCCCGCACGCTACGAAGGCTGCCGCGGGGCTGCGCCAAGCGCGGCGCTGCGGGCTCGGGGCTGGTAGGGGGCGCCCCAGAGCCCTTGCGCTCCGCCTCCCGACGCTCCATCTCGGCTGGGGGGTTGTCGATGTTTTGGAATTCACTCTCAGGCTCCATCAGAGACAGCCTGGGAAGCTGAGAACCCGGCAGCCTCATTAGTATCCCTAACTGGCCCTCGTCACTACGCCTCGGACCCAACACCCCTTCTGGGTTCCTCGCCTTCATTCCCCCAGGAGTGGCCACAGGCCTGAATGTAAGGCAGCAGGATGGGGGTCACCGGGGTGACCCCTGAGGTTCCGACAACTCTGATCTCCATCAGCCAGTCTCCTCAGGCAAGGCAAGCCATGTCTCCAATGTTTCCAGACCCCTTGGACTTTTCTAAGGGGGACCCTCAAGGGGAAGTCAGTGTCTTTAGAAACCCTCCCTTGGATTAGATCTATAGGCTGAGCGCAACCCACACATTGACCCAGCCAGGGTCAGGGTACCTGCCTGGGCATGTTTGGGGCCCAAGGCGAACAAGCTGTCTGCCAATCCCCACTGAACGCTTCTTTGTGGGAGTGACTAAGTAACCCAGCCCCTGGCCAGCTCGAAGGGTATATACCTCCTGCCCTGCCCAGCCCTCTTTGCACCTGCTCAATTTTAACTTGCACTGGGAAGGGGCCTAGAGGCTCCCAAAGGGATGGCATTGGTATCCCTTGGGTTTTTCCTGTTGGGATAGGTGATAGAATTGGGATTGGGCCAGCTGCTGTCCTCCCAGCAACTCTGCTGCCAGTGGCATGCAAATCTGTCAGGTCCTTCAGTTGGTAGCTAAGGGGTGAGGGTTGAGCCACTGGGAATCCTTAGACTGATAGTGAAAATTCTCTACTGGTGAAAGAAGGGGGCCTGTCAGGGAGAGCCCTCTGGTCAGGGCCCCTAGGCCTCTATATTCTTGGGTTTGGGAAAGGCCTTGGTATGTCAAAATGTTTCTGGGGCAATGAGAATTGGAGGGGTTCTCCAGGGATGGGCGAAAGGTGGGAGGCTGCAGCATGTCAGTCAAATCTCCTTTATCTCTCCTCTCCAGGCCTTCCTGGGAGAGAGAGGTTAGCCCTGGATGGGACTCACCGGCACATAGTGCACCACTGTGTCCACCACGTTGTCAGTAACACCCTTCAAGGCATCTGATAAGGACATGGCCCTCCCCTTGGTGGAGGAGACAGCACGGGCTGGTGTGAGGTGCAGTATCCTCCCTGCTGTGCCCAGCACAGCCGCAGGTGCCCATGTCACAGCTGAAATGGTGCTCTGGAGAGTCTTCTGCAGGGTGTGTGCCACACTGCCCAGGAGGCCTCTGGAGCTGGGCAGGGCTGCTTCCTGAGGACCAGAGCAGGGTCAGCACCTCCTACAGTGGCTCTCCTGACCCTTCCCCTCTCCATCAACCCCAGAACTAGAGGGGAAAGAATGTGAACATCAAACTGAAAAATTTTTATGCCTGGCTGTATAGCCTTGGGCAAGTCATTTCCCCTCCAGTTTCTTTTTTCTTTTCTTTTCTTTCTTTTTTTAAAGTATTGGGTATTGAACCCTGGGGAGCTGTACCGCTGAGCTACATCCCAAGCCCTTTTATTTTATTTTACTTTATTTTGAGACAGGGTTTCACTAAGTTGCCAATGCTGGCCTTGAACTTGCAATCCTCTTGTCTCAGCCTCCCAAGTCACTGGGATTACAGGCATGCACCACTACATCCAGCTTCCCAGTTTCTTCATCTGCAAAATGAGAGAGTAATCTCCGCCTTGCCTCTCTTAGGGGGTGTTGCAAGGGTCAACTGAGTGACATGGAAAAACTTGTGCATTTGAGGGTGGGAGGAGAGTGCTGTACCTATGTACTCTGTCCCTGGAATGGGGACAGAGACCTTTACTTCACCCTGTGTCTCTGCTGTTCGCTCCCATGTGGGTTGTGGGGCCTTCGGGTTCCTGCTCTCCTCCTCACCTCACTGAGCTTGTTCTCCTCAGCCTCTGATTCTTCCTCCTCCTCCGTCTCCTCACCCTCCGTGTCTGTCTGGTCATCGTGGTCCTCATCCTGAGCAGCGGCGAGGTTGTGCAGCCAGGGCACTCGCACTTCACTCTGCCTCCGGGACACCACCTGTGTGGCCATTGATGCACCCCACTGGGCCAGGCTACTCTGAAGGAGAGATGGCAGCAGATGGCTGACCTAGCAGCCACTGCTAAAGGTGGAGGGGAACCCCAACAGCCAGAGTCCCTTCCCCCAGGGCCAGAGGCAGAGTGGTAAGCCACTTGGTCCCAGCAGACATTTCTCAACACTTTTATTGAGGGTAACTTACACCATTGAAGAGCACACATCTTTAGCATACACTTCTATGAACTGTTATAGGTACACGTCTGTGTAACTACCATAGATGGATAAAGACCATTTCAACACCTCAGAAGACCACCCAGGGCCCAGACTTAGTTTACCATAGTCCTCTAAGAGTGACCACTGTTCTGATCTCTATCACCATGCATTTGTTCCAGCAATTTTTTTTTTCTTTTTGGTGCTGGGATTGAATCCAGGGCCTCATCATGGTAAGCTCCTGCTATATCATTGAGCTACCCCTCTGACTTCCATGCTATTTTGTGGAGGAGGGTACCAGGGATTAAACCCAGGGGCACTTAACCACTGAGCCACATTCCCACCCTTTTTTACATTTTATTTAGAAACAGGGTCTCAATGAGTTGCTTACGGCCTTGCTAAGTTGCTAAGGCTGGCTTTGAATTTTCAATACTCCTGCCTGAACCTCCTGAGTCTCTGGGATTACAGGTGTGTACCACCACACCCAGCTCCATACCTATTTTTCAGCTTCACATAAATGTGTATTTGTTTGTGAATAGCTTCTTTAGTTCCACATAATGTTGTTATAGCCATCCTTGCTGCATATACAAGTACTTCCCTCTTTTTCATCCTTGCATAATATTCCCTTGTGTGAATTCACCACCATTTACCCATTCTGGTATGGATGGACATCTTCATAGTTTCAAGTTCTTGGCTAAGGATAAACCTAATAGGAACATTTTTGACATCTTTTGGGAGACAAAAGCTGTCATTCCCCAAGGGTCTCCATATTGTATAGCTTTTGGGGATGCCGTTCCAGTCCACACAAATGGGGGCACTTGAGCTTCTACCCACTCCAATAGCTGGGCCAGGTATGTGGATCAGTTTCAGCTCTCATTGGTAAATGACGCTCAGTGCAGGGACAGAGGGAAACCACTACTCCTGTATCCCAATGGAGCCAAACCACCTGGTACACAGCAGGTTCTCAGCACACATGTGCTGAATGAACGATCCAGGCCTAAGGATGCTTTTAAAAGTACCACTCCCATGATGGCCGAAAGTGGTCATCTTCTTGCTGACCCTCACCCTTTAATATTGTTTTATTTCTAATTTTGGCCTTAGTTTATTACTAAAGTTCCCAATGGGAAAAAAAAAATCCAGCCATCTGAGGTAAAATACACAGGTGGGGTGGGAGCTTGAGGAGCTAACCCTATGTGGGCCTAGAAAGGGAAGCTTTGCCTTGGATACAGTGGGAGTAGAAATTAGAAGCCTCTAGAAGGGAAATCAGAAGCCAGGGGGACAGTCAGGGACCAGGGCTAGCTGGACTCTCTCCCTCACAGAAGGGTTTTGTCCTTTAAGGATGACACTTCCTACTACCTGGATAGCAGATGGAGTCTGCTTCCTTGTGGGTGGGAGGGCCCACAGCAAGACACCCATGAGGGGATGAAGTAGAGGGTCTCAGAGGGAGACAGACATGGGTGGTGGGGCAGGACCACCCCAGCAAAAGGGCCTGCCCTCTTCCCACGTCCTGTCCTTCCTTTCCCCCATGGCTTGGACAATTAGCCTTCCACTCCTCTTAAGGCCCCTTGTTCTTAGACCTAAAGTCCCAGCTCAAGTTGGAAGGGAGAATGTTCCCAGGACAGGAGGGACCAGGGGGCCTGCAGGACTCGCAGGCAGGATTCAGGCAGTGCGCAGGGCAGACACTCACCAGAGGTGCCACGCCTGGGATCCACATGGCCAGGGAGTGGCCTTGCTTCAGTGCCCAGGCTGTGGTCTGCATGGTGTGTTGAGAGAGGGTGTTGGCCAGGGAGCCCATCCTGCTCACAAGGCTCGGCTTGGCTTTGGGAGCCTTCTGGGCCCGCTGGTGTCCAGGAGCAGAGGCTGGGTAGGGATTTGGGGAGAAAGAAGGGAACACAGATCACAAAGGGGCTGGGGGAAGCCAGGTTGTGTCTTGGGCCAGAAAGCAGTTGTCCTAATTCTTTTTTTCTTTTTCTTTTGGTACTGTGGATTGAACTCAGAGACACTTGACCACTGGGCCACACCCCCAGCCCCTTTTTTTTTTTTTTTTTGTACCAGGGATTGAACTCAGGGGCACTCGACCACTGAGCCACGTCCCCAGCCCTTTTTTGTATTTATTATTAGAGACAGGGTCTCACTGAGTTGCTAAGTACCTTGCCATTGCTGAGGCTGGCTTTGAACTCCTGGATCCTCCTGCCTCAGCCCCCCAAAGTGCTGGGATTACAGGCGTGCACCACCACGCCTGGTTTTGTCCTTTGTCCTAATTCTAGCACAAACTCACTTTCCTTTTTTTTTTTTTTTTTTTGGTGGTCTGGCGATTGAGCCTAGAGGTGCTCTGCTGAGCCACATCTCCAGCCCTTTTTTTTTTTTTTTTTTTTTTTTAATATTGAGACAGGGTCTCATTAAGTTGCTGAGGTTATCCTTGAACTTGCAATCCTCTTGCCTCAGCCTCCCAAGTCACTGGGATTTCACTTTCCCTTTTTACAGATGGGGAGAGCAGACCAAATGAGTATGGATCACTCTGAAAATCCCTCTGGGCCTTCCTGTTCTAGAGCCGGGGCTGGATGAGCTCTTGCCTCCCACTGGTTCCTAGGTGCATGGCTCCCCAGGGTACATGGGTGGCCTTAATGGAAGATACCTGACTCTTCCTTAGCTGGAGGAAGGAGGTACTCTACCACCTTCTCAATGCTGCCCAAGGCCAGGTCAGCCCCTCCAGAGGCCAGTCGGCCAGCTCTGGTGTTAGCAGCATACTCCGCAGTCTCTTTGGCCATCCCCCATGCAAGCTCACAGCCAGCCAGAGTGGCCCCCAGGACCTTGTCCGAAGTGTTTGTGATGGGCACACTGATGCTATTTCTGGCACTTCGAAGCCGGGTGGAGATGGTGTCCTTCAGCTCAGAGGCAATCTGGGAAAAGGTGGAGAGAGGGTCAGACACGTGGGTCTATGTCAGTTACTTGGACCTCCAGGCTTCTATATACCACTGTGCTGCCTGCCAGGGTCCTGCTCATCCTTTGAGGTCAGCTCCAAAGGATCCCTGCAGGTGGCATCTATTCTGATACTCTTGTGCAAATAAAGCACTGCCCCTTCTAAAATCCTGTCCTGATGCCTCTGTCCCTCCCTCAGAAGGCTGGTTCCATCTGCATTTATACTGTTTTATAGATACAGCTGATCTTCCTCTAAGTTCGGCACTGAAAAAAATTTGCCTTCCTCCTAAAAAGCCTGGGAGCTCCTTTGTTAAAAGTCACTGGTGCCTTTTATTTCTTTATTTTTGGAAGAGTGAAAGGAATAGAATTTATTTACATGTGGAGAATGGAAACAGAACTCTTGCAGGGACAAGAGGGGATCCTGATAGGGGTTACCCATTTTTGCCCTTTATGTGGAAAATGGGAGTAAAGAGTACTGGCTTATTCTCCCCTGGTCTGTGCTTAGGCTGTGTGGCTGAGCAGAGTCACTGGCTTTCTTATCTGTACAATGGGGGTGACAAGCCCTATCCCAGAGGATTGGCAAGAGGGTTAAGGAGAGAGCTTCATGAAGCATGTCATGGCCCCTGGACAGGGAAGGGCTCAGTGAATGTTTATGGGATGGTAGGTGGTTGATCATCGAAATGGATGAGGCCAGAGAGTGAAGCTTCTTCCCTAAAAGTGCTTATCGCAACCAACCAATGAATCTGTGGCTAGGTGAAGTGACTTTTTTCAATTTCATGGCCCACAAAGGGCTGGATCTCTAGGACATGGGGCTGTAATCTTGGGATCTCAGTGAGTGTGACCCATGATCTTAGGCAACTATAGTCACCAAGTGGTGCAAAGTAGACCCATGGAGCCCCAAGTCCCAGGGCCAGATATCAGGAAGTTGTGGGACCCACTCAAGCTCCTATTTGAGTTTTCCCAGGATTTGTGCCGCTGCCCCCTCCCCCAATTTGGCTCCATAGGAAGAGGAAGAACCTGTTGTGCTGCCTTAGGTACAGGGGGCCACCAGCCTTGGAGACTGCTTGCCATGGATACTCCTGGCTCTCCTATCTGAGAGGCAGTGACAGCAGTATAGAGATCACTGGGAATAGAAAGGGGCTCACCTTTTCAGGAGGGTACTGGAGGGCCGGGATCTTTTCCTCCAGATGGTCCAGGCCTCGGCAGGCCAGCTCATTGGCAGCTATGACTAGAAGGAAAGGGCCGTGTTGGGGTGAGCCCTGCCCCCCACTGTGAAATCTAGCAGTGGTCTCTGTGCCAAGGAAAGCCCTCAGATTCCCAGCTCTCATCCCCAGTTTTGCTGCCTCCCAGGCACCCTCAAACCCAAGGCCCTTTGCCATCTCGGTTTATGACTCCTTGAGACCAGGGCCAGTTTCAGGGTTGCTCAGACATGCACTCAAAGCTTAGCTCCTGCATCACATGGCTTCAGGCAAGTCACACCTGTTGGAGCCTCAGCTTCTTCATTTGCAAAATGTGCCTAAAGATCAAGGGAAGGAAACTCTGTGGATCACCTGCCAATACTACCCTCCCCTCTTTACCGAGTTCCTCTCTTGCTCTGGGGCTCTGGGTGAGCATGAGGAAGAAGGAGAACAGAGATGCCAGGTGGGCAGAACTGGGGCCATGGCATTGGCCTTGGTGGAGACAGGCATAGGCTTGCTTAGTTCTTGCTCCCAGTCACAACTGGTGCAGACTCCAGCTTGTCCACGACCCTTGCTTCTAACTACTGGGTGTCAAAATGGAGGACAGTGTGAAGAGGGTCACAGGGAAGAGAAAGGAACTCCCCCAGAGAGTGGGGCAAATACCAGAGGATGCTAATGTTTCAGAGAATATTGCTCAGGGGCTGTCAAGGACATAAGTTCTTGATACTAGTTTTCAAGGGTGTTCATATATACTCTTTCATTTATTCTTTATCCCAATGCATTATTAGTATTGTTGTTTAATTAATTAATTGGTTAATTAATTAATTAATTTTGCTAAATTCTCAAGCAGCAGACAGCCCAAATGACAGCTCTTTTCTTCTTCTCCTCCTTTCACTAGTGGTATTTTTTTGTTGTTGTTGTTTTGTTTTATACTGGGGATCAAACTCAGGGACACTTATCCACTGAGCCACATCCCCAGCTCTTTTAATATATTTTTAAAATATTTATTTATTTGCTTTAGTTGTACACAGTGCATTTATTTTTATGTGGTGCTGAGGATTTGAACCCAGGCCACGCATGTGCTAGGTGAGCGCTCTACCACTGAGCCACAACCCTAGCCCCTCTTTTAATATTTTATTTAGAGACAGGTCCTCACTAAGTTGTTTAGAGCCTCATTAGGTTGCTGAGGCTGGCTTTGAACTTGCGATCCTCCTGCCTCAGCCTCCCCATCTGCTGGGATTATAGGTGTGTACCACCATGCCCAGCTAGGTATTGGGGATTTAGCCCAGAGGCACTCTGCCACTGAGCTACAACCCCAACCCTTTTGTTGTTTTTCTGTTTTGAGATAGTCTCACCAAGTTGTGAAGCCAGCCTTGAACTTGCTATCCTCTTGCTGCAGCCTCCTGGGTCATTGCAATTACAGACATGTACCACTGTACCCAGCTTAGCTGTCTTCTCATTGGACAAAATGAGACCCAGGAAATGTATTTGAGGAGTTTGCAGGAGGGGAGGCTAACCCAGGGCTTGGGTGATCTTTACAACTGTCCTGTTTGTTGTATGGAATCCTCAGATACCCACAGTTCTCTACTTAGTATAGGGGAAGGTGCTAGACTTCTTAGCACTATTGGGATTTCTCTCTGCTCAATCAAATGCCATGCCTTAGAGATCATGTTTTCAGATGGGGCAGAATAATTTGCATGTGGCAAGTCTGTTAAGACTCACATGGACAGTTATTTTCCACCTTTAAGTCCGTGGTTGGTAGCTCTCTGCTGCCTCCACCTGTTACCAGCCTGAACCATCAGCAGTGGGTGGGTGGGTGGACTTCCCTTTCTCTCCATACCCTCCAGCACTTGCCAGGTCAGCCATAGTGTCTGCTGCCCCTGTCTCTGTTCCAGACTCTGCCAGTTCTTGCTGCTGCCGGAGTTGGATCTAGGGTGGGTGTCTGGTCTATACCAGCCCCACCTTCACCACCACTGGCATAGCTCTGCCCATCCCTTTCCCTGAAAATTCTTTGGCCCATCATTGTCATCCTAGGAAGATGCTAGTTGGGCTGTAGTTGAGGCATATGTAGATGGAAAGAGAACTGTATATCTTTCTTTTTTTTTTTTTTTTTTTTTTTTTTTTGCAGTATTAGGGGTACTCTAGGGACACTGAGCTACATCCTCAGCCCCATTTATTTATTTAAAATTTTTGAGGCAGGCTCCTGTTAAGTTGCCCAGGTTGGCCTCAAGCTAAAGATCCTCCTGCCTCAGCCTCCTGAGTTGCTGGGATTACAGATGTGCACCACTGTGCCCGGCTTGTATCTATATCTTTCTATTGAAAGATGAGAAGACCAGGTGATGGGGTGGAGGCAGATAGGAGGGCAGTCAGGCAGACAGATGGGCAAGTTATCAGACTGGCACATGGCAGTGAGTGTCAGTGGACAGGTAGGCAGTGGCCAAGTGCCACTAGGACTCACACTGGGTGGACAGCCTTCGCACCACCGGCTCCATGCTCCAGGCAGCCAAGCTGCTGGCTCCCTGCACGCCCTTCTCGTAGGCATTGCACACGGAGGCCACCAGGGGGTGGGCTTCCTTGGTGCTGGTGTAAGTCTTCTGGAAGCACTCACAGGTGCCGCTCACCACGGGCAGCTGCATGACTCGCTGCAGCACATTCTCCTGCTCCTGGCAGGGAAGAAACACATTCAAGTTAACCACCTCCTATCTAGCATCCCGGGAAGATGACCCCAGGGCTGGGCAGCCCACTGGCAAAACTAGCCTGAGTCCAAGAGACCTGGGAGGAACCAAGGCCAAAAATGTCTCTGGCTGCCCTGGTCATGGGAGCCTGAGGGAGTCCACAGGGAAAATAAGAGCCAGACTGCCATGCCCTTCTAGCCATAACCCATGCCCTGGGGGCTGCTGAGGCAGTCTGCTCCCCAGGAGCCAAGCTGAATTGCAGCACCCCTCCCCGACTTACTGGTAGAGAGCAAGTGTTGTCAAAGTGCCTGTCCAGAGTTTTAGTCCACCTTCAAGTGGTGGATTCATCTAGGCCTATTCCATCCAGGTCTTTCTGAGGTCCTACCTCCCTGCTTGTGGATGCTGGCCCACTGCTGAATATGCTCTCTTCCCTCCCATCTGTTTCTGCTTTTCATGTCTTCTCTGAAGCTTCCTAACTCTCCTCCCTCGCATCAGAAGCCTCTGAGTTCTTTTCTGGGCTATCTCTATATCCATGCCTCTGTGCTGTGATTCCCTGGGTACTTGTTGCTCTCTCTCCCAGGAGACTGTGGACTCTGTGCATTCTCAGTGCCTAGCCAAAAACTTGGCCCAAAAGAAATGGATCAGAGAGCTGCATCTTGTAGAATGCCTAAGTTTTCAATGTGCCCCACTGTTCAGAATGGGAAGCTTGGCCTTTAGGAGGTTCTATGGCAAGAATCCTTTCCCAAATTTCTCTGCTAATCTTGTATTTGGCTGTGTCGTTGGATGGGAGCTCTTCCCTGACAGAGTGGCCTGTGCCCTTTATTGGATGGTTTTGCTGAGCTGCAATCTACCTTCACCCCATCCCCATCCTACTCTCTTCATTCTGAAACAACCCTGAGCTAGTCTATTTCATCATTCATGGATTGGTCTTCTCACATCTGAAGTCAAATATGTCTCTCTTTGGAAGTCACTTCTCTATACTAAATAGTTCCAGTTCCTAACTTGGTCTATATATGGTCTACACCATGGTCTGGTGACCCCCTTCTCAGGATATGCTACAGCTTGGCACTGTCCTTTTTGCCAGTGACTCTCTGAGTCAGCATTATCACCATTACTTTGCTGACAGGGAGACATACTCAGAGATGTGAAATGACTTACCTAAGACCACACAGCTAGTAATTGACAGAGCCAGGATTCCAAGTCAGACTTGAAATGGCATATCTGGAAGTTGCTTCAAAATAATGTAAGATGAATTGATGGGGGTGAGGATGAGGTAGTTTGGCTGTGATTCACACTAACCCATGAAGGGTACATAGGGCCTTACTATATTCTTCTGCCTAGTCTTATGAATGTAAGAATTCTCCAGATTAAAAACTCCACAGGTGGGGCTGGGATTATGGCTCAGCGGTAGAGCGCTCGCCTCGCATGTGCGCGGCCTGGGTTCGATCCTCAGCACCACGTAAACATAAATGCATTGCATTGTGTACAACTAAAGCAAATAAATAAATATTTTTAAAAAAAACTCCACAGGTATAACTCATGCTCAAATTCTGCATAGCTTCAAATGTGCCACTATGGCAGGGTTCTTTCTGCCCAAGAAGTGAGAACCTAGTCTGTTCTATTTGTAGTATGCTAAGTTATCAGGGCCATCAAGGACACACTGGACAGAGCAGGCCACAGTATTTTAGCTTTTCATCCTGATGGTGAGTTGGAAACTGGAACTCGAAAAAGATTTTGACTAGACACAAAAAAAGCATTTTCTTTAACATTTTGGACAGAGCCTTCAAGGGTTGTTTGAGACAAAGCCAAAGGGAGAAGCAGATGCTGGGAAAGGATAAAAACTGTTAAGAAGATTTTACTGCATGTGACCATTTTATGCCTCTCTGTGTTGTGGGCTTCAATACAAAACTTAGCATGCGAGCCTTGTGCAGAAGTTAGTTGAAGCATAATTTGTGATGAGATGGGTTTATAATTTTTAAGTTTCACTAACCATCTAAACTGTACCCAAATTATAGAGGTCTTGCCAAGAGGCATCAGGCACAACTAAAAGTATCAAAATCACTCCAAGTCATGGTAAAAATCAGGATACACTGAACATCCAACTCATTCCCATGCTCAGCAGCAATAGCTGTGCCCTAGATGAACCATTCATAGTATAAATGATGCTGGAGTCACAAACTGCAGTAGCTCTGCATGAATACATTCAGCTGGTTGGTGGTGGACAAAGCACGGACTTCTGCATCATGGTTTAGAATATGGTAGTTCCCTTCCTTTCCATTCTCCCCAGGATTTGGGTCCTTTTGTTACCAAAGGCTTAGTGTTTAATTGACATTTTTTTTTTTTCTCCCTCCAGATCCTCCCACAGCCCCTGGCAAAAGGTAGTGAGGGCAGGAATAATTGAGACATAGTCAATGACCTAGTTAATAATTTAGACATATCTTGCTCCAGCTCCCCTGAATCTCCCTCCCAGCTCCTTCTTCCTCCCTCAGGTGTCCATTCCCTACCTCACAAAAGCCCAAGTTACTCACAGGAAGGTCTCCATCCAGCAAGGTTGGGCCCTTGTTGACTGCCATCCTAGCTCTTCACGCTGCAAAGCAGAAAGTCCCAGGTCCATCATAGGCCCGCAGGCTTGCAGTCCAGTGTTAGTTCCTTACCTCCCATGGCCACCCACTGGACCCAGGCTGTCTGGGGACTCAGTTTTTCTAACACAAGTTTGGAAAGAGACTGTCATTTCTTAGCGTTCCAGAGCAAGGAGTTGCTTCTTAACCTACTGGTCAACGCTGATGTTTCTTATAAAGGTTCAGGATAAGAAATGAAAAAATGCAGGTGGCCATGAGAGATAAAGGTTTTAGATGAATTCCTGGGCTCTAAAATGAAGATCCAAAAGAGACTAAAAGAATAAGTCTCAGGTTTACTCTCCTTTATGAAAAACCTCTGGTTTAATTCCTGTTTCTAAGTAAGCATCATGTCCTTCTATAAACTCAGCCAGGTGAGTAACCAGTCACTCATAAAACTAGCAATTTCAGCTGTGTTCTGGAAAAACTACTGACCACCGAATAGCTACTCTAGAGTGCTGGTCATTCACCTTGAATCTTTCCCTCACTAGTTTCCCTGAAAGTCTCTTCATCCCCAGTAAAAGTCCCAAGAGGCCTTTACCCTCAATTCCTTCCCTTTAATACTCGTAAACAAGCCAGGTAAGGTGAATCCCCCAGGATTCCCCACACTCACTGCAACCGACCACCACCTCAGCCTCACAGAGCCCAGACTGTGGAGTGCCTCCTCGGCAGGAACACTTCAGTCACTCCAGGGAGTCTTGGGCAATGCTACTCAGGCCTCCCAGCTAGAGGAGGTCAGAGAAGAAAAGAAAGCTGAAGCAGCCTGTTGCCATGGTTATCTGACCCAGGGTCCCCTGGGCTCATCCTAACTTCTATAAGGATAGTTAGCCAATGAGAAGGTAGATTGCAGAGCTGAAGGACACCCAGGCTCAGAGAATTCATTATTCCAGAGTCATGAGGAATTAGTTCTGTAACATTCTGATCCTCAGTTGATAATACTTTTGCTTTTCATAAAGAAGGTATTAAGACATGTCATTAAATCCATGAGCTCTAAAGTTCCGCTCATTCTGTAATCTTTCGTCCTTTTCCCCAAGAGGGTCCCGTGGGACAATTTTCAGTTTGTCTCTTATTTACTTCAAAAGTGAATATTTAAAAGTATGATTTAAACCTGCACCGAGACAGGGTTCACCTGAATATGTCTTTGACTATGAGAGATAAATGCTCTCAGAAAAAATGAGATGGAGGAGGGGGAGAATCTGGGCTTTGAGGGAGCAATTTCAGCCTCTGTAAATTCCTGGAGTTCAAAGAAATATATTGAACTTTACCTGGCTTCAGATACCACCAAAATGGGCAGTGGGAGAGAGGTTTTGCTCTCCTGAGTCTAGAGAGTGACAGTGTTGACAAGATTCTGTCACCAACCAACAGCACTAGGACACCCAAGAACTATTACTGGTCATACTTTCCTCAGCAAGAATGTAAGTTCTAGTTCCTGGCTTCCAAGATGATGGAGGACAGGGTGCAAGCCTGTGTCTTCAGATTGTCTAAAAAGGGTTCCTTAATTAAAAGTAGGTAATAGACCCCAATGCAGTAACCCATGCCTGTAATCTTCACAACTCAGAAGGTAGAGGAGGAGGATTGCAAGTTCAAAGCCAACCTGGGCAACTTAGCAAGACATAATAATAATAATTAATAATAATAATAGGATAATAGAAGGACAGCACTTATTTTCCTTGTTGTTGGCAGAAATACATGTATTGACTCTGCTAAGTTGTATGATATGGAAATAGGAAAAAGGAGCAGGGGTAGGGTAAAACAGTACTTTATGATGGATCTTTGGTACGAAAGGGTTTTTCTATAAAAAAGGTAGGAATGGGAAGTCAGAAAAGGGAAAAGATAATCAAGCAGGGAGCCTCTGAAAGGAGTAATAAATTTGTGACACATTTAGTACTTCTTTTTTTTTTTTTTTTTTTTCGTGGTATCAGGGATTGAACTCAGGGGCACTTGACCACTGGGCCACATCCATCCCAGCCCCTCCTTTATTTTTTGGTACCAGGGATTGAACTCAGGGGCGCTTGACCACTGGGCCTCATCCCTAACCCCCTTTTTTTTTTTTTTGTATTTTAGTAGAGACAAGGTCTTACTGAGTTGCTAAGTGCCTCACCATTGCTGAGGCTGGCTTTGAACTTGCGATCCTCCTACCTCAGCCTCCCAAGTGCTGGGATTTCAGGAGTGCGCCACCATGCCCGGCTCATTTAATACTTCTTGATCTAACCTGGACTTCTCTGATGTAAGATAGTAATGGAGAGGACAGGAAGTGTTTTAAAGAGGTACACTGTGTCCTCACTTCAGGGTTCAAGACAAATTATCTAGAGGGTTGTGCCTGGGTGACAACCTGGGCCAAAGGGCAATTTTCAGCCTCAGGAATAGTGGCTTTGGGCCAGAGGGAGTAGAGGGCTCTGTGCCTGAAAGCTCTGCTGACAAAGCTGGGCTTTTAGCCACTTCAGCTGGGATTCTAGAATGTGGGTGAGAGGTGAGAAGTGGTGAAAGGGCTGAGGAAAATTCCAAGGGAAGAGCCAGCCTCCAGTAGTAGCTGTCAGGACATGGAGCTCTATCTTCCTTCTCATCCGTGTCACCACTCTCCACCACCACAAGAGCTGGAACTGTGGTAATCTTGTTCACAGGTGAACCCCCCCGGCCCAAAGGCAAGCATGGACTCAAATATTCCTTGCTGAATAGAAATATTTTCAGGCAACAATGTTCAGTTGTGATTGTGGTGGCCTGTATATCTATTAGGGAAATTCTGGTTATATGGAAGCCCTCATGAATGTGGAGGCTTAGGGTGGGTGGGCTATCTGGGAAGGAGAAAGATGCACAGAGAGGAGATAACAGGACACCACAGTTCACCCACATTCTAGAAGACACGCCATTTCCCCAACTACTCACCACCCACTCTCCTTGCAGAGAACAAAGCCATCAAGTTTGAAATCAATGAAACATGTCCCCATGAGTTCAAGGCAGTGTGCTCCAGGCAATGACCATATAGCACCAGGCTGCTTTGAGCACCACTCCAGGATAGCAGTGTGGCTAGAGCTTAGATGGAACCTCTCAACCCAGGACCTCCACATCTAAATGTTCCTGCAGCCCACCTTCTCAGCTTGCATTACCCTGCCCAGAGCTCCCTCTACGTACAGTATAGACTCCGATTAGGGACTGTGTGCCATACTGTGCTCCTGTTAAGTCTTTTCTAGCCCCAGAACACATTCACAGATACATGAATCAGTTTTGTCTAGAAATTTATTTGGCATAATTAATCTATTACAGTAGAGAATCTGGACAAGATTAAAAAACTTTTAAACTTTTTTATTTGCCCCACTTTAGCAGCTTTCATATCTCTTAAAATTCCCAAAATATTCTTCCTCAAATCTCCTTTATTTATTTGTATTTATTTTTGGTACCGAGGACTGAACCCAGGGGCACTTAACCACTGAGCCACATCCCCAACCCTCTTCATGTTTTATTTTGAGGCAGATTCTAAGTTGCTTAGGGCCTTGATAAGTTGTCTAGGCTGGCCTCGAACTTGTGATTCTCCTGCCTCAGCCTCCTGAGCTACTGGGATTACAGGTGGGCACTACCAAGCCCAGCTCAAACCGCCTATCTTGATTGATCAGATTAAAAACAGCCAGTCACTGGGTGCACTGACACACACTTATAATCTCTATTTGGGAGGCTGAGAAAGGGAGAATCAAAAGTTTGAGGGCAGCCTGGGCAAGTTAGCAAGACACTGTCTCAAAATTTTAAAAAAGGGCTGGGGATATGACTCAGTGGTAGAGTGCTTGCCTAGGATGTGCAAGACCCTGGGATTGATCGATCCCTAGCATCCCTGCCCTACTACACACACACACATACACATAACAGAGAGCCAAGGACCAGACTCTACTTTTTAAAATCTCGATCACATTTATGGGAACCATATTCAGTGCATGTTTTTCTGATTTCCATTCAGATAAAGGACATGGATTTACTTTAGTGTTGACCTTGGCCTCCTACCTACTGGCACCCTATCTCTCCACTTCTCTTCCCTCAAACTAAAGGACCTGGATTCACAAATAAGATAACCCAAGATGGGAAATAGGAACATGAGTAAATGCTTCTGTGTCCTCTTTACTGGCCCCTTACTGCTCCCACAATGACCCTAAGAAAATTATGGTTTTCCTACAAGAATAGTCATGAAATTTTAGACTGCATACGTTTTGATGAAAATTAATGTGAAATTGCCCAAACTGTTACATGGTTTTAAATAAAACAATCTGGATGATAGGTCTATGTAGCCTTAGTTTTGTAGGGACAAAATGTAAACCATTATCAAAAGTTCCAAATTTGAGAAGGGTAGAGGTAAAAAGCACAGGATTGGGGCTGAGTTGGTGGCTCAGTGGTAGAGAGCTTGCCTAGCATGTGTGAGGCACTGGGTTCCATTCTCAGCACTACATATAAATTAATAAAGGTCCATTGATGACTTAAAAAAAAAAGGGGCACAGGATTCTGGAGTCTCATACTTGTACTCAATCATAAAGGCAGTGAGATGTCACAGAAAGCACACTAGAAAGGGAATCAAAGAAATGTGCTGACCTGGATTTTATTTGCTTTCTTCAGTGTCAATTTTCTTATCTGTCACAATCTACATAATAGGCAGGATGTGACCTTCCACCTATTTTTCTCTTCTGTTTACTTCTGATTTCTGCTTACTCACTGCATTATTAAAGGATTCTCCCCACAGGCATATTTACACAATGAAGGTGCCCGATGTGTTTCTTTTTTTTGGTACCAGGGATTAAACTCAGGGGCACTCGACCACTGGGCCACATCCCCAGCCCTTTTCTTTTTGTATTTTATTAGAGACAGGGTCTCACTGAATTGCTAAGTGCCTCGCCACGGATGAGGCTGGCTTTGAACTCTCGATCCTCCTGCCTCAGCCTCCCAAGTGCTGGGATTACAGGCGTACGCCACCGTGCCTGGCTCCAATGTGTTTCTGATTTTACTTCTGAACAAAGGACAAAAATACAGCAATAGGATTGGGGCTGTAGCTCAATGATAGAGCATTTGCCTAGCACATGTGAGGCACTGAGTTTGATCCTCAGTACCACATGAAAAAATAAAATAAAATAAAATAAAGGTTATTGTGTCCATCTACGACTAAAAATACAAAAAAAAAAAAAAGTACAGTGATGGTCAAGGCCAACAGGTAAGGAGGGTCTCAGCCCAGCTCCCCTCCACCCTGATACTGACAACCTTGGAAGGAGGTATAGCTGATAGAAGAAAAGTGGTCTGCTATCAGATCTGAAGGTGCTTTGCATCAGATCTATGACAATCATGTGAAACCAACAATCCATATAACCCAATCCATACATATATTAGTGTTCACTTATTAGTTTGATTGGGTCTTTTTCAATTTTTTTCCTTTCAATTTTTATTCATGTAGCAAATGCTAAGCGCCTACTATGCACATAAGAGATGCTCAGTAAATGTTAGGTGAACAGAAAATATTCAGAAATTCAGAAGTCATTCCAGTACTCTAAAAACACCATAAATCTTCATGCTCCATTCTTGGCCCCACCTCTGCTCACATTACAGGTCATAAATGCTCATGTTAACAAAAACATAAGCATGGTATGACATGATCTGTGACCAATGCAAATGTTTGTTTCATGAAGATGTCATCTTTAAAACAGTCACTGGTCCTGAGCCTACAAATACCTTAGAGGATTTTCAGCTTCATCTGAGGATAGGCCACAGTGATGATACCTGCCACAGAGGATATAAGACCTCCAAGCCCAATGATGCCTGGGTTGGACCTATAGATCCCCATCTGGTCCAAGGGGATCAGGATGTCACAGAAGTTCTTCACTGTGTCCAGAAGCAAGGGAGGATGTTGCTTCAGAGACTGGAATAAAAGAAGAAGGAAGGACTGAAGCCATTCTGTTTCTTCATCAGCCAAGCTGTATCCAAAAGGATTCTGGGATGACTTCTCTCTCATTGCCCTGTCATGCGCAAGCCGTCCCATCTGCAGGGAGATTTCATACAGATCCCTGACCAGGCTCAGCAGGAGAAAATAGTAGTAGTGGCGGGTGGCCCATGTTTGCCATTTCTCTTTGTTGATGCCCATGGCGAGACCCACACTCCTCACCCAGAGAATGGTGTCGCAGATGAAATAAACCACACGGTTCAGGTTAGCTAATGTTAGGCATAAACGGGGTACTGGGTCGGTGGCATGGATGCTCTGCTCAGTCGACTGGACAGCATGTACCACATTGCCTAATCGGAACCCTGCAAGAAGAACCCACACAGTTCATAGTTACTCATTTCTAGGTAATGGGCTGCAGGAATCCCTATGTCAGGGTGAGGAGCCAGCATAGTATTTTAATAATTGATGATTGTTTGAAGTTCAGTCTTAGTTCAGGAAAGGAGGACTTTATAGTATGTTCAGGACACCTAAAGTGATGCTGGAAGGCACAAAAGACTTAAAAATTTATCTCCTCCATTCCAGTGAGTATTTTTTTTAAATATTTATTTATTTGCTTTAGTTGTACACAATGAAATGCATTTATGTTTATGTGGTGCTGAGGATAGAACCCGGGCCACGCACGTGCTAGGCGAGCGCTCTACCGCTGAGCCACAACTCCAGCCCTCCAATGAGTATCTTAACATTGACTTTCGGTCACTCCAGCTATGGTTAATTATGAGCGTGCGTTGTTACAATGGAACATTTCTACCTTCTTTTGAAGGAAGGACTATCATGATATGAATTCCAGGTACAACATTCTCTTGGAATCTAATGCCTTACACTCTATTTACTTTCCAGACAAAAAGACTGCCTTTTGAAAAACACCATTATCATTTTGCTATTTCTCTGGTCCAAACCCTCTTTGCTGCCTACGGTCAAGAAGACAAAGTGGAGATGGTAAGATCATCATGCGGGCTCTGGTTGAATTAATCAACCTCTGCAACTGCATGTCTGTATGAAAGCACGCACTTCAATTAATGAGTCAACAAGTACTTATGGAGCATCTAGAGAATGAGTTCTGGTCCTAAATATTATGAAAGATACAACAGAAGTACTCAGTAAGGGCTCAGACATGGCTACTCTCCAAATACTAAGAATCTCAAGAGTGCTTGGTATTATTTTACCAAAAATAACATAAAACAGGGCATGTCATGACTATTCTAGTATAGATTCTGGGTTCTGATTCTGGCTCTTGCACTAACTGGCTGAATGACCTTGAAGAAGCCCCTTCTGGAGAGTCTAGTGACCTCGAA
The DNA here is from genome assembly GCA_025594165.1 of Tamias sibiricus. NCBI lineage: Eukaryota > Metazoa > Chordata > Mammalia > Rodentia > Sciuridae > Tamias > Tamias sibiricus. The sequence goes on from CM046659.1 coordinate 153,714,651, forward strand.
AGGACCTCTGAGTTCCACCAATCTAAAGAATCTAAAACAGAATTTCTTTTTTTTTTTTTTAATATTTATTTATTTGCTTTAGTTGTACACAATGCATTTTTTATTTTTACATGGTGCTGAGGTCAAACCAGGGACACACATGTGCTAGGTGAGTACTCTACCGCTAAGCCACAACCCCACCCCTAAAACAGAATTTCTAATCATGGCTTCAGGCCATAACCAGAAAAGCTCACCCTACCCGTTCCACGCTCCGCTTGACAACTTAAGTCTTCTCTGTCAAACCAGTTTCTTAGTTTGACAATGATCCTCCAACATGATGATTTGCTTATAACAGTTCTGAGCCTTTGCTGGAGGAAATTGCCTCTCCAGCCACACCTCAATTTCTACCTTCTCCAAAACATTTTTTTTTTCTTTACCCTGGTCACCACATCCAGCACTAAGTCTTATATCATTGTTTATGAAGTAGGTGCTCAAAAACAACTGATCGATATGTGATGGTCTACATCCCATTTTAATGCTTCTTCTTGCCTGCTGTGACAACATCTTGTCAAACAATGAGGAGCGAAGCATGCCATTGCTATACAAAATATGGGATTTCCTAGGATGATTTATTATGAAACTAAGTTAAATGCATGCAAAACACTGCCTTCACTTCTTGACTTTAACATGAAACTACCTTGTAAATGGTCTAATAAAATCCTCTAGCAATCCTCAAGAGAAGAAGGTGGCCTAGGTCATTGCTATTCTGTTCTATAAAACAAGGTTCCCAGGAGCCAGAAGCTCATACCAGGGATTGCCAAGATGATTTGTGGTTGTAAGAACAAAAGATGAGCTAACGCATTTTATGTCCCACTTGTTGTTATCAAGCAGAAGGATCTGGCATAGCACCAAGCATGAACACAGGATGGTGTATGTGAATGGTCTGCAAACATTCAACCTTTTGGGCCTGGAGTTCCATGAGGCGGCCTTACTGGTCAACTTCATCAATGAACTTGGTTGACTAGAAATTAAAACCTTGAAAGCACACCGTGAATTATAGTGCCTGAAGGTGAGGATTCTAAATCAGGAGCCACTGTCCCTCAAGAGACAGGGTACTTACATTTACGGCCAGTGCTCACACTGGACTCCAGTTTCTTGAGCTTCATTACCACCTTCTCTTTGTCAGCTTTAGGCTCTAACAAATATCTAAGCAACATGCATGTGTATTGAGTGGCTCTGAAATGGAAAAAAAAAATGAAGAAAATGATTGATTAGCAAAATAAAACTTAATTCACAAAGTAAGGGAAAGAGAAACATCTTGCTAAACGTAAAGAGAAACATCTCTCTGAAGACAAAGTTTCTAAGGGGATTTTTCCCTCAGCAACTGGTTGGAGAACAAAATTCTGCAACAGTCATTCTGCAGAGGGCCAAAGGGTAGCACATGTAATGGAAATGCAACACAAAGGTTATTATGAAAAAGGACTCTGCAATAATGCAGTGAACAGCTCCCCAAAAGGCTACTTACTGGCATAGAAAAATCAATGTAGTTGAAGTGGAAATTGCCCCAAAGTCTCCCTGTTAAGTCTGCAAAGATCCATACATGTTATTTTCTCCAGTGTAGAATAAATCATTCTATACATTCAGATTTCTTTCTTTCTTTCTTTTTTTTTTTTTTTTTGTGGTACCAGGGATTGAACTCGGGGCACTCGACCACTGGGCCAAATCCCGGCCCTTTTTGTATTTTATTAGAGACAGGGTCTCACTGAGTTGCTAAGTGCCTCACCATTGCTGAGGCTGGCTTTGAACTCGCGATCCTCCTGCCTCAGCCTCCCAAAGTACTGGGATTACAGGCATGCGCCACCGCGCCCGGCACATTCAGATTTCTAAAATGAACTATTCTACCACATAGTTAACCTACTACTTATGTGAGAGGACACAAAACTCAAACCAGATCCAAATGAAAATCTATAGTCTGAATATTGTTTAATCTTTTAAAACTTCAGGACAAAATACACACCAGTACACAAATTAATATAGACATTTTATATTTGCCATTCAAAACTTATAAGTACTACATATAAAATAGACAGAATCCTGTTTAATAATACTATATACTCAATGAAGTGAGTACCTAATTTAACAATGACTTACTGATAAACCTAACAAATGAGAGATTGGATATCACAGAAACATCCAAATGCATCTGGCAGTCTAGTTAATAAAAGTTAAGTGCCAGTTCCTACTGTCCTGTAACTACATTTGAGTCTTTGTATGATATAAATATTAACCTCAAAAAAATGTGGCACATTTTTCAAAATGGTGAACATGATATTGGTAATGAAGTAAAAGAAAAGAAATCGGTGGGGGTGTGACACGCTCAGTGGCAGAGTACTTCCTTAGCATGTGCAAGGCCCTGGGTTTGAGTCCCAGTACCACAAAAAGGAGAGGAAGGAGGAGGGGGGAGGGAGAAGGGGGAGAATGAGGGGGAGAAGACAGACAGGGATCTGTCTTCTGTCTGTCTCTCTCTCTCTCTCTCAGAAGAAGACAGGGATCTGTCTTCTGTCTGTCTCTTTCTCTCTCTCTCTTTTTTCTTTTGCATATTGGGGATTAAACCTGGGCATACTCTACCACTGGAGCTACATTCCCAGCCCTTCTTATTTTGAGACAGGATCTTGCTAAGGCACCCAGGCTGGCCTTGAACCTGGGATCTTCCTGCCTCAGCCTGAGTTGCTGGGATTACAGGTGTGTCACTGCACCAGGCACTCTGACTTTTTTAAAGTGTGTTTTTTGACCAGAGGGCTCAAGCTACTCATGTCAATGAACCTCCCTTTCTCAGATTTGATTTGACAATAGGAATAGGTCTGAAAATGGCATTATTTTATGAATACCAGCTTGTTCATGGAGGTTATATAGATCGTTAAAAGGGCTGGGAAATGAACACTAGAGATCTGATCTTGCTGAATAAGTATATCCTAAGTGATTATTTTATTAATACCCTCCTTGATAAATTTTGCAGGATATATTCTGGGTATACTGGAATTGTAGGTTTCTATTCTAATGAAGGTTGTATATATTGTAACTATTTTGAAAAGCTATCAGATTAAGAAAGGTTTAGTAGTTAAGAGGTGGGCACTGGAATCTGTGTGGATTTACATCTCTCATCTGCCACTTAGTACCCATTAACCTCCTTCTTTCGGCCTCAGTTTTCCCATCTGTGAAAGTATCTACTTCACAGAGTTGTCATGAGGGTTAAATAAATTAATATGGGCAAAGCTTTGAGAACAAACTTGATACAAAGTTGGCTTACCAAAGTCTCAATGGGGCTATTCTTACTGGTGTGTTTTTGTATTAGTACTTGAATACCCAGAAGAGAGCTATCAAGTAAAACTGAAACAGTAACTATTGTGACTATTCACAAGAATCAACTACAATACTAAAAGAAACATCATGAGCAAGGATTAATAATCAAAACAATATGAATTTTTTAGTTCTTAGGGCTTTCTCCACTGTGTTTTTAGAGTTTACACAATTACTTCACACTTGGTATCTCAATCACACAGATTGGGCAATAGTGTAAGATAAAGAAAATAAATAAAACTTCTGTTTCTCCATAAGCATTTCAAGTTGGTATTTGAAACCAAGTGGTTTGCTTCCCTAGTCACAAATGCCAACCCAAAATTTCTCTTTAACCCACTAAGTCCCAAAGTTTCAATTCTGCAAATATTTCAGCAAATCGACACGGGCTTATTAAAATAGGTTGGAAAAGAGTGAATATATCCTAGATATATTCTAGATATCTAGAGTGAATATATCCTTCATAAATATTTTCATTTATATATTCAAACACTCTATTCATTCACCTATTACTTTTCTCAAAAGAAAAGAACTCTTAAAACATAATATTTATTTCCAAGTGCCTATTTCAAAGTTACAATTTTAAGTTTTTAAAACCGGTTTTGTATATAGGACTATGGGACATGAGTTAAAAGAAATCTCTTGGAAGAATGTAGGGTGGAGAGAACTCGGTTTTCCTTTACCGGGAGAAGAAAGTTAGGAGAGAGGAGGGTTGGTGGACGGATATCACACAGCCAGCGTTCTCTAGGCGGCTGGAGTGCCCAGCCCCACGGAACTGAAGGTGAAGAGGGGTTCATGTACCAAACTTCCTCAGCGGGAGCTGGAGGCATCCTGCTTGCTTCGATTTCCGGGCTTTTTAGCTCACTCCTCCTTCTCGGTGCTGGAGAACCCAGCGAGGAAGGGACGGAGGCCGCCGGCACTGACTCACCTGAAGAGTCGGTCCCGGCCCTGGGTCTGGTTGGTGAAGCGGATGAAGGCTTCCATGGCAGCAGCCCGAGGCCACGCGTTGCACGGGGTCGGTAGTGGGTCCTCTGGGGCTCAGCAAGGTCCCCGGGGAAAGCCGGGTCCGAGGAACTGCAGGGTGGGAGGGACTGAGTCTCTCAGCCCACGTGGGGCTGACACGCCTTCCGAGAGCCGCCTAGCGGGCTTCCGGTAGGAACCGGAAGTAGTGGTTACTAAGGCGATGCCGGGACGCCCTGCCAGTTGAGCACCGCTTCGTATCCTACGGTCGGGTGTGGCGGCTCCCTTGGTGTCCAAGGACTTCGGATTGCCATCTGGGTCTCCAGACCGAAGCCGTGAGGGGCCCGTTTCCCCGTTCTCAGGCGTTCCCAGGGCTCGGCGCTTCCTGGCAGATCTCAGTCGCTCAGGAACCACAGGGGGAATCCCAAGGGGTCTCTCCAGCCAGAGAACTTCCCTGGGCCTTTGCTGGGCCGCGTATCATTTCTAAGCGCAGTGCCTCGTTTTTCCTGGACCTTCCCCGCTCCAGGTCCGATAATGGTTAGAGCTGAGCCAATTCTTGGAGTGTATTTCTAACTTGAGAGCTGGGTAAATTATGTGACAGATTTTTCTTTTAGGATTATTGAACACTGAAAGTTGATTATCTGAGGAAGTCTTAAAAGGGTCGACATGCACAAAGTAGAGGCAAAGTAAATTACAATGAAATGACACCACTGAGCCTTCATTTGATGGGCCTTGTAGATGGAGCCTCGTTCATTCCATAACAGTAATTTTGTAAGATGTATCCCCCATAGCCACAAAACAAGTTTTTGTAATCCTTTTCCACTAATATTTTCAGGTCTGGGGTAAGAGTACAAATGGAAAGCCATATCATATGTTTAAATATTTAAAAAGTATAAATCGAGTAACAAATTTTTAGATAAAATATGTTATGTTCTCCTGCTTTGGCAAATATACACTTATATAAGGCCAGGTTCACTTTTAGATTTCTCAGACTCCTTGAGAACCTGGAAACACAATTGGAATGTGGTAGTGTGGACACAACTAGAGCCCTGACTTTTCCCACTCCCCCTTCTCTTCTGGTTTTTTGCTCCCACCTACATCACTAAAAGGGTGCATACAAGTTGTGGATACTCCAAGACACATCCAGGTTCTTCCCATGCCCTTGTAAGCAGCTATGGGCACCTTTCAGGTTTAGGGGTGCTTAACAACAGGAACTACCTCAAGGAAGAAATCAGAAAGGATCATTCAGGTCCTGGCATCATTTGGGCCATAATTTTAGGGGTGTGGATACCCTGAACATGGTCTTAGTTAGAAGAGGGAAACTACGCTTTGGGTAAGTATATTCTTTCAGCCCCATGGATTACTCATGGTTTGCATAAGGACATGCCTTTAAGAAGGATGGAAGTAGCCAGGTGTGGTGGTGCAGGCCTGTATTCCCAGTGAGGAGGGAGGCTGATGGAGGAGGATCACAAGTTAAGGCCAGCCTTGGCAATTTAGCAAGACCCTGTCTCAAAATGAAAAATTAAAAGAGCTGGAGATAAAGCTCAGTGGTAAAGCACCCCTGTGTCCAATCCCAATGACAAAAAAAGAAAGCCATATGTATTCTCCAAGTGCATAGCACAGGACCAGGCAGTGCTGAAAACTATAAGAATTTGTTGACTTCTGGCCACATGATACCAACTACTGAGCTAAGTCTAGGTCTAGGGCAATAGGTTAGTAAGTTATAGTGTAAATTGATTAGTACAATATGTAGATGTATTAGATGATGAGATGAGCACAAGCTGCTTTTAACAGATTTTAAAGTATATTTTATAGTTGTAGTTGGAAACAATACCTTTATTTTTTAAATTTATTTTTATGTGGTGCTGAGGATCGAACCCAGTGCCTCACACATGCTATGCAAGTGCTCTACTGCCAAGCCACAACCCCAGCCCTTTTAACAGATTTTTATCTTTTGTTTCCTATGTATGTAGCTTTTTCTATCTGATTTCTTTCATTTAGCATGATGCATTTGAGTTTCATTCATGTTGTACATATAAATAGTTTGTAATTTTTATTGCTGAGAAATATTCCATAATGTGAACGTGCCATAGCTCATTATCCATACACCCAAGTGAAGTGCATTCATGTTGTTTCCAGTTTGGGACAATCACAAATAAAGCTGCTACAGATTTATATATGAAATGTAAATTTTAATTTTTCTTGCATAAATACATAGGAATATGATTGCTGAATTATATGATATGTTTTACTGCCAAACTTTTCCAAAGTGGCTGTACTATTTTCTATGGTCACTAACAATGTGCAAGAGTTTATCTGTTTATCTATTGGTAAATATTTAAATTGTTTCCACTGTGATGTGCCTACAAACAAAGCTGTAAAGACTGTTCATGTGCAAGTCTTGGACATACATTTTTCAGTTCCCTTCTATCACACCTAGGAATGGACAAACTGGATATTATGGTGCGTATGTATATATATGTATACACACATGAGGCAAGTGCTCCTCCACTGAGCTACAACACCAGCCCTGGTAGCTATATATTTAACTTTTTAAGAAACCCCCAAATTCTTCCAAACTGTTTGTACTACTTTCCCAGCATCAGTATATGTGCATTCCCAGTTCTTATCCTTATCCTTTACAATATTTGGTATAGTCTATCTTTTTAATTTTTAGGCATTCCAATAATATGTAATTGCATCTCATGATTTTAATTTGAATTTCACTAATACCTATGACACTGCACATCTTTGAATGTGTCTATTTGCCATCTGCATACCTTCTTTGGTTAACTTTTTGCCCATTTTAAAAAACGGAATTATTTATTTTCTTGTTATTGAGTTTTGAGAGTTTTTAAAATATGTTGGATACAGTTGGGCATGGGGAGCATATGCCTGTAATCCCAGTGACTCTGGAGGCTGAGGCAGGAGGGTTGCAAGTTCAAGGCCAGCCTCAGCCTCAGCAATTTAGCGAGACCCTGTCTCAAAAAAAAGCTGAGGATGTGGCTCAGTGGCCATAATACCAATACCAATACCCCATCCCCACCCCCAAAGACAGCTGGGAATTATGAGTTTCCTGTCTGGATGGTGGCATGAGCCCAGGTTATTATTCCCACTAATTACTTCAGGTGGTTCTTTCCCAGTGTCAGCTGGGTGGAAACATCACAAGTGGACTCCAGCATGGAAGAAAAGATGATGATAGCATTAGGGCCTTTATATGACTCCTCTGGTCCTCAGATACTCTTACAGTGCAACCCTACTCCACTACATGTTACAAGTGTCCCAGGCTCCCCATTAAATGCTTTTTTTCCCCAACTGTAACATTTGGAGTCCTTTTTATACACAATTTCGAGTTTTCTGAAGTACAGATTACTCGTTTTCTTCTTGAATTTTTATATACACATACAGAGCAGAGTTGCTATATAAATATTTTTGTAAATGATTATTTTGATTTTGTAGGAGCTTTTTTAGTTTATTTTTTTCATGTCTCAGACATTTCTTTTTGTCCAGACTTTTCTTTTGTTTTTGTGGTGCTGGGGATTAAACCCATGGCCTCTTGCATGCTAGGCAAGTGCTGTACCACTGACCTACATCCCCTGTCTAGCAGACATTTTTATAAACTCTTGAAGAATCTCATGGGTCCTGGGCACTATGCCTGCAGATCTCCTGTGTGACAGCAATGGGAGAGTTGAGAAGGCAACAGATTGAACAGTGAGGACTGAAGTTCTTGAACTGAATCTGATTGGGGTTGAGGGAAGAGAGAGAGTATAGTCATGGCTCATCACCAGGCTGACTTGAGCACAGCCATTTGCCAAAACAGAGAAGCAGGAGAAGGCTTTTGTTCCAGGAGAGATGGTGAATTCCACTTGGGACAAATGACAGCTACTGTCCTGTCAGGTGACAAAAGGCAACAGTTTGCCAAACTCTCCTCCTTCCATCACACCAAATATCTTCCTGGGTTGGCCAGAAGTTAGCTGTCTTTTATGATATCCTTCTAATATGAAGACCACATCCTAGGAATGGGGTAGCAATCCTGTGATATATAAGGAAAGTTTCAGTTTCTGGAATAAATAATTCCCAGAGGCTATTGTGCTAGGGAAGGGTGGTTTCCTGACTTCTTGCTTCCCTATTTTTTTTCAAATTTCCTTTGCATACTTCCCTTCTTAGCTTTCAGAGTTTCACAGAAGTTCTCCGTGCCACCTTCTATGATGTTACCTGCCAAAAGAAGTCAGACCCAGACGATGAGGCTGCCTGTGTTTACACGAAAGGGACCACTGGAGATGCCATCCCCAACAGAGAAGGACTGGTCTAAGGATAACATAGAGGATTATGTCATCAAGGACCTAGGTGATCAGGAGGGGGATTCCCTGCCTCAGCCATATCGAATGATCAATAAGCTGGTGAATCTTGTATTTGACTGGGCATGGGAACTTATTGAAGAGAGGGACATCTTGAAGCGATCTGAGAGCGAATGCACCCAGTTCGCTATCTACCCTCCACTGACAGAAATCCAGGTAGGGAGCAGACGGCTGACCAGGAGTCTCTGTTTCTCAGTTGAATATTAATATGTGAAAACACTTGACCCAGGGAAGGGCTTTCTACCAGAAACCTTCATTTAATAAGACAGGTGCAATTTTGAAAGGCTGTACACATGCTGATGTTGATTAAAATAAATCTGGTAACTGCCTGGGGAAATTGAAGATTGTGTGCAGCTATTGATATTGAGAAATCTTCCTTAACAAATTAATCCACATTCTGGCTTGACAGTTGCAATCAGCCAGTGCCTCTTTTGTTGTTCTTCCCGCAGTGCACTAGATAAAGTGCGGGGTCGGTACTTGTTGTTGTAAATGTGTATTTATTCTTTGTTTTTCTCTGACCTCTTTCCTCTGAAAGTGAAATGCTGTGAATTTCTTTCTTTCTTTTTTTTTTTTTTTTTGGTGCCGGGGATTGAACTCAGGGGCAATCGACCACTGGGCCACATCCCCAGCCCTTTTTTGTATTTTATTAGAGACAGGGTCTCACTGAGTTGCTAAGTGCCTCGCCATTGCTGAGGCTGGCTTTGAACTTGCGATCCTCCTGCCTCACTCAGCCTCCCAAGTGCTGGGATTACAGGCGTGCGCCACCACGCCCGGCTGCTGTGATTTTCTTTTTTTTTTCTTTTAATATTTATTTATTTGCTTTAGTTGTACACAATGAAATGCATTTATGTTTACGTGGTGCTGAGGATCGAACCCAGGTCACGCTCGTGCAAGGCGAGCGCTCAGCCACTGAGCCACAACCCCAGCCAGTTGCTGTGAATTTCTTAATGTGTGGGTAAGAGTTTTAGATGAGCACTTTGTCTGGGGGTGATCTTTGGAGGAAAAGCTCTTGAACCTCTGAAAAAAAGTTACCTTGTGTTACCTGAAGACAGTAAGAATGAAAATAATTCTGTTTTCTTTGTTTTTTTCCCCCCCAGCTAAACAAAATGCCCAATTGTATGGCTATTTCCCAAGACTATGTATTTATTGGAGTAGCCAAAGGATTCTCCATCTATAATCTGTACAACGCTAAACGACTATGTGCTTGGGAGAAACTTAAGGTTGATGTCACCTCCATCTGGGCCACAGATTTAGGGAATGAAATACTTATTGCTACCTTGGATGAAATGGGTATTATTTGTTCTTCATCTTTCTTTTTAGACTAATATATAGGTATCTGCAGTTTAGTTTAAGCGCCTTTCCAGGTATGAGAGGGGCCAGGCATGGATTTTTACCCCGGTCATGCAGTAATAGCTAATACCTACAAGTATTGTGTTCCAGGCACTATTCTAATATTTCACATGCATTAGCCCATTTAATCATTACAGCAGTCCTAGGAAGGAAGTACAATATATTATCCCTGTTCAGAAGAGGCAACCGAGGTGTGGGGGTTAAATAACTTACTTGAGTTAACATGGAAAGTAAATGGTGTGCCTGTGGGCAGGCTTCAAACCAGGCAGTGTAGCCCCAGAGTCCAAACCCTTCCAGTACTCAGCAGTCCAGCCACTCATGTAAACCAGAGCTTGCTTTTTTCCGTTAATCCTAGGATGGACCAGGCCTTTCTGGGGAGTATGGTATAGAATACTATAGACAGTGTCCTGCATCAGTGAGTTGTTGCTATTGTTTGCCTCCAAAAAGGTGGGCTCCCTCTAGCTTGTCCTTAATGTTTGGACAACCCACACCACTGCCGTGGATTAGGGAGCTTTTCTACTTTTCGAAGCAGGAGAAGGCAAGTGTCAGCATTGGCCAGGAAGTCAGGGAGGTGGCTTTGACATTGGGGCAAACAGGGCAGAATGTTCCTGCTTGCTTTGAGTCATCTATACAATCATGCATCTCTCTAAATGACAGGCTCTGTTCAACCATCACAGGTATGCTGAAGAATTATCTTCAGGAAATTGGCCTGACCAGACTGGCATGTTAGGAAGGGTACTCTGGCAGGAGTTTTAAAACAAGAGGCAGAGAGACCAGGAAATACTATTGTATTCATTGAGGAGAGAAATGATGAAGGTCTGAGCCAAGTCAGGGGCTGTTAAAATAGAAAGAAAAATGGCACTGTGATTTTATAAGATGGTAACATTAGGGGAAGCCAAATGAGGGATATAAGGGAGCTCTTTGTACTTTAATAATTTTGTTTTCTGTTGGTACATTATAGTTACACATAAAAGTGGGATTCATTATACCATATTTGTACATGCACATAACATAATTTGATCAATTATGTTTCCTAGTACCTTCCCTTTCCCTTCCCTCCTCCCTCCCCCAGGTCTACTTGTTCTACTCTACCAATCTCCCTTCTATTATTATTGTTTTAATTAGTATATTGTAATTACACATAAAAGTGGGATTCATTGTGGTATAATCATACATGAACATAGCATAATTTGGTAGATTTCATTTCCTAGTACTTCCCCTTGCCCCACTCTCCTCTGTTTCCTCTACTCTGTTGCTCTTTCTTCTATTTTCATGAGATTCCCTTGCTCCTTTTTTCTTTACTCTTTCCTCTCTCTCTCTTTCTCTTCCACATATGAGAGAAAACTCTGAGCCTTGACTTTCTGAGTCTGGCTTATTTCACTTAGTATGATGTTCTCCAGTTCTATGAGCTTACTGGCAAATGACATAACTTAATTCTACTTTATGGATGACTAAAAACTCCATTGTGTTTATATGTCACATTTTTTATCCATTCATATGTTGATAGGCACTTGGGCTGGTTCCATAACTTAGTTGTTGTGAATTGCAGTGCTATAAAGATTGATATGCATGTATCACTATAGTATGCTGATTTTAGTTCTTTGTATTATTTTTGAAACCTTTCTATAGGCTTAAAATTAGTAGAAAATAAAAAGATTAGGCAATGGAAATATAATGTTGAAACAGGAGTGAGGGAGTATGTGTATGAGGTGGGGGTGGGGAGGTATGTGGGATCAGTAAAGAAAAATGACTCTGTCTTAGCTAACTGGCAGGATGATCACTGTAATTCCTTGAGAACAGTCATAGAATAAGATTTCAGGAGTATATGAGTTGAAAAATTCCATTTGAACATGCACAGATTTGAGGCACCTGGAGGATGTTGGTGGGAATGATACTTAGAAGAAGTTTGGTTCAAAGAAATGTTTAGATTTATTACTTTGCATTTCATATCTGTGTAAGCCTCAGTATGATAAATTTGAAGGCAAACCACCTTGGTATCCCTAGCACATGCATTGGCTTGGAGCAGATAGCTCATGAGTCTTTATTGGGTTGAATTAGACTTTCACTTGGTCAGATACCTTATGAGGTCTATATCATGAGTACAAAGGCAAGTTATGAGTTCTGGGAGGTACCTAAAGAAAGAGGTAGAAAGTCATCGTGGGTGATGACCATACACTGGAGCCCTTGGGCTAATTGGGAATTAGAATGTCAGAATTACTTATCGCTTCAATGAAATAACTACATGAGGAGCTTTTTGGGGCTGAGGCACATGGAAGGGTGAGATATGATATGTTCCCTCAAAGAATCTATGACCTAGCAAAAAGAATGTATGTAGTACATTCACAGGAACCATTTGGGTAACAGTGTGAAACAGTAGGGGATGATATGACAAAACACATCAAAGGGTGGCTTGGTCAAGGGGTGCATTAGTGTGACTAAGGGTCCTACAGGAGACTTCTGAGAGATGTGGGTAAGGCCAGATAAGCAGAGGTGGCCCAGGAGAGTTAACAACCTAACATTTCAAGTGGAAGGCTGAGGAAGGTGGAGAGATCAAGAGCAGCACAGGCATTGTGGGGTTCAGGGAAGAGGTGAAGAGTGCATGACAAGTTCAGAGGTCAGATACTAATCCCAACCTTTTTTGGCTAACTTGTCTTACATTCTTACTTGTTTTTCTGTTTCAGGTATCATTAGACTGTTTTACTTTTATAAGGATGGTCTTTTCCTAATCAAAGCCATCAATGAAGCGGTGAGTTCCTGTTCTTTCCCTTTAGTGGGGATATGTGGAAGAATAACTTCAGGAAGTGCCCTCGCAGAGTATGAGCTGGAGAGTTGATCACATTTGATGTTGAAGAAAAGGGTGCAATGGCAAGGAATGTTACAGGGCCTGGTGGTGGTCAAATGCAACAGTAGATATTCCACAAACTGCAACTGTTATAATTGCTCTAACATTATGAATGCTGTCCATGTCATAGGGCTAGTCTTCTGTGTACTTACCACAGAATTATCAGAAGACTGAGTGTGGAAAGGACTGAGAGTTGGACAGTGCTCCTCAAAGCCAGGCTCAACAATCTTTCCTGGCTCAAGCAGTGGTTCCCAACTTACTATAAATGGGGATCCCATAGGCACCTCGGACCATAGTCCCTCTGCACAGGGAGAAGTGATGAGGGGGCTGACAACCAGAGTGCAAGATAACTAGGTAGACCAGTGACAGAACATGCATCAGGGTTCTAGACCACGATTGCCATGGAGTGCTTCTTGCCAAAGACAGCATAGTGAGGTCCACAGTGAAGAGAAGGAAAGTCAAGGAGATGAAACTTGAGGTCTGCGACACAACTCCAATTTACAGATGTAGATGCCCAGAAAGCCCTAAGCCACAAAGTGGCAAAGAGACAGAAGCTGCTGATCCACCAGCTGGTCCACTCCCCAGGCTGACAGGGCAGGGCTGAATACAGGCACACAACCTCTCATCACTGGCACAGTCATCCAACAAGAGATGAATTTCCAGCAGTGAAAGATGAGCAAAGGATTGAAGTCCAAGAGCCTAAGTGCTTGCTTTTTGCTTGTTGATCAGATAACTAGAATTATTTATCTATGTAGCATCTGTTTCATATTTTTATTTGGTAATGAAAAATGTATTTTGTAAAAAAGTCTGGTTTTTGTCAGTATGCCTTTAGAGGTTTTATAATTATTTCATATCTGGTCAAGTTGAAATTTTTAAAAACTTTGGTTGGGGGGCATGTGTGGTAAGCCCTTGATTTGCTGAGGGAGCTGGCTGAACAACACAGTGGTCTCTTCCACCAACATTTTATTATGAAAAATTTCAAAACTGCAGAAAAGTTGAAAAAATTGAATGGTAGTTACTTATATGCTTACCACAGAGACCGCAAGGACCTCATTTTTTACCTTTTTTTCCCCTAAATATTTTTTTCCCTTTTTGGTGCTGGGGATTGAATTCAGGCCTCATGCTAAGAACACTCTCTACCACAGAGCTACATCTCCAGCCCCCTCATTTTTAACTTCTAATTTCCCCCCCAAAATCAGCAAATTTCAAACTTTAAAAAAGTCTTAGTAATAATAAAGATAGTATTATGAAAAAACAAGCCACAGACTTGGAGTACATATCTATCTGGACATACATAAACACACGTACATACATATTTAAAACACATAAAGAGCTAAAAATCAATAATAAAAAGACAAGCCAACAAAAATAGGCAAAAGACATGACTTGACATTTTACAAAAAAAAGATAGATGAATAACACTTTTTTTCTTTTCTTTTTTTATTTTTATTTTTGGTGGTACCGGGGATTGAACTCAGGGGCTCTCGACCACTGGGCCACATCCCCAGTCCCCCTCCTTTTTTTTGTATATTATTAGAGACAGGGTCTCACTGAGTTGCTCAGTGCCTCGCCTTTGCTGAGGCTGGCTTTGAACTCGCAATCCTCCTGCCTCAGCCTCCCAAAGGATGAATAACATTTTTAAAAGTACTTAATACCATTCATTAGCAGAGAAATGCAAATTGAATTACCATGAGATACCATTACAGATCTGTTCTAATGCTTAAAATGAAAAGGATGGACCATACCAACTACTAGGGAGGACTTAGAACAATAGGAACTTTCATATATTGATAGTGGAAATATAATATCAATCTGAAAACCACGTGGGTAATTTCTGGTAAAGTTAAACCTATGACCTATCAATCCCATTCCTAGATATTTACCCAAGACAAATGAAAATACATATTCATAAAAGGATTTGTACAAGACATTCATAGAAGCTTTATTCATAATAATAAAAAACTGAACACAGAGAATAAATAAAAATTTGTGGTACTGCATAATAATTCAATGGAATACCACAGTATTTAATGACAAAATAATGAACCACTGGTGATGCAATAAATGACATTCAAAAACATCACGTTGAGTGAAAGAAGCCAGACACAAAACAGTGCTTTCTGCATGATTCTGTCTATACAAAATTTAAGAACAGGCAAAACTAATCTATATTCATGAACGAGATCATAACATTGTTTGCATATAAGGATGTAACTCAACAAAATAGGCAGGTGGGAATTTTCTGGGGTAATGGT
This sequence comes from Tamias sibiricus, assembly GCA_025594165.1. Classification (NCBI taxonomy): domain Eukaryota; kingdom Metazoa; phylum Chordata; class Mammalia; order Rodentia; family Sciuridae; genus Tamias; species Tamias sibiricus. The sequence continues at coordinate 153,729,749 of CM046659.1, forward strand.
AATGTTCTATGCCTTGAACAGGGTGTTGATTACGTGGATGTGTGCATTTGTTAATTCATCAAGTTATGCATCTAACACCTGTGCCTTTAACTGTCCTTAAATTTTAAAAGAGCTCTAAAGGAAAATATATAGTGAATATTCAACTTATTTTATGAAACAAGCATAATTACGATATCTAAACTAGACAGGGACCTTACAAAACAAAGTACTGTTGGTGGATTTAAAAACACTAAAAAATTTAAAAACATGAATTTAGAAGATTTTTTAAAACTTCATTGTCACCTTCGGAAGTTGCTAGGGCATAAACTTAGTATTCTGAAAACTAATAAAGGACTCACTTCTCCATATGAGCTGTATTTCAAGGTAACCAAATAGTGGGTGATAGATCTTTGTAGAAGAATTCTAACAGGGCTGGGATTGTGGCTCAGCGGTAGAGTGTTCGCCTAGCACGCGTGCGGCCTGGGTTCGATCCTCAGCACTACATACAAATAAACCCATTGTGTACAACTAAAGCAACTAAATAAGTATTTTTTTTAAAAAAGAATTCTAACAAATGCAGAAGAAATAATAGAATCCAACATCTTAATTTTACAAGCCATTTTGCAGAGTAATTGTTTAGGTAATAACCACAAATGAGTGATGGAGAGCTTCATTGTTGATGAGTGAGGATGACACCTGTTCTCAGTTATCAACCTTACCATCACTAGAAGAGAAACAACCAGCTATTATGAGTCTCCTGATATTCTGCAGCAGGAAGGATTCTGTTCTTGCCAAAACAATTGAACCTAAATATAATCAGCCTCTAGATCCAGTTATCAATTTTCAGGAAACACCACCCCTACCCACTCCACCTCCAACTTATTAACAACACCATGGGGATGCAATTAGTCCAATTCAGAATGTGGAGGAGAAAAAGCCTGGTTTCTTTAACAAGTAAATTACAAACAAACAACAACAACCAATAAAACCAAACAAGTGGGAAGCTATGATAAATTAAAAGAGATTTAAGCCAGGTACCGTGGGGCACGCCTATAATCCCAGCACTTGGGAGGCTGAAGCAGGAGGATCATGAGTTCAAAGCCAGCCTCAGCAATGGCGAGGCACTTAGCAACTCAGTGAGACCCTTTCTCTAAATAAAATACAAAAAAGGGCTGGGGATGTAGCCCAGTGGTTGAGTGCCCCTGAGTTCAATCCCCAGTACCACACACACACACACACACACACACACACACACACACAGATTTAAGAGATATATTAAATGTAACCTGTGAACTTCATTTGGATACTGACTTGAGCAACTGCAAAAAATAAATTAACATTTGTGAAATAATTGAGGAAATTGAAAAACTGATTAGACACTAGATGGTATCTAGGAATTATTTAGATATTAGGTGATATATAGAAATTATTTAGGCTTAAGTAAAAATAGTAATTTATTGAGTTTAGGGGATGATTAAACAAGAATTGTCATATATTGAGAAAAGGATACCTGGGGGTTCATTATGCTATTTTCTCTCTTTTTGTATGTTTGAAAAATTTCCTGACAAATTGATATTAAACTATGTGCTCTAAAAACTTTTCCTTAAGTAAATTAGGAAGCTAACCAACCAAACTAGTCTAGCCACCTTATTTTGATAGTATCTTCAAGCTCCTTAAATGTATAACATAACCATGAGCATCTCAACTTTCCAAAATTTGAATAAATCTTATACTAGGGTTGTATCCAGTCTTTGCTACAGTGTAGATAGAGCCTTTCATTCAGCAGCTAGCAGAGTTTTCAGTGTCAAGTAGAACTTATTTCAATTCATTTGAATAACTGAGTGTCATCATAGACCTGAGGGTTTGCAAACCTGACTGGGAGATCTGATAGTATGCCACAAATTACCAGGAGATAAGTCTAAAACCCTTTGGACAGAAAAGTTAGTTCTACTTCCTTACATTTCAGTCTTGTCTGATTCCTATACTAAGATGAGATGTGTGAAGCAGTGGGAGGCATCTTTTCACGTTCTAAGCTTTCAAAGGATCTCTATTCTGGCTGTGTACCACAGAAGGTCCTGAAATATGTTTTTCTTTGTTACCAGACTGCACTTACTCTATCAGCATCTCTTTCTTTTCAGGACGATACCAGCAAGCACAGCACCTGTGTAAAGATGGCGATCTCTCAGAGTGGGGACTTTGCAGCCTTCCTCCTACAAGGCAAGATTACCCAGACTGTGAAGAAAACTCAGATTTGCAGCTCTTCCATATGATTATTTTTCCCTGAAATCTTTTATTTAGAAATAATTTAGGTTTACAGAAGAGTTGCAAACATAGTACAGAGTTGCCCTTATGCCCTTCACCCAGCTCCCCTAATACCAACATTTAACATGGTGGTGGTATATTTTTGGAGAGTAGGCAAATAATCTGTGGTTGATAGCTAATAGTATTGCATCAACATACACTATATACTACTATTAATAACTATTAACCACATATTTTATTTCTCCCAATTTCGTAAGTTTTTTCACTAACATAATTTCTTTGCCCCAAGAGTCAATCCAGGTTACCATATTGCATTTAGTTATATATTAACTTAGTCTACTCATATCAGTGATGGTTTCTTGATAGGTCCTTGTTTTTCATGGCCTTGATACTTGGGAAAGGTACCAGTCAGATATTTTGTGGAATATCCCTCGATTTCAGGTTGTCCACTATTTTTCTCATGATTCAACTGGGGCTACGGATTTGGGGAAGATGGTGCAGAGGCGAAGCATTGTAACTGTATCATATATAGGGGTATTTGACAGCAGTTTGACTCATTTTGTCTGGTATTAACCTCAATCACTTAATTAAAGTGTTATCATGGGGCTGGGGCTGGGGCTCAGCAGTAGAGCACTCGCCTAGCACGTGCAAGGCTCTGGGTTTGATCCTCATCACTACATAAAAATAAATAAATAAAATAAAGGTATTGTGTCCAACTACAACTAAATTTTTTTTTTAAAAAAATAAGTGGTATCATGGTGTTTGCCAGGTTCTTCCATTGTAACACTACCTGCTGTTTTTTTTCCTTTTCCTTTATGTCTGTCCTTCTTTCTTTACTTCCTTCTTTCTCTCCCTTTCTTCTCCCTTCCTCCTTCCCTCCTTACTTTCTTTCTCTTTCATTCATCCATCCTTTCATTCATTCATTCATTCATGGGGTCTTACTGTGTTGCACAGGCTGGCCCCAAACTCCTGGGTTCAGGTGGTCCTCCTGCCTCAGCTTCTCAAGTAGCTGGGATTGTAGGCATGCACCATGAACAGCTTTGTTTTTCCCTGTCTTTACTCTGTAAGGAGGAAGTCACAAAGTCCAGACCATACTCTGGATAAGATGATTTAGGCACCTTTTGGAGAAAGGAGAATCGAAGAATTTTTGGACATTAAATCCATTATAATAATTAACATTTTGCGGGAGACACTTTAAGATGATGTAAATATCCTATTTCTCCTTTCACTCATCAATCTTAGCACTCATTGTCTGATCTTGCCTGCTGCAATTAGTACTGTTAACAGACATATTTTATGTAAATGTTTGTTATCTTGATTTTCAAATTTTAATTATTTACACATATAGTATATGGGACTCTATTTATACTGTTTCCCAAGGGCCCTCAAATGTTAGATGCTTGGGGAAGATACATTTTATAATGCTTTTGTATCAAAAGAAATTTTTCTTTTACCTGTATTCATTTCCTATAGCTGCCATAACGAAGTGCCACCAGTGACTTAAAACGAAAGACATTTTCTGAGTTCTGGGGTTTGAAATTAAGGTTTCCAGATAATTTAAAAAAATTTTAACCCAGGGGTGCTATACCACGGAGCTGTATCCCCAGCCCTTTTTGTTTATCTGTTTATTAATTTTATTTAGAAACAGGATTTCACTAAGTTGCCCAGGCTAGCCTTGACCTTGGGATCTTCCTTCCTCAGCCTCCTGAGTAGCTGGGATTACAGCCATGCATCAGTGGGCTCACTGATAATTACTTTTTGAAGGAAACATTTAGGCAGGATCCTATAGTCTGGGAGAGCAACCTTTCCAAACTTGGTGGGTATTCAGTACAGAAGCAGAACCTGTTTCTAGGACATGATAGTAGACCCACAACCACCCCATAGGTTGTCATCTCCTCAAATATTAGAAGAATTCTTTGGGGGCATCTTTTCCAATTCTAACCCTTTGTTTGCCCAGGCCTTCTCCAGTGCTTCCATATAGGCCTCTTCTTCCCCAGATGGCTTTAACTATAGGGCAAAAGGCAGTAGAATTTTCCATGGTGATATAGAAAGCATGTGAACTGGAGCACACAATTTGGTAAAAGAAACTGTCTTGCATCAGTACTGTGTGAGAAAAGTCTGTTTCCCTTCAATGGCAGTAGCTGGAACATCCAACTCTATGGGAAAGTTACTTGGCAAGCGAGGACTTGCAATAATCATTGCAAAACTACATTGCCTTCAGTCTGTCAAAGTTGCTGTTTCACTGTTACCTACTGCAGAAATGCCAGCAGTTCTGAGAAGATAGGCCATTCCTCAGACAAAACTCTTGGTCTGCTTACAGTTGCTCAATGGCTGTTTGGTTTCCCAATGCAGGAGCTGGAGATGTTTGGCTGGACGTGTATAAATTGCCCAAGGAGTCTTGGCTCAAGGAACTAGAGCACCCCCAAGTCACTTCAAATACAAAGAAAAAAGCCAGACAGATGCAACTGGTAGGAAATATCTTTGTTTTCAACCAATATGTCTCTTCCCAGCCTGGGCCTACATCCAGCCTTAGAATTTCAAGATGAACAAGGTCTCTTATGTCTATAAAACACAATAGGAAGAGTGTCTATGTCTCTCAAATTTATTTGCTTCAGATGAAATAAAATATTAAAAAGTAAAGATGGCTTTAGTAGTGGGAAGTCAGTATCTCTCTTGTGTGGGACTTGTTTCTGCGCTGAGATTCCACCCAGATATTTCTCTGGAAGGAGGATCTTTCGTTCTGATTTCTGCCCCACTGGTAATTTTTTTCCTTCCTGGGCTTGAAATTCCACTAAATTTCTCAGGCTATGTATAAATGGCATGTTCTCAATAAATATAAATATGTATAATCCCTCCATATTAGGAACCCTACCATTTCAGTTTAATTATATGATGCCTGAGACTTGTCCTGCATCTTTTTTTTTTTTTTTTTTTTTTGTACCAGGGATTGAACTCAGGGGGCACTTGGCCACTGAGCCACATCCACAGCCCTATTTTGTATTTTATTTAGAGACAGGAATTTTTTGGGTCATCTAAGTATAGGATCATATTGTCTGCAAATAGTGATAATTTGAGTTCTTCTTTTCCTATCTGTAGCCCTATAATTTCTTTCGTCTGTCTAATTGCTCTGGCTAGGGTTTCAAGAACTTAGCAGAGCGCAGTGGTGCATGCCTGTAATCCCAGCACTTGGGAGGCTGAGGCAGGAGGATCGCAAGTTCAAAGCCAGCCTCAGCAATGGCGAAGAACTTAGCAACTCAATGAGGCCCTGTCTCTAATAAAATACAAAAAATGGCTGGGGATGTGGCTCAGTGGTCGAGTGCCCCTGAGTTCAATCCCCGGTACCAAAAAAAGAAAAAGAACTATGTTAAATAGAAGTGGTGAAAGAGGGGCATCCCTGTCTTGTTCCAGTTTTTAGAGGGAATTCTTTCAGTTTTTCTCCATTTAGAATGAAGTTGGCCTGGGTCTTAGCATAGATGGCCTTTACAATGTTTGAGGTATGTTCCTGCTATCCCTAGTTTTTCTAGCGTTTTGAACATAAAGGGGTGCTATATTTTGTCAAATGCTTTCTCTGTGTCTATTGAGATGATCATACGATTTTTGTCTTTGCGTCTATTGATGTGATGAATTACATTTATTGATTTCCATATGTTGAACCAACCTTGTAGCCCTAGGATGAACCCTACTTGATCGTGGAGTTGCGTAGCACCTCGCTGGCTTTGAACTCTGAACTTGCAATCCTTCTGTCTCAGCCTCCTGAGCCGCTGAAATTACAGGCGTGCGCCGCCACGCCCAGCTTGTCCTGCATCTCTAAGATAAATTTTCTCAGTAAAGATTAAGATTTAATTTGCTTATTTATATAATGTGTACTTTTTTTCCCCGTTACTGGGGATTGAACCCGGAGCCTTGGTTAGGCATACTAGGCAAGCACTCCACAACTAAGTTAGATTCCCAGCCCTTTTTAAAATTTTGAGTCTCACTAAGTTCCTAAGACTGACCTCAAACTTGGAATCCTCCTGCCTTGGTCTGTCAAGTCTCTGGGATTACAGGCACATGCCATTATGCCTGTTCCCCAACTACATTCTAAGATCCTAAAGAAGAGGGATCATGTATTAAAATCCTTCAGGTCAGACGACCACCCATACATTGCTCTTCCATGTCTACAGCATGAATTCAGTTATCACAAAAGGAAATGGAGTAGGGTGGGGGAAAAGAACATCTCAGGAGATTACAGGGAAGAGAAAAATATATCAAACATATTGTGAATTAATTTTTCATTTTCTTCTCAGAACTCTGCTGATCCTACTTCTACAGATAACTTAGAAATGGTAAGAAACTTTATAGAAAATCTCCAGAGAGATTTAAATTATATTTCAAAGATTCTTATTTTTACTTGAAACGTGCCTTAAATATCAAATTACTGGTAAATGTCCCACCAGGACACTATTTTCATATTCTCTGACTTCATCTTGTGTCTAATGTCCATTGAAGATGACCTCCTGTCCTTGAGTTAAGAGAGTTTAAATTTCAGGGTCCCTCACAGTGGCTTCTTCCAAGGCCCTGGAAGGGGCCCTAGCAATGTATTCACATGGTCTTGTAGTTTTGTAAAATTGGAAAAAATAACATATTTTAACCACAATCATTTAAGATCATTGTATCTTTTCACTTTACTTCACTCTACTACAATCCCCCATAGGGGTGATATGAGTGGCTCTGGTCATTTTGTTTTCATAATTTTGAGTTCTTTTTTTCTTAAAGAGGGCCCATAAAACCTGGATTTTCCCCTACAAAAACAACAGCCTAATCCACCAAGACAAACAACTTGGTTTTGGAGTATCTTGGAGGATGGTGCAGCTTCCCGGGAGCATCCTCTCTCTCCATGTGATGGACCACGCCTTCTTCTTAGCCCTTGACAACTTGGGATCTCTGAGAGTAGTGGCGAACTCCTGAAATGAAAGTCTCTAGCCAGGGCTCCTTTTTTTGTTTCCCTTTTTAAGTTACATTATATTTCAAACTATACAAATAATATATGACTACATCACTCTTGGAAAATCAAGTAATTCAGATAAATGACCCTCTCCAGAGGTAACTGCCATATTAGATTTGTTACTGAAAACTTGGTCCTTGTCCCCACTGCCAGTCCCATAATGAGGACAAAGTTTTGAGAAAAAAAAAGTTTTATTGCTTTATTACCAAAGGAGAAACACAGGGGACTCCTGTCCCAGAAGCTGTTATTCTAACTTTTAGGGGGTACAGAGGACTTTTAAGGATTCCAAGGCCATTCTCCAGCTATGCCCTGTCAGTAGTCATCATTCACATGTAGCCTTTCTTAGATCCACAGGTGCCAACTCCTAAGTCTGGGCTCCTTCATTCCTCTGGTCTAAGAATGGAAGGACAAATAACAGCTTAGGATGGCAAGAAAGTTATTCTTGCTTCCCCTAAGGCTAGGAAGGTGGATGAGAAGAAGAGAAAGGAAAAAATGTCCATTCTAAAATAAACCACAGTGGCAGAGCAATGAGGGTTATGTTCAAAGTGTGAAGTGGACCCCTGGTACAGCTTGGTGTATGTTTTCTAAATCTTTAGTGTGTATTTATATTTTTATACTTGTTTTGAAAAAGTGTAGTTATGTCTTATGCAAATTTTTTCTACATAAGGGCCATTGAACTACATAATTTTTTTCTTATAAACTTGTATTTTTTGTTCATTAATTTGTTAGTTATAGTTTGCCATGTCAAATAAACCCTATTACAGATGTACTATGGCATATATGGCTACTAGTCTATTGATGATATTGAGGTTGTCCCCAGTTTAAGACTCTTAAACAATGCCATGCAGATCTTCATATATTCTTCTTTATATACCTGAGTGAGGGCCTCTCAAGGGTATGTGTATTTTTAGTTTTAATATAGATACTGAGAAATAGTCATACAAAAATGGCCTGACAATTTACTTTTAATCAATATTTTCCCACAGCTTCAATGAACTTGATATTATCAATTAATTTGTTATATTGTAAACTAATGGGATGAAATGGCCTCTAATTTTAATTTTCATTAATCTCTTCATATTTTTATCGGACATCGAGGTTTTCTCTTTTGTGAATTGCTTGTATGTATCCTTTGCTCAATTACATTTTTTTTTTCTAATCTGTAACTTCCCTTTTACTTTATTTGTATGCTCTTTGTTGTAAAGAAGTTTTGAATTTTGACATAGTCAAAACATTAAGTTTAGGGCTGGGGTTGTGGCTCAGCGGTAGAGCGCTCGCCTAGTGCGTGTGCGGCCCGGGTTCGATCCTCAGCACCACGTACAAATAAACGCATCGTGTACAACTAAAGCAAATAAATAAATATTTTTTAAAAACCTTAAGTTTATTCTTCATGGCTTTTGCACTTAAGGAAGCTTTTCCTGTTAGAAATAAGTTTTCTTGGGTTTTCTTCTAATACTTTCAGAGTTTTGCTTTTGACATTTTATGCTTCATATGGGAGGTTGTTTTGGTGGTTGTTTGTTTTGGTATCAGGGATTGGTGCTTAACCTCTGAGCCACATCCCCAGCCGTTTTTAAAAATATTTTATTTTGAGACAGAGTTTCAACAAGTTGCTAAATTGCTAAATCTGGCTTTGAATTTGTGATCCTCCTGCCTCAGCATCCGAGTCACTGGGATTACACGTGTGCACCACCATGCCCAGTTCTGGGAGTTTCTTTTGTGATTGGAGGAATGGATCAACTTTTATAAACATATTTTTTATATAGACAATTGCAACACAAATATTTTTGAGCAATCCATTGTTGTGTTGAAATGTTCCTTCATCATTCCTGCATATTCATTCCTGAATGTCCCTTCATCATTCCTGCATACATTTCTACACTTTCCACCTGCTCCACTAAAGTATTTGTGTTTCTACCAAGACCTTATAAACTTTGGAGCAAAACTTTCAGGGTTCTATTCTCTGTGCTTCCTCCTGGCTAGGTGAACTCATGGTATATTTTGTGCTCTATTTTCCGTACATTTGTTGTTCTGCCTTTGGGAAGAGTTCATCAACCTGTTTGTTTCCCAACCCTTTTACTAAGTTTTTCATTTTTGTGATTGTATTTTAATTTACAAGGACCCTTTTTTGTTCTGTTATCTTCCCATTTATTCATCTATTTTTGTCCACTGTTTTCATTTCACAAATGCAATATAACTTCTATGAAGACAGAATGATTTTTTTTTTTTTTTTTTTTTTTTTTTTTTTTTTTGTGGTACCGGGGATTGAACTCAGGGGCACTCGACCACTGGGTCACATCCCCAGCCCTTTTTTGTATTTTATTTAGAGACAGGGTCTCACTGAGTTGCTAAGTGCCTCGCCATTGCTGAGGCTGGCTTTGAACTCGAGATCCTCCTGCCTCAGCCTCCCAAAGTGCTGGGATTACAGGCGTGCGCCACCGCGCCCAGCAGAATGATTTTTTTTTTATGTTTTTTTTTTTTTTTCCATGTATAGTCTCTGTTTCCAAGTTGCTTTTTTCTTTCTGTCTTGGTGTCTGTCTTTGAGATGAGATGCTCTCCTCTCTTGTCTGTGCTGTGTGGCTTTCTATTTGTTTTTTGGTGTGGGGTACTAAGAAATGGACAGCAAGCTCTGTGGGCATGATGGGCTTGTTGACTGTGGATATACCATAGGGCTACTTTATTGAATAACACTCAGGTCAGTATCTTGTAGTATTTTCTGTTTGGTTGATCACTTTCCTCAGAGATAGCTCTTCCAACCACCTGCCTGAGTTCTAGAACTAAATAAGAAAGATGTCTTGGGAGTGGGGATGATCTGAACATTTGGTAGTTTAACTTTATTCTATTGACTGTTTGGAGTTAGGAAATTGAAAAGTTAGATTCTTTAGAAATGTGGCATATATGCACAGTGGAATATTAGCCATAAAGAAGAATGAAATTATGGCATTTGCTGGTAAATGAATGCTAAGTGAAATAAGCCAATCCACTAAAACCAAAGGCCAAATGTTCTCTCTGATATGTGGATTGCTAAAACACAATAAGCGGGGAGAGAGAATAGAATTCATTAGACTACTCAATGGGAATGAAGGGAAGGGAGGAGGATGGAAATGGGAAAGACAGAATGAATCAGACATTACTTGCCTATGTTCATATATGAATACACTACCAGTGTAACTCCACATCACATACAACCACAAGAACGGGAAGTTATACTCAATGAATGTATAATATGTCAAAATACACTCTATTGTCATGTATATCTAAAAAAACAAATAAAAAATTTCAGAGAGAGACTCTTCAGTTTTGCAAAAAGATTTTTCAACCAATCCTCCTGTTGCTAGTCCTACCAGCACAGAAACTTCCAGAGAAAACTGGAGTTGCTATTTTCTTGCATCTTAGGGATTTTTCAGTATAAATCAGGTGGTTACAAGACTGAATTAGGCTCTTTTGTTTTTTTGAGATGGGATCTCATTTTGTTACCCAGGGCGGTCTTGAAATCATGGGCTCAAGTGTTTCTCCTGCCTCAGCCTCCCAAGTAGCTTCAGCTGCAGGCATGTGCCACCACACCAGGCAAGCATTTTTGGGTCTGCTAAATCATTTTGCCATCTCCTTTCCAGTTTTTAAAATTTTATTGCTTTTGTGCCTGTTCCAGCAGCACCCACACTAACCTTAGTCCTGGCATTATGGGTCTCTTTACTGAAATTTGTTATAAGTTCTAATGGTTTGCTGATTTCAATTTGCTAAAATTTGATAAATCTTGCACCTGTCTTCATGAGAGACAATACATAGTTTTGTTTTCTTGTAACATCTTTGGCTGTGGTTATCAGGGGAATGCTGGTCTCATGTAATAACTTGGGGAGTGCTCTGCCTCTTCTATTTTCTGGAAGAATTGATGGAGAACTGACATTATTTCCTCCTAAAATGTCTGATAGAATTTACTAATGAAGCCACCTGGTCCTGGAGTGTTCTTTGTGGAACTATGCATTCAATTTATTTAATAGATAAAGGCTCTTCTGGTTATCTACTTCTTTTTTTCCTGTAACAGGAAAAAGAACACAGGAAATTTATTACATGTCTAAGCCATGGGAAGCTTTTTAATAATTTCTGTTGATATAATTAAAGATTTTAGAAGCTTTTATATTTTATGTATTTCAAGGAATTTGTTCACTTTTAATCTAAGTTGTCAAGTTTATTGGCATAACATGGTTCATGACATTTCTTTTTTTTTTAATATTTATTTATTTACTTTAGTTGTACACAATGCAATGCATTTATGTTTACGTGGTGCTGAGGATCGAACCCGGGCCGCGCGCACGTGCAAGGCGAGCACTCTGCCGCTGAGCCACAACCCCAGCCCCCATGACATTTCTTTATTACTCTTTCACTGTTTGTAAAATCTGTTGTGATATCAGTTCCCTCATTCCAGATACTAGGAATTGGAGTCTTCTCTTTTTTTCTTAATCAGCTTGGCAAGAGGTTTGCCAATTATATTAATCTTTTCAAAGAGCAAACTTTTGGTTTCACAAAGTTTTCTCTATTGTTTTTCTGTGTTCTATCTCACTATTTACAATTTGATTTTTATTATTTTCTTCATTCTTCATTCTGTTTATTTTTTTTAGCTTGCCTTCTAGCTTCTTTTTTTTTTTGGTACCAGGGATTGAACTCAGGGGCACTCAACCACTGGGCCACATCCCCAGCCCCCCCCCCTTTTTCTATCTCTTGGAGTTTTTTTTTTTTTAATTCAAAGTGTTGTATTTATAATAGTAGTATGCATTATAATTCATAATAAACATATAAAGCGTCTTTTTACATAACACTGTATGCAATGTATATTCATACCATTCAAATCTTCAGTCATGCATTTAGGATGATGATATCCATCTTATTCATCCACCTTTTCTTCCCCCCCCTTGCTCCCTTCCTTCCCCTCCCTCCCCTTTGACCATTATAGTGTTCCTCTAATCCTCCTATGTACCCCGACCCAACACCACTGTGAATCAGCCTCCTTATATCAGAGAAAACATTCGCTATTTGGATTTTTTGAGATTGACTAACTTCACTTAGCATTATATTCTCCAACTTCATCCATTTACCTGCAAATGCCATTATTTTATTCTCTTTTATTTCTGAGTAAAATTCCATTGCCACATTTTCTTTATCCACTCATCTACTGAGGGACATCTAGGTTGATTCCACAACCTAGCTATTGTGAATTGTGCTGCTATAAACATTGAAGTAGCTGTGTCAGTGTAATATGCTGTTTTTAAGTCCTTTGGGAATAGACCCAGGAGTGGGATGCCCCAGCCCTTTTTTGTATTTTATTAGAGACAGGGTCTCACTGAGTTGCTAAAGTGCCTCGCTGTTGCTGAGGCTGGCTTTGAACTTATGATCCTCCTGCCTCAGCCTCCCAAGTGCTGGGATTACAGGCGTGTGCTACCACACCCGGCTACCTTCTAGCTTATTAAGAAAGAAGCCTAGATAATGATTCGAGATATTTCTTCTTTTCTGATATATGCCTTTGTTGCTATAAACAGTCAGCCTTCACATCTGCAGTTCAACCAATGTCAACTCAAACATGTTTTAAAAATATTGAGTCTGTACTGAACTTTTTCTTGTCATATTCCCTGAACAGTATAGTGTAGCAGCTACTTACATTGTATTTATATTATATTATATTATATTATATTATCTGCTATGTACAGTCAGCCTTCACATCTGCAGTTCAACCAATGTCAAATCAAAAATGTTTTAAAAATATTGAGTCTGTACTGAACTTTTTCTTTTCATATTCCCTGAACAGTAATGTGTGTAGCAGCTACTTACATTGTATTTATATTATATTAGGCATTAAAGAAAAACTAGAGATGATTTAAAGTTCACTAGGGGATATACATAGATTATATGCAAATACTATGCCATTTTACATTTAGGACTTAAGCATCCACAGATTTTGGTCCTGGAGCCAATCCTTCATGGATACCAAGGGATGACTGAACTGCTTTAGCTGCATTTCTTTAAATATTGATATGTTTAAATTTTCATTCAATTCAAAATACTTCCTAATTTGCTTTTTTTCATCTTTAACCAATGGACTACTTGGTGTGTGTGTGTGTGTGTGTGTGTGTATGTATATATGTATGTATATATGTATATATATATATGTACAGTATCTATAATGTTAGATATATTATAGATATCTTTCTTTTATTGGTTTCTAATTTATTCTATTGTGATCAGAGAACATACTTCATATAATTTGAATCCTTTTAAGTTTTTTATATATAATATTATATATGTATATATATTTTTTTAGAATATTTATTTATTTGCCTTAGTTGTACACAATGCCTTTATTTTTACATGGTGCTGAGGATCGAACCTGGGGTGCACACATGCTAGGCGAGCGCTCTACCGCTGAGCCACAACCCCAGCCATATATATATATATGATATTTTAATATATATATAGTTGTAGTTGGACACAATACCTTTATTTTTATTTATTTACTTTTATGTGGTGCCAAGGATCGAACCCAGTGCCTTGCACATGCTAGGTGAGCACTCTACTGCTGAGCCACAACCCCAGCCCCAAGTTTAATGAGACTTGTTTTATGTCCAATATATGGTTTATCTTGGTAAGCTCACTTGAAAAGAATATGTATTCGGCTGTTATTGGTCAAGTTATTCAAGTCTTCTGTGTCTTTGTTATATTCTTACTGACTTTCTACTTATTCTATCAGTTATTGAAAGGGGAATCTCTAAGATAATAGGTTTATTTCTTCTTTCACTCTTATGAGTTTTTTTTTAAATATTTATTTATTTGCTTTAGTTGTACACAATGCGTTTTTTATTTGTATGTGATGCTGAGGATCGAACCCGGGCCACGCACGTGCTAGGCGAGCGCTCTACCGCTGAGCCACAGTCCCAGCCCAATGAGTTTTTATTTCATGCATTTTGAAGCTGTTATTAGATGCATAATCATTTGGAATGTTATATTTTCCAATGAGTGGACCACTTTGTCATTACTCACTGACCCTTTGATTCCTGGTAATATTCTTTTTTTTTTAAAAAAAATTATTTATTTGCTTAAGTTGTACACAATGCAATGCATTTATATTTGTGCTGAGGATTGAACCCGGGGCCGCGCACGTGCTAGGCAAGCGCTCTACTGCTGAGCCACAACCCCAGCCCCGATTCCTGGTAATATTCTTTGTTCTGAATGAAATCTTCTAAGTCAGATACTAATATAGCCTCCAGCCTTCTTTTGATTAGTTTTAGTAAGATATATCTTTTAAAAATACTTTTAACACATTTACTACTTCTTCTTTTTTTGGTGGGGCTACCAGGGATTGAACTCAAGGGCACTCAACCACTGAGCCACATCCTCAGCCCTATTTTGTATTTTATTTAAAGCCAGGGTCTCTCACTGAGTTGCCCAGCACCTCACTTTTGGTGAGGCTGGCTTTGAACTTGCGATCCTCCTGCCTCAGCCTCCGGAGCTGCTGGGATTATAGTCATGTGCCACCGTGCCCACCTACTTCCTCTTTTTTTTTTTGGTACCAGGGATTGAACCAAGAGATGCCTAACCACTGAGCCACATCCCCAGTCTTTTAAATTTTTTTATTTGTTCTTTTTAGTCATACATGACAGTAGAATGTCTTTTGACATATTATGTATACGTGGAGTATAACTTCCCATTTTTATGGTTGTACATGATGTGGAGTTACACTGGTCGTGTATTCATCTATGAACACAGGAAAGTTACATCCAATTCATTCTACTTTCTTTCCTATTTCTATCCCTCTTCCCTTCCCTTCATTCCCCTTTATCTAATCCAATGAACTTCTATTTTCCCTGCCCCACTTATCATATGTTAGCATCCTCATATCAGAGAGAACATTCAGCCTTTGGTTTTCAGGTTGGCTTATTTCACTTAGCATAATAGACTACAGTTCCATCCATTTACTGGCAAATGTCATAATTTCATTCTTCTTTATGACTGAGTAATATTCCATTGTGTTTATATACCACATTTTCTTTATCCATTCATCGTTGAAGGGCATCTAGGTTGGTTCCATAGCTTAGCTATTGTGAATTGAACTGCTATAAACATTGATGTGGCCATGTCACTATAGTATGCTGATTTTAAGTCCTTTGGGTATATGCCCAGGAGTAGGATAACTGGGTCAAATGGTGGTTCCATTCCAAGTTTTCTGAGGAATCTCCATATTGCTTTCAAGCGATGTGCCAATTTGCAGTCCCACCAGCAACTTATGAATGTTCCTTTTCCCCCACATCCTTGCCAACATTTATTGTTATTTGTATTCTTGATAATTGCCCCCGGTCCTTTTTATATTTCATTTTGAGACAGGGTCTTGCTAAGTTGCTTAGGGCCTCACTAATCTGCTGAGGCTGACTTTGAACTTGCAATCCTCCTGCCTCGGCCTCCCAAGCTCCTGGGATTACAGGCATGTGCTACAGCACCCTGCCACATTTAGTTCTTTACATTTAAACTGAATTTCTTCTTGATAGCATATAGTTGGTTTGTGTCTTTTTATACAATCTGGTAATCTCTGCTTTTTCATTGGGGGTGTTTAGACCATGTGCATTTAATATAATTATTGATATATTGGAGTTTAAATCTATCACTTTGTTATTTACTTTCTATTTGTTCCATCTGTTTTTTTCTTTTCCATTTCTTTCTGCCTTCTTAAGAATGAGAGTTTTTAGTGATTTCATATTGTCTCCTTTGTTGGCTTATTAACTGTTCCTTTTCTTGTTTTAGGATATGAACATTTGTTTTAAAAGTGACGTTAAGTTGAGTGTTCCCGTTCCCATAATGAAGATCAAACCACCTAAACCTGTAACAGGTGATTACAATTCAGTTAATACTTTCTTTCCTTTTGCTGTTGATTTCTCCATTTTCCCCCTCTTTGGCCTTTCTCCACATTTCCTTGGTTTTTTTTTTTTTTTTCTTTCTTTCTATTTATTAGCAGCAATGTCTAATTAAATGCATAGTTTTAAAGAGGACATTTTAAAAACTCTTAGGAACTTATGCTCTGGGGCCTAAAAACAAACTCTATCAATCCATCTATATATGTTACAAAGATACAGTTAACAGAATTGGAAGGTGAAGCGAGACATTATTCTAATTGCTAGGTGGACTTTGTTAGTTTCTACATGCCTGTATTAATTCATTTAATTGATTTAATTGTGGGTTGGAGTCCATTATTCCTGCGTCCCTCTGTTAATTCATTTATCAGTATTTACTGAGTGCCCATAATGCATCAAGCATGAACATGAGGAGGACACATCTCCTGCACTCTAGAGGCTGATTGTCCACCAAGGAAGAATGGAAGGAATCCACCACAGTAGGATGTGATAAGCACAGCAATCAGGAACATGTAGGCCCATGAAAACACAGAGGAAGGAGTGACTAACTCTGCCTAGAGGGTAAAGAAAGGCTTTATCTGAGGAAAGGGCATTTGGGCAAGGTTTTGAGGATTAAGTGGGAATTGGTTAAGAGGAGCAGAGGGGATAAGCATCTTAGGCAGAGAATACAGAGTGTATCTTCTTAGGATCTCAAAGGTATATCAACAAGCACGATCACTGGAGGCTGGGGGTGTAGCTCAGTTATAGAGAACTTGCCCAGCATGCATGAAATCCTGGGTTCCATCCCTAGCACCTCCCCACACCTAAATTTACTGAAACATTATTTGGAGAGGCAGAAGATTGGTTAGATAAAATCTGGTACACTCATAAAAAGGAACATTTTGCAATGAGTAAGAAACAAAAAAATGCAAAGGGCCAAGAATAGCCAATTCACTTTTGTAAAAGACCATGGTGATAGGACTTGCTCTATCAAGATTCATAACAAAGCTGCAGTTGTTAAGAAAAGATAAGTGAATAATAAAAATATAAATGAAATATAAAAACTAGTGATAGGTAAAGATAGTAGACATAGAGGCTGGGGATGTAGCTTAGTGGTAGAGCACTTGCCTAGCAAGTGGGAAGCCCTGGCTTCAATCCCTGACACTGCCAAAAAGGGGAAAAAAAAAAAAAGAAATAGTAGACATAAAAATAAATGAATGAAACAGGGAGGATAAACATAAACATAAAAGGACTTTAGGGGTTCAGAGTGAAGACTGAGTCTCAAAAGAGAAATGCCCATAAACCATTGTTATGCACAACAAGCCCAGCCTGTGTCCTTGTGCCCACCACCTTGCCTGAAATGCATCTTGATGAAATGCAACAAAATTGCATTTCATCAGGCCAGAACGTAAATAAATGGACCCCTGCATAAATGAACACTTGAGGCTTGGTTGATACACTACTGAGATGTGGAGAAAGAGCGGTCATTTCAATAAACACTGTCACAGCCCCCTGTTCTAGTTGTCCATATGGAGACAAAAACTTGTCTCTCCAGAAGCAGAAGAAATTTTCCAAGTCCTTGACTCCATCACAGAAAAGAATCTAAGGATGAGTCAGATTGTAGAGAAAGAAAGGAAGAGCTCTTTTGGAAAGCAAAAAGTACACACTCAAGAAAGAGGAAGTGTGGACAGATTTCAGAATGAGTCACCTTGCCTTACTCTGGTGAAAAGACAGTAGCTAGGAACAGTAGTGGAGTAGAGGTGGAGTGGGGGCAGGGTCTCACAACTTCTTGCCAGTTTTCCTTGCACTTGTACATTGCCCTTGCATGTTCTGATCATTCTTCTTCATATATTGTCTCATTAGCATCTTAAATCTCCACCCAGAGGTGTGTGTTTTACTATTATAATGAGGTAGGGTCATTTCTCAGTCACCAGAGTCTCAATGCACATTCACCCTTAAGGAGCGGCCCCTCCAGATGCTTGTGGTTACCCTGCAATTTAGTTGCATTTCATCAAGGTGCATTTCAGGCAAGGTGGTAGCATAAGGACATGGACTGGGTTGTTTGTTGTGCATACCAATCATTTATGGACATTTCTCTTTTGAGACTCAGTCTTCTCTCTGTATCTCTAAATTCCTTTCTCAGCTCCAAATAAGAAAATGACCAACTGTCTATCAGAAAAACTATACCATGTTCATTCAACATAATACTATACAGCGATGCAAATGCAGTTACACAAACGTGAATACATTTCACAAACAATAGAGAGCAAAAGAGGGCAGATAGCATTAATACAATATGGTTCCCCTTTTGTACAGTTCAAAATCAGCAAAACAAAGCTACAGCATTTAGGATGTAGCTTTACATAGTTAAAGTATAAATAAGTGCAATGAAGTGGCTACTTAAAAGTCAGGAGAGCACTTGCCACTCTTCCTGGGGGTTGTGATTGGAAAGGGGCCCTTGTGAAGCTTTTGGGCAGCTGGCGATATCTTTCTCATTACCTGAGTAGGCAGTTTTAAAGTTTGCTTTAGAATGATTTACTAAGATGTGTATTTTTTTTTAAAAGAGGGAATCTCTTTTTAAAAATATTTTATTTGCTTTAGTTGTACACAATGTGTTTTACTTTTACATGGTGCTGAGGATCGAACCCGGGCTGCGCACGTGCTAGGCGAGCGCTCTACAGCTGAGCCACAACCCCAGCCCCTAAGATGTGTATTGTTATGCTCTTTGCTGAATGTGTGCTACATTTCACAACAATAAAAAGGCTTAATGAATAAAAACAAGCAACAGTGAGAAGAATCTATACTGCATGTGAACTGATCTCCAAGATTTTTTAAATATTTATTTATTTACTTTAGTTGTACACAATGCAATGCATTTATGTTTACGTGGTGCTGAGGATCGAACCTGGGCCACGCACGTGCGAAGCTAGTGCTCTGCCCGCTGAGCCACAACCCCAGCCCTCCAAGATTTTATGTTAAGTGAAAATAAAGAAGGTTTGGGCATAACAGCAATTTCCAAACTGTGGCTCTATCAGACTCAATTGGAAGACTCAGTAAACCCAGATTGCTGGGTCTTGCCAGAGTTTCTGTTCCAATAGTATTGGCATTTCTATTCCAGTCCTAGGTGACTCTGACCCTGTGGATCTGATATCACCCTTTAAGAACTACTCCAGTATAATATGAGACTGTGTGTTTATAAAACCTTAGAAAAATTATTGAAGAAACTGAAGACAATTGTCTCTGGGGAAGCAGCCTGGGGCACTGTGAAACTTCTGGGGCAATTCAAGGAACCCAGGCACCTTCCAAAGAGAACAGAATTCTGAAACTCAAGGTTTGGACCCAGAGAATAAATCACCAGTGTTACTGTGGATTTAGGAACCATTGAAAAAGAAGGAAATGAAAAGTTATTGGGAAGTGAAATGGTGAAAAAAAAAAAGATTGTCAGAAAAAGGAGACTTTTTAAAGGAAAATAATTGGATAAACATTGGCATAGGAAGAGGCCAACTCAACTGAATTATGTGGGTCTTCAGTATCAACTGGAAAGCCATAGTCACTGGCAGGTTTGGGCCCAGCTTAGCTGGGGAGATGGCAACAGTGATCTGAAGTGATCTAGCAGCACTGTAAACATTTCCCTGGCTTCTTTGTAGACATTCTGTAATCCAGAAGCAGTGAGAAAGATGTTGGATAGGAGACATAGGAAGGAGAGCACCACTTTCTGCCTGGGCTCTGTGAGCAGGTGGAGCAGGGGTGAGGGCCACAAGGACTGAACACCTGGGCTCACAGACCCACTGCAGAGAAAGAATGGATTTCCAAGAATGGGGCTTCTTCAGGAAAGTGGGAAGCATAGAAAAAGTTGGGAGAGATTAAGAAAGGGGACGTCAGGTGATTTGACTAATTCTGGAATATTTTTCAACCGAGGTACCACATTTAAAAGTCCTCTGGAAGTCTTTGCAAAGATAGAAGACTGCTATGGGCTGGGCTCTGGGCAGAATCACTTCATCAAGGAGAGTCAGTGGGAATACCAAGCAGAGGTCTTCTACACCTCCTACAGGAAGTTCCTGGATGGGGAATGGGAGGAGGAGCCACTCAGGTAAGCCTGGAGGAACCCCCTGCTCCCCAGGTAGCCCCTGGAGCTTCTGCTATCTCAGTACACACAGGGACCAATCCAAGGACCCAAATAATCCCAGGTCTGAAAACTCTTTTTGCTTTGGGGAAATGTAGAGAACTTCAGCAGATTTTTTGAAATGTTGAATGGAGATTGCTTTAACTTAATCAGAACAAAGGCAGCATGGATTTAAAAGGAGGAATAGTAAGGAGCATAACTCGGTGGTAGACCCCTTCCTTATTAGAATGTTCAAGAGGCCCTGGGTTCCATCCCCAGCACTACCAGTGGAGGGTGGTGGGAGGGAGAAGAAAAAGAAAAAAAAAAGGAATATATACCTACAGAGATGAGAAATAAGGTTTAAGTTTTATGTATGACTCCTCTTTAAATTTTTTCCCTGATTTTCTGAAGAAAAACACTGATGATTCTAAAGATGGTAATAAAAGTCACCACTGTTAACATTTTTCTTCATATCCTTCCTACCTTTCTAAATGTAATGTAGTTTAGGTACATAATTATTTAATTATCACAACATATTAATCCTAATGGGTACACCTGTCAGCAGTTAGGTCTCATCAACTCCATGTTGTATGGGTGAAAACTGAGCCAAGGTATCTGAAGTAGCTATAGTGGGGCTGGTTTTAGGGACAAGCCCTCTTCTCAGCTGCTGTGGGTCTCAGGAACCCTCTCATCTTGCTGCCAAGTAGACCTCAAATTTCCTCATTTCAGGACACAAAGTCTGATGACTATACCCTAATGGCAGCTACCTGGCTCATCTCTGTGACAGAACCAGAACCCTGGCCAGGCTCAGTGGTGCACTGCAGCCATACCTACTGCCAAAGGAGACATTTAGGGGTTTTGCAGACAGATGTTAAAATGCTGTAAATTGCCCTTGATGGGAATGTCTATACCATGAAAATCTGCAAACCTTATAAATCAGGGCCTTTTTAAAAAAGACTCAGTTTATCAGAACACCTCTGGTTGTATTGCATCCAGGATAAGAGAGCATTTGTGCAGATCACCCAAGACTGCTCTTTAAAAGATCTTTCCTGACAACAGAGGTGGCTTACCAAAGGAGAGCCTTCTCTGATAGGAGCTGCCCAACACCATACGGGCCTGGGGGTGATCCACAGTTCTACCTGTCCTCACCTCCTCCAAAGTCTACACATCCCACCAGTTCCAGCATCTAGGCCATGATTGGTCTTGTGCCGCTGGGAAGGAGGTTCATACTAACTCTGCATTTCTGGTCTTAGTCTCAGGACTCTGCCAGCATTTCTTTTTTTCTTTTCTTTTCTTTTTTTTTTTTTTTTTTTTTTGGTACAGAGGATTGAACTCAGGGGCCCTTGACCACTGGGCCACATCCCCAGTCCTTCTTTTTTTTGTATATTATTAGAGACAGGGTCTCACTGAGTTACTAAGTGCCTTGCCATTGTTGAGGCTGGCTTTGAACTTGCAATCCACCTGCCTCAGCCTCCCAAATGCTGGGGTTACAGGTGTGTGCCACCGCGCCCAGCTCTGCCAGCATTTCTACTTGCCAAGGAGTGTGCATAATTCTGACTCTGTCTCTCTTTTCCAGTATGGCCACATTCCACTTTCTTCTTCCTAGCTGCCTCACTGCAATGCCAGCAGAAGTCAGGAGCCCCTCAGGTAAGTGAGCAGGAAGTTGTCCTGGCAAGGTGGCACTGCAGGGAAATCCCTCAGTAAGCTCTAGGGGTGTTCTACACGCAAACCTTGTGTGGTAAGAGGGAATGAAGGTGGAAATTAGGTTGATGGCTATAGCCTAACAGTTCCTGTTTGGATCTGTAGCTCCTTAGCCCAGATTCTCTGATCATGGAGGCTAGTACTGCCTTCAGGGAGTGACTGCCAGAGATGAGGGTGTGGGCTCATGTTTGCTGGGCTGTTTCAATTGTGAGTTCACCTAGAAGCAAATATTAGATAAAACCCTGACAGCCAAGTGGACACCAATTTTCTAGAAGATGTGAAAACAGCTGAGGGGCATTTAAGATGTCCTTCTTGCCCAGAAAGGCGAGTAGACTCTAGCAACAGCCCCCTGGGTGCCCAGCCCCTCTTATTCAGGAAGCTCACCCCTCTGCCCATTAGAACAAACCACTTCAGACTTCCAAACAGCTTCCTCTTGAGCAGACACCTTCCATGTGAACAGAAGGCCACCCAGACTTCTTACGTGATACCTTTCTTCTCTTCTTTCCCAGGAGTAGCCTGTATCCTTGGCATACACTGGACTGGAAGTCACAACTTCTTCCTCTATTCACTCAACCGAACTCTAAAGGATAAAGTTGGTACTTTACCCTGAGACAGGAGTGGCCTAAGCTCAGGGTTCTGAGGACACCTCCTTCTCCAGCTTAGCTGGGTGTACGGTCGACATGTCATTGTTGCTTTAGGGAGCCAGTGCTATGCTGTGACCTCAGGGATCTGTCCCTAAACTGTCATGTTTCTTCAAGATGATAGGACAATAGGGACAAAGTCCAGAGGCAGGTCCATAGGATCCTTTCTCAGCAATGGAAAGTGATACCGAAATCTAAATCCTTTCCCTGATGCCGATCCAATAATGAGAACAGGGTTTTGAGAAAAAGATAAAAGAGGTTTTATTGATTTGCTAGCAAATGAGAAACATAGTAGACTCAGGATTTGATTCTAACTGTCACAGGGAACAGAGGGCTTTAAAAAGGGGAAACAACAACTGGGCACAGTGGCACATACCTGTAATCCCAGCAACTCAAGAGACTAGGCAGGAGGATGACCAAGTTCAAGGCCAGCCCTGGAAACTTAGCAAGACCCTGTCTTAAAATAAAAATAAAAAGGACTGGGGATATAAATCAGTGGTAGAGCATCCCTTGGTTTCAATCCTCAGTACCACAGGAAAAAAAGGTGGGGTGTATACCAAGTAGCATTGTTGGTAGATGTATTTAATGTTCAGCTTCTATCCTTGAGAGAGCTGTTGTTCCTGTTTAAAGATCCAGAGTTTCCTTATTCTTATGGGCAGTGGTGGAAGGACAGATAACTTGACTTAGGATAGGAAGAATGTTAATTTTACTTCCCCCATTGTTAGGGAAGGGATGAGGGAGAAGAGGAAAGGAAAAAAAGTCAATTTAGAAATAAGCAACCAGGGGTCAAGCAGCAGCAAGGTTTGTATTTAAAGCATGAAGTGGACCCTTGTTACATGAAAGGGACCCCTGTTACAGAAGGAGGGTGGTCTCAGCTCATCCCTGCCCAGCTGTCTGCAAACTGTGTAGTGCCAGGCCAGTCACTTCACACCCCAATCAGTTTTCTCACCTGAAATATGGAGCTGATTCATTACCCCATCACTATCTACTACATGTGTTTGTTGTGTAGAACAAAATCCAGAGTCTTTGTATGTGAAAGCCTTTGAAATTGAAAAACACTAAGGAAATATGGGTGATGATTGCTGTTAGGCAAATCCATGAGGACAATTATGAGAGCGAGTTTGCTTCGGTAAGTGCTTGAGCTTTACATTGTCAAAAAAAACCAAAACATTAAAAATCCACAAAGGAGGAGTTTCTTTCCTTCTAGTACTCTCCCAGGCAGCCTGGCTTCTAATTTCTGCTTCTCTTCTGACTGGCTGTGTGACCTTGGGCAAATGACTTACTCCTCTGTCTTAGTCTCCTGATCTGTGAACTGGGGATACTGATAAGACCTACCTCATAGAACCCTCTTGAAAATTAAATGTAACAATTCCTGTAGAGTGCCTTACACAAAGTTTAGCACCTAGGAATCCTTCATTAAACATTAGCTGTGACGTATTATCATGCTCTTAGGGAAGGGTGGTACTGCCTAGAGAGGAGTGAGGTGGAGGCCAGGCAGGTGCTCCTGGGGCACAGGCATCAGTCTGGGTCTCAAGTTGTCAAGAAGGGTAGATAGGCAGGGCGCAGGGTCTGGGGGCAGCCTGATGAGTGGTGTCCTTCCCCTAGACCCTGAGGGCGTGTGGCCCTGTGCTGCGCCCATTGCAGTCTCTCAGCTCAGCTGCTCCTCTTCCTACCTGGTGCTGGCCTGTGAAGATGGTGTGCTCACCCTGTGGGACCTGGCTGAAGGTGAGCCCCTACCATCCCCCACCTCTCTACAAACCACCTGGTAGATCTCTGAGCAATGAGACTCGAGTAGCTCTGGACCGTATGATTGTATCTCTAAACAATAGAGTGTTTAGCTATGCATATTTAGGAAACTTATAGATGGAACCACATTCTGTATATTCTCCAACTTGTTTTTCAGTGGTCTTTATTCTAACTTGCTTTGCCACCTTGTTTCTGAGGCTCTGTGAGTTCATAGTCACCTTGGGCAGCTGGTCCTGCTTTCCCCTCATTCATTCATTCATTCAATCAGCAAATACTTACTGAATATAATATGTGCCAACACTTCCCATTGCTCGTGTATTTACTGGGTGCATGCTCTGTGCCTGGCATTGTACCAGGCCCTGGGAGTGTGACTTTTGCCTTTGTTATTACACTCCAGTGAAGAAATGTCTTCCAGCACAGTGGAAGTCCTGCAGCCTCAGCCCTCCTCCTCCCAGCTCCCAGGTTCTCAAAATAACGAGTCTTGAGGCTTCTTTCCGTGCTATTCCACCTATGCTCCAGGCAGCAGGAACTCTGATATTGGATAAGACCTGTAAAGTGGTCAAAGCAAGACCAGCAGCTTTTCTGAGTAGGAGGCACCTTGGTGGAGTGCCAGGGTACTGGGTCCAGTTCTGCAAGTGCAGAAATCGGTGCTGTCTATTTCCCCTAGATGGATCAGCCTCAAGGGGAGGGGCTCCCTGTAACCAGACTTAACAGGGATTAGTGAAGCAGTGGTTTGCCATTTCATAAGCCCTTGACCAACAGATTCTTCTCACTTTTTCTAGGTATTGATAAATTCTTGTTTGGCTACACACATGCACACCTGCTCTTTCTGAAACCACGCCCCCAGCCCATCCACCTTCACATCCTGTGTTCAGCTGCAGTTCAGCCCCTGGCTGGGTTGTAGCCTCACTCCATTTTCTGCTGACTCCATGGCTTTGGTTCTCCTCTTCCCCAGCTCCTTTCCATAAAGGGAGGGGCTCCCTGAAGGGGCTGTTCTTGCCCTTTGGGCACTGGCTTTCCTGGGTTCACTTACACAGAACATGCATGGCTGGATTTTGTCCTCACCTTCCACAAATCTCTCATACACTTGCTGGCCACAGGACCAGTTCCTGTGGCCCTCCTGGTCTCTTTGCTGACTGAATTGTGTGGTTACTTTCTCTAGGATTCCCCCTTGGGGTCATTGCTCTTCCTGAAGGATGTATCTGCCAAAGTATTCACTTCCTAAAATACTTCTTGATCCACAAAGGACAGAAAAAGTTTCCTGAGAAACCAGTGAAATCCCACATGAAATGTGTAGTGCTGTGCACAGATGCTTCCCTCTATCTAGTGGAGGCCAGCAGGACCAAAGGACCCATCATCAGTATGCTTGTTGAGAGGTTGGTGGCTCTGGGGCAGGAGGGAGCAAATGATCTGCCAGACAGGTGACGCAATTTCATAGTGAAGATTGACAGCCTCCCCAACTAAAGTTCATTTCTCTGTAGTCATCACTACCGGTGACTGCTCAGATCAAAACAGTCATGAGTATATGACAAATTTGTCTAATGAAATTGTTGATGGCATATATAGCATCTTTCATATCCCATATGACCAAAAAAAGGCTTAGTTTTGCCAAAATAACCTTTCATCAGTTTCCCCAAGGATCTCTTTTTTAATTTTTTTTTTTTTTTTTTTTTTTTTTTTTTTTTTTTTTGTACTGGGGCTTGAACTCAGGGGCACTTGACCACTGGGCCACATCCCCAGCCCTTTTTTGTATTTTATTAGAGACAGGGTCTCACTGAGTTGCTAAGTGCCTCGCCATTGCTGAGGCTGGCTTTGAACTCGTGATCCTCCTGCCTCAGCCTCCCAAGTGCTGGGATTACAGGCATGCACCACCACGCCTGGCTCTCTTTTTTAATTTTAAAAAGTATTTTATGCATGCAAATGATTCTATACGATGTGTGTGTGTGTGTTACAAAGAAAACACACTTTGGCCACTGGAAGGGAACCATCTCCAGTTCCATTAAGACTCCCTCTATGCTTCTCCCTGGTCTATCCTTGCTACTCCCCACCAAAGGTGATTAATGACCAATTGGCACTTTATCCAACCACTCCAAAATTTGATGAAGAAAACAGTTGGCCTCTGATTCTATATGTCAGCAATTTGGGCTGGACTCAGTTGGGCAGGTCTTCCACTGGTCTTGCCTGGACTCTCACAGGTGCTTGCAGACAGACAGCAGCTCAGCCTGAGGCTGGGAGTTCTAGAGTGGCCTCACGTACATACCTGGTAGTTGGCAGGCTGACAGCCAGGACACCTCAGTTCTCTTCCTCATGGTCTCTCCTGCAGTGTAGCTCAGGCTTCCTCACATGCTAGTCCAAGGCTGCCCAGCAGCAAGAGAGCAGCCCCATGCACAAATATTTTTCAAACTTCTGCTTATGTTACAGATGTCCCATTGGACAAAGCACATCCCCAGGCCATTCCCACATTCAAGTAGTAGAAAAAATACTCTGCCTTTTGATCGCCAATTGTTCTTTTTTTTTTTTTTCAATCTATCATATTGTTTTTCTAAATTCATCATTCCTTTGATTTTCTTTAAGAATTAACCAGGTATGTATGATTGTATGTCTAAACAACGTAGTGTTTAACTGTGCATATTTAGGAAACTTATAGATAAAACCATATTGTACATACTCGCCAACTTGTTTTTCAATGGTCTTTATTCTAACTCACTTTACAACATTGTTCCTGAGAGTTATACACATTGGCTTCAGTTCTTTTATTTTTGTTGTATATATACCACAATTACTTAAGCATTTTCCTGTTAATGGAATTTGAAATTATTCCTATCATTTTTTTCCCTACCATGAACAATTTCCTCACATATTTCCTGGTGTACATGTCAAGAGGCTCCCCAGGATATGTGCCCAGGAAAGGATAGTCAAAATTTGAAACTTTTAGTTTGTGTGTGTGTGTGTGTGTGTGTGTGTGTGTGTGTGTGTGTGTGGTGGTGGTGGTGGTGCTGGGGATTGAGCCCAGGGCCTTGTGCTTGCAAGGCAAGCACTCTACCAACTGAGCTACATCCCCAGCAAATTTTGAAACTTGTAAAGTAGGAGAATGTCTATATTTTCCCCCTACAGGCCCATAAAGCATCTGGATAAAGCCATCTGTGCAGTGGCCCCAGTCCCAACCTTACCTGGCATGGTAGGTTCCTTGTGCCTTGCATTTCTCTTCTATGGATGTGTTAATTCCTCCTTCAAAACCTATCTGTTGATAACCTACTCTGTGCTAGGTACTAGACTAGCTTTTGGATATGCTGGCATAAAAAAAAAAAAACCCACAAAAAACAAAAAACAATCCAAGACTGAGGGCATAGCTCAGTGGGAACATGCTTAGTATGGACCATTGTGAGATGAGGCCCAGCACCCCCACTCAGAAAAAAGGACTAAGACTAACAAATAAGAGAAAAGTCCCTCACTTCATGGAGCTCACAGTTAATTCAGAAAGTCAGACAGATCACCAAGCAGCATCCCTAGAACACAAGAAAAAACTGTGATGATTTTGTAATGAACACATGGAATAGAGCAGGATTCACCTAACTCGATCTGCAGAATTTGGTGGCAGGGAGAGGAGGTGAAAACTGAGTTGGGCCAGAGCTGAGGCAGCACCACGGAGGCAAGAGAGCACTGGTGTGTCCTCGGCACTGCAGGAAGTTGAAGTGACTATAGCATCAGAGCTCTGTGGAGTGTGGAGAGGGAGCAGGCTGGGGCAGGGTCAAGGGCGGAGGTACCAGCCCATGGAGTGCCCCGTGCTCCTGGCAGAAGGTACAGATGTGCCCTTCTAGGGGATGGGGCTTGAAGCATGGAGAGGTAGAGCAGGGAGCAGCATGTTCTGAGAGGGCTGGTGACTTGGAGAGATCTGAAGAGATGGAGCCCACGTGGTGGGCTGCCTCTGACTGTGGCTGAGGGACAGAGAGGTGTTCAGCTTATCCTGACCAGCAGAACCAATTCCTAAGTCCCACAAACCCATCTGAGGGGACACAGGCCTGGAGAGAGAAGCTGTGACTCCCAGTGTGGCCCTTCAGAAGGTGAGGGCCTATAGGATTTCCAGGGGAGGCTCTGAGAGAGCTCAGGGTTAAAAATGTCCATTCCGGGGCCTGGGGGTGTAGCTCAGTGGTAGAGCACTTGCTGAGCATGTGCGAGCAAATAAAATAGTCCCAGCACAGCAAATAAAATAGTCCATTCTGTGCTCACCACCAGTCAGTGGTGGTCAAAGCCAGGGTGCCAGCAGGTTCCCAAGTCACAGAGGAGGTGAGTAGGGAGAGTCATTTCCCAGGGGAACTGCCATTCCTTATGGGACAAGGAAAATGAGCTCACAAAGTAACTGAGAGGGATCCCTCCAGTTTGTAAGGTGACCTGAAAGCTTGGGGAGAAGTGTGAAGGGGGTGAGAGAGCAGCTCCTGTGCTGAAGAGAGCCACATACCTCATGGGAACAGGTATCTGAGGAGGGGACAGACAGTAGGAGGTTGAGTGCAGAGGACAAGAGACCCTCCGCTGCTCTGGGAGGGAAACTCGTGGCAGCAGGAGGGGATGTAGGGTCAGGAGGGCTTTTGAAGACCTAGGTGAGTTTGGTTTGTTTTTTTCTGTGGAGAAAAGAGGCCAGGCAGGAGGGACTATCTCAGATCTCAGTCCAGGAGTGTGTCTGGATTGAGCAGATCCCCAGGAGGTGGGCTTAGGTGAGGAGCTGGAACTTGGCCATGAGAAGGGTGAGCTCTTCAGAAAGAATGCTGGCCAGAGAGAAGGAGAAACCAAAGCCAGCAAAAGGAGAAGCAGTTCCCTGGATCTGACAGTCTGTGGAGGGTGGTTTGCTAAGCTCAGCCCTGAAGGAGGCAGCTGCTCACATCTGCACTTCCCCTTGCAGCTGGGATGGATCCAGAGGCTGGGTGTCCAAGAGCCCATAGAGTATGTTTCCACATTGTATCCTCTTACTTCACACTAAGGTGGCCTTTTCAACTCCTACCAATTCCAGTAGGAGTCCCTGTCACCATCTCTTTGCTTCCCAGGTGTTGATCTTTTCCAAGAATGGCTCTGTGAACCTCATGGATGTGACCAAGGCTGAAGTCATCTGTGCCTTTGCTCCCCCCAGATCCTACCATCTGGAGGTGCCCAGGGAGCCGTTATTTGTTGTGTCTTCACACCATCCATGTTTCCTGCTCCATGGTATGGAAAGGGAATGTGAGCACTGCAGCCCAGATCTAGGCCCCACTGACCACTTCCTAGTGACCCCCAATTCTCCCCACTGCATCCCTCTCCACCATGGACCAAAGGATTCTGCAGCCTGGTCCACACAGAGTTCTCTGATCAAATGCTGGCATGGTCTTTTCTCTGGACTACTGCTCTTCCAGATCAACCCAGCTCAATCCAGATGACCCTGTTCTTTATAAGCAGAGAGCAACACCCACCAGTGGGCCCACAGCGCATGGAGAAAGCATGGTGTCCTTGGTGCCATGGTGTTCTTGTTTCTTAGCAGGGGGCTGTCCAGATGAAACTGAAGCCACCACAGATAATGCCAATGACCCTTGGAATTCTGTATTCTATTTCGATTTTGAGACCTCTCCGCTCCTAGAAAATATCTCCAAAAACTGCACCATTCCTCTGAAGGACTTGATAGATGACGAGGCATTCTCTTGGATGTTGCCTTTGGAAGAAAAATGCCAGCGTTTCCTCCAGAAGAGGTAAAGATTTCTGTGTCATATCCCACCTGGCATCTGGGTTGTCTCTGGGTCAAGAGACAGTAAGAGTTTGTTTTGTGGAAGATCCTTTCAGCTTTTAAATGAGTGCATGCTGTAATTACAGCTACTTGCGAGGCTGAAGCAGGAGGATCAAAAGTTCAAAGCCATCCTCAGAAACTTAGTGAGGCCATCTCCAAATAAAATAAAAAGGGCTGGGGATGGAGCTCAGGGGTGGAGCGCCCCCTCAATGCCCAGTATCAAAATAAAAAATAAAATATTCTTCCCTGAGTGGAGTATGCTACCACATGGGCCATACTCCACATTTATTTTAGTAGGAAAGGAGTAATTAATTCAGGCTGGTAGAAGAGGAGGCTTCCGTTGGATGTTTTCTTTCTGTCACGACCATCTTTTCATTTTCTCAATTAACTAATTTATTGAGAGGCTGCGGATCGAACCCAGGGCTTCACACATACCAGGCAAGCACTCTACCTCCAAACTATATCCCCAGCCCTAAATTCATTTTTTAAAAAATTTATTTCCTAAGCTGGGCGTGGTGGCGCACGCCTGTAATCCCAGCACTTGGGAGGCTGAGGCAGGAGGATCGCGAGTTCAAAGCCAGCCTCAGCAATGGCGAGGCACTTAGCAACTCAGTGAGACCCTGTCTCTACTAAAATACAAAAAAGGGCTGGGGATGTGGCCCAGTGGTCGAGTGCCTCTGAGTTCAATCTCTGGTACCAAAATATATATATATATATATATATATATATATATATATATATATATATTTGCTTTAGTTGTACACAATGCAATGCATTTTTGTTTATGTGATGCTGAGGATCGAACCCGGGCCGTGTACGTGCTAGGTGAGCGCTCTACCGCTGAGCCACAATCCCAGCCCCTAAATTCATTTTTTAAAAAGCATATTTGGACTAGTAGGCACTCATTAAGTTTGGTTGACAAGAGCTGGGGTTGTGGCTCAGTGGTAGAGTGCTTGCCTAACACGTATGCGGCCTGGGTTCGATCCTCAGCACCATGTAAGACATTGTGTACAACTAAAACCAAATAAATATTTTTAAAAAAGTTTGGTTGACGAACTATGGCTCCATGGGCCAGATCCAGCCCACTGTTGGTTTTAAAAATAAAGGTTTTTGTTGTTGGTGACAGTGTTTGCAGTGCTGGGGGTTAAAGCTTATGCATGCTAGGCAAATTTCTAACATGGAGACACAGTCCCAGCCCATTGTAAAAACAGTTTTATTCGAACACACTCATACCCATTTGTTCACAAGTTATCTATGGCTGCCATGTGCTAAAACCGCAGAGTTGAATGGTTGTGATGGAAACCAGGCAAGCCCTAAAGCATTCAATTATTCAGTGTTTGCCAGCCACTTTCCATCATCTAGAGGAAGGTTAATGTGTGAATGTCTCCTTTTCCTCTTCCCCTTGTCATTCTTCCCAGTCCTTGGCTTGCTTTCCTTTTAGCTCTGCAAACACAATGAACTGTACTCAGTCCATCCTAGAAAAACAGAACTCTCTTCTAATCCATTTCAATAAATTTCTGGGATTTGCAAGTCATTGGTGGTTCCTACCAGAATCTGACCACTCAGTTTGGGTGGAATGGGGTAATCAGTGGGCTATGGATCCTCATCCGGGCCTGGCGCTACAGAGCTGGGTGACTGGACTGGCAGGTCTGTTCCCTTCCAGAGCCTCCACGTCCTTATGTAATATGACCTTTGAGCTCTGGGGATCTCTTCAGTCAGCATTGTGTCCCGTCCCTTCAGGATCATTTCTCTTTTCTACTTAGACTCCATGTTTAGAGCCAAATGGACCTGGGTTTGAATTCTAACTCTACCACTTACTAGCTATAAGGCCTTGCATCAGTTAACCTCTCAGAGTCCCAGTTTTCTTATTCATGCAAACACAGGTATTGTGAAAGGCTGTGTCCTGGATATTTTGATTATGCCTAATTTTTAGGATTTGTAGTATTAAGTGAGACAACTTGTAAGGTTGCAGACACAGGGCGATTCCTCAGTAAATGGTAGGCATGTTGGTGATGTGTCTGGTTCCTGTTAATGCAAAATGCTTGGGGAAATTCCAAATATCACCACTAGGTGGCAGCACCACTCTGCTTTCATCTCTTACCTGCGTCCCATTCCCCCCTCCCCCACCTTCCCTTCCTTCCTTGTGCTGTAGAGGATCATAACCAGCACCTTGCGTCCTCTACCTGCTACATTTATGGTTCTTGTTGTGTTGTGCTGGGTTGCACTAGTGACTCTCAGTATCTCATGGAGGAAAGCATGCCCATTCATTAAGAGAGGGAAGGAAAGGGACAATGAACAAGGGGACTGTTGACACTGCCCCAATTAAAGGTGTACAGTAATGCTCAGCTCTTTCTTATATGGAGGTCTCTTATTCTGACCCTTGATGACTAAGTCATGTAAGAGATTCCGCTAAGAATTTAGGGGGAAATTTCATGATGTCTTCTACTTTCAAGTATCCCAGGAAAATATTTATAGAGACAGAAAGAAAGTGAAATTTTTAATGGATGGTGAAATCTAGAAAAACATTTATTGGGGTGGGGAGAAAGGTAAATCATTAACAACTGGTGAATCTAGGGGAAAGTTAATTGAAACTTTTCTACAGTTTTGAAAATTTTTGAAATAAAAAGGCGGGGAAAGGTTATAAAGTGTTCTTTACAGTATAATCCTGACTTTGAGTAAGAAAGAATATGGGAAATGTGTTTAGCAATACAAACATTGGTTATATTTGAGTGGTGGAAGTATGCGGGATTGTTTTCTTTGTGTTTATTTGCAATTTTTCTATAAAAAAAATATGCATTTTTTGGCAATAGATTTAAAATAATGGTGGAGAAATAAGTCAGGAGCCTGAGGTTACCCAGGCGTGAGGAGACACTCTCTTGGAGAGGGGAATCATGGCCTGGAGCTCTCTGGTTTTCTCACTGGAGGCTCAAAGAATTCCTGGTTTAATGTTCTTGTTTCCGTTTGGTTCTATTCTCATCTAACTCCCTCCTTTGTGTGTGCGGAAGAGTCTTCCTGATTGAGCTTTTACTACTGAGCTACATCCCCAGTCCTTTTCATTTTTTTATTTGGAGACAGGGTCTCTCTAAGTTGCTGAGTCTGATCTCAAACTTGAAATCCTCCTGCCTCCGCCTCCCAAGTAGCTGGGATTATAAGTGTGTGCCACTGTGTGTGCCACTGTGCCTAACCCCCTCCTTTTACTGGCCTAGAAAAGGTGAGCCTTCCTTCTTTACTCAAAGGCCAGCAGCTCCAGCGCTAGGCAGCTCACCTCTCACCTGGCCAGAGACTGATATTTTGCAACCTCACCTAAGGTGACCTAGTCCCTCCAACACCTGCTGAACCCTACATCAGCCCATGGAAGTTGCTTCAAGTGTAGATCTACTACTCTGAAAAAGTTAAGTTCCCATTGCAAAAAAAAAAAAAGATGTATTTACTATTCCTGGCAAAAGTTATAAATATAAATAAATAAACACACACTTGTAGAAATTTGGAGAACAGGGAAATAAAAACCAAAAAAGGAAGTTTAAATAACTCATAATTTTACCACCAAAAATCAACAGCACCACTATTAATATTTCCTTCCAGGTCTTTTACCTTGGCATTGTCACCAAGTTGAGATTGTGTCACATGTTCACTTTTTATCCGACTGTCACACTAGAATATATTTTTAATTTTGAGAAAAGCATCCTTATTGTGTCAATTTCCTGTCACTGTAATAAAATACCTGAGATAAATAACTTATAAATAGAAAAGGGGTTTTTTGGCTCATGGTTTTGGAAATTTCAATCCATAATTGATGGGCCCTGTTGCTTTGTATGTGGCAAGGCAGCAAAGTCATGGGGTGGGGGCTGTAGCAGATCAAGACCACTCCCTTTCTGACCTGGAAGCAAAGAGAATGAGACGGGGCCTGGGGTTCCTCAACTCCCTCAGAGGGCACATCTGACCCATTAGGCCACCACCTCCTAATAGCACCTTAAACACATGGAACCAAGTTAAAACATATGGGTCTTTGGGGAACATCCAACATCCAAACTAGAGCATTTGTAAATATGTTTTTTCATTACTGTATAATATTCCATGGGAAGGCTGTCTATAATTTACTTTACTGCTCTATAATTGGACTACTTAGATTAAGAGAAAAATATCCTTTATATCTTGACTTTCCCCATCTCTGGAATATTGAGGCTCATCCTGGCCTCACAACAAGGAATGGAAGGGACTCTTCCACATCCCTCTTCCCAACTTCCTCTCTCTGTGTCCATACAACTTAGCTACTAGGACCCAGTCCCAGCCCCTGCCCAGGAAGGCCCACAGCAGCTGGGTAGGATGCAGAAGACTGGATCCTCTGGAAACTTCTGTAAGGAGGAGGTCTAGAGTCAGCAGTGCTGACCAATGGGGTGTCGGTGGCCAGGGGCAGGGGTTGGGACTGACAGCAGTGTGAGCTGTGGGGAAGCTGGAGGGGACACAGCAGCGTGTGGCAGGCCGAGTTTCCTCAGGGATCAGACTTGAAGCGGCATTTACTTGGTCTAATCACAGCATTTGAACCACATGCCTCCAGGAAACTCATTTTCTAGTTTGGGCCCCAGAGATAAATTGGGAAACACTTGACTTATAGAAGTTTCTTCCCATTCTACCTGCTCTGAGGACTGATGTCTAGGGCTTTCCTGAAAAGCATGCCCTAGCATTTCATTGTGTGACTTTTCAAACATGCAGCAGCTTTGAGATAACATTTCCATGCATACAATCTAGATGCTGTATTAATGTTCCACTCTCATTTTATCCCATACAGATCCCAAAGGTTTTGTACCACACCCTCTTTTTTTTTTTTTTTTTTTTTTTTTTTACTGGGGATTGAACCCAGGATCACTTTACCACTTAGTTACATCTCTAGCCCTTTTTATTTTTATTTCTTAAATTTTGAGACAGAGTCTTGCTGAGTTGCCCAGGCTGACCTAGAACTTGTGGTCCTCCTGCCTCAGCTTCCCAAGTCACTGAGGTTATAGGCATGTGCTACACCACACCTGGCTTGCGTGGTGTGTTTTGCCCCCCCCCCTCTTTTTTGCTCTCCTGTTTACTCCTTGTTTCTAGTTTCCCTTGGCCCTTAAAACTAGGTGAAACTGTAAGGACTCATGAGGAAATAGATTCAAAGTTCCAAACTTGCAATAGTCTGTCCAAATGGTTTTCACAAAATCGCACTGGGACTTAACATAAACAGCCATGTGAAACAGAGCCTGCCTTTAAGGCTTTGAAAGGAGGCCAGTTGGCACCAAGTGTGCCACCCACCCTATAGACCTCTGCTCCCTCCAACCCAAGTCTTCCAGGGCACCCTTTCCATCAGCCTGGACACACTGCTTTAGTGTCTGCCATCTCTGGCTGTTCACAAGAGGGCAGAACTTTGAGGACACCAGGGCACAGATAGAATTAGTGTCACCTCATATTCTTCAGAGTATAAGGCCCTGCAAGATCCAGGATCTCACACCTAGCTTTCTGCCATAAACTGGGCTTCTGAATGACCTAACAGTCCCCAGTTCACACAGCACACAGATCTCTCACTGGGGGGCAGCAAGTGCTGGATGACTCCAGGCGACATGGTCATCGAGGTGGGAGGAGGAAGGTGAGGAATGGCTCCCTTTATCCTTGAGGGCCGAAATTGTGGACCCCCCTAACAATCTTTTATTTTTCTGGTACTGGAGATTTAACCCAGGGCACTCCATCCCCAGCCCTTTGTATCTTTTATTTTGAGGCGGAGGGTCTCACTAAGTTGCTGAGGCTGGCTCTGAACTTGTGATTCTTCTGCCTCAACCCCTGAGTTACTAGGATTTCACCTGGCAATCCTCTGCCTTTCTTGAGAAAGGGCTGAACCTCTTCCAGCGTTATTTATAGAGTCATAGAGCTCAGATCAGGCTGTTGAACTCAAAGGCTTTGTGCAGGGACTTGTGGATGTTCCTGCTTCTCTCCCACTTTTCAAATAGGCAACACATACACACATGCACTCCTTGTCAGTATCTTTCCTGAAACAATAGAAAGCACTCACTTTGAGCTGATGATGGAGAGAGGGTGTCATGCCTCCCTAAAGGCCTTTTTAAGGGGGTTTCCATACCCACCCTGGCCAGCTAATGCTCAGCATCATATGAACCAGGCTCTCCTTCCTCACCGCTGAGCAGTCAGAGGAAATCACACTGTCCATACGCATTGGTACCATCCAGGGCTGGGCCCTGCTTCTCTGCTCACTCCCCCACAGCCATCTGCCCCATCTCTGCCTTGGTTTTGGTCCCTTAGCTACCCTCTCCTCCTTGTCACCCTATCTGCCTCCTGACTCAGAGACAGAGGCACGCTGCTCATACCCCAGGATTTGGAGTCCCAGGCCACCCCCTTCCCCATGACACCCAGATCTTGCTTCCTCCACCATGCTGTCTTCCATCTGGTTGGCAGTCTCCTCCCTTCCACCAGCTTTTCCTAAGCATGGGCTAATGTCACCAAGTTCCCATGTCAGCAAACAAATAAGCACTTTCCTAGGTCTAGAGTCAGAGCCCCAGTGGCTGCTAGGAAGCAGCCCTCATACCATGTCGCCATGTTGGTGAAGTTTCCCTCATATTCCTGTAGGGCAAATTCTTGGAGGTGACTTTGAGGTTGTGGAGTTGGCACATCAGAATGATTATGGTTTCTCCAACTCACCCTCCTGTCCCTCAACACTTCCCACCCTGGCTATGGAAGCAGAAAATCAATAGCTTGGTATTATTTTAATTTGGAAATTAAGGGTTAAAATTTAGCCTTTTAGTTACATGTCCAGTATTGTAAATTTCTTTTTCTTCTTTGCAATTTGCCTTCTGTCTCTTTTCTATAGATGTGTTCATTTTCTTTGAATTTTAAAATTTCAATTGTCAATGTTGCAAGAGATTTATCATGGTTTGTCTTTAGAGTGAAGTTATTTTGATTGCTTGTTTAGCCAAACAAAACTTGTAAGTGTGAACTGTCATTTCCCTTAAGTTTGGTAGAGCATCAGAATCCCAGGCAAGCTCTGGACTGTTGGGAGGAGAGTGAGGTGCAACGGTGGAATCCTAATTCTGGTGCCCTCTAGCTGTGTGACCAGGGCAAACCTTGGTTGCCTTTGATGAAAACAGTGTCCTGTGTCTCAGGATATTTCCAGTACTCAGTAAAGATTAACCACTATCTATTGCTATATCCATAGAGAAAGCCCTCCTACACACAGCATTATATTTTAAAAATCACCCATGTTCACATTAATTTTTTTGGTCTTCCTTATTATTTACTTATTTATTTGGTACTGGAAATTAAATCCAGGGGGATGCTTTACTATTGAACTATATTCCCAGTCCTTTTTATTTTTATTTTTCATTTTGGAGATAAGTTCTCCCTAAGTTGCTGAGGGTCTCACTAACTTACTGAACCTAGCCTTGAACTTATGATCTTCCTGCCTCAGCTTTCTGAGTCTCTAGGATTACAAGCATGTGCCACTGTCTCGCTGGCCCTGCTGGTCCATCTTGTAAAACTTGTTCCCAGTGGGGTGTGGCAGTGCATGCCTGTAATCTCAGCGATTTAGAAGACTGTGACAGGAAGATCAATGCCAGCCTCCGAACCTTCAACCTTCGCAAGACTCTGTCTCAAAATTAAAATAAAAAGGGCTGAGGATGTAGCTCAGTGGTAGAGTGTTTGCTTTAGCATGCATGAGGCCCTGGGCTTAATCCCCAGCACTGGAAAAACAAACAAACAAAAATCCTGGTCCCACTTCCATCTGTTCATGTCTCCTGCGTGGTCACTCACTGATGCTGTGTTTTTCTGACCCCCCTCAACCCAGCAAATTCAGTTCCACTTATTTATTATCTGCAGCATATATATTATTATAATTAACTTTTATTGAGCATTTATTCTATGCCAGGACCAGGCTAAGTGCTTTATAGGTAAAAAACGTATTCATCATCATTGTTGTTGTCGTCATCATTATCCCCACTTACAGAGAGAAAGCTGAGGCTTATAGAGGTCATCTCACCTGTCCAAGGCCACCAGCTTGTAAGGGAAGGAATGGGGTTTGAATCTAAGCATTTTTAGTCCATTTTCTAGTTGGCCCATTTTCTCCCACAAATGGGCAAAGATGCTTCAGTACCAATATGTGCATTGTAGCCCCAGTAGTCCTAGCAGAAGACTGACTGTCCTATGTGTCACAAATTTAGAAAAGGAATAAGGCAGATCTGTAATCTGCCACCCAGAAGTGACTTCTGGGATAGACCTTAAGTATAAAAAGCAGGTGCATAACCTTGTGTTACATACTTCCACTTATGTTTTTAATTTAATTTTATTTTTCTGGTACTGGGGATTGAGGCCAGGGGTGCTCTACCACTGAGCTACATTCCCAGCCTTTTTTTTTTTTTTTTTTTTTTTTTTTTTGGTACTGGGGATTGAACTCAGGGGCACTCGTCCACTGGGCCACATCCCCAGCCCTTTTTTGTATTTTATTAGAGACAGGGTCTCACTGAGTTGCTAAGTGCCTCGCCACTGCTGAGGCTGGCTTTGAACTCGCAATCCTCCTGCCTCAGGATGCTGTGATTACAGAATCCCAAGTGCTGGGATTACAGGCGTGCGCCACTGCGCCGGCTACCTTTTTAATTTTGAGACAGAGTCTTGCCATGTTGCTTAGAGCCTTGCTAAGTTGCTGAGGCTAGCCTTGAATTTACAATCCTTTGGCCTCAGCCTCTAGAATTGCTGGGCTTACAGGCGTGTGCCACCATATCTGGCTGGTTTTTATTTCTTTAAAAGAAACAATGTACAAAGATGAAGTAACTATACATTACTTTTTAAAGTTAGAACTAGTTTATCTTCGTGTAGATTTAAAGTCAGAACTAGTTTATCTTCGTGTAGATGTTCCACATGTAGAACCTAAAACAAATTCAAAGATACAGTCATTGTCTTTCCTCTCAAAAGTATCCCTCTTCCCATTTACCCTAACTTCATCCCAGCACCCAGGACAGAAACCTGGGCAGAGTCGGCATTCCTTTCCTGCCACAGGTGCACACATAGCCCCTCCACTGGGTGATAGGGTCCACCCCTCACGCACAATGAGAAGTTTGTGCTGCGGTGAACATGCACTTATTTGATTTTTAAACTTTTATTCTTTAAGAAACTAAACCCAAATGTCTTCAGATTAGTGAGCCATACAGTATTTGTCCTTTGTGACTCACTCAGTATAATGTCCTCTAGGTTCATTAAAACATGGTAGCATGTGTCAGAATTTCCTTTCTTCTTAAGATTGAATAATATTCCATTATGCATGTAGACCCTGTTTCATTTGCAAATGGACTTTCTGGTTTGTTTGTTTATGTTTTGGTACTGGGGATTGAACCCAGGGGCCCTTAACCACAGAGCCATATCCCCAGCCCTTTTTATTTTTTATTTTGAGACAGCATCTCACTAAGTTGCTTAGGGACTTGCTAAGTTGCTGAGGCTGGCTTTGAACTTGCAGCCCTTCTACCTCAGCTGCAGGAGCCACTGGGATTACAGGTGTGCACTACCACCCCAGCCACAAATGGACTTTTTGTTCCTTGATTTCCTCCCCTGCCCCTCAGTGGGCACCACCTGGCTTAGAGCACTAGACCTGTCATTTGTTCCTTGGTAAAGGCTTTCTGGTACCTGGGGCCACTGTAATAAAGCAGTATAACAACCCCCAGGGCTTCTCCATTGAGCACAGTGTGACCAGGCCCTGCCCTGGGGCTGGGGAGCTGGGAGGCTAAGGAGACCTTTCATCTCTGGTTGTGTGGTCCTCAGCTTCCAGGCACTGAAGAAGAACCAGATGAAAAAACACCATTACTGGTCCAGACTTCAGAAGTACTTCTTGATTCTCCAGAAAGAGAACACCAAGAAGTTCTCTCCTGGGACTCTCTGAAGAGGCTTCAATCTAGGCAGTGTCTCCCCAGCATGCCTGAGGTAAAAGGACACAGTGACAAAAAGACACAACTCAAGGGTTCTGGACTTGTGGTCTGGGACCTCCCTAGAGCTGGCAAGGGGAAAGGTATATTCTGGGGACCTTTGAACACTAAGCTTCTTGTCAGTGCCATTGGTGTGCAGATGTGTCACCCAAATAAATAGTGATAGTATTTCCAGCTT
Source organism: Tamias sibiricus (assembly GCA_025594165.1). Taxonomy (NCBI): domain Eukaryota; kingdom Metazoa; phylum Chordata; class Mammalia; order Rodentia; family Sciuridae; genus Tamias; species Tamias sibiricus. The sequence continues at coordinate 153,769,884 of CM046659.1, forward strand.
CTAAGTTGCTGTAGTGTGTGTCCCATCATTTCTACCGGGCCTAGACTCCAGCAGGGCCCAGCTAGTGGCCCTCCCAGGCCAGGAGAGCCACTTTCCTCAAATGACCAAGACGCCCAGCAGCTACAGGCCCTTTCCACCCTTTCTCCCTCTCTGTGTGGGCTCCTAACCTGTACGGAACCTTTGAAGGGCTGAGTTATGGCCCAGTGGTAAGGAAATGTCTGCCTCTCTGAGGACACCGTGTGGTTCCTTTGAGCACTGCAGGAGGTTGTTTCAGCCTGGCCCTAGAGGCTCACCTTGCCTCACTGACCAGAATAAACTGCCCAGGAAGCTGACTGCATGCAGGGTTTGTGACAACTGCTTCCTTTGTGCCCCCATTCACTCCTCCCTGGGTCACGCATCAGGCCCCTTGCTGGCACAACATCTCTTATGGCGCCAACATTGATTGGTTTAATGTCCCCTGAATGAAGGGGTCCCCACCTGGGACATTCTGCCCTCTCTCCTTCCCACTAGGGGAATGAAAACACAATGACAGATGCACTCTTTCCAATGATTCTTCTCCTCCACACAGCAGGTGCTGTGAAAGCTCTTTAGAGATGAAGGAGCAGAGCTTAGGAGGATGTTCTTGGCCTCACATAGCACCAAAAGGTGATGGGGAACTGACACTTATGTGGTGTGTGTGTTTACACTTAAACCTCAAGTAACCTTGAAAACTGTGGATATTACCATAATCCCCATTTTACAGAGAGGGAAATGGAGATTCAGGTTGCATGACTTGGATCAGCCTGAAACAAGTCCTGATGGATTTTTTTCAACAGGAAATCCAGAAACCCAACTCAAATTACCTTCAGCAAAAAGGAGTTTGTTGGCTGAAATAATCTTAAATGTCCAAGAGTAATTTTTTTGATTCAAGTCTCTCTGGAAACTTCCCTGGGATTCCCAATAGAATCTAGAGGGCAGGAGAGGCATGTCATCTTTCTCCTCTCTGAGAGGACCACCCCCTTCTCTCTCTTTTTTTTTTTTTTTTTTTTTTTTTTTGTACCGGGGATTGAACTCAGGGGTACTCAACCACTGGGCCACATCCCCAGCCCTTTTTTGTATTTTATTAGAGACAGGGTCTCACTGAGTTACTAAGTGCCTCGCCATTGCTGAGGGTGGCTTTGAACTCGCAATCCTCCTGCCTCAGCCTCCCAAAGTGCTGGGATTACAGGCGTGTGCCACCGCGCCCGGCTCACCCCCCTCTCTTGAGTGTCCCCTTTTCCCTTTTCTTATCCCTCCTAGTAAACTCATGCTTGCTACTCTGAGGAACATGTCAGAAATCTTTCTGGTGTGATCACAAAAACCAGTGAGAAAGGACTGCTGGCTGCCTTAGCACCCCTGCAGACCCTTGCCCTCTAACACTGGGGATGGACCCTTGCACAGGGAGTTCTCCACCACTGAGCTACATTTCTAGCTCCAAGATCAGGAGTTTTTAACTTGAGGTCTATTGAATAAAATGTAAGGGATCCAAGACCTTACATAATAAATTATTACATTTTAATTTTTACAGCTTTTAATCGCAATTTAGCATTTCCTCCAATTCTGAACACAGACAACAGACCACACTGAAAACTTCCCTGGGACTCCCAGTGAAACTAGACGGCAGGAGAAGCATGCCATCCTTCTTCTCTCTGACCCGAGACGTTTGTCAGGACCCGAGACAAAGTCACTTCACATCCTGGACCTGGGCATTGAGAATCTCCCTCCATCTCTTGGCTCTAATCCCCTTGCAAGCTGGGCCTTCTGCCTGGGTGAGCACCCATAGCACCCATAGTGCATGTCCCTGTGGTTCCAGCAAAGTCCCGAGCCTGCTCCCCACTGGTCTGAATGTGGTCACATTCCTGACCCATGCCCTACAATGTGTGTTCATCCCTGCAGAGTGAGATTCCCCACCCCCACCCCAAATTAAGGACTGACATAGGGGATAGCTGTCTGATGAAAGGGCAGTGACAGAGTGTGAGGGAAGAAGGCCAGAGAGATGCTGAACAAAGATGGCAGAGGTGCCCTGCCCAGGCAGAGCCAGACTGGGGAACTTGGCTCCACCCTCCCCAAAGTCATATGCTGTGATACCAGGCCACCTCCTCTTTCCCTAGTGTGTGTGGGAGAGAGGAAGAAGGGGGGATTGAGGCATTCACAAGAAACTTTATGTACCAGATCCCAAAGAGGGATGAGGGAGAAAGAACCAGGGCCTGACAAAGCCTACTCTAGGCTGGGGATCCCCAATTGGGAGACTGGACTGCCAGGGCTCTAGCCATTCTCAGGGCAGAGCACCATCAGACTGAGTAGGCCATGCCAGTGATCCCAAAAGAGATCCTAGCCCCCTGAGTGATAAAGCCCCTCAGAAACATCAAAAACCTATGCTGGGCATGGTGGTACAGGCCTGTAATCCAGCGGCTCAGGAGGCTGAGGCAGGAGGATCTTGAGTTCAAAGCCAGCCTCAGCAACTTATTGAGGCACCAAGTAATTCAGTGAGACTCTGTCTCTGGATAAAATATAAAAAAGGGCTGGGGATGTGGCTCAGTGGTTAAGTGTCCCTGAGTTCTATCCTCAGTACAAAAATAAAATAAAAAAAAAAACCCACAACAAAACAAAGAAACAAAACAACTCAGGGGAGCAAGGCTAGGGTGAGACAGGAGCCCAGGTGCAAAATTTAAGGAGACAATCTAGGTGCTATGCAAATGTAGGGTTAGAACCTGAGGAGGGTGGACAAAGTGGTCTCTGGCCTGGCCCTGGAACAATCAGGGACTTTGCAGTTACATTGGGCTACATTCTCTCTGCAGCCCTGTCCCTCTCTTCTTCTCCAGGTGACAGCATTTCATAATTCCAGCCCACTCCAGAGCTCCCTAGCATGGGCTTCATTAGCAACATGTGACCAGAGGTTCAAGGTCTGTTCCAAGGGCAACTGGATATGAGCTTGGCCACCTTCTGGGTATACCACCCCCCTGTCCTGAGGCACATAGTTGCATTCCAGGGCCATTCCAAAGACTAGGTTTGTCCCCCACCCCAATAGCCAAATGCTGACTTTGTGTGCTTCTGTTTCCTGATCCAGGTACAAGCACACATTACCATCTTCACCACAGGCTCAGTAGCTAAAGTGACTTGAAATCAGATGCAGGAGCCCTGTTTGGGGAGATAGCTAAGATTGCGGTTGACTATGGGCCATGGACATATTTGGGCATTGTCGCCTTCCGTAGTCTCACAGGACTTGGCCTGGGATCTCAAGAGACTTGAGCCGTGACTCAGCAGATCCGGCTAGCGCCATTCCTGCTCGGGCACGTGAGATGAGACCTGAGAGAGAGCGGACGGGGTTATCGCTATTGTATAGATATATTGTAGTTTCTTGTAAGAGTAGGTGTCTTGGTTTCTTGTGAGAGTGTGTATGTGGTGTTAAGTCCTGTGAGACTACGGAAGGCGACAATGCCCAAATATGTCCATGGCCCATAGTCAACCGCAATCTTAGCTATCTCCCCAAACAGGGCTCCTGCAATCAGAGGGCTAGTTTAGAACCCTAAGCACACAGCCTGGCTCCTACAGTTGCTCTGTAACTGTTTTTTCTGCTGCTTCTGACTGTGAAAGCAGTTCTCTCTGCGAGGAAGGAGATGGCTGTCAGCCAGCAGTGAGTAGAGCCGCTGGCCCCTGCCAGGTGCCCCCATGACCATGCTCTCATTCTCATGCCTGCCTCCCAGTGGGCCTACACCCAGACAGTTCCAGATTGGGGCCCCCTGCCAGGGATTCCAATGAGTTGAGATGCCACCCACTGATGGGGGACAGGCAGACATGAGAGGTGGGAACGTGAGGTTAAGGGGATAATTCTATAAAATAGGCCCATTGTGCTAACCCTCCACATGCTTTCACTTTTTAAAAGTAATTTATCTGAGCCGGGCGCGGTGGCGCACGCCTGTAATCCCAGCACTTTGGGAGGCTGAGGCAGGAGGATCGCGAGTTCAAAGCCAGCCTCAGCAATGGCGAGGCACTTAGCAACTCAGTGAGACCCTGTCTCTAAATAAAATACAAAAAAGGGCTGGGGATGTGGCCCAGTGGTCGAGTGCCCCTGAGTTCAATCCCCGGTACCAAAAAAAAAAAAAAAAGTAATTTATCTGCAGCCCTGCCTGCTTTAAGTTTATTGAATTTGTTGCTGTTCCTCAGGAATGTACCTATTATCTGAAGGAGATAAGCAGGCCCTGAAATCATGCTGATAAGAGGAACACAAGTTACCCTGAAGTGGGTGACTTTTGTGACCCTTACACAGACCAGATCCCACAACTCAGGGAGATAAGGATAATTCCTCCCTAACCATAAAATCTTTAGGAACAAGTCCCAATTAGAACCAATCATCATGGGCCAAAATGACCTAGAGTTGTCATGGCAGTGGGAACTTGAAAGTCTGAGGTCATTCTGCTGTCAGTCAAAAGTCAAGAGGTGGGCAGGACTCTCTGGAAACTTCTGTGGGATTCCTAATGAAACTAGAGGGCAGGAGAGGCACACTGTTCCTCTCTCTGAGAGGACCCATTCTCTCCAGAGTGTCCCCTTTCTTCTTTCCCATCCCTTCTAATAAACTCATGCCTATAACTCTTAAGGACATGTCTGAAATTTTTCTGAACTGTTTGCAAGAACCCAGGGTGAAGGAGGTGACTTTGTGGTGCCTCAGTTTCCCGAAAATCCCCAGCGTGGTAACACCACTACCTAGAGACAAGTTGGCACTCAGCAGAGGCAGTGCAGGCAGGGGTTAAGCATACAGGGGCGGTGTAGTCATACCTGGGTCCCAATCCCAATGATGCTACCTGGTGTCTGTAGGGGCCAGGATGCTCTTCCTTAACTTGCTCATCCTTAAAATGGCCCTGTAACTGGGGTGTCTCATAGGTTGGCTGAGATCTGGGGTGAGAGAGGACTCCCTACCACCTGGCTCAGGGTGCTTTCCTGGGTAAGGGCCACTCTTGTCTCACTTAACGGTTCCCTCCAGGTGCAGATAAGGCTGGGCCAGGAAGGGGGGAATGGGGCCACCAGAGCAGTGGGAGGTAACCCCTTCTTATCTCCAATCCTCTGTCTAGGCCACTATTAACAGGGATGTGTTAATGAAAATTAGCACCCAGGTGCTAATAAACAGTGGGCTGCACCCAGGCTCAGAGCCAGAGGAGACGCCCTCCCAGGGAAGGAGGCTGGCCAATGAGCTCCACTTATCTGTGAAAAGACTTACTAATAACTTTAATTCCCTATCCTAAATCGCTGGGCCTTTGCCATGCAAATAGATTTTCTAAACTGGGTCCTAGGGAAAGGAAAATTTCCCACTCTATCCTATTTAGGAGGTGGAGATGTAGCAAAGGGGGTGGCCAGCAGAAGTGTGAGGTCCCCCTACCTCTATAGTGTTTAGCTTTGGATCCCACTCTTTACAGCCAGTCAGAGTAAGCCCTACTCAGGCCAGGACCCCTGAGCTGCAGAGCAGATGCATTTCTGCCCCTCCTGGCCTAGTCTGGAGAGCTGGAAATGGTTTCTGAGCTGATTTAAAAACAAACTCATCAACAGTTGAATGCATAAACAAACTGTAATGATGCTGTACAATGGATATTATTGGGCAATCAATAGTTTTTGTTTGGTATTGTTTTATTTTTTTTGTGCGGCTGGGGATCAAACCTAGGGCATCAGCTAGGAATGAAGTTCTATTACATGAGAGACAACATGGTTAAACTACCATTGAAATATGCTCAAAAATAAGCCTGACACAAAAGGCCACATTGTATAACCTTTTTTATATGAAATATTCAGAATAGGCAAATCCATACAGAAAGGGCATAAATGGTGGTGATGGTGCAGGGGGTAGGTTGATAATGAATGGGGATTGAGGCTAATGCATAGTTTCTTTTTGGATGTGATAAAAATATTCTAAAATTAGTGGTGATGGTTGCATAGCTCTTTGCATATACCAAAACCATTGAACCCTGCACTTTAATGGTGAATTTTGTGGCATGTAAATTATCTCAATAATGTGCTCATAAAAAACACTAAGGCTTGCATTTCAGACACTTGAAGGGGAGGAGGGGAGACTGGGTGTCCACAGTGGCAGAGGTTACACTGCCTTGAAACCCCCCAAGCTTGATTGCTCTCTAGACCCACCCACAGGATCTCCTCTCCCCCAAAGTGCTTCCCTGATCTGAATCCCACTGAGTCTGGTTGCTGGTCAGCAACCCTAGGGGCCTCTCCTCTCATTCTAGATAGGCCTCTGGGAACCCATGGTTACATAAATTTGGGGCTGGCCCATTGATTTTATGTCCCCAAGCCACATGAAAGGGAGAAGGGAAAATCCCAGGTCCCACACTGGGAATCTCCAGCACAAATACTCAGGCACAATGAAATAACCCCTCAGAGAAGCAATGAATGGAGCTAGCAAAATCCTACCAGGGTGAGAGCTCCAACTCCCAAGTCCACCCACCCCACCCCTTCCAGGCTGACCCACGCAGAACAGATGTCGATCCAGGGGGGCCACAAGGAGGAAAGGGTCTGGGTCTGTGTATTTGAGGGGCCTAAGATAACAAGAAACCCTCACAACTCTCCTATACCATTCTTTGGAGAGCAGGGAGGGAGTCTTGTGTCCACCCTTAAGAAAAACTGCCAAATGACACCAGCTCGAACAGTTTATTCACAAATAAATAAATACATGCTAGGCAGAGCTCCTGCCTGCTTCAGATCATCTACGCTATGAGTCCTTCTTTAGAAGGAGGGATTGGGAAGGGTCATCCTAGGTGAGGAGAGGCTCCCACCCAGGAAAGCCATGCCGGAATCGCTGGTGCCTAGTGCCTCTTCCGAGAAAGACAGTCCGCTTTAAAGGTGCTGAGGCCACAAAAAGCCTCGGTATCAGATGGGGCGCCTGTTGTGTGTTGTCATTTGGGCTCCTCAGGCCGGCGGCCACTCCAGGGTTGAGAGGGGCATCCAGGTCTCCATCAGGGTCAGCACTTCGCTGGGAAAGAGCTGCGGGGAGAGAGAAAAATGTAGCCCTCATTGCCTGCCGTGGGACACGGCGTCCACGCTCAGGCTCTCCACTCTCCGGGCACCTCTGGCGAGGTGCGGGTCCCTGTCCCCTCCCTGGCTTCTCCCTCCCCTTGCTGCCTGGGCACCCAGGACACACAATGTTGCTCTTGAGAACGAGCAGGCGAGGTCAGGCTGTCGAGAGGGTGCGACAGGGTGGAGGGTCCCAGTGGTGGCGTGAGCAGATGGCGGGGACAGTAGGGCCGTGGTGGGGTTTGCGCGAGAAGTGATACTAACCTGAGACGATGGGTTCGGCTCCACTGTCTGCCCTTGCGGGCTAGCCCCCTCGACGCACAAAACTGGCGGGGCGCGTGGTTCCGGACCAGCCCCGGGTACGGGGCATGCAGGCGGGGACCCCCGGGACGGTCCCTCGCTGGAGGCACAGTTCAGGTGAGGTCGGGGATCCCGCGTCTGCGCCTGCATGGAGCTGCCGTCTGGGCAGAGCATACAGCTCCAAGGGGACGCCGCGTCCGCGCGCCGCGGGCGCTGGCACTGCAAGCTGTCCTCGCTGAGGCCCAGCACGGCCGATAGGTGGTCGATATAGCGAATGGCCAGGCGCAGGGTCTCGATCTTGGTCAGGCTCTGGCCGGCCGGGGCAATGGACGGCGGCAAGAAGCAGCGCAGCTCGTGCAGGGCGCGGGCGAGGGTGCGCATGCGCAGCTTCTCGCGCTCGCTGGCGCTCCGCCGCTGCCAGCTGCCCAGGCGCCTACCCGCCGTCGGGGCGCGCTGGGCCGAGCGGACGCACCGGCGGGTGCACGGGCGGGCTGGGCTTGGAACGGGACTGCCCGCCGGGGCGCTGCCCCACGAGTCCGGGGACAAGGCAGGGGAACAGCCGCGACCCCTGTCGGAAGGCGGCAGCGGCCGGGCAGGGCCCCAGTCTGTGGACAGAAACCAGGCCTCGGAGAGCGACAGCGGCTGGCACAGGGAATGGGCCATGGTGGCGGAGGCGCGTCTGAGGCTGGGCGGCAGCTTTATCCCAAGCCCGAGGTGTGAAGTGGCCCCTTCCAGCGCATCTGCACATCAAAGCTAGCTTGGGGCCTGCAGGGGGCGGGGCCCGCTCTTTGAACCAGCAGAGAGTGGGACCAAGGTGCTTGCCCCTTAGCTGAGCCTGGTTCACCCCACCTGGGCTCTGACTTGGGCCTTCCGCCTGTGACGTGCCCCGTGGCAGGTGGTACCTGAGGCGTTGAAAAGGCTTGATGCCTATTCCCTGGGCATCTCCACTCCCCTTGTCTCTCTGTCTCCTGCTGCCCTTGGTATCTTCTATACCCCTCCTAGGCGGATTAAAGGAAACGGGGTGGGGGAGGAATCAGAGAACTGAAAGTACAGTTCCTAGGTTTGAGGCCCACCTTCACCTATTGGGACCTTGTACAAATTCTCAATTTTCTTGCATTTTTTATTCCAGTTTGTATAATGGGAGCCCTTGAGGATGCACCAGTGGACTGTGGAATAAAGTAGGGACCAGGAGAAGTGAGGCCCTGATTTCCTCCAAAGGTGGGGATAACCGTACTCCATTCCTCCTCAGAGACAGGCCAGAGCTGGGTGGCTGTCCCTTGGTGGTGGTGGTGGTGGTTGAGGGGCACTATGAAGAAGCAACTGCAAGCAAATCCATCAAGCTGGCATAATCTGATGAGGTTGCTGGACCATTTGAGTAGAGGAAGGGGTGAGCCTGCTGCCCTTTCCCCCAGGACACCTCAGCCTGGCAGAATCAGGAGCTTGGCCAATTGCCACAGTGCCACCGCTGTCCTATCGCTGATATTCTGCCTTTTTGGAGGAGTTATGATAGGCTTACCAATGAAATGTGAATGGAAATGGTGCAGAAAAAGCATCTGACAAAATCCAATACCCCTTTGTAATAAAATGTTTCAGCAAACTAGGGATAGAGAGGAACTCCCTCAATCAGATAAAAGGCATCTACAAGGGGCTGGAGCTGTGGCTCAGTGGTAGCGCACTTGCCTGGCATGTGTGAGGCATTGGGTTTGATTCGCAGCACCACATATAAATAAATAAAATAAAGGTCTATCAACAACTAAAAAAAAAAAAATTTTAAAGGCATCTTCAGGGTGCGGTGGCGCACGCCTGTAATCCCTGCACTTGGCAGGCTGAGGCAGGAGGTCGTGAGTTCAAAGCCAGCCTCAGCAATGGCGAGGCGCTCAGCAACTCAGTGAGACCCTATCTCTAATAAAATACAAAAAAGGGCTGGGGATGTGGCCCAGTGGTCGAGTGCCCCTGAGTTCAATCCCCAGTACCAAAAAAAAAAAAAACCATCTACAAAGAAACTACACAAGGGCTGGGGTTATGGCTCAGCCGTAGAGCACTTGCCTAGTGCTGGGTTTGATCCTCAGCACCACATAAAAATAAATGAATAAAATAAAGGTACTGTGTCCAGCTACAACAAATATGGTGTCTGCTCTTACAACACCTCTTCAACATTGTTTTGGGTGGAGGGTCTAGAAAGAGAAATAAATTTAGATTGGAGGGGAAGAAATAAAACTGTCCCTACTTACATACAGTAAGAATGATTGCCAACGTAGAAAATCTCCAAGGATCTACCTTGCCTGTCTGTCCCCACGGGTTGAGTTTGCACACTTGTCCTGCAGTACTTCATGCATGGCTGTTTACTTTCCAGCTAGTACCTGGTTCTGGCAATATGTCTTTGCCTGTTCCTTCAAGAGGAATGGTATGATGCTTTGCATCCCCTATGGCTTCCAGCTCCATGAGACAGATGGGCAAACTGGATTGTAGCAATGAAGGTCAAGTGGCTTGATGCCTATTCCCTGGTCATCTCTGTGGACAACATCCTCTCCCATTGTCTCTCTGTCTCCTGTTGCCCTTGGTATCTTCTATACCCCTCCTCAGCAGTCTGTCACAGCAGCCGCAGAATGCTCAGGCCCACAACCACATCCAGGAAAAGCAGCATCAACCTTCCTTGGGGAGGGAGAAGGCAAGAGTCCACTCCCTGTGCACAGTTCTGAGGCCCATCCACTCCCTAGGAGTGCCTGGCCCAGGAGGCCCCTCTTCAGCTTGCAGCTGTCAGCAGGGTCTACCCTTTGAGGATCCTGGCAGATGGATGCCTTTCTGGGCCTCTGATCAAAACCTGGCTCTTGCCGGGTGCGGTGGCGCACGCCTGTAATCCCAGCACTTTGGGAGACTGAGGCAGGAGGATCATGAGTTCAAAGCCAGCCTCAGCAATGGCGAGGCACTTAGCAACTCAGTGAGACCCTGTCTCCCTGTCTCTAAATAAAATACAAAAAAAAAAAAAAGGGGCTAGGGATGTGGCCCAGTGGTTGAGTGCCCCTGAGTTCAATCCCTGGTACCACAAAAACAAACAAACAAACAACAACAAAAAAAAAAACCTGGCTCTGGAACCTAGAGATTGGAACTCTTGGATGACAGTGTGTTGTGTGCTTGGGTGGGAGGGGTGCAGAGAAAAGACCGGGCAGGCTTGAGGGGTGAGATCTCAGTAGGCTCTGAGCACCCTGTTGTTCAAGGACTGCCAATTTTCTGATTGTACCCCCCAAAAGTCCTCCAATTGCCACAATTGGCAATTTCATATTGTAGCCAATAATTGAGAAAATTCAGAGTGGCCCAGCACTTGTGTTTTATTGTCATATCTTTGTTTATGTGAAAATATAATAAGTGTATATAGTCAAAAAGATCACTAGGTACAGAGGGCATAACAATTGTCTTTATTAGACTGCCTCTGCAGCGTCCAGTGGCCTGCCCCAGGGGAAACTGTCTTAACTAGCTTTTTGTCAACAATGCTTTTACATGAATTTGTATTGTATTAAGTACAAAATCAACTGTACATATTTGGAAAAGAGGCCATACGTGTGGGAGGTACACTTTTTTTTAAAATATTTATTTATTTGCTTTAGTTGTACACAATGCGTTTATTTGTATGTGGTGCTGAGGATCGAACCCGGGCCGCGCACGTGCTAGGCGAGCGCTTTAGCGCTGAGCCACAACCCCAGCCCATTTTTTTTTTTTTATTTTTTTTAGAGACAGGGTCTCACTGAGTTGCTCAGTGCCTCGCCATTGCTGAGGCTGGCTTTGAACTTGCGATCCTCCTGCCTCAGCCTCCCAAAGTGCTGGGATTACAGGTGTGCGCCACCGCGCCCGGCTCAGGAGGTACACTTTTTATGTTGAAAACACAATACTTAAGATTTCTCATCTGAAACCTAATAGTTAACATTAATCCCGCACATGGAGCCGTGGAGAGATTTAAAGCAGGATAGGACACCATGAGTGGAACAGGAGAAGATCTCTGGTGTCAAGGCTGAGAAGGATTAAAAAGACAAGGAACAAGGTTGAAAGAAACAACCTACCAAGATGGCTGGAGAGGCAGTGGGACAGCAGGTTGGGAGATGCAGGCAGATGGGAGGGTTCTAGCCCCCACCCCATCCATGGGTCTTCAGCCTTCAGGCTGACAAATTGGAAATGCCACGTGGAGCCCCTCCCTCACCTGTTTCCCCTGGTCTCTGGGAAGCCCCCTCAGGGGCCCAGCTGGCATAAGGCTGTGGTCCATGGGCCTGCTGGAGCCACGTGGGGGGGGAACAGGGACCCCAACAGTGTGGCCATCAGCTGCCATCCCTCTTCTCTCTCCCCCCACGCCTGTCCCTCTCCCCTTGATCTCCTTATCTCAGCCAGCCTCTCCGGTTGGTTCATTTGGGAGCTGCCCCAGTTAATGAGTTCTCCAGGCGGCAAGACCCACACGCCCTCCCACTGGGGTGAGGCCTTCACACTTCTGGAGGCTGTGTTTTGACAAGTGCCGAGCCAGTGGCTCCTGCCTCCCTGGACCCAGCCTACCCTTGCCTGCCAACGTGTAAGGCTGGGAAATGAGGCCCTGGGGCAGCCCCACTGGAGTAGAGGTGAGAGTTCAAGCCTTGGTGGGGGTAGGGGCAGGCAGGACAGGTTGGCCCCCTCTTAGCTCAGGTTGCAGCCAGCCTGCTCCTCAGGCCCGGCCTGGGTCCTGGGCACTGCATCCTGACCTGCCCCCAGCCTCCATGCCCTCATTTCCCAGCCAGCCCTTCTGACATTGGAGTGCTAATCAGAGGTGCTATGTAAATACTCCTCTTGCAGACCTAATCCCAGACCCCACTGGAGCCAGAGACCCCAGGAGAAGGAAGCAGCACTACTCCTACTGCCAGCCTGCTTTGCATCAGAGGAAGCCCCTGATTTGGGTGTCCTAAACAGCCAGGGATCTTCCTGTCATCACTCCACACCCTTTCCAGTGAAGGTTGTCATTTACTAAGTCTCCACCCATGAGCAGTGCAGGCCAATGTAGGTTAGAGTCCCTGTCTCCTGTGCCATGGGGTGAGGGTCGAATCATACTGCACAGAATGTGCATGTACACTGTTGTCCTCGGAGCCTGGCACTCTACTGGGGCTTGTCCAGGTCACTGCTCATACTCACAACATGCTGTGATGTAGGTTCGTTGCCCTACATGGCAAAGAAATAGATGCTCATGTATGAAGTCACGAATGGTGTGACTCTACTTTGTGTACAACCAGAGAAATGAAAAATTGTGCTCCATTTGTGTAACTATGAATCAAAATACATTCTACTGTCATGTATAACAAATTAGAATAAATAAATAAAATAAATAGATGCTCAGGAGGATGTCCCATGTCACATAGTAGGGCTCCTTTCATCCTGGAGGGATGCTGTGAGGTTGAGGTTGCCCTGGAAACTTCAAGCCCCCCAAAGCACAGAGGCCTGTGGGGATATAAGAAAAAAATTTACAGGCCCAGCGAGGACTTGATGGACCAGAACCCCTGGAGAATAAAGCCTAACCATCTGAGTATAAAAAATAAAATTTCCCCAGAATTATGGAAGAATAACAGAAATGGCACTGAGGAGTGCCCTGCACCTACTAACAGATCCTAAGCTCCCTGTCATGGATAGATAAAACAGTACCCAGAATGGTCCTAAGGCCCAGCGACAGAGGCCCAACTTCTCTCCTGCCTGTGCCTCCTTCCCATTAGCTCTAGCCAAGCCCTCCTCCCCAGAGCTCCCAGGAGAGCCCCTTCCAACAAAGATCACCCCCTTTCCTCACACCTTGCACTCTTGGAGCCACCGAGCTGGCAAGCCATATGGAATAGATTATTCTGGATCCATGATAATCTGATTATCTGACCATGAATCAGTTGGATGCTCAGCAGTGGATGTGGCAGTCACAAGACATCAGAGGGGTGACAGGAGGGAGGGGGTGGGAAGGGAGGAGAGAGATTTGGCAGATTCCCGGAAAGGCTCAAGAGGAAGTGCCAGAAGCCCCGTGGGTTTGGGGCTGCTGATAATGCCCAGTAAATAGGCAGCACCTCTCTCATTAGAGCACCACGTGTGAGTTCCTACACTTCCTCCAGGTAAGCGGGAGTGATCTGAGCCGTCGAGTGAAAAGTGGAGAAACTGAGGCATAAAGGATTAAGGACTGAAGTAACCCAAAGCAAAGATGCAGACATGTAAAGGTAGGGAAACTTGTCAGTCACGCCTCAGTTTCTCTAATTGTAAAATGGGGCAGAGACTCCTGTATTTCTTGGAGGAAGACAGCCCAGAGGGTTGACCCTGGACTTTCCAGTGTCCTTGCATTCCCAGACAGCGCCAGCAGAGGGCGCTGCCCAGTCGCCTGGGAGCTTTGAACCTACACACGACAGACCTTCCTCTACCAAAGAGGACTTTTTTCTGGAGCTGGGGCCATAACAGAGGCGTGGCCCTACCAGAGAATAAAGGCATCAGGGCACTGGGAACTGTGTAGAGGATCAATCAGGAATGCTGGGGCTGACTTCAGAAGTGAGTGCAGCTGGGCACAGTGGCGCACACCGGTAATCCCAGCGACTCTAAAGGCTCAGGCAAGAAAATCACACGTTTGAGGCCAGCCTTAACAATTTAGGGAGGCCCTAAGCAACTTAGCAAAACCCTGTCTTAAAGTAAAAAAGGGCTGGGGATGTGGCTCAGTGGTAAAGCACCCCTGGGTAAAATCCTCAGTACAAAAAAAGAAAAGTGGGTGCAGCTTGGCTTGGTGCAGAGGTGTTGAGCTGTGACCCCAAATAGGCCACTTGCCCTCTCTGAACCTATTTACTCATTTCATCTATCCACTAGGAAAAACACGCATTTATGTACAGAGAGGGAGCCCCCAGAGGAATGAGAAGAAGCGAGACAGATTCAGGAGGGTAGGAGCCAAGCAGGGTTCAGCATCCCCCTGACCCACTGCTCTGGGTGCAGCTAATGTAGAAAAGGTCAGAACCCAAGCCAACTGAAACTCTAGGTGGGGGCTGCCCTGGGCTCTGTGCCCTGCCAACTGCCGCATGAGGAATTGCGGGGCCACCTCACCTGCCAAATTGGGTTGGTGTCCAGCCTGCTTGATTCCTCCACTTCCTCCCACACCAGTTCCTCCAGAAAAGCATGGATGGAGCCATATCCAGGCAGGAGGCATGGGTCTCAGGCCTACTCTGTCCCTACCCCTTCTTTTACAGACTGCTCACTACAGCACCGTGAGGTGCCAGGAGAGTGGTCTGCCTGGCAGGAGGAAGTGCACAGAGCTGGATCCCTGGTCTGGGATTCCACACCAACTTGGTGGGGTGGCTTAGACCCTCAGCTAGCTGCAGGTCCTCTGTCCCCAGAACAAAGGTACCTGACTTTAGACCCCATAAAAAGCAGAGAGAGGACTTGTAGGGTTGAGCTGTAATGTGTGGGCAGGACCTAGTGGAGGAAGGAGCCAGCATTGTGTGCATGGAGGGCCTTTGTGAGTCATCCCTGGACAGATTAGAGAAAGGGATGGAGCTCACACTGGCAGTGTAACCTTCAGGGACTAATATGCACTCCCCCTTGTTGGCCAAAACTTTGTCATTTGGCTCGCAACTGTAACTGTAAATAATAGCTTGCTGATGCTGGATGTTGGAAAGAGAGACTATCAGTTAGGTTTATATTTTTCACAAAGAGACTGCATTTATGTGTTATTAATGTGCAGTTTAAAAATAATTTTTCAAACAATGGAAAGCTGACAATACATACCCCAACTCTTTTCTTTTCTTTCTCTTTCTCTCTTTTTTTCTTTCTTTTTTTTTTTTTTTTTTAATGAGCTCTGGAAACTTTTTTTTTTTTTTGGTACCAGGGATTGAACTCAGGGGCACTCGACCACTGGGCCACATCCCCAGCCCTTTTTTTTTTTTTTTTTTAATTTTTTATTATTCTAATTTGTTATACATGTTTGCAGAGTACATTTCATTTCATATTACATATAAAGAGCACACTTTTTCAAGTTGCTGGTTTTATATAAAGTATTTTTACAACAATTGTGTCTTCATACACCCAGCCCTTTTTTGTATTTTATTAGAGACAGGGTCTCACTGAGTTGCTAAGTGCCTCGCCATTGCTGAGGCTGGCTTTGAACTCACAATCCTCCTGCCTCAGCCTCCCTCTGGAAACTTTTGTTAAAGAAAAAACTTGCAAAAAAACAAATAAAAATGATTTTTTAAATACACATATAAGGATGTACCTATGTGGAAAACTAAGGAATTTCAGTGTATGCCTTTTGTTAAGTAAACTGTTGCCATTATACCATGGAGTACCAATCATGACTTAAAAATCTTGTTGCAGAAATACAATCACTGATACAGAAAATACACCAGTGATATTTTTAAACATTTATCTTTTCTTCCTTTCTTTTTTTTTTTTTTTTTTTTGTTCAAAACTCTTGTTAACTTTCCACATTTTTATTGGGCAGTATAGTTGTACATAATGATGAGATTTGCTGTTACATGTTTGCACCTGTGCACAATATAACAATATAATTTGAGTAATATCACTCCCAGCACTTCTCCACTCCCTCCCTTCCTTCCTCCCCTTTGATTTTCATGAGGTCCCTGGGGCACCATCCCGCTTCTTTTCCTTTTTCATCTCTAGCTTCTACATATGAGAGAAAACATACAATACGTGACATTCAACCTTCTGAGTTTGGCTTATTTTGCTCAACATAATGGTCTCTAGTTTCATCCATTTTCCTTCAAATGACACGATTTCATTTTTCTTTATGGTTGAATAAAACTCCACGTTTTCTTTATCCATTCATCTGTTGGTGGACACCTAGGCTGGTTCCATAGTTTGGCTATTGTGAACTGTGCTGCTATAAATATAGGTATGCATGTATCAGTATAGTATGATGATTAATATTAGTATTAATTCTTTAGGATAAATACCAAGGAGTGGTATAGCTAGGTCATATGGTGGTTCCATCTTTTTTAAAAAATATTTATTTATTTGTACACAATGCCTTTATTTTTACGTGGTGCTGAGGATCGAACCCGGGCCGTGCACGTGCTAGGCGAGCGCTCTACTGCTGAGCCACAACCCCAGGCCCCATGGTTCCATCTTTTGGGGGAAACTCCATACTGATTTCCATAGCAGTTGTACTAATTCACAATTCCATTAACAGTGTGAAAGTGTTCCTTTTTCTCCACATCCTCTCCAGCATTATTTTTTGTATTCTTTCTTTTTTTGGTACTGGGGATTGAACTCAGGGGCAATCAACCACTGAACCACATCCCAGCCCTATTTTGTATTTTATTTAGAGACAGGGTCTCACTGAGTTGCTTAGCGCCTCGCTTTTGCTGAGGCTGTCTTTGAACAATCCTCCTGCCCCAGCCTCCTAAGCCACTGAGATTACAGGCGCACACCACTGTGGCAGGGCTATTATTTGTATTCTTTTTTTTTTTTTTTGGTACCAGGGATTGAACTCAGCGGCACTCGACCACTGGGTCACATCCCCAGCCCTTTTTTTTTTTTTTTTTTTTTTGTATTTTATTAGAGACAGGGTCTCACTGAGTTGCTAAGTGCCTTGCCATTGCTGAGGCTGGCTTTGAACTCGCGATCCTCCTGCCTCAGCCTCCCAAAGTGCTGGGATTACAGGCGTGCGCCACCATGCCCCACCATGCCCAGCTATTATTTGTATTCTTATGACTGCCATTCTGACTGTGCGAGATGAAATCTCAGTGTAGTTTTGATTTACATTCCCCTAATTGCTAATGATGTTGAACACTTTTTTCCATATATTTGTTGGCCTTTTTTTTTTTCTTTTTTTGGTACTGGGGATTGAACTCAGGGGCAATCAACCACTGAACCACATCCCCAGCCCTATTTTGTATTTTATTTAGAGACAGGGTCTCACTGAGTTGCTTAGCGCCTCGCTTTTGCTGAGGCTGTCTTTGAACAATCCTCCTGCCCCAGCCTCCTAAGCCACTGAGATTACAGGCGCACACCACTGTGGCAGGGCTATTATTTGTATTCTTTTTTTTTTTTTTGGTACCAGGGATTGAACTCAGCGGCACTCGACCACTGGGTCACATCCCCAGCCCTTTTTTTTTTTTTTTTTTTTTGTATTTTATTAGAGACAGGGTCTCACTGAGTTGCTAAGTGCCTTGCCATTGCTGAGGCTGGCTTTGAACTCGCGATCCTCCTGCCTCAGCCTCCCAAGTGCTGGGATTACAGGCGTGCGCCACCATGCCCCACCATGCCCAGCTATTATTTGTATTCTTATGACTGCCATTCTGACTGGTGCGAGATGAAATCTCAGTGTAGTTTTGATTTACATTCCCCTAATTGCTAATGATGTTGAACACTTTTTTCCATATATTTGTTGGCCTTTTTTTTTTCTTTTTTGTGGTACCGAGGATTGAACTCAGAGGCACTCGACCACTGGGCCACATCCCCAGCCCTTTTTTGTGTTTTATTTAGAGACAGGGTCTCACTGAGTTGCTAAGTGCCTCGCCATTGCTGAGGCTGGCTTTGAACTCGTGATCCTCCTCCCTCAGCCTCCCAAGTGCTGGGATTACAGGAGTGCACCACCACACCTGGCATTTGTTGGCCATTTGTATTTCTTATTTTGAGAAGTGTCTGTTTAATTCATTTTCCCATTTATTAATTGGGTTATTTGATTTTTTGGTGTGAAGGTTTTTGAGTTCTTTATATATTCTAGATATTGATCCTCTGTCAGAAGGGTAGCTAGCAAAGATTTTTCTGCCATTCTGTAGGTTCTCTCTTCACATTCTTAATTTTTTTCCTTTGCTGTGCAGAAGCTTTTTAATTTGATGCTGTCCCATTCATTAACTCTTGGCATTATTTCCTGAACGTTGGGGGTCCTGTTGAGAAGTTGCTGCCGGTGCCTATTTGCTGGTGTGTGACCCTACATTTTCTGCTAGGAGTTACAGAGTTTCTGGTCTAATTCCTAGGTCTTTCATTATTTTGAGTTGATTTTTGTGCAGATTTTTGTGCAGGGTGAGAGGTAAGGGTCTAGTCTCATTGTTCTACAGAATGATAACCAGTTTTCCCAGCACCATTTGTTAATAAGACTGTCTTTTCTCCATTGTATGTTTTTGGCACTTTGGTCAAGGGTCAGATGACTTTATCTGTGTGGATTTGTCATTGTGTCTTCTATTCTGGACCATTGGTCTGGTATCATGTAGTTTTTGTTACTATAGCTCTGTAGTGTAAATTTGAAGTCAGGTATTGTGATGCCTCCAGCATTGCTTTTTTGGCTTAGAATTGCTTTGGCTATTCTGGGTCTTTTCCAAAATGAAGTTAAGGACTGTTTCTTCTCCTTCTCCTCCTCCTCCTCCTCCTTCTTCTTCTTCATCTAGTTCTGTGAAGAATGTCATTGGTATTTTGATGGGGATTGCATTGAATCTGTATATTGCTTTTGGTAGTATGGCCATTTTAACTATATTAATTCTGCGTAGCCACAAACATCAGAGATCTTTCCACCTTATGTTTTCTTCAGTGTTCTATAGTTTTCTTTCTTTCTCTTTTTTGGTGGTGATTGAACCCAGGACCTGTGCATGCAAGGTAAGCACTTTACCAACCGAGCTATATCCCCAGCCCTATAGTTTTCTTTATAGAGGTCTTTCACCTCCTTTGTTAGATTTATTACCAGTTTTTTTTTTAAATTTAGTTGTACATGGACACAATATCTTTTATTTTTATTTATTTATTTATTTATTTAATGTGGTGCTGAGCATCGAACCCAGGGCCTCAAGTATGCGAGGCAAGCGCTCTACCACTGCACTACAAGTCCAGCCCCACCAGTTTTGTTTTGTTTTGTTTTGTTTTTTAGGCTATTGTGAATGGAGTTTTGTTTTTGTTTTTGTTTTTTTCTCTAATCTCTTTCTCAGCAGATTCATTGTTTGTACATAGGAAAGTTTTCGATTTTTGTATGTTGATTTTGTAACCTACTACTTTGCCAAATTTGGTTTTTGGCTCTAGCAGTCTTTTGATGGAGTTTTTTTTTTTTTTTTTTTTTTTAATCTTCTACATACAGGATTATATCATCTGCAAATGGTGATGATTTGACTTCTTCCTTTCCTATTATATCCCTTTTATTTCATTCTCTAGCTTAATTGCTCTGGCTAGAATTTCCAGGACCATGTTAAATAGGAATGATAAGAGGGAAAATCAGTGATGTCTTAATAAGTCAGTGAGAAAAGCTGCTCACAAAAGAAGGTGCTTTCTGCATACCCACAGTAATTGAAAGCAGGAACTCAAACAGATGCTTGTATGCCAATGCTAAGAGCAGCACTATTCACAACAGCCAAATGGTGTAAACAATTCAAATGTCCATCAATAGATGAATGGATAAACAAAACATGGTCTACAATACAATGGAATATCATTCAACCATACAAAAGAATGAAGTGCTGATGCATGCTACAATGTGGATGAACCTCAAAAACATTATGCTAGGTAAAATAAGCCAGACACCATGGGAGGCATAGCTCAGTGGTAGAGCACTTGCCCAGCATTCCCAAGGCCCTGGGTTCAATCCCCAGTGCTGCCAGGGGGAAAAAAAAAAAGATATAAACTAGACACCAAAGACAAAGGTTGTGTGTTATTTAAGTTACCGAGAATAGGCAAGTCATAGAGATTAGAAGCAGATTAGAGATTATCAAGGGCTGGGGTGAGGGGGTAATAGGGCATTATTGCTTAATAGATATAAAGTTTCTATTTGAGGTCATGAAGACATTTTAGAAACAGCAGTGGTAATAGTTGCTCACATTGTGAATGTAAGTAACACCACTGAATTGCCCACTTAAAAATGGTTATGATGGGGTCTGGGGATATAGCTCAGTTGGTTGAGTGCTTGCCTCACATGCACAAGGCCCTGGGTTCAATCCCCAACACCACCAAGAAAAAAAAGAATGGTTATGATGGATGGGGAGGGGGGTGTAGTTCAGCAATAGAACAGCAGCACACACCAAAAAGGAAAAAAATAGATGGCAAACTTTGTGTTATATATTATGATTTTTTTAAAGCTTAAAATATAATGCACAAAAATCTTGACTTGTGAATTCTATCTCAATAAAGTTGGTTTTAAAAAGAAAAATATGAGTTAAGGGTATATCTCAGTGATGGAGTGCTTGCCTAGCACTTGGAAGGCCCGGGGTTCAATCCCTAACACTACAAAAGAAAACAAGAAAAAAGAAAGAAAAATATACCAGAATATTCAAAATATAGGAAAACAATCTTAAAAAGTGACATTCTCTGTCTCAATGCCTTTATGTCCCGTGAAGGTATTAGCGGAGCTGCCTGGCAAAGGTGCTGGTCTTTCTAGGAGAATTGAACCAGGGGCATTTTAGGTTCCCTTCTTTTTGCTTGTCTGTATCTTATTTTGGTAACAGGCATGTGTTACTTTGGTGAAAGATAAGAAAGGAGGAAAGGAAGGCAAAAACACTTTGCAGCCCCCTCCCCAGTTAGTTTGCACCCCAAGAGGTGAGACCCAAGTTCACTTGTGGCTGTTGGAGATAAGGCCAGGGAGACTGGCTCTTCCCTCCCAGGTCCTGTAGCCCCCTTGGGGACGGGCACCTCTCGCTCTCCCCTTTGTCCTTCCCAACAGCAGCAGGGCCTCAGGTGGCCAATCCAATCCTGCAGGGTAGGACTGCAGGTGTTGTACACAGTGTCCGTCCATCTGATCCTCACAGAAGACACCCATTTAATGAAGAAGACTAAGCCTTAGGTGGGGAGACTGGCCCCAGGCCTGAGCTGCCTCCCCGGGGCCTTGCTGTCCTAGAAGCTGTGGGGCCTCCTTGGCTTAGCCTTTTTGTTGGAGCAGAGGGTAGGCTTCCGGCTTCCATGCCACAGCCTCCCGTGTGCTCCAGGGATGCCTGTGGTCCCAGCCACTCCCTTACTTCCCAGTCAACAGTGGTCACATCCTTCCCTCCTTTTTCTCTATTCTCTCCCTGCTTGCTCTGGGGTTCCCTCCTGGCACCCCTGCCCCTGCCTGGCTCCAGGCAGCTCTGCCCTGAAGTAAACACAGCCTTCTGACTGATTTCCTGCTTCCAGCTCTTCGCCCTCAACTCTTCTTCTTCCTCAAAAGTCCAAACTCCGCCCTCAGCAGGTACCCCAGCGCCCCCATGCTCACCTGCCTGTCCACACCTCTCCCACCTCCCTAGTGGGGCTCCAGCCCCCCCGCATTGCCCAGTGAGCTCTGGGTTTTCGGACTTGGATTCACACCTTCTCCTCTGCCAGGATCCCCTCCATGTGAAGAAAACCCATAGTTTCAGGCCCCTCCATCCCCCTCCCCCCGGGACTCATCCTGATGACCCAGACAGGGAGCATTTATCTGATTTCCACAGGCATCTGAACACCAGGTCACCCCAGATGCAGAGCAGAATCTTTCTCTTCCCTCCACTCACTAGCAGGCCACTCAGACCTCCTGGGAGCCTCAGCCCTGGTCCCACCAGGCTCAATGCATGAGCTATGACTCAAAGCCAGATACCCGTGAAATAGAATTTTGGCTCTGAAGAACTTAGGCAAGTGCCAGGACCTCTCTGGGTCCAGTTTCCTCATCTGTGCCATGCATGGGGTTTGAGAAGGGAGCAGGCTCCAGTGGGCACAGCGTTCAGCCCTGTTTTGTGCCAAAGTGCTCAGAAGACAGGCCAGTCTGAGGTCAGGTCAGGGACAGCCCCAGTTCCAGGGACTGCTTTGCACCCTTGCCCTGGTGGTTTTAAGTCTCTGGGCCTCCTGGTAACACTAATGGTCCACTGTCAGACAGGGCCTTGTCATTAGGCTTCCCTGGCTGTCACACTAGCCCCTGGGACCAGGGGAGGCTGACTCAGGGCTCCTGAAGTGAGAGGCCCATTTCAGACACCACCACCCCCATACTCCTTCC
Source organism: Tamias sibiricus (assembly GCA_025594165.1). Taxonomy (NCBI): domain Eukaryota; kingdom Metazoa; phylum Chordata; class Mammalia; order Rodentia; family Sciuridae; genus Tamias; species Tamias sibiricus. Next base: position 153,792,088 of record CM046659.1, read on the forward strand.
ATCCCTGGACCAGGGACACATGCATTGTCTTTACTTTGGCCTCCCACCCCCACCCCAGAAATACTTTCTGGGGCTTCTGAGGGGGCCTGCTGCCTGACTGTTTTGGAGGCCCCTCCACATTCTGGTTCCCAAGTCGACACCTTTTGCCCTGAGGGAGGCAGCAGCAGTGTCAACAGGCAGCCAGGAGGTGTGAAGGCAGCCACGGTGGCAAGGACCTCTGTGTTTGCTGGTAATGAGAATACCACTCGGCCCCTGCAAGCCCACCCCTCCTTCCCTCCAGTGTTCCCAGAGCTGACACCCCAGGGCCTGGAAAGGACTCAAGAAGAAAGGGATGAGACCTGTGGTCAGAGGCCTGCTCCAGGGCCCTGTGTTGCCTGCCCAAGGGGGGAATGCTGTGGAGGACTCTTGGCACGGTACTGTGGGCAGCCCAGGGCTGCTGGGGCCAGGCGTGAGCAAACCTTGAGACCTGGGCTCGAGTTCCACAGTCTGGCAGGACCAGGGTCGCTGCCTTCCCATGCCCCTTGCAGGGTCATGGCTGACTAAGCATGGGTGGGTGAGGGGGGGACCTGGGGACCCTGCCCTCTCCACTGACTGGTGGTTTGGGGCAAAGTCCTGGGAAGTGGAGAAGGGGTTGGTGGGATAAAGGCTTCAGTCTCCTCACTGGTCTGACAGGAGTACTGACATGGGAGCCTGCCTCACAGCCCCAAGCTGACCCATACCACATGGGCATGTCCATCCAAAGGTAAGAGTGGCCTTCTGGTTCCTGTCTGGAAGCAGGCCCAGCTGAGCCTGAGCTCCAGGCACACAGAGCAGGGGGGAAGGTGTCTGAGCTGAGGCGCCTGGGAGCCTCACTCTGCACTCCCTTATCCTGGGCCTGGCCAGAGTCCTGCCCCTGTCCCCTGGATCTCAGCTCTAGAAGTACCTCGGTGGTCACCAGGCCCAACCCTTCTGTTGTGTGGCGTTTGGCAGGGGCCATCACAACTGCCCACTCCTGTTCTGCATGCACCTAATGTGGTGGTCTTTTGGCCTCTTCACGTCTGCCTCCAGGAACAGGCTACTCCCTCCCCACAAGACAGTCCCTCCAATCCCAGAAAGTTCTTCAGACTCTCCCTGGAGTGTTCCCCTAGGGCCAGGACTCTGGGGGTCACTAACACATCCTCTTAGCTTCTTCTTCTTGGACTAAACACCCACCAAGTCCCTGAGATATTTCTCTGGTGATCTGGCTCCAAGCCTCCCTCCCCTGAGTTAGGGCTTGTCCCCAAACCCCATTCACTGTGGCTTCCAGGTTTCACTGCTTACTCTAGGTGTCCACCCTGCCTGGGAATGGGAACCATCACCTTCTTGTTCAAGACCTTCTGCTTCTTGCCAGTTGGAATGCAGCTTAGGATCACCTTTGCTTTTCCTGCCCTTGACACTGAAAGGCAATGACCACTGCGCCCTTCCCACCTGTGCTGCCGCTTACCTGGGGCCTCCAGATCATAACTCGCAGGAGGGGTACATATGGCTTTGTGGATTCCATCTTTTTACATCTGATGGGTTTGTTCCAGCCCATCAGAGTCTCTTTAGATTCTGGCTGTTGCCCAATTCACTTCCTGGGTTCAGGTCTTAGCCCAAATTAGATCAGTCCCCATCTTCACTCAAAATCATATTGCCCCCAATGAGGCACCTCCCTACAGAGACCATCTTCCAGGTGACCATCTGTCCATGCATCTTTTGGAAACTCACTCTTGTGAATTCACTCAATAATTCATGATAGCCGGGCACGGTGGCACACCCCTGTAATCCCAGCACTTGGGAGGCTGAGGCAGGAGGATTGCGAGTTCAAAGCCAGCCTCAGCAATAGCGAGGCACTTAACAACTCAGTGAGACCCTGTCTCTAATAAAATACAAAAAAGGGCTGGGGATGTGGCCCAGAGGTCAAGCGCCCCTGAGTTCAATCCCCAGTACCAAAAAAAAAAAAAAAAAAAAAAAAAAAAAAGTTCATGAACTGTCACTCAGCTCACTTGAGTGTCACTTGTTGACAAGGAAATCCTCGGAATTTCCTTATGATATGGACAGGGATTGTGTTTGGTTGCTCATAGCATATACTCACGATGACAAATGAGGTGGTGATTTTTCTTCCACATTAAAGGAATTCAGGGATGGAGATCCCAGAGCCTGTGTGGTACTGCCATGTTGTCATCAACACCTCAGGGCTTCTTTCTGCTTCACAATCCTGACTGTGTGGTTTCTGTCCTCCGGATTGCCTCAGAGTAAGAGTAGGGTAGCTGAATTTCCACCTGTCATATGTTTTCCAGGTAGGAATAAAATAGAAGGCACGGAGCAACAGGACTGTACCTGTCAACTTTGAAGAGCTCTCCCAAACTAGGCATTGGTGGCAAATGCCTATAATCCCAGTTACTTGAGAGGCTGAGGTAGGAGGATTGGGTGTTGTCCAGGATTGGCCAGCTTGGGCAACTTAGTGAGACCCTATCTCAAGATTGAAAAATAAAAGGGGCTGGGATTGTGGCTCAGCAGTAGAGTGCTCACCTAGCACGAGCATGGCCTGGGTTCGATCATCAGCACCACATAAAAATAAACACATTGTGTACAACTAAAGCAAATAAATTAATATTTTTTTAAAAGATTAAAAAAAAGTGGTCTCCCAGAAGCCCCAAACAATGACAGATGACACTCAGTAACATCTCATTAGTCATTCCAACTGCAAGAGATACTGGGAATGTAGGTTTTGGGCGGGGCATATCACCACCCTCAACAAAACAGAGTCCTGTTATTTTAAGAAAACAAGGCAATTAGAGGTTGTAATAGATGCAGTATGGGTAAACTAGCTGTGTCATTCATCCTTGTGAAATTCACACATTTCACAACCACATTTCCCTGACTTAGCCACTACCTCTTCCTATCACAGGAAGGAAGAGGCAAAGCTGGCATTACCATCAGGCCAAGGCCCAGCATTCCGTCACCCTACCCGGCAGCACAGCCATGCTCCCTCCTCTCAACAGCAGTCAGATGAAGGCTGGAGGACAGGACTCAAACCTAACTAGTTGTCCTGCACCTGGAGCAGGTTCCAGCACAGAGTAAGTACCTGGCTCCACACCTACCATCCAGAGGAACAGCTTGCAGGGATGCAGGCAGGTGGGTGAGTTGGCTGGGCAGGACCCTGCCCACCAGGAGGAGCTGGTTCTGACCTCTATTTCTAGTCTTCTGAGGCTGGTTGGCCAGCACCAAGCTCCGGGCACCTGAGTTCTGCTGCTTCTGCACTGCAGGTCTGGTGATGCTTACCATAAGACAGGAGGAAGCACCTGTGGAGAATGGCCCTGTACTGAGTCCAAGGCTGAGATGGAGTAGGGGGTCGTGGGAAGTGCCCAAGGTCTGGTGCTTGACAGTCTCGGAGAAGGACGGATCACTTTCCTGCTGCTGGGAACAGTGCTGAAGGTATCAGTCCCCTTACAATCCAATCCATTCCTTTACCCACCTCATTCTGCCACCCCTGAACTTGCTATAAGCATAACATCAGCTCTGTGCCAGATACTATGGCACACACTATCTTCATTATCCCGTGATCAGAATTTCTGCTTTATAGATGAGGAAAATAAGATTGAATAAGTTATCCAAGTTCCCAGAACTGTTCAGGGGTGGAGCTGGGACTCTAAACCAGCCCTGTCTGATGCCACACACCAGCACTAGCCATTGAGCTACACTGCCTCCCTATGCCAAGTGGAGCCTCAGGGAGTAGAATGAAGTTGACAGACAGTGCTCCTATGCTTCAAGAGCTGGCTGAGGGGCCCACCAGAAGCCACAGCAAACCAGGGCTCCCACCTTCCAGAACTTACATTCAGATATCCCATAGGCAGCCTAGGGTCTGGACTTTAGGGATACCCCAAATCAAGGTAAGTGGGCTAGGATAGCCCAGAGATGAAAGGGTAGTATGTACCGTATGCATGGCCCTGTTTTGGGGATGGAGTCTCACTCCTCACCAAATCTCTCCACAGGAGACTCCTTTAGGCTGGTTCTATAGTATGGGGGGCAGGGCAGGGGGTAGAGAAATGATTCTGGAAATTCAGAGCCTTCCTGGAAATTACAAAGTCGTTCCACCACTGCATATTTAGTTGTTCATACACAAGACAGCACTGTTTGGCAAAAACTAAAAACACACTGAAGGGCATCAGTAAGGGACTGTGTGGAATATCATACAGCAGTTAAAACATCAATAAAATACATAGATCTGAAATGTCTGAAAGCAGATCAAGATATTTATGTACAAGGTATAGCTGGATAAGAGAAATAACTTCTGATGGTGTATAGCACAGTAGGGATCTATGGTTGATGACAATTAACTTTATGTTTTCAAATAGCTAAGAGAGAGAATTTTTGATGTTCCCAACACAAAGAAATCATGTTTGAGGTGATGGATACACCAATTGCCCTGATATGATCATTATACATTGTACTGTGTATTGAAATATCACACTGTACCCCATAAGTATATACAATTATATGTCGATTAAAAAAATTTAAAGCCTTGGGAGGCAGGAGGATCGCGAGTTCAAAGCCAGCCTCAGCAATGGCGAGGCACTTAGCAACTCAGTGAGACCCTGTCTCTAAATAAAATACAAAAAAGGGCTGGGGATGTGGCCCAGTGGTCGAGTGCCCTTGAGTTCAATCCCTGGTACCACAAAAAAAAAAAAAAATTTAAAGCCATGTCCATGAAACTGGATGAATTTTGTTTATAGACGTATGTCACTTCCTCATTAGACAATAAGTCGAGAGTTTTGTAGTGCTATGTGGTCTTGGATGAATAAATATGTACTTATACTACATCTGCCATTATTTCAACCTAAAAAGTCTCCACTTCCATTAGGAAATGGTATTTGTGTGTGTATGTGTGTGTGTGTGTGTGTGGGGGGTAATGTTGAATGAATTCAGGGTCTTGAACATGGTAGGCAATACTCTACCACTAGCCTCCCCGCCTTTTTTAAACTTTGAGACAGGGTCTCATTGTGTTGCTCAGGCTGACCTTGAACTTGCAATCCTCCTGTATCAGCCTCCCAAGTCACTGGGAATTTTTAAATCTTGGTTTAAATCTTTTTACATCATTGTATTAGTCCATTTTCCATTACTATATTTAGCTCACAGTGTTAACAGTCCAAGAGCATGGCACCAGCTTCTTCTTGGCTTTGGTAAGCGTTTCATGACAGATGATATCACAACAGCAAGAGCACATGTGGAAGAGATCACTTGGTGAGACAGGAAATGAGAGGCTTGAGGAGCAGGCAGTCTTGCTCTTCTATAACAACTCATCCTGGCAGGAACTAACCAGGGCCTTCTGACAGCTGCATTAATCCCTTCTGGGGGAATGCCCCCCAATAACCTAGCCCCCTCCCATTAGACCCCACCTCTTAAAGGTCCCATGACCTCTTAACATTGCCACATAGAGGACCAAACTTCCCACTCAGGAACCTTTGGGGGCACTCAAACCACATCCCACCATAGCAGTCTTAAAATGCTGCCTAACTGGCTGCTTCTTCCCTACCCGCCCACCCCCCCCCACCCTGCAAACACACACACACACACACACACACACACACACACACACATACATACCAACCCTGTTTGAAATTGAGTCCATCTTTTTATCAAGTTATGAACAAATTTAAAAATTCTTCTTTTTATTCATATCAGCTAGAATAAACAAAAATGAGATGACTGGACCATTTTTTTCTTTTTTCTTTTTGCACTGGAGATTGAACCCAGGGCTTCAAGCATGCTAAGCACATACTCTAGCATTTAGTTACACCCCCAGCCACCAGTGTTATTTAGCATCAACTATTACTTCATCAAAACAGAGCAGAAATTTAGGCATATTTTTCCCCCAATATACATTAAGTTCTGTGAAGGAGAAAGTGATATAATTTCATCACTGAAGGTTTACCTGTATGTCCTGCCCTTTTACGATTTCTCCCAAGTTGACATTTTTTTAAATGGATGAACATTTAAATCAATTATGACCAGGGATTTGTTTTGTATATAATCAATAGTTTAAATCTGCATCCATAAGCAGTACAAATTTGATCCACTGTTTTTTTTAAAGAGTCAGCTAAATATGTCCTGACATGGAATGATCAAAGACATGCTGTTTAATGAAACAAACAAACAAAATCCCCCCCAAAACAGATAAGCATGTTTCAAGCTGATATGTACAATGTACAATGTGCAGAATGTAGTCTCATGAGTACTTAATCCATTATTCTGTTGCTATACCTGAATACCATAGACTGAGTAAACTTTTTTTTTTTTTTTTGTACTGGGGCTTGAGCTCAGGGGCTCTCTACCACAGCTACATCCCCAGTCCTCTTTATTTTATTTTGAGACAGTCTCAAATATGCTATGTTGCCCAGGCTGACCTTAAACTTGTGATTCTCTTGCCTCTGCTTCCCAAATTGCTGGGATTACACGTGTGCACCACCACACCCAGCTGACTGGGTAATTTATAAAGGAATTTACTCATTTATAGTACTGGAGGCTAGAAGTCCAAGAGCATGGCATCAGCAACATTATAACATGGCCAAGGACATCACAAGGTGAGACGGAGCAAGCAGCATGTTAGAGAGAGCTCCTTTCATAACAAGACCACTCCCCTGAGTTGATCCCATTAATCCAGGAATCAACCCAATCACCTCCCAAAGTTCCCACTGTGAATATTGTTGCATTGGGAGGCATTCCAGGGAGACATATCTACACCACAGTAAGTACTATGTGCTTTATAAGAATACACATTTATGTAATTTTACTGGCAGGGCTAGAAGGAAACACGTAACCTAACAATTGCTGTTACCTTTGGGGAGAGTTACAGGGATGTTTAAGGGGACTCCAATTTTATCTGTCATGTTTCCATTTCTCACAGTGAACCCTACTGGTTACATAACTTGTATAATTCAGAGTTAATTTTTAAAAACAGTCATAAAAATTTACAGGGCCATTTATTACTCCTGGTTGATGCAGGCTAATCTTGAACACTGTCATCATGTTGACCTTTAGTTATTGACTGTTGGTTTTTTAACTATGTCACCCTTCTGCTCAAAAGTCTCTGTGGCTCCCCATGACCTTGAGAATAAAATCCAACTCCTTCAGACTGGCCCAGGCCGAGGTGTGCCATAGCCCTACACACTAGGCCTCTAGCAGCATCCTGCTCCTGAAGCACCTTGGAGGGGTCCTGCTGCCAGGCCTTTGCTTATGCAATTCCCTTCTAGAATGCTCTCCACACTCCTCTCTTCCTACTCAAATACTACTCACAGTTCAAGGCCCAGTTGTGACCTCCCCACCTTTGTGGCCAGAGCCCAACTGTCCTGGCCTTCATTTGGCTCTTCCTCCAGGCTTAGCCTTTTCTCTGGAAATCAACAAGGGACATCAATACCTCCTAAACTGTAATTGCTGCTGAGAACACTTACTTTGTAAATCTTACTATCTCAAAATTATTCCTTATAACAGTCCTGTAAGTACATACTGTAATTATTGCTTCTGTTTTGTTGAGCAGAAGGTCAAGCTCAGATAGGTTAAGAACCATGCCCAAAGGCCCCCAGCTAGTTAGGAGTAGAGCTATTAGTTATATAATGATGTGTCCATGTCTTTCCCATTAGACTGAATCTCATGAGACCAGAGATGGCTATGGGGTGGTTCACCCTGGTGTGCCTGACATTTACCAGTTGCTAAATAAATATGAACTAAATGAATAATGCTCATAAGTGATTTCAAATGTTAGTACCTTCTTTATAAATTAATAGTAGGAGCAAACATTTAGCCCACTTGCCAGGCCCTTTCTAAGTTCTTTACAGGGAATGGATGGTACCAGCAACCATCCCAGGTGGGAGGTATCTTGTATTATTACTGGAATGATGGGGAGGAAAATGGAGGCTCCAAGGAGTAGTAGTGACTTGTCCAAGATCATTCAAAAAAAAATAAAAAGGTGGGTTTGGTAGTCCACCTTCATTGATTACTGTACTCCTTCTCCAGGCAGCTTGGTTCCATTTCTGGTCTATAAAGACAGACTCTGGGCAGTAAAATGACCTTCTCATTATCGTCCAGCAAATCAACAAGTGCAGGTTCTAGGGTCCAAGAAAGGTTCACCTACGTACACCCCTACCCCCATCACTCTGGGCAGGTGCTTTGGGCTTGTCCTCGTTTCTTGTCCAGCACACAGGAGACACTGGGTAGAAGTTATTTGGGCACAACCCCAATAAGGAGGAAAGATGGACAATCCTCAAGGGGTCCATGAGGCACTTGAAGGGCACTTCAGGGGCAGCCTGGCAGTCCGCAGACCATGGCATTACTCTCTAATAGGGACTCCTGGGCACTGTGCCCTGTGCAGTGGATGGGGCGGGGGTGTGGGGTGAGAAGCTTAGCAGCTCCATCCAGATGCGAATTGTTTCTCCCACACTTCCCGGGCTGCGGGGGCCTCCATTAGAGCCCCTGAGGAGTCAGAATCCACACCTCCGCAAATGGGCTCGCTTTCCCAGGGCCCCCCTGCCCAGACCTTCCCTGAGCTCTGTGGGTTTTGACACCTCTCTGCAACCTGGCGGGGGTCCACCTCGCACCTTTGGTTCAGATAAAAGCTGAGGCTCAGAGGTGGCAAGTCCAGCCTCGCAGAGCCCACAGCCCCGGCATGGCCCAGTCGCCTCCTCAGCAGAACTTCCTTGGCCTGGACCATTGGATCTTCTCCCAGGGTTGGGGCTGGGAGGGCCACTCCGACTCCACGTCCCCAGCCTCTTCCTCGGATTCCTCAAACTCGTGCCCCTGCGACAGCGCGCTCGGCCTCTCTCAGACCGCGCCCCCAGCCCGTAGCGCCCGAGTCGCAGAGGCCACCCCGACGGTGCCCAGACGTGCACGGACCGGACCAGTGGGTGGACAGCGGCGGAGCGCCAGCGAGCGCGAGAAGCTGCGCATGCGCACCCTCGCCCGCGCCTTGCAAGAGCTGCGCCGCTTCTTGCCGCCGTCCGTCGCGCCCGCAGGCCAGAGTTTGACCAAGATCGAGACGCTGCGTCTGGCCATTCGCTACATCGGCCACCTGTCGGCGGTGCTGGGCCTCAGCGAGGACAGCTTGCAGTGCCGGCGCAGGTGGTGCGCGGACGCAGTGTCACCCCAGGGCTGCGCGCTCTGCCCCGATGGCGGTCCCGTGCAGGTGCAGACCCGGGCTCCTGGCCCGGGCCTGGGCACTGCTTTCTGTGCCGGGCCGTGCTGGGGGTCTCCGCCCTCCTCTCCCTCTCCTGCGACCCGAGCCGTAGCTGAGAGCCCAGGGAGCGGGGTTTCCAACACGGATTCCTGGGTAACACCCCCTTACTGTCCCAAGATACAGTCGCCCCCGCACCAACCCCTAGGAAGAGTCCCTGAGGCGGTTCTTTGGACACCACCCCAAGCCTGTCCCGGGAAGCAGACATCCCTAGAACCTCAAAACCCCGCTGCACCCTGTTCGCCACCAGCGGAGCTGGCTGTAGTGTACCAGGTACGCCGTGGAGGCCCTTGCCCTTTCCCTGGTTTGATTCCCAGGTTTAATTTGGGAATGGAGTGGGTGCGTAGTTTCTGGTCTGCGGAGGATCTCATATTTTCAGATTCCAGGTAATCTAATGGAGGGAAGGATGGAAAGAACTCTAACATCGGTAGGGAAAGAGATGAGGCCCTGGGAAGTGAATGCCACCACCACTGCCACCCAGCAATCTTCACAGCGGTGGACGGTGGACGAGAGAGGATAGCCTCGAGCTTGCTCAGAGGTGGGGTGGAAGATGGGGAACTGCACTCTCAGGAAAGGCCAAGTGCTTCTTCATTAAGGGTTCAGGAGGGGAAGGGAGCCCAAGGTAAAGCGTAGCTCTTATTGAATAAATGGGATGGAGCTGGAGACAGTCGTTTTTTTTTTTTTTCAAGTTTCCTTCATTTATGAGGCCAATGAATGAATCCTGGTTCATAAACGATCATATTAGTAACCAAACTTTATTAAATTCTTACTGTCTGCTGCACACTATTCTGGGCACTTTCCATGTATTCATTCATTCTGCCTTTCAAACAAACCCGTGAAATAGGTATTGGCATCCCCATTTTTAAAGATGAGAAAACAGACAAAAAGAGGTTACCCGAATTCCCATAGTGTGTAGCAGAGCTGGGATTTAAAGGTCAGCAGTGAGTCTGCAGAACCAGTGCTCTTAACCACTTTGCTCCACTGCATCCATGGCACCAGGACTGGACAGACATCATCAGCCATGCCCTGGGGAGCATCCAGGTTTTAGGTTTCTGGGCAACAAGCTGTTCTTGTCTCTCTTGCAGGGTATCTCTGGGTCTTCAGAATCCTGTCTGTCTCTGGGAAGTCCACCCCTTCTGCCCCGCCCTTCATGCCAGAGACTCCAGCCTCAGACACAGTGGGGGTGTTGGAGCCACAGTGCAGAGGCGCAGCCCAGCTCAGAGGACCAGGGACCTGGCCCTGTCTTCCAGCTCAGTGAAGTGAGCCTCACCCAGAGTCCAGTCCTGCGGCTCAGTAGCTGCCCTGAACTTTGGCAAGAAGATTTAGAGGGGACCCACCTGGGCATCTTCTAATGGCCCTACCTGGCCCTTTTACATCCAGGAATCAGGCTTGCAATGTGGATGTCCTCCTCTTCTGTTTCTTTGGTGGTCTTTTAAGCTTTCTAGTCAAATGATACCTATCATGAAAACAGTGTCTGGAACAGAGATACTGGGTATCCTCCCTGGCTGGAGTGGGGTTATGACAGTGCCCTCTACTGCTAGGCACCCCCACCCCCATGCACTGTGCTTTGCAGAGCACAGTCTGAGCTGCTCTGAAAAGGGGGCTGCTTGGCTCCAAAGGAGGCCAGCCTGGGACTGGTAGGGAAGTGGGCGTGGGGGCCAGGCTCATGCTCTGCTGTGCTTCTTGGTAACAGTTGTCCAGAATCCAATATGTTTAAGATGTTTTGTAACTCTTAAAAAAAGAAAAAAAAATACCAATAAAATTTTGATATGGTCTGTTTTTCTATCAACGTAGGTTTTTCTTGCCTCTGGGCAGGGGGGTGGATATTCCCATTCTGGGGGGACAAGGCCTGCTGCCCTTCCACTCCTTGAATCCAGGCCTGCCAAGGTAGATGTGCACCCTTGCATATTAGCTTGATGGTATTTATTGTGTCATGGCTCCAGGGTTGAGAGTTCTGCCTGGCCTGCCGTGCAAAGTGACACAGGTAGACTAAGGCTAGGGCCTGCTTGCTTGCCTTGACACATCACCACAGCTCATTTGCCTCCTTCTGGTTGCTGTCCTGCTGACCCATGGGGTAAGTGTATGCAATTATAAACAAACAGGGGCCTTCAAATTAGGATGCCTGGGATACAGAGACCTGTGATTTAGGGCTCTTTCACAATGATATAAAGTTTTTCCAAAGGATCCTGTGAGTGGCTCCTATGTGCTAGGCCCAGTGTGTTAGTGTTTAGGGCTGCCATAGCAAAATACCACAGAAATGCATTTTTCAGTTCTGGAGTCTAAAAGACCAAGACCAAAGTATAGGCAGGTTTGGTTACTTCATGGCTTGCAGATGGCCTTATCACTGTGTTATCTGTATCCTAAATCTCTTTTTTTTAAAGATATCAGTCATACTGGATTGGGGCCTACCTTAAGGACCCTCCCACACACACCATTTAATCTTTTTTTTTTTTTTTTCCAGTATTGGGGGTTGAACCTAGGAACTCATCCCCATCTATTTATTTATTTATTTATTTATTGGCACTGGGGATCGATCTCAGGGGCACTCGACCACTGGGCCACATCCCCAGCCCTTTTTTGTATTTATTAGAGACAGGGTCTCACTGAGTTGCTAAGTGCCTCGCCATTGCTGAGGCTGGCTTTGAACTCGCGATCCTCCTGCCTCAGCCTCCCAAATGCTGGGATTACAGGCGTGTGCCACCGCACCCGGTTCTTCTTATTTTTTGTTCTGGGACAATGTCTTGCTAAATTGCTGAGTCTGGCCTGGAATTTGCAATCCTGCTTCAGCTCCTAAGTCGCTGGGATTACTGGTATGTACTAGTGTACCTGGCCCTGTTTAATCTTAATTACCTCTTTAAAGGATTTATCCCAAATTTCAGTCACATACTGGGGTACTGGGGGCTAGGGCTTGTGTTAACTTTCTGTCACTATAAAGAGGAAACGTTTACTTTGGTTCATGGTTCTGGAGTTTCCAGTCCATTCCTTTGGACCTCTGGTGAGCAGAGTGCATTGTGGCAGGAATGTGCAGAGCAAACTGCTCACATCAGGAGCCAAGAAGCAAGAAGAGGAAGGGGATGGTATCCCACAATCCCCTTTGGGAACACACCCCCAAAGACCTAAGGACCTCCCACAAGGCCCCACCTGCCAAAGGTTTTACCACTTCCCAAGAGTACCACCTTGGGACTAAGCCTCTAACATTCAACCTTTAGGAGACATTTAAGATCCAAACAAGCCGGGCGCGGTGGCGCACGCCTGTAATCCCAGCACTTGGGAGGCTGAGGCAGGAGGATCGTGAGTTCAAAGCCAGCCTCAGCAATGGCAAGGCACTTAGCAATTCAGTGAGACCCTGCCTCTAAATAAAATACAAAAAAGGGCTGGGGATGTGGCCCAGTGGTCGAGTGCCCCTGAGTTCAATCCCCAGTACCAAAAAAAAAAAAAAAAAAAAAAAAAAAAAAAAAAAATTCCAAACAATAGAAGGCTTAAACATGAATTTTAGGGGGACACTGTTTAGCTCATAATGATAAGTGTCAGAAATTACTCCCCAGCTAATAAGGTACATTTCAGGGACATAAGTGATCAGAACTCAGGTCCTAAAATCAAGGATGAGAGTTTATACAAAAGGCATTAGGACCAGAGAGAGATGACAGGCTGGTGGAAGGCAGTTGGCAGTACCTTTTCATTCTTGAGTTACCTGATGCATTATTCTTGCTGCCTTGATTTGGGCTGTCTTACCTAAGAAGAGGTCCTGTGAGAATCTTGAAGAAAGGATGTCATGATCCATTAGTGAAGGTTCCCATGGACGTGGGAGCCAACAGAGATGGTAACTTACTTCTGTATCTGCTGACTAAGGCAGGCAGCATTGAAGAAGAGGTAACCTTGGGACTGGGTGTTGGAGGATATGGAGGAGTTTTCCAAGTGAGGGAAGAGGGCTTGGGAAGGAACAGCATGAGCCAAGTCAGGACAGAGGCTGCTGGTGTCTTCAGTTGATGGGGAAAGTAACAGACTGAATTGGAGGAGCCTGAGGTGTGCAGAGCTCTGTGGGGTGTTTTGAGGAGGTTGGCCTCTTTCCTGGGTGACAGGAGGCACTGATGGTCTGGAGTAGGGGTGAGCTGGCCAGGGGTACACTTGGCCCCATTGCCTGTTTCACAGCACAGGAGCAGGCAGGGAGGCCACTGTGACAGTCCAGGCTGAGAGAAGGGGAGGGAGGACGCTGCCTGATTTCCTCAACCTGAGTTCTTGGCCACACACAGGGCCTTGCACCTGGCTCTCATGGCAGCCCATTGCTGGCTGAGATGCCCTGGGATATCAGGCACGTCACTTCCTCTCTGAGCCCATTTTCCCATCTCCTAAAAGATGAACTGGCTTAGGGGATCACTGAGGTACCTTCTTCCTCAAAGCTTTGAAGGAATCTGGTTTCTGGCCCCTGTCCCTCCAGTCCCCAGGGACTGTCAGTCATCCTCAAAGGATGAAAAAACCCTAGTCAAGGTTAGAGCAGAAAGATGGAGACAGGCCCTGTGGACCTCAGTGGACATTCCGTCAGGCTCTTACTCCATGTATAACCATCAGAAAGCTTTGAAACTTCCCTGAGGCTCGGTTTCTCCAACGGTGCAATGGAGCTAAGAGACTTTACCTACCTCTCAGAGTTCTTATACTTGGCACATAGTAAGTACTCAGTAAAATGAGTAGCTGAGCAGTCACATGACCTAAGAGATGACAAGTGGCTCCCAAACTTGGCCACATATTGAGCCATCTGGGTCCAGAGTCTGCCTCTGAGAGCCCGATTCCGTGCATCAGTTTCCCAAGATCCTTTCCAGGGGATTCTGAGGACCAGCCAGGTTGGGAAGCATTAGATATTCTATACCTCTTAATTTCATAGCAGAGGAAACTGAGGACGAGGGAGAGGAGCAACTTCCCATAATCCCCCAGCTAGGTATGGACCTCAGACCCCTAACTCCTAGTCCAGTCCTCTCTCCTTCCCCCAAAGACCGAGGATCTTAGCTCCACAGTCTCCCCAACCCTGCACCACAGGCAAAACCAGACAGCCACCCTGCCTCCTTCCTGGGGCTCTCACCTACCTGGGGCTAGTCTTGCAGAGGCAGGGGAGGTCCTCCCTGGCCAGGTTTCCCAGCTCCCAGGCTGTGTACAGGCCCAAGTGGAGTCCAACAGGACCAGCCCCACCAGCTGCAGCCGGATATAAGCATCTTCTGGAATTTGGCAGCCTTGTTCCTCTAAGGCCTTCAAAGGCAGAGGAGAGGTGCCCAAGCCACCCAAGCAGGAACACTCACCAGCTGGAGTTGCCTGGGAGACATCCAAGATGCTGCTGGATTGAGGGGAGCTGGGCCCAGGAGGGCTTAGGGGAATTCTCTACCCTCGGGCTCCCCCACTGGAAGGAAAGGCTCAGTCCTACCTCTCAAAGTGGCAACTCTCACTGCCCCTGATCCCCATCCAGTCCCTTGTCTATGGCTGTGTCCCAGGCAGGTTTTCCTGAGCTGCACCTGTCTGCTAAGTGCCAACAAGGGAGAGGGGCTGACACCTGTGCCCTGCACAAGTTGACTAATCAATCCACACCTTTCTGGGAACCCCATTCCCCAGTCATAAGAGACTGGACACTGGCTGAGTACCTCACTCAGGCCTTTCAACAACCTTGCAGTCTAGCAGACACATGAGTTTTGCACATGGACAGCTGAGGCTGGGAATGCTTGGCTCGGGTTCAGGGCTTCGCTGAAATGTCATCTCAGTCTCCAGCACTAGGTCTGAGAAGCCTCTGGGTGGCCACTTGCCAATCCCCAGCACGTTTCATTCCTGCTGGCCTAGGGCAGGTACAGTGCCAGACAAGGAGCCAGCAGCCTGAGTTCTAGTTAGTTTCTACTCTGTGACCTTGACCAAGGTTCTGCGAGCAGGTCTTCAGCTTTGGGTGTCCTCACTGTATACCAGGGGACTGGTTTCCTCCAGCCACGCAGGACCTTTTGACTGCAAGCATTGTAAGTGGACCAGGGACACAACCACGTCAGTGTGGCTATCACAGATCCTGCTGCAGCTCTGAATGGAGGATTGGCAAGATCAGAGTCAAGGGCTTCGTGCCAGTTCCAGTGCTACTGCCTTGTGATTTAGCCTCCCTGTGCCTCAGTTTCCTTATCAGGAAAACAGTCAGGGCTGGGTGTGTAGGGCAGGGGTAAAGTGCTTGCCTAGCATGTGAGGTTCTGGGATCCCAGAACCAAAAATAAATAAAATAAGCAGGCCGGCCTTGGTGGCGTTTACTGTAATCCCAGCATCTCCAAAGGCTGAGACAGGAGGATAAGAATTCAAAGCCAGCCGCAGCAATTTAGTGAGGCCCTAAGCAATTCAGGGAGACTCTGTCTCTAAAAAAGGGCTGGGGATGTGGCTCAGGGGTAAAGCACCCCTGGGTTCAATCCCTGGTACCAATAAATAAATAAATAAATAAATAATAAAAAATTGAGATAAAGACAGTCTTCACTTAGTGACAGATAAATACGCATGAACAGAGCCAGGCACAGAGAATAATAGGATTAAGCTGACTCTTGTCTCTCTGCAGGCCAACTCTCCCTTGCAATGCTCCTGAACACAGAGCCCCCTAGGGACCCAAGATGGTGAGGCCAGCCCTCTCCCCAGTTGGTCTTTAGAAGGTCAAGTGCCAGCCATGACTGCTGGGTACTGGCGACAGGAAGGGCTGGCCCAGAGCAGAGTGGTCAAAGGATTTAATCTGGAGCAGCCCAGGGAGCCTCCTGGACAGGGGGCTGGACAGTTGTCCATCACCAAGGCTGGCCTCTGCCCCTTGGCCCGCCCTACCCTTTGATGTGCAAATGGCAGTAGAGAGTCAGGGAGCCTTCCTTGAATCAGTGGGCCTGCTTCTCACACCAGAGGAGCGGGTGTGAGGGCAGCTGCTGCGGCCTCCAGGCAAAGATGTTACACTCCCTGTCAAGTGTCAGGCCAAGTGCTTCCTAAATCCACAACAGGCTCCTTTATTGTCTTCATTGTGTGGAGGAAGAAACTGAGGCTCAGGAGTTTAGATCCCTTGCTCCGAGTTGGACATCATTACCTAAGTACATGTGTGAAAATACTTCATGTACAAACAGAGATATGAAAAACTGTGCTCTAGATGCGTAATATGAATTATAATGCATTCTGCTGTCGTATATAACAAATTAGAATAAAAAAAAATTTTTTTTAAAAAGGGTCTGGGCCACCATCTGAGGCCAGACCTTCAAGATTCCAGCTGAGGAACTTGTGGGTGTCGGTGGAGGTGAACCCCAAGGAGCCCCTGCAGCTGTGTTGTTACTTCATTCTTTCCACCCACCATCCTTGATGTTCACCAGGGCCCAGTGGAGCTGAGGCTGAGTGAGCTCCCTACCACCTGGTTCCCTTTACCAAGAAATGCCCCACAGCGCCAGTGTGCACCACGGAGCCTCAGACCTTCTCAGCATGGACCACCAGCTGCCAGAGGTGATCTGTAGGTTGCAGCCCCCACTCCAGGTGGGGTATAGCCTTCCTTGGTGGCTTGCCTGCCTCTACTCCCAACCCTTTTTTGTGTTCCACTCTATAAAACAACCTGATGACAAATTGACATCCTACCCGTCCCATGGAGTCTGGAGAGGTGATTGAACATGCCCTTAGCCCGTGAGTGGTGGTTGCAGGCTTGGGACCCTGGGTTTTCTGCCTTCAGTGCATTGACCCTTCTCCCCCGTCTCCCGGGGTCCCTGGTGTTCTGAAGTGCAGGAAAAGTGGTGTAGTCAACTTCCTGCTCCCTTGCCTCATGTAGGGTGGGTGCTTCTAGAAAAGCACACCTTCCACTCTGCCAGGACCTGCTCTGTGCCTGGGACCACAGCAGCCCCAGCTCATGCCACCTGTGGGAGCCACTGTGTCCAGTTGTCCAACCTCCACCTCCGAGGCATTTCCTAGCACCCAGCACCTCAATCCTGCCAGCAGAATTGGGAAGAAATGCACCCTGCTGGCAGACGCCGTTGCACAGGTACGGGAAGGGCTGGCAGGCTGGGCATCTCTCCCCTCCTTCACTCTCTGGGGTCCCAGCCCCATAGTGTATCCCGTGCACCCCAGCATCCGGCCTCCCAGCTAACCCACCCCTGCTCCCACTTAGTAATTAGTCTGGAAGCTCATCTAGAAATCCTTTATTTACATTTTCGCTTAGAAAAAAAATATACAGATCTGGTGCCCTGTTGATTCCTCAGGTTTGGGGTCTTGTGGGGAAGGTGAGAGAATGTTCAGGACATCTTCCAAGACTGCCCATTGTCCATCAAGGGCTTCTGCTCATCTGGCCCTAGAGCTGGGTTTCCCTGAGATCAGCCCCAGGGCCCTGGGTGACAGGCACCATGCCAGGCCTGGGGCGGGATTGGCACAAGGGGCAGGGGCTGGGAGGTGCTCGGACAGCCTGGCCATTGGAAACTAGAGGCCCCACAGGCCAGAGACTTCGTTGTTCAGGGGAGGACACTGGTGTTTCAGGTTCTAAGAATGGAGGCCCTGCCATAGACTGGTGGGACAGAGAGTCACGGGCACCTCAGAAGGGACCAGGTAGCTTGAGGACCAGGAAGAATTATTGGCTGTTTTCTGTGAACCACTTGAGCACTGTCTCCCTGTTTTCCCTCACCCACTTGATATTGGCTTTCGTCTTCTCCAGGGCTTGCTCCAGAGCCCGGGTGCCTGAGCCAAAGCCTGTCTCCATATTCTCCATCTTAAACTGCTCCAGCTGCCAAGAAAACAAAGATTCTCAGTTCCAAGCTGGATCTTTTTTTTTTTTTTTGAGGGACTGGGGAGGACTGGGGTTTGAACCCAGGGGTGCTTTACCTCTGAGCTACATCCCCAGCTCTTTTTGTTTTTTTTATTTCGAGACAGGGTCTCACTAAGTTGCTGAGGCTGTCCTCAAACTTGTGATCTTCCTGCCTCAACCTCCTGAGTAGTTGGGACTACAGATATGTGCCACTATACCTGGCTCCAAGTTAGGTGTCTAAAACAGCTTTGAGGATAGGAGAGGGTCTCCTGGTCTTCTGGCTTCTCACTACCCCTTGGAGGCAGCCAGGGCTGGAGACCATACCCTGTTCCCTGGATAGGGAGGGCCATCCTTCACCTCTCCTGGGGCAAAGTTCTTATCTGCACAGAGGTTGCAAAATGACAGCCTCAGGCAAATCTTGGCTCAGGGAGGGATCTGGCCTTACAGTACAACATTTCTTTGAGTTGACCTTCGTGTTTAATTGAAGTATAATCTCAATCCAATCAAGAAGGGAGAAAGGGACAAATTTAAACTGCCACATGGAAGCAGCAGCCAATTCAAACATGTAGAAATTTCTAAACCACAAGTGCTCTAGTTGCTTCAATAAATAAGTAGCTTTAAAAAAAGGGTGTGTGAAGGGGGCTGGGGTTGTGGCTCAGTGGTAGAGCGCTCGCCTAGCACGAGCGCGGCCTGGGTTCAATCCTCAGCACCACGTAGATGCATTGTGTCCAACTAAAGCAAATAAATAAATATAAATATAAATATATATATATATATAGGGTGTGTGTGTGTGTGTGTGTGTGTGTGTGTGCAACTCAGTAGTAGAGTACTTGCCTAGCACATGTTTAACCCTGGATTCAATCCCAGCACCTTCCAAAAACAAACAAACGAACTGTTACAGATTAAAAGAGGTATCAGTAACTGGAGACTCTAGTCAGGTCAATTAGGTGAGAAAATGAAATAAAAGATATCTGAAAAGGAAAAAGGAAAACTATCTCTCCTCATACATAACATATAACATGATTTTGTAGACACAGAATCTTAAGGAATGCATAAAAGAACTAGAAGGGTTGAGACGTAGCTCAGTGATAAAGTGCTTGCCTAGCATGACTAAGGCCCTAGCTTCAATCCCCAGCACCCCGCCCTCCAAAAGAGTGAGCTACTAGAACTAATCAATTTATCAAAGTTGTAAAATACAAGAATAACGTATAAAAATCAACTGTACTTTTTTTTTTTTTTTTTTTTGGTACCAAGGATTGAACTCTGGGGCATTCGACCATTGGGCCTCCTCCCCAGCCCTTTTTTGTATTTTATTTAGAGACAGGGTCTCACTGAGTTGCTAAGTGCTTTGCCACTGCTGAGGATGGCTTTGAACTCGTGATCCTCCTGTCTCAGCCTCCCAAGTGCTGGGATTACAGGCGTGCACCACCACGCCCAGCTTCAACTGTACTTCTTGTTAGATAAAATTCAGGCCAGCAGGCCATACCCCCAGGTGCCTTCCCAGAAGTGCCCAACTAGGGCTCCAAGTCCCCAACCTTCCTGATCCTGGGAATACTCGCCTCTCATGGGCGGGCTCTCCCTTTCTGAGCCAATCCCGAGTGTACAAGTCTCACTTACCACCCTCCCACCCCACCCCTGTAGCCTATGGAGTCAGGGGTCCTTTGGACCCCTCAACTCGCTACTTAAACCCGCACCAGGCAGGAACTCAGCTCCTTTTCTTCTCTTCCACCCCATCTGCGCCTGTCTCCTCCCTGCCGGTTTTCCTTCCCTTCCCTTCTCTCCATGTGTCTCCTTTGGTCCCCACTGGCCATAGGGGCCGGTTAATAAACCCCTTTTTCTACAAGGCGGTCCCGGTGTGTTTTTTTTGCCCTTCACTCCTACACACTGGCATTGAAAAGTCTGAAAATGAAATTTTAAAATTCCATTTACAATAGCATCAAAAACTAAAGTACTTAGGGAAAAATTTAACAGAAGCAGCACAAGACTGGTATGCTTAAAACTACAAAACACAGTTGAAAGTAATTAAACAATACCTAAGTAAAAGGAAAAAAAAGGACCAAAAAATAAAACCTATGTTCATGGATTGGAAGATTTAATATTATTAAGATGTCTATAAGGGGCTGGGCAGGTAGTTCAATGGTAGAATGCTTGCCTAGCATGTGCTGGGCAAAATTAAAATTAAAAAATAAAAATTAAAAATTAAAAAAGTCAATAATCCCCAAATTGATAAAGAAATTCAATACAATACCTATCAAAATTCCAACTGCTTTTTTTTTTAAAAGAAATTGACAAGCTGATCTTAAAATTCAGAAAGTAATGCAAGCAAGGTTCCCAGAATAACCAAAACGATTTTGAAAATGAACAAAGTTGGTGGACTCATACCAATTTCAAACTGACTACAGACCTATAATGATCAAGACAGTATGGTGCTGGAGTGCATGCCTGTAATCCCAGCCGATCAGAAGGCTGAGACAGAAAGTCTCAGCAATTTAGTGAGGCACTCAGCAACTCATCAAGACCCTGTCTCTAAATAAAATACAAAAAAGGGATGGGGATGCACCCCTGTGTTCAATCACCAGTACAAAAAAGAAAGAAAGAGAGGAAGGAAGGAAGGAAGGAAGGAAGGAAGGAAGGAAGGGGAAATGGAATTGAGACTCTAGTGGTAAATCCTTACATTTATAGTCAAATGATTTCAACAAGGTTGTCAAGAGCATTGGTGTGGGACAAGGGCATAGCCACATAAATGCAAATGAATGAAATATACATAAAAACTAAGTCAAAATGAGCATACCTACATGTAAGAGTAAAAGCAATAAAACTCTTTTAAAAACCCACAGGTATAAAAGTTTGTGACCTTGGGTTTGGCAATGGTTTCTCAGATATGACACCTTCAGCACAACCAACCAAAGAAAAAATTGGTTAATTGAATTTCCTGAAAATTAAAAACTGTGTATCAAGAGAGGGAAAAGACAATCCACAGAATGGGAGAAAGTCTCTGCAAATCATGTGTCAAGTAAAAGAATTTAGTATTCAAGATATATAAAGAGCTCTTACAACTCAACAATAAGGAGACAAAAACATTTTTGTTGGGGGGAAAAAGAATTGAACCCAGGGGCTCTCTACCAATGAGCTACACCCCCATTTTTTTATTTTGAGATAGCAAGGTTCTCACTAAGTTGCTGAGACTGGCCTTGAACTTGTGATCCTCCTGCCTCAGCCTCTGGAATCAGTGGGACAACAGGCCTGCGCTAAATAACCCAATTTTTTTGGCAGGGGTTGGGGGCAGGGTTACCAGAGATTGAACTCAGGGGCACTCAACCACTGTGCCACATCCCCAGCCTATTTTTTTTTTTTTTTTTTTTTTTTTTTGGTACTGGGGATTGAACTCAGTGCACTGGACCAGAGGGCCACATCCCCAGCCCTTTTTTGTATTTTATTAGAGACAGCGTTCTCACTGAGTTGCTAAGTGCCTCGCCATTGCTGAGGCTGACTTTGAACTTATAATTCTCCTGCCTCAGCCTCCTGAGTCACTGGGATTACAGGAGTGTGCTACCGGCCCAGCTATAACCCAATTTTAAAATGGGCAAAGGATTTAAATAGACACTGCTGCACAGATACACAAATGGTCAATAACCACACAAAAAGGTGCTCCACATCACGTTTTTAGTCACTAGGGAAATGCAACTCAAAAGGCATAATGATACTAAGGATGGAGAGAAATTGTAACCATCATGCATTGCTCCTGGGAATGTTACAGTTGCTTTGAAAAACATTTTGGCAGTTTCTCAAAAAGTTAAGCATAGAGCAGTCACATGAATGGCAACCCCACTGCTGGGTGTATACTCAAGAGAAATGAAAACAACATGTGTTTGCACAAAACATTGCCCATGAGGGCTGGGATTGTGGTTGAGTGGCAGAGCCCTTGCCTCGCAAGTATGAGGCACTAGGTTCGATCGTCAGCACTACATAAAAATAAATGAATTAAATAAAAATATTGTGTCCATCTACAACTAAAAAAAAAAAAATTGCCCATGAATGTTTAAGTACCCCCAAAATGGAAACCACCCAAAAGTGGTGAGTTTTACGGTACATGAATTATATTTCACTTTTTTGTAAAAAGGTAGCTGGCTACTCACAGGAGGCTGAGGCAGGAGGATCACTCGAAGCCACGAGTTTCAGGCCAGTCTGGGTTACATTACGAGAACTCATCTCAAGCAGTCAGTAAATATATTTTTAAAATTCCAATATGCTTTTTTTGGGACAGAATTGCCAGTGTTTACAATTCTGGCACCCAGCCCTTGCTCCCTGTGGTGGGCACTCAGTGAGGCTCAGTGGTGGCTGCCACCTTAGGCTGGGAAGTGCCTTGGTGGAGTCCAGGCTGGGGGCCAGTTTCTTACCTGCTGCAGCTCATACTCAGTGGAGAACCGCCGGGTCACTGCCTGGATGAGGTTGGAGAAGGAGAAGGAGCCACCACCATAACTGCAGGGTGGAGAGAGAGATGTAGTGAGGGGGGCCCAGGACGAGGGCGCATTGCCTGGCAGCCAAGACTGAATCCTCAAGACTGCTCTGGGAATCTTTGAGAATGGCTGAAACGAAATGATATGCCCAAGGAGGTACCACCAGGATGTGGGGGAGTTGGGACTTGAACACAGGTCTGTCTGCAGTGTCCCTGGCTCTCCTCTTTCTAGAGACTTCTCCTACCAGTCACATTTTCTTTCCCAGTGGGAAAACGGACAACCCATACCTCACCGTCTTTCCATGCCTGCCTCCCACCCCAGGCCACAAGCTGGGTTCATGTCAGACCGCTCCTGCATAGTGCCCCCTCATCCTGGGGCACCCCATGCACACAGAACACCCCAGGGCACCCCAGCCTTGGCACTTGCTGCCCTGACACCCTCGCCACAGACTCACTCCTCAAAGAGCTTCTTCCAGTTGCTCCTGACAAAGTCCCAGACCAGAGTATGCCCTATGACATTGTTGGTGATGCTGACGATGGTGGAGACAGCGTCCTGCTTCCGGATGTAGTCAGGGTTCAGGGTGTAGCTCAGGTATCTGGAAGGGCAGGATGCCAGGATGATGACCACTCCAAGGGCTGCAGTCAGATGACGCAGAGAGAACCCCAGTGCAAAGTACCCTGCTCTCACACCCATCACCTCATCCTAAGTCCTCTCAACATCCCCTTGTTATGTCGAATGCTGATGGATCCCTTGATCCTACCTTTCTCTGTAGATGGGAAACTGCATCACCTAAGCAGGGTCACAGGGTTGTTGGCTATGCCAAAGGTATGCCTGATGTGGGTACTGGTGACTGAACCCATGAGCGCTTTACCACTGAGCCATATCTCCAGCCCTTTTTACTTTTTACTTATCTCACTAAGATGCCCAGGTTGGTCTCAAACTTGGAATCCTCCTGCCTCAGCCTCCCAGGTCACTGGGATTACAGGCATGCACCATGTACCAGCTTGCAAATATTTTTGCAATTTGAAAATGAATAAATGAAGGAAGGAGTATTAGAGCCCTGAGCTCTGGCACCAGGTAGGGTGAATGTTCCTGTCTTTGACGTTGAGGGTGGCCCTTCTCGACTAGGGCTCAGGTTATGACAGATGAGTCACACAGAGGGAGTGAGGAGCCCTCATGCAAGGGCTTGAAGGGGTGCCTGGCTGGATGTCCAGGAGAGGACCAGCCATGGCAGAGCCCTTGACAAAGAGGAAAATGTGTTGTCAGGTAAGGACTAAAAGGCCGCAGCTGTTCAGAGCACAGGACATGGGCCCAGACCTGGGTTTGAATCCTGGCTCTATCATTCATTAAAGCTTGTGGTCTCTGGGCAAGTTGCTTTGCTTCTCTGAGCCTCAGTGTCCTCATCTGTAAAATGGGGGAAACACTGCACAGGTTCGTGAGGCCAGTGTGAGGGCCATGGAGGAGAGCAGAGACCTGGAAGGTTCTCCAGGTGGGGAGCAGCCCCGCCCTTCCCGGCTCACCTGTTCAGGAGCCACACCTGGTTGGTGCAGGCCAGGGCCGCTCGGAGTTTGTCAGCCTCATTTACCAGGGTGGCGTTTTTGAACTGCTGCCAGACGAACTCCCACTCCTCCTCACCACCCTGGGAGATGGCGTTGCAGTAGACGGTGGACCGCAGGTTGGGGTGGATCCTGTTGTGGGGTGGGGGTGTCAGGTGTAGAGCAGCAGCAGGGAGGGTGGGATGAGGGGCAGCTGAGGACAGGGCTGTGGGCTGCCCATCCACTTGAGACAGATAAGGGCTGGCCGAAGAGACGCGGGGAGACACTCACGGGTTACTGCTGGGGTTTTCCATCCACTCCTTGAAAAGCCTGGTGACCAGCGTCTCACATTCCTGGATCCCATTGGAGCAGGCAGTGGAGATGGCATTGATCTCGTTGTACCTGCCCCAGGGTGACATGATTAGCACACTTGGCCCAGACTGCAGCCAAGTTACCTCCCGGCCCACTGGACCTTCTGGGGCTGTCCCCATTTTCTTCTGCCTTGGCCCTGAGCTTCCTTGGTTCTCCAAGCAGCCTGGGGAACCAGACGGGTAGGCACAGGCTCAGTCCCAGTTTCAACACCTGGAAGCTGGTGACTTCAAGCTGATGGGGTGACCTCAGAGGGTTCAGTTCAAGCCTGTGTCTAATGAAGCCAGATGGACCCACAGGCCACAAGGAGCCCTGCTCCTGGGCAGGTGTCTCTCTCTGCCTGGTGGCCTCACCTGGGCCAGGTGGTCAGAGGTCCAGGGGAGAATACCACCAGGTATGGCTTTCGATTCCCCAGGTCAGCCCTGACTTCCAAACCCATGAGAGTCACACTCACTGTTCCATCAGTGTTGGTGGCCGAACAAGCCAGTTGTTGGTGATATTTTTGTAATAAGTGAAGAGGGGGTGCACTTGCTTCCTCAGGTAGTTCTGAGAAAAAGAACACATGAAGAGCTCTGAAGAATGGTGCTGACCAGTTAGGGCCCCCAGAACTTCAGTCCAGGTGGGCAGGAGGTAGAGAAGAGGCTGTGAGGAGAGGGGTCAGGGTTTTGCCACAGCTGGACAGTCCCCAGTGGGTAGGCACACAGCCAGGTTTAGAGGACTCCACTGATGTTCTTTCGTCTCAAAGTCTTAGTCAGTTCTCACCCTCTTTGTCTAAGCAACAGAGTTTCTTTCCTTCCTTCCTTCCTTCCTTCCTTCCTTCCTTTCTTTCTTCCTTTCTGTCTTCCTTTCTTTCCTTCTTTCCTTCCTTCTTCCCTCTGCCCACCTTTCTTTCTTTTTTTGGTACTGGGGATTGAAGCCAGAGGCACTTAACTACTTTCTTATATTTATTTAGAGAGAGAGTCTCGCTGAGTTGTTTAGGGTGTCGCTAAGTTGCTGAGACTACTTTGAACTCTCCATCCTTCTGCTTCAGCCTCCCAGCTGCTGGGATTACAGGTGTGCACCACTGTGCCTGATATGTCTAAGAAATATGGTCTCTTAAAAAAAATTCTGGGCCGGGCATGGTGGCTCACACCTGTAATCCCAGCACTTGGGAGGCTGAGGCAGGAGGCTCCCGAGTTCAAAACCAGCCTCAGCAATGGCGAGGCACTTAGTAACTCAGTGAGACCCTGTCTCTAAATAAAATACAAAAAAGGGCTGGGGATGTGGCCCAGTGGTCCAGTGCCCCTGAGTTCAATCCTCGGTACCAAAAAAAAAAAAAAAAAAAGTTCTGGGTTTTCCCCTCAGATCCATGCTTATTGTGGGGAATTTAGAAAAGAAAGGAAAGAATATGCAGAAAATAAAACACACCCAGGAACCCACCAAAACTATGATTTCCAAATTGGTGAGTGAGTCCTACATTATTTTTCTTTTTTACTTAGTGTATCTATCACTCTGCTACTCTTTTACCTAACCTTGTAATGTCAGCCTTACACCATGTTATTAAAATCCTTTGCAGACTCTGGTCCAACGTGGGAGATGGACATCTGTGCCAAGCTGAACCCACAACAAAGGTAAAAGGAACCAACCCTCAAGGAGGATAGGAGACCCAGTGGTGGGCACATCTGCAGAGTTGAGGCAGCTGAGAAGCTCAGAGGGAGATGAACCAGGCGTGACAGAGCGGGAGAATCTGCAGTTGAGTGGCTGCAGAAGGGGAACTTGCTGTGACAAGGCTCAGAATCGAAGGGACTGTCTGAGGAGGCCTGGGAGGTGCATGTTAGGGATGACACAGGGGTGACCAACAGGGAGATGGAACTAAACTCTGTAGAAGGGGTGATTCAACCTTGAGGCCCCACTTCCCTTATAGCAGGTGACACCTCTCCCCTCTCCTCATGGGAGACACTGGGCTCAAGGAGCTCCAGAAGTGGGGCCACCAGACACAGTGGGAGGGGTGGCAAAGAGGGCCGGAGGTGGAAGTTTCCATACTAAATGGTGGTATCCGAGTTCCCTTCCCCACTCAGATCCATTTCTATTTCTATTCCTATTTCACACAACAGAAGCCCATTCTCTGCACAAACTGGTCTTGAGAGAGCAGATATTAATTTTATATATACATATGTGTGTGTGTATTTTTTATTTATTTATTTTATTACTTATTTATTTTTTTTTGCTGGGAATTGAACCCAGGGTCTTACACACACTAAGCACATGCTCCATCTCTAGGTAAAAAACCCCAGTCCTTAATTTTTGAGGGTCCCCAATGCCACCAGGTCATCCTGCAATAAGAACCTGCCCAGACGACAAACTCCACTTCTCCATGGAGCTTCCAATTCCTTTTCAACTTTTAAAAACATGGAATGCTTGCTGGGCACAGTGGCACATGCCTCTAATCCCAGGGATTCAGGAAGCTGAGGCAGGAGGATCGCATATTCAAGGCCAGCTTCAG
Organism: Tamias sibiricus; assembly: GCA_025594165.1. Taxonomy (NCBI): domain Eukaryota; kingdom Metazoa; phylum Chordata; class Mammalia; order Rodentia; family Sciuridae; genus Tamias; species Tamias sibiricus. The sequence continues at coordinate 153,818,894 of CM046659.1, forward strand.
CAACTTAGCAAGACCTTCAGCAACCCCATCAGAGACCCTATCTCAAAATAAAAAAATAAAAAGGGCTGAGGATGTAGCTCAGTGGTAAAGCACCCATGGGTTTAATCCCCACTACCAAAATTAGAAAAGGAACACTTAATGATTTTGCAACCTTCTCCATATTGTTCCAATTTTAATATTTGTCCTGCCAAAGCAAGCATGGCTTCCAATCAGTTTTTATTGCCTCACTCTGAAATCCAAAGGGAAGTTCAGCCTCCAACTTGAAAGGAGACCAAAACAAACAGAAAACTCAGAGGAAATAAGGGGAAAAAAAAGAAAACTACAAAAAGACTTCAATAAATATCCTAGGACACTGGAATCAGAAAGAGCACTCAGAAATCTTGGAATGTGAAAGAAGAAATGGAAACTCTCTCTAGGTGAAGGGGTGTGCAAAAGCTAAGGGAACCTCCCAGAGGGTTCAAGTCAACAGGCTGGAACGGAGAAGAAATAAGAAAGCTAGAGGGCCAACGCAAGAGAAGTAAGGAGTGCTGACAGGGAATGCAGAAAGAGAGAACTGGAAAACAGGGGAAGAGAGTTTAGAGAAGTGATGTAGGAATGTCCACTAAAGGACCTGGAAGTCCATGTTGAAAAACAGTAGAAGAATGAGAAACGACCTAAGCCAAGGAGCACCGGGACAGAGAGGGGGAGCCCAGAAACTTGCAGAGGATGGAAAACTGGCCACATTCCAAGCCCTGGAAATGGGAAAGGTTCTGGGTTCTTCAGCAGCAATGAGAGGAACCTGATGTCAATAGGGCAAGTTGTGAGAAGTAACTTCCAATCTAGAAACTTCTAAACCTGGCTGAACTCTAAGCTGGAATAAAGATGTTTCAGACAAACTACCCTCAGAAAACCTGCTCTCATGACCCTTGCTCCAAACTTCTAGAAAATGTCTCCCCTAGGAAAGAGAAAATATAGGAAAGAATCCATGGGGTTCAGGGAGCGGAAGATGCAACACTAGAGAGGCAGGGCCTCTGAGCATGGGAGCTGAGCAGGCCAGGAAAAAACAACACTGACAAATGACCTGACAGGTCTGTGAAGGTGTACAGAAAAAAGAAGGAGAAAAATACAAACATATTTCTCTAGGTGGCTCAGCAGAGAATATTTAAATAATCTCAATACAGCAAATGCCCAATATTGATTTGACCAAGGATTGTAACACAACTGTGTAAGGAAGATGAAAGAATCCCAGGGAAAGCAGGCAAGAGTTAAAACTTCATTTACCAAAATAGGATGTTAAGAGATCATTTAAAAAATATTGAATAAAAAAACTCTTCAAGTATGATCTCATGACCATGTAACATGCCTTCAAATGGATATTCTACTTTAACTGCACCAATGCCCAACTGAGCTACAAGGCCCCCCCCCACCTTTTTCTTTTTTTGAGACAGGTCTGGCTAAATTGCTTAGGCTGGCCTTGAACTTGTGATCCTCCTGCCTCAGCCTCCCAAATCACTGGGATTACAGATGTGGGCCAATGTGTCCAGCTGTTCTTTTAAAATAATAATAATAATAAGCAATGCTGCATTGACATCCTATGGATGTAGCTTCATCCTGAACAAGCTCCAGTTTCTTTTTCATGTCCTAGGTGGGAGCATCAGCCCCCAACTAGGCCCCCCCCCCCGTGCACAGAATTAAGATATATCAAAGCCTGTTAAAATCAGCGTGCTCACCTTACAGAGGGGTTAACTGGGACTGAGGAAGGGCTGCCTAGGCCATGTGGGTCTTCAGTCTCCTAGCACAGTGGATTATTCTGTGTCTTCCAAAAGCAAACTTTGCTAGAAGCCTGTGTCCTTCCTGTGCCCCACCTGCTCTCCTCACCTCTCAGGGCCTGCTCCTTCACCTTGTGGCCAAGCCTGCTCTCAGGAAAGGGCTTGACCAGGCAATACTTCTAGTAACTTCCTAATGGTGCGATTTCGGGCACTGGGGTGGACGGGTCTCGAACGCGGCCACACGGCTCTGTACCTTCATGGGACCGTAGACCTCGAAGCGGTCAAACATGAGCTTGAAGTAGTTCAGGCTGCTCAGGGCAGCCTCCCAGGGCATGTACTCTGTCTCTCGGATCAGGAAGAGAGTGTTGTCCAGCGCTAGAGTGATAGGGATTCTTCCGGCACTGTGGACAAAGGGAAGGGACCAAGTAAGCACCCTACCCAGCCCAGCACAGCTGGGGAGCCATAGCCCAAGCTCTCAAAGATGCACCTAGACCCTGGGCCCTTGCCCCCTCCCTGGAGCCTGAGGTCCCAGGGTCCCAGCTAAGCCAGCTCCAGTATTTGCCATGAGGGGAGCAGTGACATGGGAGCTGGGTGGTAGTATAAACCAGACCCTCACACTAACCCAGTGCCATTCACATTCCTTATCATCCCCATTTTACAGATGAAGAAACTGAGGATCACAGAAATCAACTGACTTGCCCAAGGCCACACAGGTCATCAGAGACAGAGCTGAGATTCAAAAGGACAAAAAACACCAGGCATGGTGGTACATGCTTGTTTATCCCAGCAACTGGGGAGGCTGAGGCAGGAGGACCACAATTTCGAGGCCAGCCTCAGCAATTTAGTAAGGTCCTAGCCAACTTAGCGAGATCCTGTCCTCAAAATTAAAAATAAAAAGGGCTAGGGATGTAGCTCAGTGGTAAAGTACCCCTGAGTTCAATTCCCAGTAACAAAACAAAACAAAACAAGACCAAAAGCCAGTGCTCTCCATTCTGTCCTACTCTAGGCCCTCATTGGTGCACACTGATCCACAAATGTCATGTCTATAGATGGCTCAGGTCAAAGAATCAGCAACCCACTGTAAACAGAGTATATACTCAACAAGTGCTGTTCATCGGTGCTGTGTCCCTCCTGTCCCGTCCATCTCGGGTTTTTTTAGCACCTAGCATAGTGGTCCGGCACACTGTCAGTGCCCAGGAAAAGCTGGGTGTCGTGGAGTAGGATGTGAGCAGTAGCACGACACAGGCCCGAGTCTGGCCATCCTGGGCTACCATGTGACCTGGAGCCAGGTGGTGCGACTCTACGTGTCAGATCCCTCAGATCTGTGAAATGGATGTGCAGGGAGCCCTCTGCACAGTGCCCGGCATGCGTGCAGGGCAGCGGAGGGAGCAGGGCTCCCATCCATAGTCACTGGGCCTCAGTCCAGCGGAGCCAGTGAGGACACCCACCTGGCCAGGTTGAAGGCGTCATGGATCACCTGCGCCCGGTTGATGACAGGGATGACCTGGAGGGGAGACAGTGTGCACCTCAGTGTCACTGCCAGCTGGGGGCAGGCCTGGCAGTCTGTGGTCCATCCTGGGGCGGGGGCGGGGCAGATACACACCGAGAGATCTGTCTGCAATTGATTCTGAATCCTCTTCCAGTTGCTTTCGTCATAGTTCACCAGGTAATAGCCGGTCACGTTGAGGTTCAGCAGGACCCACTCATTGTCTGCCATTTTGAACTTCTGGTCCTGGGCTGCAGGGAGGGAGCAGAGCTGGCAGGGTCTGACCCCTGGGACTAGCTAACCCTCTTCTTCCTCTACAACACAGCTCACATCTTCCAGGACCCTTCCCTGACCTCCCCAGGAAACTCAATCTCCCGTCCCGTATTCCTGACCCTATCCCTGCAAACCAGGGAGCAAAGCTCCAGGATGTCCTTAACTGCGTCTGCCTTCCCTTTACCTGTACTTGGCTAAGGCCGAAAATGACATCCTTGACCTTCTCTTCCCCAGTGCCTGGCCAAGCGGGGCTGGTCATTCCATGTACCAGGCATTGTTTATGCATTTTGAGAGTTTCCCTTTCTCTCTCTCTCTCTCTCTGTCTCTCTCTCTCTTGCAGTACTGGGCAAAGTACTCTGTTGAGCTACATCGCCAGCCCTGAATTCTCATTTAATCTTCACATGCCCTAAAGGAATAGGTACTCTTCTTAGCTCCACTTGATAGACAAGGTAATGGAGACCAGTGAGGGACGGTAACTTAACCAAGGTCACACAGCTGAACAGCAGCGAAGTAGACACTGGAACCAAAGAAGTCAGCTCCATTTGTTGAAATAATGATGGAAACTACTTTAGTCCCAGTCCAATCCCTGGAAAGTGAGCCAGGAGCTAGGAGTAGGGGGTGGGGCTCCTCCCACTGGGGCAGGGCTGGTTTACCTTTCTCGACACTCGGTAGCCAGTATATATCCTGCTCTACGCCATTTTTGCTAGAGGAGATGGGCACAATCCACAGGTAGCTGCAGCAAGAGAATCAGAGGTGAGGGGGGAGAGGCAACAGCTCTTGACCACTGCTAGCAAACAGTCGTCCTGCCCAGGCTTCCAGCTTCTGCCCAGCTCTGGCACAAAGTGTTTCCATCCTCCTGGCCCTAGAGAACAAGCCTGTCTACAGCCACCAGGGCTGGCAGCACAGTAGGCCAGGTCCTACCATGGTCAGGAGGCCCTGCGGCAACCTCCTTCTGCCCCGTCCACTTCACTTCACTGGGCCCCGGGCCTCAGTGCTCACTTGAACTGGGAGGGGCGGGTGACATTGGACTCAGGGTCCAGGAGGAAGTGCTCCTGGGAGATTTCCCCTGTGCTGGTATCCACGGTGATGACTGGAAAGCCCATCTGCAGGATCCAGCGGTCCATGATGGTGCTCACTTGCTCAGGGAGTTCGATATCTGTCTGATTGTCCACCGCCTGTGGGAGGAAGGCAAGAGAATGGCCATCAGTGGACTGCCATTCTCCGGTCCCCACCTACCCAGGTAGCCTCTGCAGAGTCTAGCCTCTACCCCATGGTGCCACAAGTGTGGGAGGCAGGAGCTGGAGTCCCCATTTGGTTCTGCCTCTCCGTAGCTGCCCGGTGCTGGGCGAGCTGGAGAACCTCCCTAACTCTGGTTCATTTCACATCAACCCAGCACATCTGCACAGCCCCCACCGTGGGCCCACAGGGCAGAAGAGCTTTTCAGAAAGAGGAAGGCTGAGAGGGGAGAAGATGCCCAGAGCCTGCAGAAAGAGGCCCAGGGAGAAAGGGAGCCAGAGGGAGGGGGCTGGGCAGGGCCAGCATGGAGAAGTGCTCTGGAGGGGAGGAAGGCATAGGGAGGGGGGGGGGAGGACCTACAACTAACGGTGGCACCATCTTGTCAACAGAGTCTGGGGATGAAGCCCATTTCTGTTAGGTGGCAGACTTGCCAGGAGAGAGCCAAGCTGTGACTCTGTGACAAGACCCTGGGTCTTCCCACCATTGTGAGATTGACCATGGGGACGGGAAGGACAGCAGCAACCATGAGGGAGCAGCTGGAGGAAGGCTGGGGTCTGAGTTTCTGGAGGGGCTGCAGAGAAGGGATGAGGGCAGTGGTAAGGGAGAGGAAACCATGGGACAATGGAGAAGGGGGACTACAGCACCAGGAGAGGCAGGATAGGAAGCAGTGGCTTCTCGGAAGGCAAGAGGGTGTGGTGGTCAGAGTCTGCCCCACAGATAGGGGCGGCTCAGGTCTGGAATGCAAGGTGGGGTAGGAACACAGGGTCAGAGTTTGTGCTGAGGGTGCTGACGAATGACAAGATGCACCTGGGAGGGGCAGCCGGCAATGGTTGAATGGCTGCTCCAAAGTTCCAGGGGGAGGAAGGTTCAGCCTTGGGAACCCTGAGGGCCCAAGTCCTCGCCATTAAGGATGGGGGACTCGAGGGCTCCGCAGCTGGAGCCTGAAGCAGGCTGCGGGGGAGGGGTCATGACCAGTGACACGACACACCTCCCACGAGAAGCCATCGATCCACCCATTTCCTAGGTGAGCAGCCGAGGCTCCCAGTGACCTGGCTGGGCTGGAAAGCAGGGGAACTGGCACATTCTCTTAGGCATGTGCTACCCCAGGGACTTTGGGCAAAAAGAAAGGTCTGAGAGGGCTGGCAGTTACCCACCTTCTGTAGGTGATGCCACAGGTCCTGGTAGACAGTGTTCTGGTACTCAAAGGTATGGAGGTAGGACTGTGGAGACAGGCCACCGTGAGGGCTGAACCAGTGCCCGCAGGCTCCACCTCTGGTTGGCTGGGGCTGATGAGAACCCACCCCCGGGCTGGCCAAGGGGTGCTGTACTCACTGCCAGGCCTTTCTTGAATAGGTCCTCTGTCAGGAAGCTGGAGAGCATCCTGAGGACTGAGGCACCCTGGGGTAGGGGCGACAGGAGGAATCAGAAGGCTGTGGGCTACCAGGACCCTGCGCCCCCAGGGTGTGGGGACTGGTGACCCCAGGACCCCAGGTGCAGTAAGGCCCTGTCCAGGGTGAATCCCTATCTCTCCCCATGCCCCATCTTGTCTCAGGACCCAGATGGAGGCTGGGGCAGCACCTTGCTGTAGGAGATGGCATCAAACAGCTCACTGATCTGGGACGGTGTGTGTTGATCTCCTCGGCAGGGGTGGACAGCGGGTGGGACGAGGCCAGGGCATCCACAGCCATCACACGGTACACGTCATTCAGCACTATGAGGTCTCTCTGCAAATGGCCGACGGCCATCAGGAGACTGGCCTGGGAGGGGGTGACCCAGGCATTCCTCCACCTCCCGCCCCAGTCTCCAGGGCAGCTGGCTCACCAGATTCCAGGTGGGCTCTGCATAGTCAGCACCCAGGTACTCCACGTAGGAGGCAAAGCCCTCGTTCAGCCACAGGTCATTCCACCAGTCCACAGTCACCAGGTTCCCAAACCACTGAGTAGGGGAGGGAAAGGGGGTTCACCTGCGTTTCTTCCTAGCAGCACTTTACCAAGTACCAGGCAGCTGCCAGGCACAGGCTGGCACTCGACTGACAGCATGGTGAGCCCCTCCTGCTACTCTGCCAGGTGGTACCCTCTTCCCCTCTCAGCTACTCAGGGCAGAGTCAGAACTGTGCCATCTGCTCCCGGAGCCCCCTGATTCCTTCTCTGCCCTCTCTGTGCTGGGGGCTGGCTACCTGGTGGGCCAGCTCGTGAGCAATCACAGTGACCACTCGCTCCTTGTTGCTGATCGAGGACGACTGAGGGTCGAACAGCAGGGAATTCTCCCGGTAGGTCACCAGCCCCCAGTTCTCCATGGCCCCAGCATTGAAGTCAGGCAGGCCTATCTGATCTGCAGAGGAGAGGTGGTTGGCAGAGTGGCCTCTGGGTGTGGAGCTGCGCCCACTGCCTCCCGCTTCAAGGCCCCTGACTCACCAGATTTTTCAAGTGGGTAGGGTGTGTCATAATGCGCAGCAAAGAAGTTTAGGATGGGGCCTGTCACATTCAGGGCATATTTACCGTGGCCTTCAGCGATAGCACTAGGTCGAGCCCAGATTCGGATCTGCAGAATGGGAGGATGGAAGGCGGGAGGCTAAGTGCCTCCTTGGATCTTGGTGCAGGGGGCAGAGTTCCAGGACCCAGTGGGCTGGGGGGTCCAGAGGCCAGGCCTAGATTAAACTGAGAGGCCTGGTCAGCAGAGGGACGATTAGGGTGCTCTGTGGGGCCCTAGGTCCTAGGGAGGGGCCTTTGGGGGATAATGACAGCCATAGCCATCATCTGTTTGGCACCTGTGGTCGGGAATGTTCTTCATGAGGAGGAATTATTGTTCCCATTTTTCAGATGCAGAGACCAAGGTTCAAAGCACTTAAGACACTTGCCTGGGATCACTCAGAGCTGGGACTCAAACAGTGTCCTAGCAGTTCAGAAGCCAGCAGAGGGGTGGGGATATGGGAACATCCCTCCAGCCAGGGCCAGTGTGGGCCCAGGATGCAAGGACACAGCTTCCTACCGAGACGTTATTGGGCGACTGCGTCTCCTCTTTGTTGAACTCGCTGATGATGTAGGCCAACAGGTACGTGGACATCTTGGGTGTTGTGTGGAACTCGGTGACAAGCCAGTCAGGCTCTCCATCCAACTGGACGCTGGGAACTATGCATGGGTCATAGGTCATAGGTCACAGGAGTGTGGGATGGTGCACCCTCTGCCCTGCACCCCAGCCCCATGGTGCCTGTTCCCGGGACAAATCTGCTCACCTTTGGGAAGCATGTTGGACAGAGCCACAAGGTTCTTGGGGTGGACGAGTGTGATGCTAAACTGGGCTTTCATGGCTGGTTCATCAAAGCAAGGGAAGGACTTCCGGGCATCTGCTGCCTGCATCTGTGTCGTGGCCACCACTCTGCCCAAACCAGGGTATTAGAGGGTGCTGGGGGCAGTGTTGGGATTTTTAGGGTGCTCCAGGACATACCAGGGAAGGGGTGCATGGCGGCTGTTCCAGCCTAGCTCCTGCCCTTCCCCCTCCCCCAGGTGCCTGGGGGCCCTGGCAGGCCAGCACTCTGAGATCAAGGTTCCTGTATTAGCTGGGGTGCAGCAAGTTTCTCTTCTCTGAGCCTCAGTTTTCCTGTCTGTCCAAGGGACCCCTCTGTCCCTCATCCCTGGCTCCTTGCATTGGGGTAGGCAAGCCCTCCCACTAGGTCACATGGTGTCTGTTTGCTCCACACAGCTGGAGGGAGATAAATGTTGGGCCAGCCCAAGGCTCCAGAAGGTTCCAAGGCCTTGAACGCAAGCCCTTTGGCGGGCCTCGGGATCCAGATCTGCCCCCAGCGGCGGCCCCAGCCCAGGGAACTTACTTTTTCACGTCGCCATCCATGTATTCGCTGCGGTAGAAGCCTGCCAGGTCATCGGCCAGCTCCCCCTGAAACTTAGTGTCCATCTCATACTGGCTGCCCTCCTGCAGGTAGTCCTTGAGGTGTACTACCAGGTACTCGGTACGCTCCACCAGCTCCGTCCTGTCGATGGCAGGGGGCTGGGAGTCACCCACGCCCCGCAGGACCACCATGTGCCCCTGTGTCCTTGTGTAGTTGAGCTTTTTGCTGTGGATGATGATGACGTTGGTGGCCTCCTTGCAGGTGAAGTGGACGGTGCTGGTGCCCTCAAAGATGTACAGGCCGTCCTTATTGGGGGTGAAGTAGGGCCTCAGCTTTACCTGGTAGGAGTCAGGTATCAGAGACTTGGGCAGGCGGTACTGGTTCCATGGTTGGCTTTGGTTCACAGTGGTGGCCAAGATGGCAGTGGAGAGCACGGGGACTTCGGGGACTTTGGTGGCTTCGGGGACTTCAGGGACTTCAGGGGCTTCGGTGAAGGTCTCAGCATTCCGGTTCTTCTCCTGCGCGTACACCACAGACAGAGCGATGATGGTGCACAGAGCCGCCACGCCCAGGAGGATGCCCAGGATGCCTAGGGACTTGGAGATGTAGAAGCCCTTGGCCATGGTGAGGGTGGGGAGGGCACTCGGGGCGGCTCAGGCAGGGCAGAGGACGGAGCAGCCTCGGGCCAGACTTATATCCTGGAGAGGGAGGAGCCCCACAGCCGCTGGACTGGGCAAAGATTAACCAAGGCTCAGACAGGCGAAGGTCACTGGCCTGGGCACACTTTGCCCGGGGCTCCAGAGAGGAGATCCAGGAACTGTGTGCAGAGCTCAGCTCAGGGGTGCCTGTCGGAAGCAAAGGGTGTCTGGTTACAGGCTGCAGGCAGCTGGGAGCCCGGCTGGAGGCCTGACGGGCAGGCTTAGGCTGTGGGCCCAGCAGGAAGAAGAGACACCAGGTGGCACTGATCTGCCTGTGAACGGAGATGATGGACAGAATCAGGACTGAAGTTAGAGTCAGGGAAGGACTTCCCAGGAGCAAGATCAGGGACATGCACAGAGAAGAATAAAGGCTATTCCCAGCTCCCTGTCACAAACACTCAGAAATCACCCTTTAGGTTTGATCTCTGGAAAGATGCCAGGGGCTCCTTAGAGACAAGGTCCCAGTCTCCCTTGCTTTCTTCCAGATTCCCCTCCTTTTCTTTCCTGTCAAAAATTTTCCCCTCAATTAGCTCCCTGAATAAAGTGCAACAAGTTGTTTTGCTGTTTTTTGTTTTTTTTTGTTTTGTTTTAGTTTTTTTTGGTACTGGGGATTGAACTCAGGGGCACTCGACCACTGAACCACATCCCCGGCCCAATTTTTGTATTTTATTTAGAGGCAGAGTTTCACTGAGTTGCTTAGCACATTGCTAAATTGCTGAGGCTGGCTTTGAACCTGCGATCCTCCCGCCTCTGCCTCCCAAGCCTTTTGAATTACAGGTGTGCACCACTGCGCCCGGCTGGTTTTTTTTGTTGTTGTTGTTTTGTTTTTTAAGGTAAAGAAGTTGGAGACTGGAGTTCTTCCCATGGGTGACCTTTCTAAACGGCTCCCCTCATAAATAACAGTATCTACATCTCAGGTTTGTACAACAGATTTAAGGAGAAAACATTAAACACCCCATAGTAGAACCTAGCAGTCATTCCTGTCCTTCTCACCCCGAGCTCAGTGCTGCCTCTTTTTCTATCCTTGGTAAAAACGAAGAGATTACTTATACTTAATAAAATATGCCTACACAGGAAAACCATGTTCACTGATTGTCCTTCACATCCACCTGCGGGGCCTCTCGACACAGCCACGTCCACTTCAGCCCAACTCACCACGTCCTTGATGTGGACCCTGCTGTACCCTCATGGACTCCCTGCATCTTCCAGGGCCTTCAAACCTCTTCACCACACACACCGGATCATTTTCTGCCACTGCTTAAAATCTTTTGCTCTATAGAACCCAGACCACACCTTTCCAAGGGGCCCACAAGTCCAGAAGCAGTTAGCTCGACCACTTCCCAACCTCATTCCCACCATTCTCCCCTCTAACATTATCCCGGCCACTCTGGCTTTCACCCAGCCCCTCTACCACAGGGCCTTTGCACATTCTGTTCCTGCTGCCTGGGTTGAATTTTCTTCCCTTTTGCCCTAGTTAATTCCTGCTCATCCTTCAAATCTTCCTCAGAGAAGCCATGCTGACCTCCCTGACAAGGCCAAGGCTGTATTAGGTCCATTACCATCATAAATCTCTTCTTCAAAGCCCTAAAACTCAGCACAGGTTTCCACTTGATCTGTGTGATGATGACTTGAGTCATGGACTACAGGCCCTGCAGGAGCAGGACCTTGGCTGTTCCTGCTACCAGCGCTTGGCATGATGCCTAGCATGTGGTAGGTGCTCAGGATACATTTATTGAGAGAATGCACATGTGGAGAAGTGGGTAAGTGAATGGGTGGGTGGATGGGTGGATGGACTGGTGGATGGATAGTTGGATGAATGGGTGAATGAATGACTCAATCCAGGAGAAATTGGAAATTCCTCACTGACGTCTTTGTAGCCTTCACCTCCACCCCATCCCTGTCCCACACATGCAACAGGAGAACTGCTCACCCTCTCAAGCCTTCCCCCAGCCTCAGCAGGCATGCAGAATTGGGAACGTGGGCAGGCCCAAGCATCCCACGGCTCACATGTCTGTCTGCTCCTGAGGGTCTCCTTCATCTCCCATCTCCTGCCACCCCCAGGCCCATACGAAGTCTTGTTAAATAAACATACATCAATTGAAAGGCCACCTAGATTAGTTCACTCAGGCACAAGTGTGGAGTGAACAGTGAATAATGGCCACTCTCATCTGGTCCATGGTGGCTGGGGTCTGAGTGTAGGCTTTTTGGGGTGAATCCTGAGGGTTTGCCTTTCAGACTGAGGGTGCCCTGAACCTTTGGCCTTTCCTTTCCCTCCAGAGACCAGTCCCCGGGGACTTGGTGTGGGACTAAAGTGGGCTTCCCACTGCAGGAACCTGCAGCCACTCCCAAGAAGCCTGGGCTGATGGCCAAGGGGCACTAACAGGAAGCCAAGCACCTGGGGTAGTGCTCCCGCGTGGGCACAGTGACAGAGGGCACAGTGGCCCCCAAGCGTGGCTCAGTATGTGCTCCCAGTCTCCCTCTATCAGGGTGGAATCTGCCCAGGGAGGGCCATCTTCACAGTGCCCACAGGCTGGCTGCTGAGGGGCCACCCCCCCCACCCCCCCCCTGCCCCTCACTTCACTATGTGAAGTGACTGGGCCTGCAGCCCCCTCCCACCTTTGCAGTAGAAAGACCCACAAGTCCATTCAGCCTAATCCCTTCTCCAAACAAAGAAAAAGGCCCTGCCTGGCCCACCATGGTCTCTTCCTGTTTGCTTTGGACACAGACCACGGGCCCAGCTGGCTGCAATCTTCTCTCTTGGAAAGGGCCTCTGGTCTTCCAATCTGGCACAGCAGGCAGCCCCGAGCTGGCCCCCTCGTGAGAGGTCCCTGCACCGGGCACTGTGCCAGCCCAGGCTAGGGGCGCAGTGAAGGAGGGCAGGATTTGCAGCCCTTCCTCCAGCCCCTGCCTGGGCCCAGGCCTGGCCACCACCACACCCCCATCAGGCAGAGGTGGCCCCGCTGCCATTCCCAGTCACCCAACCCCGCCAGCACACTTAGTAGAGGAACCTTCCTGAGATTCTGGGGGTGACTCTCCCATACAAACTATGTCCCAAGCTCCTGAATGCTCTGGAATGAAACCTCACTCTGGCTCGGGCCTCGTGACCTTCTGTGAGCTTGACCCTCCTGCTTCTCTCTCTCCACTTCCCACTGTGGCTCCAGCTGCCAGCAATTCCCCAAATCCTCTGGGCTTTTTTTTAACCTCTGTACCTTTGCTCCTCCTATTTCCCAGGAATGTCTTACCTTTTCTTCCTGTCAAACTCCTATGCATCCTTCAAAACCCAGTTCAAATGTCACTGTCTTGTCATGCATGGCAGCCCCTCTCCCATCTGCACTTCCCTGGCCTCCAGTTCACATCTCTATCACAGAACTTACGAAAAGGCCATCATTGTGTTCAAAAGCACATGCCTATCATCCCAGTGACTCGGGAGGCTGAGGCAGGAGAATCCCAAGTTCCAGGGCGGCCTGGGTAACTTAGAGACTCTGTCTCAAAATAAAAATTTTAAAAAAGAGCTGGAGGTGTGGCTCAGTGGTAGAACACTCCTGAGTTCAATCCCTACTACTGCAAAACAATCACCACAACAAAAACCTATTCACGCCGGGTGCGGTGGCTCACGCCTGTAATCCCAGCACTTTGGGAGGCTGAGGCAGGAGGATTGCGAGTTCAAAGTCAGTGCCTCGCCATTGCTGAGGCACTTAGCAACTCAGTGAGACCCTGTCTCTAAATAAAATACAAAAAAGGGCTGGGGCTGTAACCCAGTGGTCAAGTGCCCCTGAGTTCAATCCCCGGTACCATCAAAAAAAAAAAAAAAAAAAAAAACCTATTCACCTAAAGTCATCCTCTACAGCTACACCCACTTGGGAACCATTGATGTGCCCTATATAATTTGGGGGTGCTATCACGTGAGGGCTGTCTTTGGCATGGAATCTTTCTGCAGGTGAGTAAAATGCATGCCTTCCTTTCCAAACTGTTCATTTCTTGCTGGAGTTGAAGCTGAGACCCCAGCCCATCTCAACCAAGACAGCCTCTCTATAGGCTTACATTTCTGGCTTGCTGATATTTGAGACCTGAAAACAAAAGTTCTTCTAAACTATAAAAACAAATTTAAAAACAAAACACTCATACTGCCAACAATTGTGCTATAGAAGATGTAGGCATGGCCACGTGTGTAGAAGATGTCATCTGAAAGGAAGAAGGCTGCCTTGTCTCAGATGTGAGCGTGAAGATGCACAAAGACCCAGGAGCTGGGAAGGGCTGTGGCCTGAAAGCGGAGGATCAGTGGTCAGGGAAACTGCTGTATGACCCAGGCTACATCCTAGGCCACTGACTCCTTGGGTAGGTCCCTGTCCACTCTCGCTCAGTGCCTCCACCTGTGGACTGTGGGGCTGGGCAGGCTGGGAGTGAGGGGACAACCTGAATCCCTGAAGGAGCAGGCGTGGGGCAGACACAAGGCGGCCCCAGCACAGGGCACGCTCTGACCATGGCCTTCTCCTAACCTGCTCCAGCCTTTACCACAGCTGCGTGTCTGGGCCTGGGCCAGACCCCAGGGTGCTTCCTCTGGGAGCCTTAGACATTGTCCATCCTGTGAGAACCCCATCAGGCCCCATGGAGCCTCTGCAGCCCAATGCAGGGCACTCGGAGGGAGGGAGCAGAGGGGTCCTTGTGGGCTGGGGGAAGTACAGAAGCCATGGAGTGGCCATGCTGGGCTGCAGATCCTTCCTGGCAGTTCTCATCAGTAAAAAAGCATCTATTAGGTATCCCACTGGAGTTGGGCGCGGTGGCACACACCTGTAATCCCAGCACTTGGGAGGCTGAGGCAGGAGGATCCCGAGTTCAAAGCCAGCCTCAGCAATGGTGAGGCACTTAGCAACTCAGTGAGACCCTGTCTCTAAATAAAATACAAAAAGGGCTGGGGATGTGGCCCAGTGGTCCAGTGCCCCTGAGTTCAATCCCTGGTACCAAAAAAAAAAAAAAAAAAAAGGATAAAGGTATCCCACTGGAATAATCATCCCTTTTTACAGATAAGGAAATGGAGGCCAGAGAGGTTAAGTGACTTGCCCAAGGCCACACATCTAGTTAGCAGCAGATTATATAAATCTAGTTACATATGCCTACCAAAAGCATCCTCCCATACAGCCCCTGCATTTTCTACAGTGGCAGAGCCCAGAAGAGTTAAAGACCTTAATAGAAGCCACATTCTTTTAGTCAGGCCAGGACCATGAGCAGGGCACAGTTCTGAGAAGTGAAACTTCCTGTAAGCAGAGGCTGACTCACAGGTTTGTGGAGAACCCTGGCCCTGCCTCTAGAGCTATGGCTGGGGCCCCTTGTAGGGCCTCTGGTGACAGACATCCAGGATTGGGCTCAGGCTGGGAGCAGATGGTTGCTGGCCAATGTGGATAAGGGCACTAGGAGCCTTACTGTGAGTGGCTGGCCTGCCATACATGCTGGAGGACTTGGCTTAAATGTGTGTAAAGATGGTAAGGAACTGGCCCCCACGGCCTAGAAGGCTCTAGGGAAATGTGAGGGCGGGGGACTGGGCTGCCTCAAAGAGTGTAGTCTGTTTTTTCTTCCCTGGGTAGCTGTGTTGAACTCAAAACAAGTCCGGGTCTAGCCTCAGACTCCTGGGCTCTATAGGGAGGCCGCCTGGAGAGGATGAGAGCTGGGCCTGGGTCTAGGACGCCAGACAACTGGGACAGAGAGGGAAGTCAGCTCTCTCCTCTCCTCCCCAGCTCCTCTCACACTGGGTAATGGGGCAGGGCCAGTCTTCCTGTAGAATGGAAGCCCATCCCCACCTCTTCCTGGACACCTCCATCCTACATATCTACCTCTCCTCTTCAAAACATGACCCGAGGGACCACCCATCCAAGTTTCCCTTTGCACAGGAGAATCAAATGAAGACCCGGGACTTTAGGATATGACATCATCAGACCTAGTGTCAGCCACAGATGGCACTCAAGCTCGTGGCTCCCGTTTGAGTCCTGAGGAGCTGGGGCGGCAGGAGGGATTTAAGCACAGCTGGGGTCTTTGGAGGTGACCAGGTTAGAACCCCATAAGTCCTATTTGGGGGACACCTCCCTAGAACAAGCACCGTTTGCAATGAGAGCCTTCACCTGTCTCGGCTGCTCCCCAGGGAGGGCGCTCGAGAAGACGCCACAGTCCCTAATACTCAGTTCCGCGTTCACACACCCGGCATCTCCACGGGGTTGTGATCCAAGCAGGGGACGCCAAGGTTGTAAAATGGGCATTTAAAACTGAGTTCCCTTCCTATTGGCCGAGGGCTGGGGCGGAGGGCTTCCGAAGGAGGCAGGAAGTCAAAGGTTGGCCCAGGGGTCTCCCCGAGCCCCGCCCCGGAGCCACCGCTCGCTCTGGGGGCCGCGGGGAGACCCCAAGCGCCAGCTGGGGTTTCCCCACGCCTTGGCTCCGCCCGCCCACTGAGGGCCGGACCTCCCAGCTGCGCCTCGCCGGCCCGGCGCGCACATTGCGTCCCCACCCTGCCCTGCCCTGCCCGCTCTCCCTCGGCTCCTACCCAGACTCCGGCTGTCCCCACACTCTGGAGACCCTCCAGGGGGAGGGCCTCTGAGCCTCTGAGAGCCCGCTGGGGGACCCACTCGGCCATGAGATCTTGGTGGGAACTTGGCCAAAAGAATCCTTGGCGCTCCCTGGCCCTCAGTTTACCCATCTGAGAAGGGGGTCGTCCGCAGCAGCCGTCCGGCTCTGCGCGCGCGGCGTCTCAGGCTCGCTCGCTCGCCCCTCGGGCTCCTGCCCACCAACGGCCCGCAGCTCCCCGGCCCCGCGCCCCTCTCCCACCGCGCCCCCACTTGCCTGGGGCCGTCACGCGCCGGAGCACCGAGAGCGGCCCGACGCCAGGCAGCAAGGTCACTGACTGTCCAGGACGGGACGCCTCCTTTCAGCCCTTTTAAAGGGAAGTAATCTGACCCGACCACTACTCCGCCCGCGCTAACCCCCTGCAGGCCCTCCGCCCACCGCGGCTCCGCCCGACTCCTCGGGGCCTCGGGGCTGAAGGCAGGGAGGCCACTGCTCCGACGGCTGCCGAGCGGGGCCGGAGATCGCTCTAAGGCTGCTGACCGCCTCCTTTCCTCCGACCAGGACCCCTGTCACCACGGTCCCAGGGCCCCGCCCCTCCACATCTGGACCGCATCTGCCACTGGGGGAGGGGCACAAAGTCTCGCTCTTCCAGAAAAAAAAGCTAGCTCATCTTTTGGAGATGGCGTTTCAGATAACTGAAGCTCACCAGGACATCCTTTAACTGTCGGGTTACCTGGGGCCCGTCCTTAAGAAGTCGCGGTTGCGGGGGGAGGGGTCGCGGGGGCGGGGAATGACCGCAGTCTGAAGTTTCTTATCCTGATTCAACTTCCAGGCCCTGTGAGGTCTCTGACAGGGAATTGCCCGTGTCTGGGTATCTTTTTATTAAGCAGAACCAAATGACATTTGTGTTCATTTCCCATGACTGCTGTAATAAATTAACACAAACTTTAAGCGATACAGATTTATTACTGACAGTTCTATAAATCGAAAGTCCAAAATGGGTCTCACGGGACTAAAATCTTGAGTGGTGGTGGGTTGCCCTCCTTCTGGAGGCTCTCAGGAAGCATGATTTTTCTTTGCCATTTCCAGCTTCTAAAGGCTGCCTGTACTCTGCCGCCCCATGCCCTGTTTCCATCCTCAAGCCAGGAGTGAATGGTCCAGTCTCTGGCATTGTATCACCCTGACACTGACTATTCTCTCTCCCTTCCATTGTTAAGCACCCATGTGATCACACTGGGTCTACCCAGATAATCCAGGATGATCTTCCTATTTTAAATAAACTGATTAGCAACTTTAATTCCATGTACAGCTCTAATTCCCCTTTGCCATGTAGCACAACATTGTCATTGATTCTGGGCTTTTGGAGGAGTGGCTCTTTGGAGAGATTTATGCCTAGCAAAATATTCAAGACAAGCCCCAAAATCTGATTCAGAAGTAATGTAGAGATTGGATCAACTCTTCCCATTCCTTGCTGGAACCTATGAGACTTTTAGCCCTGCTGTGCAAGTCAAGATTAACTTCCTTTTGACTGTGTTTATGGTCACACTTGTACTTGCTTTTCCTTGGAAACTGCTGTGGTCTAGGTGCTGCTGAGACACAGCCTTGCTTCCCCTTCCTAATGTGATGCTGTGGACTTAAAAACCAGGCCCAAGTTAGTGGAATATAGAACTGTGTGCAAAGTTAAGAGTCAGTGGGCTCTGATTGAAGCCCAAGTATTTTGGGATTTCTCTCTTCTTCCAGTCACGGGCCTACCTACCTACTCCATCATAAGTGGCATAAACTTGCCTGTGCTGACCAGCAAAGAAAAGGCTAAGTCAGGCCTTCCACCCCGGGTCTCCGCCTGTCTCA
This sequence comes from Tamias sibiricus, assembly GCA_025594165.1. Taxonomy (NCBI): domain Eukaryota; kingdom Metazoa; phylum Chordata; class Mammalia; order Rodentia; family Sciuridae; genus Tamias; species Tamias sibiricus. The sequence continues at coordinate 153,836,573 of CM046659.1, forward strand.
CCTCAGCACTCTGGGATACTGGGAGGAATAAACATCCTGCTATGGCAGAAGTGCATCCCAGCTTTCTGGAGGGCAGTTTGGGGATAGGAACGAAAGTCACTTTCAGGAACTTAGCTTAAGTGAGTCTTTATGTACAAAAAGGCTTTTTTTCCTGTAGTTTTTTTGTGATATTGGAAAATTAGAAATAGCTTAATTGAGGCTAGGGTTGTGGTTCAGCAGTAGAGCGCTCGCCTAGCACGTGCGTGACCCGGGTTCGATCCTTATCACCATGTAAAAATAAACACATTGTGTACAACTAAAGCAAATAAATAAATATTTTTTAAAAAGAAATAGCTTAAGTGTTCAGCAGTAGGGGACTGGCTGAGTAAATTATACTTCTCCTATATGAGTATGCCACCATTAAACACTATGCCACTATTAAAAATAGATCATGTTTTGGCTGGGGGTGCAGCTCAGCTGTGTCTAACATTCACAACGCCCTGGGTTCAATCCTCAGCACCAAAAAGAAAAAAGAAAAAAAAAAAAAAAAAAGGAAAAGGAAAAATGTGTGTGTGTTATGCATATAGGTTCTATAACTGCACAATGGTACAAAAATCAAATTATATATGTTCACAATTGAAGTATATTTAAAGTGGTCAGCCAGACTCAGTTGGACATGCTGTAATACCAGCGGTTCAGGAGGCAGGAGGATCACAAGTTCAAGGCCAGCCACAGCAATTTACAAGGCCCTACGCAATTTAGTGCAGCCCTGTCTCAAAATAAAATATAAACAAGGGTAGGAGTGTGGCTCAGTGGTTAAGTGCCCCTGATTCAATCCCTGGTTTAAAAAAATAAAATAGTGGCCAGGCAGATGACAAGTTCGAGGCCAGCCTTGGCAATTTAGCAATATCCAGTCTCAAAGTAGAAAAGGCTTGGGCCTGGGCCGTGGCGCACGCCTGTAATCCCAGCACTTGGGAGGCTGAGGCAGGAGGATCACGAGTTCAAAGCCAGCCTCAGCAATGGCGAGGCACTCAGCAACTCAGTGAGACCCTGTCTCTAATAAAATACAAAAAAGGGCTGGGGATGTGGCCCAGTGGTCAAGGGCCCCTGAGTTCAATCCCCAGTACCAAAATAAATAAATAAAATAAAATAAAACAAAAGTGGCCCGGTGTGGTGCCACACACCTATAATTCCAGCAACTCAAGAAGCTCAGATAGGGCCGGGCGTGGTGGCGCACGCCTGTAATCCCAGCACTTTGGGAGGCTGAGGCAGGAGGATCACGAGTTCAAAGCCAGCCTCAGCAATGGCAAGGCACTTGGCAACTCAGTGAGACCCTGTCTCTAAATAAAATACAAAAAAGGGCTGGGGGTGGGGGGTTGTGGCTCAGCGGCAGAGCACTCGCCTCACACTTGCGCGACCCGGGTTCGATCCTCAGCACCTCGTAAACATAAATGCATTGCATTGTGTACAACTAAAGTAAATAAATAAATATTAAAAAAAAAAAAAAGGGCTGGGGATGTGGCCAGTGGTCGAGTGCCCCTGAGTTCAATCCCGGTACAAAAAAAAAAAAAGCTCAGATAGGAAGACCAACCACAAGCTTGCCAACCACAAGCTTGAGGCCAGTCTCAGCAACTTAGTGAGAACCTATTTCAAAATAAAATGTAGCTCAAAGCTCAAATAGTACTTTCCTAGTGTGCCCAAGGCCCTGGGTCAATTCCCAGGACAGGAAAAAAAAAAAAAAAAAAAAAAGGGAGGGGGTGGTTCTATAGCTACTTAATGAGAAAACCATGGGAGAATTAAAAAGAACAACTCAGAAGATCTTTTTAAATATTATAGAAAACCTGAAGCCTCCAAAGAAAAAAATTGATAAATTAGACCATGTAAAAGCCATGAGTTCAATCCCTGGTGCCAAAAAAGAAAAAAAAAAAAAAAAAAAAAAAAAACTTAAATTTCTTGTCATGCACTGTAGCTTATACTGATACTCTCAGCTACTTGGGAAGCTGAGGCAGGGGGATCAGGAGTTCAAAGACAGCCTCAGAAACTTAGTAAAAAAAAAAAAAGGGCTGGGGATGTGGCCCAGTGGTCGAGTGCCCCTGAGTTCAATCCCCGGTACAAAAAAAAAAAAAGCTCAGATAGGAAGACCAACCACAAGCTTGCCAACCACAAGCTTGAGGCCAGTCTCAGCAACTTAGTGAGAACCTATTTCAAAATAAAATGTAGCTCAAAGCTCAAATAGTACTTTCCTAGTGTGCCCAAGGCCCTGGGTTCAATTCCCAGGACAGGAAAAAAAAAAAAAAAAAAAAAAAGGGAGGGGGGTGGTTCTATAGCTACTTAATGAGAAAACCATGGGAGAATTAAAAAGAACAACTCAGAAGATCTTTTTAAATATTATAGAAAACCTGAAGCCTCCAAAGAAAAAATTGATAAATTAGACCATGTAAAAGCCCATGAGTTCAATCCCTGGTGCCAAAAAAGAAAAAAAAAAAAAAAAAAAAAAAAAAACTTAAATTTCTTGTCATGCACTGTAGCTTATACTGATACTCTCAGCTACTTGGGAAGCTGAGGCAGGGGGATCAGGAGTTCAAAGACAGCCTCAGAAACTTAGTAGAATGTCTCAAAAATAAAATCAAATAAAATTCTGCATTGCCACATCTAAAGTCAAAAGACAAACTCGAATCTGGTGGGGGTTGGAAGGAGTTATAGCCCTTAATGTAAGCAAAAGTCTAATGTCTAATGTCTCTAATATGTAAAGAGTTTCCATGGTCATTAAAAAGTGAACCAACAACTCAAATTGAGGGAAAAAAGGGGCAAAATAGAGACACAGTTAATGGGGAAATTCAAATGAGCCCACAAAGATGTAAAGGGATGTTCAATAACTTATAATAAAGTAAGTGAAAATTATAGCCACAAAAGATACTATTTATCACTTATCAGATAAGCAAAGATAAAAACCACTTGAAGCCGGGCGCGGTGGCGCACGCCTGTAATCCCAGCACTTTGGGAGGCTGAGGCAGGAGGATCACAAAGTTCAAAGGAGGATCACAGAGTTCAAAGCCAGCCTCAGCAATGGCCAGGCACTTAGTAACTCAGTGAGACCCTGCTTCTAATAAAATACAAAAAAGGGCTGGGGATGTGGCCCAGTGGTCAAGTGCCCATGAGTTCAATCCCCAGTACCAAAAAAAAAAAAAAAAAAAAAACCACTTGATAACATGCTGTTTACAAGGGCTGCCCCTTCCGCATTGCTGGTTGGTGGTTGGTATGTCAACAGATTAGACCTCAATGGAGGCAATTTGGCAATACTTACCACCAGTTTAAAACATGTCTTCCCTTTGATTCAGCACTTCTAGAAACTTATTCTACAGAATACTCACACATAAGTGAGTATGTCACTACAATATTGTTTGTAGCTGGAAATAACCTAAATGGACAATAACATTTGCATCTGGGATGGAGGTGTAGCTCAGTGGTAGAGCGCTTGCAGAGTATATGTTAGCCCCTGGGTTTGATCCCCAGCACTGTGCTGTGGGGGAAGATAATAGTGACAACGTTCAAACAACATGATTAAAACTGAACAAAGGATCTGATCCAAAAATTCACAGAAGAAGGAATAAAATAGACCAATTAACTCAGGAATAGATGTTGGTCCTTAATCATATTCAGGAAACACAATTTCAAAACAACAAGATTTTGCCCACAATCCTGGCAAAAGTTTAGACCAATTGACAACATCCAGATTTGGTTAGGTATGAGGAACATTTTCCTATACCTTAGGGAAGCTTGTTTGAGAAAAGAAAATGTCAAGACCTATTTAATACATATGCCCTTGGACCCAGTGACCCTATTTTGAAGAATTTGTCCTAAACCCAGAAAGAAGGAAGCTAGTACTTACAGACCCACGTAGGAGGAGGTTTATTGCTGCATTCTTTGTTACAAAAGATAAAAAGGCCAAAGTGTCCAAAGAGTGCCCCTAAGCTGTTAGTAGTCCACAGGGAAACTACAGCAATTAGAGAATGAGCTAATGCTGCATCGATCAACCTGGAATCCATAGTATATTTTTAAATTTAAAAGGCAGAGTCAACCAAAAAACAAAACAAAACAAAAATAAAAACAAAAGCATGTTCTGACATCATACATTTCCTATTACCCCCTTCTCAAAAGAAAGGGCTCCCTCTGGGGCGTAGCTCTTGCGGATGCTGGTTCAGAATGGAAAACATGCCAAACTGTGAACCTGCTTTGTTGGTTTGGTGTAACGGGAAGGAGAGAGAGGAGAGACTACCAGTTGTTTCCTTATACACCTGTGCATTCTTTGAATTCTTAGAATACATATGCTATTTTGTAGTAACCAGGTATACCACCCAAACCATTAAAATACTACTTCGAGGGCTGGGGCTGTAGCTCAGTGGCAGAGCGCTTGCCTAGCATGGGTGAGGTACTGGGTTCAATCCTCAGCACCACATAAAAATAAACAAAGGCATTCTGTCTGTTTACAAGTACAAAATTTTTTTTTTTAAATACTACTTAGAAAAGGCAGGGCTGGGTGTGTAGCTGAGTGGTGGAGCATGTACTCAGCATGCATGAGGCCCTGGTCCCATCCCTAAGTACCAAAGTGAAAGGAAGGAAGGAAGGAAGGAAGGAAGGGACGGACAAGTGTTGGAGAAAGGGAGGATGAGTGGGAGATGAGGCTGGAAATGATACCTGCTCATTCTATGTGGGGCCCCTCAGTGCCACTTGATCTTGGCTACAGTGCCCTGAGCCAAGCAAGGTGGAACCTCAGGGAGGGGTGCCAGATGTCAGTGTGTGGCAGGGACCAGCTCTTGAAGAAGTTTCATTGGTTCATTGGTTCATTGAGAGGAGCTCATGAAGAAGTTTCCCCAAAGTCCCCTGTCCCAGGCTGAGCCCCTTAGTGGAGACAGGGACCTCCTCCCTATTTAGGAAGGTACCATTTGAGGACATTTAGAAGACAAGAAGCCCAGTGACCAGGAACTAGGGGAGAAACAGAGAGGTCCTCAGGGCAACTGCCATCTTGCCCACCAGTTGACCCTGACATGCATCCCAAACCCTAATGGGACAGTTGGCAGAATGTGTCAGCAGGACTCTGACACTGATGTTGGACACGTTAGTAATTGAGAAAACCCAGGTACGTTCTAGTTGGCCATATCCTGCCTTTTTCTAGCTTAGCATATAAACCCCTTCCTCCTGCCCTGGGGTACAGGCATCCTTTTATCTTCCTATAGCCCAAGATACACTTCTCTTCATAAGCCCCTAAAAATTGCACTGTGCAATCCTGGATTTGACCATGTCTTACTTCAATGTTTCTGTACTTTCTGCCTTTAGTGGCCAGCTCTCATACACCAGCTTTTTCTGAAACAGTGTCTGGAGCAAAGGGACCAACATGTGCAAAAGCCAGGGCTCAGCTGTGTGGTAAGAGGCGAGGCTCAGGTGGTGAGGGGCTAGATGTTGGAGCCTTGAATGCTGGGTCAGGGAATACAGGCTCTATCCCTGGAGGGTGCTGATGGATTTTGAGAAAAGGACCCCCATGGGTCAGATTTGTCTTTTAGAGAGAGCCCCTGGGGAGAGTTTGGGCCCGGCTTATAAGGGAGCCAGAGAGAAGGCAGGCATGGGTCAGGCAGGGGTTCTCCAGAGGGAAAAGCCTCAGCAGCCAGGCTAGGCCATGGAAAGGGGCATTAGGAAGGTACAGTTTGGGGATATTTAGGACACAAGAAGCCCAGTGACCAGGAACTAGGGGAGAATCAGAGAGGTCCCCAGGGCAACTTCTGGGCTAGAAGGGGAAGGCTGGAGAGTCAGTGTTTCCTGAGCTAAGTTTTTTTTTTTTTTTTTTTTTTTTTAATATTTTTCATTGTTGTTTTCAAGAACTTGGTTTGGGTTTTATTACAAAATTGATTAAAAACACATTTTTTAAAAAAAAGTAGGACAAAGAGCAGCTCTTAGAGGACACATTCTCAAAGAGGCAGGAAGTGGGAAAAGGGTTGCTGTCCTGGGCTGTGGAGGGGACAGAACCGTCCTGGAGCCCAGCGGGAGTGACAGCCCCTGAGGCTGGCCCAACAGGATAGGAGGGACAGGAAAGCAGAGCTGAGCCCTGCAGCCCTGGTGGGCTCCTTTTCTACAGAACGTTCAGGACCCCACCACTGCACTGGGCACAGGCCCCCACAGACTCTGGCTCTCCCAGGGCTCCAGGGGCGGGTCAGGGAGCCCCCAGGATGCTTAGTAGGAGGCCAGTTTTGCAGGAACACAGTTGTGGCTCTGTGTGTGTGTGGCACTGGGGATTGAGCCAGGGATGCTCTGCTGAGAACATCACTGAGACACATCTCCAGCCCTTTTATTTATTTATTTATTTTGAGAGGAGATCTCACTAAGTTGCTCAGGCTGGCCTCAAACTTGTGATCCTCCTGCCTTAGCCTCCAGAGTAGCTGAGAATTACAGGAGTGCTCCACCACGGCCAGCACAGATGTGGCTTGTGACACTCAGAAGCTGGGCAATGTGTCTTGGGTCATTACTTCCATTCCTGGAGCTCCCTCAGGCTTCAGCTTCCTCCTCTGTGAAATGGAACAAACCTTCACTGAACTGTTTTGAGAAACAAATGAAATAGATTGTGTAGTGTTTATAATAAGCACTCAGTGATCCACTCTGTGGATCTCATCTCAAGGGAAGAGTCTGTCTTTGATCAGCCTGGCATGGCTCACACCTCCAAGGCATCTGTCCCCTCTGGGGAGGGGGCTAGGCAGGGGGCTCCAGCTGGGGCCAGGGTCAAACGTCTCTGGTGGTGTACCTGTAGTGACCTTCCAGGGTTAAGGTGTTGGCTTTGGATGGAAGGCTCATAAGACAGTCACAGGAGGACCAGTGCTTGACAGTGACCTCCAAACTGGAGTGACAATTGTGGGGAAGAGTCTGCAGCAGCTATTTCTCACTGTCTTGTGCCTCCCACATGGAGGCCAAATGGCAGGCCCACTAGGATGACCAGGCTTAGAGATCATCCATCACACAGAGAAAATTAAGCATACAGAGATCAAGTGACTTGCCTGAGGTCACTGGGGGAGGGCCAGGATGCTGACCTCACAACCACAATGATAATTCTAATAACTCACATTCACCAAACCCTTATGACACTCTGGCACATGCTAAGCCCTGCGTGCATGATAGTGATCTCTCCTGGCACTGCTGCAGGGCCAGGGCAGCAAGGCCTCTTTTGTATTGGGAGAGGAAACCAAAGCAGGACTGACCACTCACACTTGCCTCCTGTCCAAGAGCCCAAGTGTGGTTTAACACTGTGCACTTGAAATTCTTCATAGCTTTTGAACAAGGGGCCTTGTATTTTCCTATTACACCGGGCCCTGCAAATTACCTAGCTAGCCTTGATGAAGAGCATCTCCTCAGTCATTTAATGCATTTGAACAATACTGTTGTACCCAATTCGCAGGAAAAAAAAAGTTCACAAGCTACTCACTTAACAGCCAACGAAGCCTTTATTCCTGCCGGCTGGGGCCACCAACTCTGACCCTCACAAGGTAGGGTGGTAGAAGATGGCGCCACTTGCTCGTAGCAAGGGCAGGGCTTAGAAAGCACAGGGTTAATATTCCCTCAGGTGGAGACGGTTTAAGTTAACTCTGCTTATCACAATACTAAAGGCAAACAGAGGAAGTTCAAGTTCCCCAGAAGGGAAGACCCAGAGCTCTGGCATAAGGGCAAAAGACATGCCCCCAAGTGACCCAGTGACCAGAGCAGAGCCCAGCCTCTGTAAACCTCAGACAAGTCTGGAACTGGCCTGGGACCCGTCAAATAAATGTGTCCCTGGGCATGACAGCTTCACTCTCCATAAACCCCCAGTGCTGGAAGATACCCTACCCGCCTCTTCCTGCAGCCCTCAGCCCCTTCCAGGGACCTGCCATCTCCTGCAACTTCCCCACTCAGGCGCTGCCCTTCCCCAAGGTCCCACCCAGCCCTTGTCTCAACTCCCACTGCTGTCTTTTCCTCTGTTCCCGCTGAGCCCTTCCTTCTGCCCGCCCAGTCGCCTGCCCCTGGTGCTCCCTGCATCCACCCACCTGGGCTGGTCTGTGCCCCTCTCGCTTCCTGCCCTGGCCACCCAGGGCTGCTGGAGGAATCTCTGTAATATACTCTTTTTCATCCCTGGTTTTTTGGTTTCCTGGGTCTTTAGGAACAAATGACCACAAACTGAGGGGGTTTAAAATGACTGAGGGGGTTTAAAAACAGGAATTTAGCCTCCCACTGTCCTGGAGGCCAGAAATCTAGAATCTACCTTAGGGGAGGACTTGACAGCCCCTCACTGGCCCTTTTAGCCTCCATGGTGGCATCAGCCCTCATCACCACCTCTGCCCACTGCCCGCTGGGTGGACCTTTTAGAGGTGTCCCTGTCTCTCCCACCCCTAGTTGTTTATAGTCCTTCAGAATAGAACCATCGCCAGGGTCAGACTCCAGGCAAAGAATGCTTCTGCTTCACCTCCCACCTGCAGTGCATCTGCCACTTTCTGGCCCATGAGTGGTTCCCTGAAAGGGGACTGGTGGGCAGGCACCACATCCTGCATTTAGTCCCTCCCTGGGGTGGGAACAGAGAACCTGCTCAGCCAAGAGCCTGGCACATGCCTGCTGTCAGGTTAGATGGCTGTGGAGGTGCTCAGAGGGTTCCCGCACTGAGTTCCCTCAGGCTTCTGTGTTCCAGGAATTTCTCCTCTTAGTGAGACCCTGTCTCAAAATTAAAAATAAAAAGAGCTGGGGTTGTGGCTCAGTGGTAGAACTCAACCACCCTCCTTCTGGGAGATCAGGAGCTGCTGACCTCTGCCCACCTTCTCTTCACCCCAAGTGACTCTTTGGGGCTGCTACATTTACACAGCAGCTGTCTTCGAGTTTCCTTATGTAGCCATTGGAACCCTGGTCTGCCAATCAAACTCCATTCCAGGTGAGAAAACATCAGGGACACCTGGCTCCCATTCTGAACCTGCCCTATAAGAGCTGTGTGACCATTGGCAAGGATTTTAATCCCAAAGAACATAATTTGCCTCATCTGTAAAATAGTGATAAGAATTCTATTAGAGGCCAGAGGCGTGGCTCAGGAGTAGAGCACTTGTCTAGCATCTGGAAGTGCCTGGGTTTCATCCCAGGGAACCACAAAAATTAAAAAAGAATTCCATTAGAATTATATTCTAATACTAGATTTTTTTTTTTTTTTTGTACTGGGGATTGAACTCAGGGGCACTCAACCACTGGGCTATACCCACAGCCCTTTTTGGTATTTTATTAGAGACAGGGTCTCACTGAGTTGCTTAGTGCCTCGATTTTTGCTGAGGCTGGCTTTGAACTCGCGGTCCTGTGCCCAGCTCCGGGAATTTTTTCTCTTTTCATCTGCTCTTCATACTGAAACCAGGTGCAAAAATGAAAACATAATCATTCCCTCAACCCCCCAAAATGCAGAGAGACCCTTCCAGGGCCCACAGCTGCCCTCAGGGTGAGCTGCAAACCCCTCCCCTGCCCCCAGGCTCAGCTCTCCCTCACCTCCCCCAGCCTCAAATTCCCCACTCTTGTTCTCAGCTCCTGGGGGACGCTTAGTCTGTGCTGTGGTTGACTGTGTCTCCCAAAGTCTGTGACTTGGAAACTTAAACCCTCAGTGCAATGGTGTTGGTAGATAGGACCTTTAAGAGGTGACATGGTCACAAGAACTTTATCCAGAAGGGATAGATAAAATATTATCAAAATGGGTTCGTTATGAGAGCATGGCTTTCCATCTTCCTCCATGGATTTATGCAGCATGAAGGACTTCCTGCCTCAGAACCATGAGAAATACATCTGTGTTCTTTATAAATTATAGCCTGTGGCTGTCCCTGACAGCATCACAGACAGACACGACAGTCCCCCGCATTGTCCTCTCACTCCCCCACATCACACGCACACTGTGTTGGACTGGTGAAACTCCTCCATGGTCCAGAGACATACTTTCTGCAGAAGGTCTTTCCCCATCTCCCTGGGAACAGTAGAGTAGGGATCCCACACACAAGCTCAGAGCCACCTGTACTTAGGGCATCCATTCTTTCTATTGTAAGAGTTTGAGGATGGAGGACACACTGGTCTCTTCCAGCCTCCTGAGAATGGTGGAGGGGGAGTGGTGGGTGGGAGAGAAAACAGTGATAATAACAACAATGACCAAACTTTTTTTTTTTTTTTGAGGGGGGTTCTAGGGATTGAACCAGGGTTTCTCTACCACTTAGCTACACTCCCAGACCTATTTTTTTTTTTTTTTCTTTTGAGACAGGGTCTCTTTAAGTTGCCCAGGCTGGCTTGGAGCTTGTGATCCTCCTGCCTCAGCCCCCACAGTTGCTAGGATTACAGGCATGCGCCACCTTGCCTGGCATGATGATCTAATGTTTATCCAGCTCATACCACTATCCTAGCTGCATTTCATGCACTATTTTTTTTTTCACAAACCTGCATGTTATTTGCTTTAATGAAGTATAGCATGCCTAGAGAAAAATGTAAATTCTAAGTGGAGAACTCAAAGAAGCTTCACAAAATGAACATTCAAGGGAAACCAGCATGAAAATGAAGCATCATCCCCTCTGTCTTTACCCCTCTAAGGGGGCACCACTACCCTTGCAGCTAATACCATAGAATCATTTTGCTTGTCTTTGAGTTTCAAATAAATGAAATCATACAATACTCTTTCCTGTGCACCTGCTTCTTATGTTCAAGGTTGTTGATTTATCAAAGTTGCTGTGTGTAGTCCTTGTCTGTACTTTTTCTGGGCTGTGTAGTATTCCATTGTTGGTGGCACTTTGTTAGTTTATAGGTTTTGGCGAGTATGCATAGTGCTGTTGAGTCTTTGTCTACATCTTTTGGTAGACAAAAGATATGGACATATACACTCCTTTAGTCTCACTGAGTCACAGGATCAGCATGCGTTAAATCTAATAGGTTCCACCAGACAACTTCCCAGGTTTTCTACCAGCTGTGCATGAGAGTCCTGGATCAACACTTAATTCTCATAACCACCCTCTGCCTGAAGTGTCAAGGACAGCTTCATGTCTCTTCCCCACTGTGTGATTCTGGGGCTGAGCCTCCCTCTCCTTTTTCACCATAAGGTTTTGTCCATGACCTGAGCTTCACCAATCAGAGGTGTCTGCTAGGAGTTTGCCTCTTGGCAGGTTTGTGGGCCTGAAGTCCAGTGTAGGCAGTGCCAGCAGAGTGTTCCAGCAGATTTTGTGTGTGTGTGTGTGTGTGACCTGGCTAGTTTTTGTTAAAGGCTCTCTACTTTCCCTTTGAGTTTATGAGAGCTTCCCTTTAATGTCATTTCTGGGTTGGGTCAATGGTTTGCAAGAATACAAGAATGCTAACTCATACAAGGGTGCTATTTTGTTCCCATGTGGAAAAAGAAGCACAGAAAGGTTAGGTCTGTTGTTCAAGGTCACACAGCTGAAAGAAGCAGAGCTAGGTTCAAACTAAATTTGCATCTCATTCAGAGCCTTGTGTCTATAAAGTGATTTCTCACAATTTTCCCTAAAAATTAGAAGTACGTAGCTAAATGACTTGCTCTGGGTCACACAGTGAATCAAGAAGCCAGGCCCAGGCTGGGGATAGAACTCATTGGTAGATGGCTTGCCTAGCATGTGCAAGGCCCTGAGTTCCATCCCCAGTACTGAAAAACAACAAGAAATGTCAGGCCCCGTGACTTCCTACATCCAGAAGTTCTTGCCCTGGAGGGTGATTGTGGAGCCTCAAGGTGCCTTGAGAGAGTACTAGGAGTTGCATTCTTTCATGTATTTGTTGAACAGTTCCTTATTTACTGACAACATGGGTCAGACACTATATTAGGGACCAGCAACATAGTAGCAAAAACAAAAAGCAAAAAAGAAAAAGAAAAATACAGAGCTGGTATTGCCTATAATGTCGGGCAATAAGGGCCTCGAAGGATGAAGTGGGGCCCCGGACAGGGAGTGCCTAGGGAAGAATGGTGTGTTAGTCAGATTTTTGTCACTGTGACCTAAATACCTGACAAAAACAACTTAGAAGAGAAAAAGTTTATTTTGGCTCATCATTCCAGAGGCTTGGCCCATAGGTAGCCAAGTCAATTGCTCTGGGCCCAAGGTGAGGCAGAACATTAAGGCAGAGGGGCATGGAGAAGGAGCACGGCTCTATTCATGGTGGCCCAGGAAGCAGAGAGAAGAAAGGGGAAGTGGCCGCAGAAGATGCACCCTTCCAGGGCACGCCCCCAGTGACCCACCTTCTCCAACCACACCCCACCTGCCCATGGTTACTACCCGGGAGGTTCCAGCTCTCATGATCACTCACTCACCTCCCAGCACTGCTTCATCAATGCAGGAGCTTTAGGGGGACACCTCATATCCAACTAGTAACAGGTGGCTTTTCACCAGGTTGGACTGTAAAGTCCTCTGAAGTGACACTTGCGCAGGCACTAAATGAAGGGAGGAGTGAAGGGGAGCTAAAGATGGGCAGAGAGCAAGGGCCAAAGCCCTGCAGTGGGTGTGAGCCTGGCACATTTAAGGAACTGCATGAGGTGAGGCTGGAGGGAGGCAGTGAGGCAGAGCCTGGTACAACGTGAGGACAGAACGTCAGTGGGGGCAGCGATGTGAGGCCTTCCTTGAATTTTGTTTTTGACGCTGCCAGGAAGCCTGCGGAAAGCTCTAGATGCTGCCAGGTCATAGGTGGTTGATCGATGCATTAGAAGGTTCATGCTGGCTGTTAAGCAATGAGATGGGGGATAGGAGTCTAAGGGGAAGGCAGAGAAAAAGCAGGGGACTGTGGTGGTATCTGGGCAGGGCATGGGCTCCAGGATGCTGGCACTGAACAGCATCTGGGGCTGGTGGAGAGTTCTCAGGGAGAGAGGACTTGGGCTTGGGGATGTGGAGGGATGAGAAAGATAGGGGCTGGGATGCCTGGACCCCAGTGAGGGACAAAGCTGGGGACTGTGGGCCCAGAGAACAGCGCCACCTGTGAGAACACGTGGAAGCCAGGGGAGCTGTGTGATCTGAAGACAGGACCTGGCCTGGAACCTGTGGCCTCTCTGGAGCCAAGAGAGTCCAGAGCAGCTCTGCAGGGCTGGGCTGGGAGTGAGGTGACATGTTAAGAACAGGTTGTAGAGGCTGGGGTTGTGGCTCGGTGGTAGAGCACTTGCCTAGCAAGCCTGAGGCACTGGGTTCAATCCTTTGCACCGCATAAAAATAAATAAATAAAGGTATTGTGTACACACACACACACACACACACACACACACACACACACACACAAAAGGAACAACTGGTTATAACTCCAAGCTCTGTGGCTCAGGGTGGGGCCTGACAGTGATGGCCCATCTCAGGTGTCTACCTGTGCCAGGATCAGGCTGTGATGTCAGGCAACATCACAAGAACCTGTCTGTTTGGCACAGAGTTTGGACCCTGGGATTTCCTTCCAACCCTGTAATGTCATCATGCACTTTAAACAGCTGCTGAGCTGGGTGGCAATTTCTTGGGCCAAGGCAGGGCAACCAGTACAGAGACAGATAGCTGGGAAACCCAGGACGGGTTCTTAGCAGAAAACTCCTCTCCCCAAAGGGCTGAGTCCAACACGGGAGGGGTGGGGGAGCTGGCTGAGTGGGGGAGTCAGCTACATTTCTCAGCCATGCAAAATAAATTCCAGAAAAGCTGGTTTAGCAGTTGGCAGTTCAAATTCTACCTTGCTTTGGTGAAGAAGATTTGTGGTCCCTGTGGCCTGAAGCCAGCTGGGAAGTCAGAGGGCTGGAAGGTTGTCTGGCACTGGAGCCCTGCACCTGAGAGGTCGGGAAACACCTTCGCCCCAGCACTGCTCAGGGCGAAGGGTAACCTTTTACAGTGGGCAATACCTTGGCTTGGGACCCCACCCAGAAGACCAGGCCAGTGACCACTGTTCCTGTCCTCCCTCTGAAGTACCCTCCCTTGAGTCCTCTTGGTTGTTACTACCCTTTTGTCCCCTCCTGCTTCTGCCAGGACTTGAGCACCAGATCCTGCGTCTCTTCCTGGGACCACTATCTTCTGACATATTCATCTACCTCAACTTCCATTCCCTCCCTCTGCAAAAACCCCAACGAAAGCAGCAGCCTATTTGTGGAGCTCTTCGTGGTCTACATCAATGATCTGTGAACCCTCATAACAACCCTGAAGCAGGGATTATTGCCCTCCCCCCTTTTTGTACCAGGGATTAAGCCCAGAGGTGCTTAACCACTGAGCCACATCCCCAGCCCTTCTTATTAGAGACAGGGTCTCCCTAAATTGCTTAGGGCCTTGCTAAGTTGCTGAGGCTGGCTTTGAACTCATGATCCTCCCATCTCAGCCTCCCAAACTGCTGGGATTACAGGTGTATGCTACTGTGCCTGGCTGTTGCCCCCTTTTGTTTGGTACAGGGGATTGAACTCAGGTGCACTCAACCACTGGGCCACATCCCCAGCCCTTTTTTATCTTATTAGAGACAGGGTCTCCCTGAGTCAGTAAGTGCCTCGCCATTGCTGAGGCTGTCTTTGAACACAGGATCCTCCTGCCTCAGCCTCCCAAGTGCTGGGATTACAGGTGTGCACCACCACGCCCAGCTGACTGTTGCCCACTTTTGATGGATGAGGAAACTGACCTTTGGAAGGTTCTGGCTATGTTACACAGATAGATGGTGACCATGCAGCCACCTTATCATTTGGACCTTGTCCCACCGCCAGCTAGAGCCACCTCTTCAACATTCTCCATTTTTGCTAGCTCACTTAGGGGGCCTTGGCTGAGCAGCTACAAGCCGAGGAGGTCTCTTCTTAGTCCCTCTTCCCACTGAGAGTCCTCCCATGACTGGAAGTCACTCCAATGACTAGACATTTCTTTCTTCCCCTGCTCATGGGCTGTCCCCAACCCTCTCATCCCTTGCCACTTCACTCACCCTCATGAAGGGATGGACACTTTTTTCCTCTCCTGCCCACTAAGTTGGTGGTGGACATCTGCCCCTAGGTGACTGCAACCTAACATGTCCACACCCAAACCCCTGATCACCAACCCTCCACTCCCACATCATCCTCCTCTGAGGCACCATCTCTGCCACACCTCTATCGGCCAACATCAATCCACTTCACCCTTCTCCCTCCCCATCCTCCACAACCATCCCCGACCCCCTCCACTTCCTGCTCCCAATGCCATCACCCTGGTTCTCCTTTCCAGTGTGCACAGGTCCCTGGAGAGCATATGCTGGGAGATTGTAAGAATTAATTACCATCTGCCTCAATCATTCACTCATTCCACAGTTATTTATTGAGCAGTAGGGACCAGGCACCATTCATAGCAGCTGGGACAAAAAAGACAAACCTTGCCCCACCCCCCAACTTAATCCCAGGAAACAATAACTTAAAACCAAACATGTCAGAGCGCCTTGGAAAAGGTAAGGCCAAGTAGTGACAGGCAGTGCTTAAGTGGGGGTGCTGTTTTACGCTGGGTTATCTGTAAGGCCCCTCCTCCCAAAGAGGCTGGCAGGACTGTGGTGGACTGAGGTCAACCATCAGGGCCAGATAAAACATAACTCACTTTCAAGAAGCTATGTCCTCAGTTTTGGTTAATAGAGGTGCAGGGACTTTGTTTCTTTGTACTTTGGAAATACTTGTTGCTTCCAGGGATGGGGCTTAGTGGCTGACCAGTCTTTTCTTAGAATTTAAACTTTGTCATTTCCTTTTTTTTTTTTTTTTAAATATTTATTTGCTTTAGTTGTACACAATGTGTTTTATTTGTACGTGGTGCTGAGGATCGAACCCGGGGCGCGCATGTGCTAGGCGAGCGCTCTACCGCTGAGCCACAACCCCAGCCCCTGTCATTTCCTTTTAATTTTTATTTTTTTTTTGGTACTGGGGATTGAACTCAGGGGCACTTGACCACCGGGCCACATCCCCAGCCTTTTTTGTATTTTATTAGAGACAGGGTTTCACTGAGTTGCTAAGTGCCTTGCCATTGCTGAGGCTGATTTTGAACTCGTGATCCTCCTGCCTCAGCCTCCCAAGTGCTGGGATTCCGGGCGTGCGCCACCACGCCTGGTTAGAATTTCAGATTTTAATTAGTGTCAGTGAGCATTAAAAATCCAGTACTCTAAACCAACAATCAAGGACCAAAGACTCCTAAAGTAAATCCAAACCTAGATCTTTTTTTCTTTTTTGGTACTGTGGATTGTACCCAGGGATGTTCTACTACCAAGCTACATGCCCAGTCCTTTTGTAAAAAATTTTTAAAATTTTTTTATGTTGAGAACTAAGTTGCTCAGCCTGGCTCAAGCTTGTGATTTTCCTGCCTCAGCCTCCAAGAGTAGCTAGGATTATAGGTATGCACTACCAACTTAGCCCCTACTTTTTTTTTTTGGTACCGGGGATTGAACTCAGGGGCACTTGACCACTGGGCCACATCCCCAGCCCTTTTTTTTTTTGTATTTTATTAGAAGCAGGGTCTCACTGAGTTACTAAGTGCCTCGCCATTGCTGAGGCTGGCTTTGAACTCGCGATCCTCCTGCCTCAGCCTCTCAAAGTGCTGGGATTACGGGCGTGCGCCACCACGCCCGCTTAGCCCCTACTTTTATAACTGACATCTCTTAGCAGCAAAATCTATTCCCTTCTTTAAAAAAAGAAAAACTTCCCTTCTTAAAAAAAAGAAAAAAGAGAAACAGCTGAGGAAGATTCTCTCTCTTTTTTAGCAGATAAAGTTGGGTTTATTTAAAAGGGGTAACACAGACTTATCCCTGGAGGGAGAAGGGGGCCATTGCTGGTATTCCGGTATCCCCGGAAGATTTTCTCTTATTTTTTTTTTAAATATTTATTTACTTTAGTTGTACACAATGCAATGCATATATGTT
This sequence comes from Tamias sibiricus, assembly GCA_025594165.1. NCBI lineage: Eukaryota > Metazoa > Chordata > Mammalia > Rodentia > Sciuridae > Tamias > Tamias sibiricus. Next base: position 153,853,400 of record CM046659.1, read on the forward strand.
TACGTGGTGCTGAGGATCGAACCTGGGCCGCGCACGTGCAAGGCGAACGCTCTGCCACTGAGCCACAACCCCAGCCCTTCTCTTATTTTTTAAAAAATATTTATTTATTTACTTTAGTTGTACACAATGCAATGCATTTATGTTTACGTGGTGCTGAGGATCGAACCCGGGCCGCGCACGTGCGAGGCAAGCGCTCTGCCGCTGAGCCACAACCCCAGCCCCTGGATTTTCTCTTTAACTACTAAAAAAGAAAAAAAAAAAAAAAAAAAAAAAAAAGATGTTAAAAGATGTTTATGGCTTTGCTGATAGCAGGAAAGAAAGCTAGCTGGATTTAAAGGCAACCTCAAGTAGTTAATGAACAATATTGTGACTGGTCCAGAGGGATTGAGTTTTTTCCAAGTAAAAAAATCAAGCACAAGTTTTATGCATTTTAAGAGGTGGTATGAAGGAGGTTGCCTGGATGCTTACTTTTGCAATCCACATGGCTAGTCAATGATTTTGGGGAACCACTGTTTCTGGTAGGCAAAACATTTGAAACCAAGACTATCCCAGGAAATTTGGTTCGTGTGACTGTCTTGCAGTAATGCATTCAGCCACATAACAAATGAACTCAAGAACAGTGACCTGGTTCTAACTTTGTGACTCTCAAGACACTTAACACTCTGGGCTTCCATAGTTAAACAGAGGGAGACAGAGACCCTTTCAACTCTTAGTCTATGATGTAGTCACTGGCTACCTTAGAAAACCAAGCCTGATTTTATCAGTTTGTGAGAAGTTGCTTAATTCCTTTGAGACTCATCTTCCTCATCTATAAAGATAATAAAATTGGGAGAAGCCACCTTCAGTAGTGAGGGGGGAAAAAGGACTTCCACAGTCAGGCAGGCAGATGGTGTCAAACCTTAGCCCCCTGTGACCTAAAAGCAGGTTACTGAACCTGAGTTTACTTTCTTCCTTCTGCAAAATGGGGATAAGAAAGTCTGTTTTAAGAATGGTTGAAGAAGCCGGGTGCGGTGGTGCATGCCTATAATCCCAGCACTTGGGAGGCTGAGGCAGTAGGATCACGAGTTCAAAGCCAGCCTCAGCAATGGCGAGGCACTTAGCAACTCAGTGAGACCCTGTCTCTAATAAAATACAAAAAAGGGCTGGGGATGTGGCCCAGTGGTTGAGTTCCCCTGATTTCAATCCCTGGTACCAAAGAAAAAAAGAATTGTTGAAGAATCTTGTTCATTCCACCTTATGGTAGGTGCAGAGTAAATATAAGTTACCTTTTTTTTGTTTGTTTTTGTACCAGGGATTGAACTCTGGGGCACTTGGCCACTGAGCCACATCCCTAGCCCTATTTTTTGTACTTTTTTTTTTTTTTAGAGACAGGGTCTCACTGAGTTGCTTAGTGCCTTGTGTTGCTGATGCTGGCTTTGAACTTGTGATCCTCCTGCCTAAGCCTCCAGAGCTGCTAGGATTACAGGCATGTGCCACCAAGCCTGGCATCAGTTGCCTTCTTTTATTCCTATTTCACACTTGGCAAACATGAAAGGGATATCAATGTGCTGAACTGTCTTAAAAAAAAAAATTCAAACCCTTTAGGGGAGTGGTATGAGGGGTTTGGCATCAGATTGATTCCCCACCCCCAATCCCGAACAGATAGGCAGTTCTGGTCAACTGCCTATCTCTGAGGTTACCGCAGAGGTGCTGAAGGAGGACAGGAGACTGCTGGGAGCAATGGGCGGGAGCAACGGGCACAACCCATGGGCAATGCTGTTCAAAAAAGAAAATGATATGGCCCTGACACAGGGTCCTCCTGGGCACCATCTCAGGCCTGCTCTGCACAGCTTCAGGAGCCCTGAGGAACCAGTTTGGGTTCCCAGGCTGGGAGACTTCCATGAAAGTGCAGTCAGCTCCCTAATCTCAAGGCAGCTCACACCATTCCTGAGAACTGGCTGGTAGGACAGTGTGGAGTAAGAGGTCCTGTTATGAGCAGCAGTTTTAGCTTCAAATTAGCCACAGGAAGAAAGACTCTTATCGCATGTAAACATTTACAAGTCTCCAAAGTCCTGGGAGACTGTCACCTGAGGGAACTGGAAGTGTCCAAAGTCAAGCTCAGGGAGGGCGAAAACGCAGCACTACTCCAGTCTTCACCAGTGTGCTCCTGGTCTGGACCCTGCAAGGGACCCCAGCTCTTGGGGTTCTAGAAGCTGGCACTGGTGGCATTGGGTCTCCTACTGATGGGGGTGGGGGCACAACACAGCAACTGTTCTCAGGAAGGGAATGTGTTTTAAACTTGGGAAGAGTCATAATTCTGGGACATTCCACACATTGACAGTTTTCACCTCTAACAGACACAGGGCCTATTTTCTGGGAAGAAGATCTCTCTGACTATGGCGTAAGGTACCCCCTCTACCAGCAGAAGTATGGTGAAATGAACCAGGCTTATGATTTAGATTGTGTCCTGCATATAAACACCTGTGAGAACAGAACTGAAGCTACAGGGGATGTATTTGGCAGGAGGTGGTGACCAGACAGCTTGGTTATACAAAAGGATTTTGGGTGTAACCCTAGGAGAGCCAGCAGGTGTCTGTGGTTCTTATAAACCCTGCCCTTACTTGCCACTTGCCACATCCCCTGGTCTGAAGGGCTGGTCCTCTTCCCTATGGTGGCTTGCCAAAAGTAATTGCCAGAGGACCTCAGAAGCTTGTGGTACTAAGGAAGAAAATTTTAGTCAGAGAAAGTGCTCAGCCCTAGTGATGGGGTTCTGGGCCACAGGTGGGCTCAATCCACACAGTCCTCAGTCCCTGGGAGCAGCTGTGTGCAGGAGGTAAATGTGCAAGTGGCCTGGCCACACTGACTCCCCACTCACATCTCCAGGGGCCATGTATACTGTGGCATAACTGTATGTTGAGAACTGAGCACACCACACAGTGGCATCTGAATCCCTTCCCCACTCCAGGTCAAATGGTATTCCCAGACAGAAAGGTTCAAGGTCCTGAGGCTTGACTCTTCTAAGGCTCAAAATGGGTTGCTTTCAGACTTGACTGGCTTTGCTTGTCTTAAGGACTCCAATTCAGCCCAACCCTCCACCCTCAGACAAACTGGGACAGGTTGGGGACTTTGATGTTGAGATCACCAATGTTGATGTTCCGTGGGATCTCAGGCAGATTGATGTTTTTCACAGCAGACACAGCCCGTGCGGGTGCTGCTGAAAGGCCACCCTGAGGAGAAACAAGAGGTGAGTGTGAGACCATTCTCAGTGTCATCTGCTTAATGCTTTCAAAACAAAACAAAATACAGATGAAGGAGACCTAGAAAAATTCTAAACCGAGCAAACACAACCGAATTTAAAAATTTTTCATCCCTATTCCTCAAAGGTAGCCAACAAAACAATCATTAAGGTAGCTGGGGCTTGGTATGGGGAACCCAAAGCCTGTCAGACTGCAGGCTCCTGAAAGGGAGGGCTGTGTCTCATGCAGTTCCAGAGCCCCAGCATCTAATAGCACTTGGTCCACAATGGGTGCTAACAGATGCTGGCTGGGATAACTTGAAGTGGTATATCCAAGCTGTAAAGTACTACCTGCAGGTAGTACTTTTCTGGTTACAAAACAAAATCCTTTCCTCAAGTGCAATCATATAGATAAGGGCAAAGCCACAGGGGCATTCAAAAAAGGAATGTCACAGCTTTAGGGCAATTGCTTGCCAACTAAGAATGTGATATGGAAAAGGGCTGGTGGAAATGTCATGTGGCACTAAGCTGGGACACGTGGACATGTAGGAGGTGGAGTGTAGCAGACACAGAAGACTGGTAACAAACACAAAGAGCAGAGACATCTGCAACAGGTCTTCAGGCTCACTCCCAGTGTGGGGAGGGGAAGAGCTAACATAGGCTAAAAATCACTTCCCCTATTGACTGCTTTTAGGATACGGACTCCAATTCTACCCTCACGCAGCAAATCCGTTTCTTCTGGTTTCCAAACCCCTTGCCTCTGACTCACTCACTATTTCTGGAAGTTTCCCAGCCTGCCTTTCTCAAAGAACTAAAGCTGCCACAAGAGCTGTGGTCTGGAAAAGCTTCTTCAGCAGGACTGCCAATCCTCACGTAAAGAATTCCTGGTTTCACAAGATCAGGTTCCATTATACAAAGCAAAGAAACTCTTTTTTAAGACACTCAGATAATTTAAGAGGTAATTTATTCTGCTATTTCTGTACATGTGAAGGTGTATACCTTTAACTGCTTGTCTTTGGTAAGACTGAGGAAGGGGACGAAAAGATGTCAAGGAGATAGGACTGACTTTACTGAGAACTTCTTATCAAACCCAGCCCCATGTGAGGATGGATTGGGAATGGTATTTTCAAACCTGGCCCCAACTCTGCTGTGGCTCTATAACAGGCTAACTGGAAATGAGGACATTGGCAACTCTGAGGGTTGAACGATACCATGATAAATGGCTGCTGGGAGATCAGAATCATACAGCACACAAACTAGGAAACCACAGTGGAACTGGAGAAGGGGATTCTGGATCTCTCCAGGGAGCATGTGGCTTTGAGAGAAGGAATTACAAACCACAAACAGGCTATTACCCCCCAAGCCAGAAGCTGTGTGCCTTCCTCTGCCATCTGTCTTTTCCATTCACACTTCCAGCCTGAAATTCTAAGACTTCAACTCTCCTGACCTGCTCAATTTTCAGGACCAATCTCCAAATCTATAAGTTTTAATGGATACAAGGGAGTGAGAAGGTGAGGATAAACCATTTCCTAAGGTTCCACAGCAACACAAATCAGCACTTGTACACACTCATTTCTCTGCCCAGGCAAGCACACAGCTCACCTCTGACTTCTCCAGCCTGTTTTGAGCTTCAATCTGAGCCACAATTTCATTCATGTTTGTTTCCAACACCATCCCACCCATCACCACCTCCTGGAGGATGTAGTGCACCTAGAAGGGAAGCAAAAATCAGAAGGTCAGCCACACTGCAGTGGTCAGGGTGCAGCCCATCAGGTTTCCTTTTCTTGCAGCAGCAGAGTGGTCAAGTAGGATACCTAGCCCTGATTTACAACTTGAGACTCCTAAGCCCCCTCTCCAGGGAGACCACAGGGTCTGTTCCTCTCATGGCACATCACACAGCATAAATAGCAGCAGCAGCAAAGGTGCCTGGCTACATTCAAGACAGTGAGGTGGTAGCTGACACTTTGGAGTCAGATACATTTTGTTTAAATTCCAGCTTGCTATCTCTTAGCCAGGTGCCTTAGGCAAATTATCTTTTCAGAGCTTCAGCTTCCCGTCAGGACTGCACTGGAGGCTGGATGAAATAACTAGTGTATAAAGTATCTTGGCTGATGCCTGGCACACACTAGGTTCTACATAAGTAGTGACAGTTTTCACTACTAATATCATATTCATCAACACCAACTGCAGTCACCAGGTCCAGCTATGATGGATCAGTCACTATCCGAACAGCTGAAATGGAATATCTCCCAGGTGCCTTAAGAAGGATCCTCCAGCCTGCACTCCATTAAAAGGAAGTAATCAGAGCAAACTACAGCTCATTCCTGAAATACCATCCTCACCCTATGTCTTACAATTTAAATAAGAAAGTAGGTTCTACATAAATACTTTTCTAATCATGACACTCATATTTGTGCTCAGGATCCACCCAGCTAGTTGTTCTCTAAACAAAGCTGAATCCCAAGGTAACTCAACTGCTGTGATGGAACAGAACTGACTCAGTCACTGTAGCCCACGGTGTCAGAAAAGTTGCCATGGAAAACCCTGTGTGGGCTAAGTCAGAGGTGCCCACTGGGTAGCAGTTCATATTTCAAATCAAATCATATCAACATAGCTTTTATAGTACTTTCAGTCAAGTTGGGAAGAGAGCAAGCACCACCTTCTATTGTCAGCTAAGTGTCAAATTATTAGAATAGTCCATAGGAGGCAAGAGAAGGAAAAGAACAATGGCTGGAGAGAGCAGAGAGCCTCAGAGACAGTGTGAGAAACACAGGTGGCTCTGATATCAGAGAAGTGGCAAAGAGGATTTCAGGTGGAAGGTCCTGGAAGAGTTCTTCAGATGGTCTATGGACAGGTGTGGGAGCTGCTGGATCTGGCTGGGATGGCAGTTTCATGTAACAGGGAGGGTGAAATCAAGGCTGAGAAGGTAGTTTCCATTTCTAGCCTGGGCACTAGTGACATTTTGGGCTCCATAATTCTCTGCTGGGCTGTCCTGTGCATTGTAGCATGTTCCTGATCTCTGCCCAGTAGATGCCAATAGCACCCTCCAGCTGTAACAACCTAAAATGTCTCCAAACATTGCCAAATGTCTCCCAGGGGGCATACTCACCCCAGCTGAGTACCACAGGTCTAGTCTTGAGTCAAGTGCCAAGTTACTTTCTAGGCAATGAGGAGTTGAGAGAAGAGAGATGTCTGCATCTGTACACCTGCACATTTTTTTGTCTTTATTTTTTATTCTTTTTAGATATATATGACATAGAGTGTATTTTGACATATTATACAGACATGGAGTATAACTTCCCATTCTTTTTTTTTTTTGTACCAGGGATTGAACTCAGGTGCACTCAACCACTGGGCCACATCCCTAGCCCTTTTTGTATTTCATTAGAGACAGGGTCTCACTGAGTTGCTAAGTGCCTCACCATTTCTGAGGCTGGCTTTGAATTCACGATCCTCCTACCTCAGCCTCCTGAGTGCTGAGTAACTTCCCATTCTTGTGGTTGTACATGATATGGAGTTACACTGGTCATATATTCATATAATAACATAGGAAAGTTATAGCCAATTCATTCTACTGTCTTTCCTATTCCCATCCCCCCTAGCTTTTCTTCATTCTCTTTTGTCTAAATCCAGTGAACTTCTATTCTTCCCTTCCCCACCCTCACTCTGTGTTAGCATCTGCATATCAGAGAGAACATTTGGCCTTTGGTTTTTTGGGATTGGGACCAAAACATTTTTAATTTAAAAAATGAACGAATTCTGACACTAAGAGAAAATGGGGTTTCAGTCTTAGTCACTCCTGCTCTTTGATCCTGAACAAAGTACCTAACTTTTTAGATCTATAAAATGGGAGAGCCAAGTATGGTGGCACAAACCAGTAATCCCAGCATCTCCAGAAGCTGAGACAGGAAGATTGCAAGTTCAAGACCAGCCTCAGTAACTTAGCAAGGCCCTAAGCAACCTAGGGAGAACCTGTCTCAAAATAAAATACTGGGGCTGGGATTGTGGCTCAGCGGTAGAGCGCTCGCCTAGCACGTGCGTGGCCCGAGATCAATCCTCAGCACCATGTAAAAATAAATGCATTGTGTACATCTAAAGCAAATAAATAAATATTTTAAAAAAAATAATAAAATACAAAAAGGGCTGGAGATGTAGCACAGTGGTAAAGCACCCCTTGGTTAAACTCCAGTACCTAAAAAAATTAAACAAAAGGTGGGCTGGGGTTCTAGCTCAGTGGTAGAGCACTTGCCTAGCCTGAGTGAGGCACTGGGTTCAATTCTCAGCACCGCATATGAATAAATTAAACAAAGATCCATCAACAACTAAAAAAATATTTAAAAAAAAATTAAAAGGAATGGGAGATTCTCTGCCTGTGTTAAAAAGACTATATCCAAATGGAAGTTTCCCAATGCACATGTGTGGCTAAGCAGTGGATTCCTGAGTGGATGAGATTGCTGCAGCTTGCCCAGTCAGTTCCGCTGATGCTACACAGCAAAGCCAGCTGACAGGGAGAAAGGAGTTCAACCTTGGCCTCACTGGCATTGAGGGAGAATGGAGCAGAATGTGACATCCTGAAGACTTGAGTGCCCACCAGCTTAGTATGGAGCAAACTCAGCTGCTGCTTTGAAGGAGCCCTAATTAAGGAGATAGCTAAGATTGCGGTTAGCTGAGAGCCATAAAAGATGTTCAAGTTCCACCTGATATTCATAAATTTATCAAAGAATCTTTGTATGCCCATGAACACTGTGTGACGCACCTGTAAGCTCGAGCTGTAAGCACTTGTCCTTGTTAAGGCAAAATGTATATAACCGGGTGAGGTTAGTTGGAGTGTGTGGGGTGATTAAGTTGGTGGTTGAAGTTGGTGGTCGGAGTTGGAGAGGTTGCTGAAGACCGAGAGAGAAGAAGAATAAAAGACCTTTTTTCATTTTCATCCTGCCTCTGAATTTTCTCCCACAGCGTCGTAGCTGCAAGCAACAGCATCAGGCAGCTACACTGTTTCCGCTTGACAATTCTTCCAAGAAATTTAGTAAAGTAAGAGTATTCACAGAAAAGCAGCAAGACTTAACTACTTCATCGTTAGCTCCCAGGAGCAGAGAGACTTGTTATCTTAAAACACCTCTCTAACTTGGGTGCAGTGGTGATGCCTGTAATCCCAGCTACTCAAGAAGCTGAGGCAGGAGGATCACAAATTCCAGGCCAGCCTGGGCAACTTAGCAAGACCCTGTCTTAAAGTTTTAAAAAGGCCCCGAATGAGATGGGTGCAGTAGAGCGCACTTGTAATCTTAGCAACTCAGGAGGCTGAGACAGGAGGATCACAAGCTCAGCAACTTAGCAAGACTGTCTTAAAATAAGAATAAATAAATAAAAAGGGCTGGGGATGTAGCTCAGTGGTAAAGTGCCCCTGGGTTCAATCTCCAGTACCAAGAAAATTTAAAAAAAATTTTAAAAATATGTGCAGATTAGTGGTAAAGCTCTTGCCTAGCATGTTCAATCTCTAGCACTAACAAACAAAACCCTCCAAATATAACAAAAACAAAAACTTAGATGCTGTTGAAGATCACCTAATGATATAAAAAATACTCACAATAAATTGCTAAGTACAAAAAGGCAAATTATGCCTGGCACGGTGGCACACGCCTGTAATCCCAGCGGCTCAGGAGGCTGAGACAGGAGACTTGCAAGTTCAAAGCCTGCCTCAGCAAAAGTAAGGTGCTAAGCAACTCAGTGAGACCCTGTCTCTAAATAAAATACAAAATAGGGCTGGGGATGTGGCTCAGTGGTTGAGTGCCCCTGGTACCTCCCCCGACAAAAAACAGGCATATTATAATACTGTGGGTATGTATATGAAAAATCAATCATCTGTATACTTAAGATGAGTACATAAAATGCACTTGACTTTAACACCTGCACATTTTTGATAAATGAGCTTGTGACACATAGTTCTCCTTGCTTTTCCCACAGTAAGCAAAAGGAATGATATTAACTAGGGATATTTCCTCTGATCTTAGGGAAGCAGCAGCATCCCCTGCATGTGCCCATACTGAGCCTCATTAACCATTTTTCTGTCTATGTACACACACCCTACACATCAGGTGTTCTGAATGTCATGCAATGTGAATTATGCATTACCTGTATGTAAATGGAAACTTAATTGTCAAAGTCTCTTATTTAGGTAATTTACAAAATGTTACACAAGACTGGTCTTAAAACTATTTCCTAGGGAATTCCACTGTTTGCACTTCCCAATCAAAAAATAGCTTTTGGATGTAAGAACTGCATAGCAGTTCCCAGAAAATGAAAAATAGGATTACCATAGGACTCAGCAAAAGAACTGAAAGCATACACCCAAAAGAACTGAAAGCAGGAACTCAAAGAGATATTGTACATCTATGTTCACAGCCGCAATATTTGACAGTAAGAATGTATAAACAAAATGTGATGTATCCATACAATGGAATATTGCTCAGCCTTTAAAAGGAAAGAAATTCTGGCACATGCTACCACAAGGGTGAATGTTGATGTAACTATGCTAAGTGAAATAAGTCAGACACAAAAGACAAACACTGTAATATAAGGACCTAGAGTAATCAGATTCATAGAACAAAAAGCAGAATGGAGGTCATCAGTATCTGGAGGGAGATAAATGGTGATTGTTTTCTAATGTGTACTGAGATTTGGTTTCGCAAGATAAAGCTCTCTGGAGATGCATGGTGGTGATGGCTGCACAATAACATGAATGTGCTTAGTACTACCGAACTGTGAAATTAAAAATGGTAAAGATGGTAAACTTAATGTATATTTAATTATAATTTTAAAAATAAATAGGCTTCTATCCTAGTACTTTTAATATGTATTCTTTTTGTTTAACCAACCCCTTTTTCACAAGTAGAAAATGGTACCTCTTGTCTACCATATGCCAAGTACTTTGTATAATTTATTTTAATTATACAATGTTCATCTGAGATAGGTAAAGTAATCTTCATTTTATATACAAGGAAGTCAATAAAACTATTCCTATGACAGGACTGAATGCTGAATCTAGGTCTGCCTTACTCAAGAGCTCACATTCTGCCCTTTACATTGCACTTCCTCAGAATCCCAAACTGTGTCTTCTATTCTCTTCATTCCTGACCTCTAGTCCATACAGAATCATTTTAATAGTGCCTCTAATGTGTCAAAGATCTTGTATGATTCTCCACAAAGCCTAGAATAATATCCAATGCAGAACAGGTGTGCTGAATGAATAAAAGCTTTCCATATGTCTGAGTGGCATATTTCTTCAACTTTAGGGGCTTAGAAGACCCATGACAGTGTGGTGGTGAAGGCTTTATGGAGAAGATGTAGTAAAAGATCCAATATGTGATGTCATGGGGACCAATAGTGGGTTAGTAGAAAAAAATCAGTTAAGATTTCTAATCTATAGGCAGGCACGGTGGCGCATGCCTGTAATCCCAGTGGCTCTGGAGACTGAGGCAGGAGGATCGCCAGTTCAAAGCCAGCCTCAGCAAAAGCAAGGTGCTAAGCAACTCAGTGAGACGCTATCTCTAAATAAAATACAAAAAATAGGGTTGGGGATGTGGCTCAGGGGTTGAGTACCCCTGAGTTCAATTCCTGGTACCCACCCCACCAAAAAAATGTGATTCAAATGTGTTCTAAATGCAAAAAAGCAATTAAAATGCAAACTTCTTTTTTCCAACAAAACTAGACGATAATACAAATTCCAAACCCCCAAACAAGTGGAAAAGGTGTCAGAAGTAGGGAACTCAGGCCAGGCCTTTTTTGTTTCACAGAAGGAAGGGAAGAAAGGATGCTACTAAGAGAGGTTGTGGGAGCTGAAGTCAGAAAGGCCTAGAAAAATACTTTCTGTAGGTAAAGCACATGTCTTATGTTACCAAATTCCTTCTTTGTGGAGGGCAGGAACTTCCCTGGACCAGAGTTGGAGCTATATGAGAAACCATATAAATAAGCTTTGTTTGCCCCACAGAGCTGGTCTCTATGACAGCAGAGAAGAAATTCTTTGCATTGTGAAAATGATTCAGTCTATTTTCATTGGCTGTATAGAAATAAAGAGTAAGTAAACTCACACAAAACCCTAAATCACAGAAACACTACAGCCAGCCTGAAACAGTCTTGGTATCTCCCTCAAGCAAGAATCAGGAATCCTGGAAATAGCTGGTCCCTGAAAAACTAACCTATTTAAAGATGTTATAAAAGAGAAATATGCACAGGATCTATATACACCTACAAAAAGAAAAAAAATAATAAAGAAAGAAAGAAAAAGAAATAGACATTGGAAAGATGTTGCCATGGAGCAGTTAAAATTATAATAAAGTACTTTGTAAAATTAAAAGACAAAACTTAATGATACAGCTGTCTCTGTGAAGCAAGAGCTCAACGTAGACATGCAAGAGCTTAGGGCAGGGGTAGAGAGAAAAGAAGAGAAGATGTAGACTAGTAGAACTCAAGGAAGAAGATGAAGGAAAAACCACTGCTACAGAATTGAAAGTGAAACTGGAAAGAGCAAAAGGGAGAAGAGACACTGCTAAAAACACAATAAGGATCAAAAGGAGAAAAGCAGAAAAAAAGGTTATGAAACAAAAGAATTAAAGGAATAAGGAGGGGTTGGGGTAGTGGCTCAGTGGCAGAGCGCTTACCTAGCATGTGTGAAACTGGGTTTGATTTTCAGCACCACATATAAATAAATAAAAATAAAGTTCTATCAACAACTAAAAAAACAATAAAAAAAGAATAGGGAAAAATGAAGTTACAGAAGACAGCAAAGGAGATACAGAATATGCATGAAGGAAATGAACACAAACAGGAAAATACATGTAAAGATTTGTTCATAAAGATCACAAAAAGACAGAGTTCCCTATGTTTCTCAACTGTAAGAGGTCTGGAATCTACAAACCACAAGGGCACACATATGCCAGGGAAAACACCCAAAAAGCCAGCGCCAAAACACACCTCTTAGGTAAGATGTCTAGATTTCTGCAATCAGGCAGAATATAAAATTACCTGAAAAAGACAAGATCTTTAAAATTTCCACATTAATATTTAATGCTAGTGGAAAAAGTACAATTGCTCACAAAACTCTCAAGAAACTGGGCATAGCGGCACATGCCTGTAATCCCAGTGGCTTGGGAGGCTCAGGCAAGAGGATCACAAGTTCAAAGCCAGCCTCAGCAACTTAGCAAGGCCCTCAGAAACTTAATGAGACCCTGTCTCAAAATAAAATATAAAAAGGGATATGGGTTTTGGCTCAGTGGTTAAGTGCCCCTGGGTTCAATCCCAGTACAAAACAAAAAACAAAAACCCCTCAAGAAGATGATGTGTGACTCAAGGATTTTATATCCAGTTGAGTACTAATAAAGTAACATGATGGGAAATATTGTGCTGAGTCTTTCTTTCTTGAGCAATCTACAGAAAGAAATACTTGTGACAATCAATCCAGAGATGACTGAAAAAAAAAAAAAAAAAAAAAAACATGGCACAAAGAAAAGACCAGCAGTGAGCGCTAAAGCTACTTCATGAGAAGACTAAGAATAACATGGGATCAGGGCAACAGAACAATGCCAAGGCTCCATGACTGGCCTTGCAAATGTAGAAAACCACAGCTAGGGCTGGGGTTGTGGCTCAGTGGTAGAGCGCTCACCTAGCACGTGCGCGGCCCGGGTTCAATCCCCAGCACCACATAAACATAAATGCACTGCATTGTGTACAACTAAAGCAAATAAATAAATATTTAAAAAAAAAAAGAAAAAAAAAGAAAAGAAAACCACAGCTAGCAAAAATTAGAAAGAAGCCGGGCGCGGTGGCGCACGCCTGTAATCCCAGCACTTTGGGAGGCTGAGGCAGGAGGATCGCGAGTTCAAAGCCAGCCTCAGCAATGGCGAGGCACTTAGCAACTCAGTGAGACCCTGTCTCTAATAAAATACAAAAATGGGCTGGGGACTTGGCCCAGTGGTCGAATGCCCCTGAGTTCAATCCCCAGTACCACAAAAAAAAAAAAAAAAAAAAAAAAAAGAAAGAAAAGAAAAGGTGGGAAAGGAAGGAGGCAGACTAAGAACACTGATTTCCTCACTTTCAATGACTTCTGTTGGAGTATTACAACTCAAGTAATGAAGACTTATTATGACTGATATTGTGACTTTCCCCATCAAAGTCCAAGCCTACCATCATTTACTATAAACAAAAATTTGAAAGTCACCAATTAGGGGCAAGAAGATCTTCTCTGCTGATTAGAGTTCTATGCCATTATTGCACAAAATCACTCAGAATGGATCATCTACAATATGCAGTTTCTCTGAATAAGGAAAATTTCAATGCCTACAAAACAATAAGCATAGAATGCTTCAAGACTGATTAGGATTTCCCATCACCCCCTCATGGTTTCAGATGCATCCCCCAGTGTTTTCTCCTTTGTCTAAACCTAATTCCACGTCATTTCCTTTTTAAATAACCTGTCCTCCTAAAGCTTCCTCCTTAGTTTTCAGAGAATGATTCCTTTCTTCTTACTCCTGATTCACCTGTATACTATTTAATTAAATTATATAACCTTAGTACCAGTATACTGGCATAAACAGATCTGAAAAACATCACAACCACCCTTTGTTCATAAAGCACAATGATTCTACTGCTATAAGTGAGCAGAGGGTGAACAAGCAGCTGTCCATGGACACCTTGCAAATAAGTTAAGACCTTTTCTACTGAACATGAAGTGGACTGGACCAGGACAGATGGATAAAATTTCTTTGAGTAGAGATAGAGGAGACTTGATAAAACTGGATTTCCAAGCATGGGTATGGGAAGTAGATAGCCAGGAATCGAAACTGAACTCAGGTACCTAAAAAACTAGAGATATAATTGGAGCCAAGAGAAGGGTTCTATTAAAGAACATGAGTGACTGATGAGTGCCAGCAGAAATCTAGATAAATACCTGAAAGAACACTGAGAGTTAAAGTACCAGATTAACAGAGGGGGGCTGGGAGAAAAGGAAATATGAAATTGGAGTCACACAGATAGCACTCAAAACCATAGGAACAGAGGAAGGTGAGAAAGCAAAAGTCTTTACTCTGAAAACCAGCCTAACAGAGTGCATTGAACAAATATGAATAATCAAGTGATAATTTTGTTTTCTGCTAACTCAGCAACCATCTAAAATAATGACACTAGCAAAAAAATGTTTGTTTTGGTACCAGGTATTGAACTCAGGAACATCCGACCACTGGGCCACATCCCCAGACCCCTTTTATTTTTGGCATTTTATTAGAGACAGGGTCTCACTGAGTTGCTAAGTGCCTCGCCATTGCTGAGGCTGGCTTTGAACTCGAGATCCTCCTGCCTCAGCCTCCCAAGTGCTGGGATTACAGGCGTGTGCCACCGTGCCAGGCTACACTAGCAAAATTTATTTAGAAGTATTTAACAGAGTTTAAACAAAAGTGCATTCATTTTTTAGTTTTGGCAAATCCAACAGTAATCTGACATAAAAAAATCACAACCATGGGGCTGGGGTTGTGGCTCAGCGGCAGAGCGCTCGCCTCGCACGTGCACGGCCCGGGTTTGATCCTCAGCACCATGTAAAAACATAAATGCATTGCATTGTGTACAACTAAAGCAAATAAATAAATATTAAAAAAAATCACAACCAGGAAGAATTTCACCTGAACATAAAGATTAAGATAACCTAATAAACTAATAAAATAACTTGATACAAGGAGAAGGCAAAGTAGAAAACACTGGGGGATGCATCTGAAACCTTTGGTGTGCGTGTATGGTGCTGGATCTTGTGCATGTTAGGCAAAACACTCTTCCACTGAGCTGCCTCCCAACCCTGTGTCTGAAATCTTTTTTTTTTTTTTTTTCCTCCTGAACCTGAAATTGTAAGAGGCAAAAATGCAAGGTTAAAAACTTCTGTTGTGATGTTTTTCAAGGTCAAAAGCATAAATTTATGGCCATGATTTAAGGAGTAAAAGCTGGTGTTTATTTCTGACCTATTTAAATTTTCCTCTCAAATCCCCTCAAAACAGTCAAGAGTAGGTGTGATCTTGGCTAAAACACTCCTGACTATAGTCTAAACTACTCTCACATCTCTGTGCTCTCTGCCCCCCAACACCTGGACATCTGTGACCTATCAGTTTTCTTTTCTGGGAAGCTATTATATAGTACTCCCTCTCCTGAAGGTGCACGCTTTTGTAACTGAATCCACCGGCCATCCAAAATGGCCCCCTACTTATTTTCTGTCAACAGAATTTATCTATTTAAGACCCTCCTCATCTCATTCCCTAGAGGCAGTAGGAACGCCCTAATCAAGATAGGGACAAAGAATTTAAAAAAAAAAAATTATTTATTTACTTTAGTTGTACACAATGCACTGCATTTATGTTTACCTGGTGCTGAGTATCGAACCGGACCGCGGACCGCGCACCGCGCACGTGCGAGGCAAGCGCTCTGCCGCTGAGCCACAACCCGAGCCCAAGGGACAAAGAATTTTGTACTCATGTTTTCTGTGACCCAGTTTACTAAGAGATGAAAGGAAGAACATCTGGTGTAGGATGAGGATTCAGCAGTGTTTAGGGACAACTTCAGGGCTCCTGAAAGGTGTGAATCTCCTGAAAATCTTAAATCAGACCTTCTGTGGCCAACAAAGGCCTGATGAGCAGCTCTACTGTAAAAACACACAGAAACAGGAAAATAAAACTGGAAGTCATCAGAAGAGAGTTAAATGTAGCTAGAGTGTGTGCTTAGTAAGTGGGAGACTCCAGGTTCAATTTCCAGTACCGTAAACTAAACTAAACTAAACCTGTCTAACCTGCTCGGATATCCTGGTGGAAAGAAAGCACTTCTCTGAATCAGAACAGAGGTTACAGTGCTGCCAACTTGCTGCTATTTGCTAATCCTAATCCTCACTACCTTCTACAGCACTTCATGCTAACTTTCTTCCAGGTTTAAGAAGCTAAGACTCAAAGGTTGGGCCAACTAAACTCAAGAAAGGCTAAGTCCTCTCTAAGTTCAGTTAATCACCCTCCTCTCAGTGACACTGCTGTGCATAGTATGGCTGTCTACTGAGGCACTTAATTAATTCAGTGTACTGCCATACTGTTTCACTTGTCTGTCTCTTCTCCTCACACACACTAAGCACATGTTCTACTGCTGAGCTACACTCCCAGCCCTCGCCAGTTACTTAACTCTCTTCTGAAGAATTACAATCATATTTTCCTGTTTCCGTGCGTTTTTACAGTAGAGCTGCTCATCAGGTCTTTGTTTTAAAGAAGCAGCAGCTCTGATTTAAGATTTTCAGGAGAGTCACACCTTCCAGAAGCCCCAAAGTTGCTCCTAAGTACTACCGAATTCTCAGCCTACACCAGACATGTTCTTCCTTTCGATGTGACAGCTTCCCAGGAAAGAAAACTGAAAGGCTGCAGATGTCCAGGTATGTGGGGAGGAGAGTACAGAGATGTAAGAGTAGATTAGGAGTTTCTTCTCTGCTGTCATAGAGACCAGCTCTGTGGGGCAAACAAAGCTTATTTATATGGTTTCTCATATAGCTCCAACTCTGGTCCAGGGAAGTTCCTGCCCTCCACAAAGAAGGAATTTGGTAACATAGGACATGTCATTAGGAGTTGACATTTTAGCAGAGATCACACCTACTCTTGACTGTTTTGAGGGGGTTTAAGTTTAAGCAGCCCCGCTAAAGTATAGATAGAAAGCAGGCCAAGAAGGCAACCTGCTTTGTAAGGTTCTTTTATTTTTGGGGGTACCAGGGATTGAACTTAGGGGCACTCAACCACTGAGCCACATCCCCAGCCCTATTTTGTATTTTATTTAGAGACAGGGTCTCACTGGGTTGCTTAGCACCTCACTTTTGCTGAGGCTGGCTTTGAATTTGCAGTCCCCTTGCCTCAGCCTCCCAAGCTGCTGGGATTACAGGTGTGCACCTGACTAAGTTTTGTTTTTTTAATTTATTCATTCATTTATATTGAGGTACAGGGGATTGAACCCAGAGGTGTTTTACCACTGAGGTAAATCACCAGCCCTTTTTATTTTGAGACAGGGTCTCACTAATTTGCTGAGGTTGTCCTTGAACTTGTGATCCTCCTGCCTCAGTCTCCTCAGTCACTGGGATTACAAGGGTTCACCTGTTCTTAGTGTCTCCTGAACTATGTTTATGATCTTCCCTGGTCTTCTTATCAGACATTTCAAGTTTTCTCCAGATGTCTTCTTCTTGTAATAAAATTCTATAAGACTCAACCCCTAGTCCTTGATTTCTCTTTCTCAGTCATAAAACCATACATTCTTTCAATGAGCAATGAATGAATCTAGTGGATGTCACCTTACAGAAGGTATTAGTTCCAAAGTCACAAAGTAAGATAGAAACTGAACCTAGTCTCAGATCCTTTAAATTACCTATGTAATCCCACAGAGTTATTTTTCCTTGTACAACAGAAGTGATTATGGCTTTAATTTTTTTGTCTGTGCTTTTCAATTAAGTACCAGAAGAATTAGCTAGCTTGTTTAAGGACCACATAGACTGAATTTGTTTTAAGCACTGAAATTATTCTTTTTTTTTTTTTTTTTTTTTTACCACGGATTGAACCCAGGGCACTTAACCACCAAGCCATATCCCTATCCCTTTTTTTGTATTGTATTTAAAGAGAGGGTTTCACTGATTGCTTAGTGTCTCGCTAAGTTGCTGAGACTGACTTTGAACTCATGATCCTTGTGCTTCAGCCTCCTGAGCAATTGTTCTAAGCACGCTGTGAGAGGCACATGAGAGCATAGGCAAAGAAGAGTAGATTTTATTTTGAGACAGGGTCTCACTAATTTGCTGAGGTTGTCCTTGAACTTGTGATCCTCCTGCCTCAGTCTCCTCAGTCACTGGGATTACAAGGGTTCACCTGTTCTTAGTGTCTCCTGAACTATGTTTATGATCTTCCCTGGTCTTCTTATCAGACATTTCAAGTTTTCTCCAGATGTCTTCTTCTTGTAATAAAATTCTATAAGACTCAACCCCTAGTCCTTGATTTCTCTTTCTCAGTCATAAAAACCATACATTCTTTCAATGAGCAATGAATGAATCTAGTGGATGTCACCTTACAGAAGGTATTAGTTCCAAAGTCACAAAGTAAGATAGAAACTGAACCTAGTCTCAGATCCTTTAAATTACCTATGTAATCCCACAGAGTTATTTTTCCTTGTACAACAGAAGTGATTATGGCTTTAATTTTTTTGTCTGTGCTTTTCAATTAAGTACCAGAAGAATTAGCTAGCTTGTTTAAGGACCACATAGACTGAATTTGTTTTAAGCACTGAAATTATTCTTTTTTTTTTTTTTTTTTTTTTTACCACGGATTGAACCCAGGGCACTTAACCACCAAGCCATATCCCTATCCCTTTTTTTGTATTGTATTTAAAGAGAGGGTTTCACTGAGTTGCTTAGTGTCTCGCTAAGTTGCTGAGACTGACTTTGAACTCATGATCCTTGTGCTTCAGCCTCCTGAGCAATTGTTCTAAGCACGCTGTGAGAGGCACATGAGAGCATAGGCAAAGAAGAGTAGACTCAAATCTTCCACCTCACACTCACTCCAGACTATACCCATTGAGTAACTTGAGGATAAAAATGATCCTATTTAGATTTTCTCTCTTTCTCCCCCCCCCCACTCTTTTAACAAATAGACAGAACTGAATAAATTAAATGTGGATCTATAACACTACTGTGCAAGGTAATATGCTCAAGGCATTCATTCATTTTTGCCAAAAGAACATAATCTGTAACAACCTCTATTTTCAAATATGTTTAACATTAGTGTTAAGATCTGGGAGGAGGAAATATAGATAAGATGTGGACCCTGTCTTCAAAGGGTGTGGAATTAAGGAAGGGAGATAAAACATGTACAAATTCAACTATAATAAAAGGAAGACTGTGAAAAATACCATGACCCAAGTATAATATACCCAATATATAATATACAATATATAATATACCCAAGCATAATATATATTAGCTCAGGGACAGGATGGGGGCTGGTTGAAATTAACTGGCAAAGGTGTCCAGGCAGAGGGAATGGTAAATCACCTACCAGCTCATTATTCTTCATGTTCTAGGAATTCTTCTTTAATAAAGGATCACCACTCAGTGGCTTCATGTTTTATGTTCTTTGAGTATTGAGTATATATAGCTGATTGCAGCAAAGTATGCTCACTGCATGTTATTATTTTTTTCAAACCAACTGAAAACTATGAACTATTATTAGTTAAGGTTCTCTGTAAAAAAAAAAAAAAAAAAAAAAAAATTTACATGCTGTAGATCAAACCCAGGGCACATGCTAGGCACTTTTTTTTTTTTTTTTTTGGTACTGGGGATTGAACTCAGCGGCACTAGACCACTGGGCCACATCCCCAGCCCTTTTTTGTATTTTATTAGAGACAGGGTCTCACTGAGTTGCTAAGTGCCTCGCCATTGCTGAGGCTGGCTTTGAACTCGCGATCCTCCTGACTCAGCCTCCCAAAGTGCTGGGATTACAGGCGTGCGCCACCGCGCCCCGGCTATGCTAGGCACTTTTAAGTGCTCTACTGCTGAGCTACATTCCCTAATTTTCACTTTTTAAAAATGTTCTAGCATGGGGCTGGGATTGTGGCTCAGTGGTAGAGCACCTGCCTAGCATGTGTGATGCACTGGGTTCAATTCTCAGTACCACATATAAATATATGAATAAAATAAAGGTCCACCAACGTCTAAAAAATTAAAAAAAAAAATAATTCTAGCAGGACCTTCTCTTTCTAGTCAACTATTTCATCTCCCCTCATCTCCTGCCTGTTTGCAGAACTAGACTCAAATGCCAAACACTACTGAGCTTAGAAAACAATCCAGACCTTGTCCTCTTGAATTCTATCCTTGACTTGGTTGGTTATCTGCTAACAAAACATGGCTAGGTAGATCTTTTTCCATGTTTAAAATACTAAAGCAGGAGGGGACACTGTAGATGGTGTAGCACAGTGTAGAAAAAGTGCAGGCCCAGAATCAGAGAGTCCAGGCTCAGAATTCTGACTCTGTCACTTATTAGCTGTATGATCTCAGAGAAACTGAGGCTTCCTATCTCTAAATCTCAGTTTTCTCATCTGTAAAATGTGGAGAATCAGAGTTCTTAGTTACGAGGCCTATTCTAAGGATTAAAATAGATGAGCAGGAAATAAACTATGCCGTACATAATGCACTTAGCTATACATAGGAAGTACTTGATGGCTGCTGATGAATTTGAAAGTTATACTCAAAGCATCTTGTCCAACTTCCTTCTCAATGCTAAAAACTATTCTGTGACTCTTAAGATAGAATAAATCCTTCACTAACGGGCCTCAGCTTCATCCTTCTGGTGGTGGTCCCAACATTTTATTTTTATACTCATGGAAATTCACTTGCATAACACAATTCACTCAACCATTTGTGTCATTTAATATTTGTAAGAGTTTCGAGGAAGTGGGGGGAAGAAAAGATGAGTAAAGCATCTTCCACTTCTTAAGATCAGGCAGAGGCATAGAGCCTCTGAATCATTTAAACAAGGAATGTAGACAATCAAGATCACATTTTAAAATATGTCATTAGGCAGGTTTGTAAAGGGTAGATTTAAGGGGTCAATTCTGGACACAGAGACTGGTAGGAAAAAAGTAAAAATAAAGACAAATTCACCATTTATTGACCTAAGCAATTACTCACTAAGGCCAACTCTCACAATAACTGAAAATGATGTGTGTTACTGTATTTCATCAAATCCAAGACTTCATTGATTTATGTAAAACATATCATTACATACGGCTATAAAAGAAAAATTTTGCCAATTAAACTATGATAAGCCAACTCCTGATTAGAGATGTTAAAATCATAAATGTTACCCCCCAAACAAGTCTAAGAATTGATGAAATATAACATCCCTATTTTATAACTGAAGAAAACTGAGGAACCAAAAATGTCTTTACAAAGGTGGCCTAAATTATACAGTTAGACTCTGGTGAAGCTGGGAGCCCACAAAGCTACTTCACACAAGGAACACAAAGCTCCTCTTGTGTCCACCCACAGGTCATCTATCAAGGGAGCAAAGGCAAAGAGCAAGTCCTACCCTGAAACTATGAGTATGCACAGGTCATAACCTCGAAAGACAAGGTCTAACTAAAATCCAGTTTTTACAAATAGGCCTCTAGCTATGCCAATCAAAGATTACACCCCCAAAATACTTTGAAAATAAACTCACAGAATTAGGAAACACTGCCGGGCCCGGTGGCGCACGCTGGTAATCCCAGCACTTGGGAGGCTGAGGCAGGAGGATTGAGAGTTCAGAGCCAGCCTCAGCAATGGCAGGCACTTAGCAACTCAGTGAGACCCTGTCTCTAATAAAATACAAAAAAAGAGCTGGAGATGTGGCCCAGTGGTCGAGTGCCCCTGAGTTCAATCCCTAGTACCACAAAAAAAAAAAAAAAAAAAAAAAAAAAAGAAAGAAAAGAAAAAGAATTAAGAAATACATCTATTATGAGTTACCCAATCAACTATGTAAAGAGTTGTAAACTCTATGTAAACTATGTAGAGTTTGGTTAATTAATGTGTTACATACAGATGCTGCTCTAAAGGAGTTTACAATCCACTGGGAAGAATTAGGATTAGAAACATTAGACTATGAGCAAAAAGACAAATAATTTGGAGAACTACAATAGTGGAATTCAGAGAAGCCTTTGCTAAAGGTGGAATCTGAGCTGGGTCTCGAAGGTGGACGACTTGATTGGGGAGAGAAGATGTTTCAGAGTGAGAAGTGGCATGATGTATGGAAAGCAAAGGAAAAAAGCTGATGGGCCTGAGGGGCTGTGTCCCAGAGCAGAGCGCCTGAGGGCCCAGGGGGTTCACATTCTAGAGATCCTGTACATAGGTTAGGTGCCTGGATTCAGATACCCAGAAGAAAAGAGAAGAAGAGGAGGAACTGAAGAAAATATTGAAAGAAGCAAGGTTGTCTGATAACTGCTTGGAAGTTGAAGGCAAAGCAGGCCTCCCTGACATTTCATGCCTTGAAGAAAAATGGCATCTCTGAGAACTAAGGAAGTTAAGAAAATGTGGGTAGGAAAAAAGTAAAAAATAAAGACAAATTCAAATGTGATCTTGATTGTCTACCTTCCTTGTTTAAATGATTCAGAGGCTCTATGCCTCTGCCTGATCTTAAGGAGAAGGGGAAGATGTAAATGTGGGTGAAGGGGTTAAGTAGGTGAAAGGGCGGGTAGGAAGTGAGGTAGAGTAGGGAGGAGACATGAATGATTTGGTGTACAGCAGTGTGAAGTAGTAGCAGGTCATGCAGATGCAGAATTGCTGCACACTCTAGAAGCTCTAATCTTTAGGCTGAATCAGAATCAGATGTGGATTTGTGATCCTATGTCAAAGTGGATGAATAATCAAGAGTAACTGTCTAAAGAGAAGGGCTAGGAGCTGTTGCCGCCTGAAGCGATGGCCGCTTGGAGCAACGAAGCCGCGGGAAGAAGTTTAGAGGCGAACTGGAAACAAACAGGCTTTTTATTTTGATAACTTTTCTCTCTGGCTCTAACAACGACTTTAACACACACCACACACACCACCAAACAACCAACACACCAAATGGCGCAGACCCGATCAGCAATCTCGCTCAAGTCCCGCGAGATCCCGGGCCAAGTCCCGTCAAACTACGGAAGGCGGCAATGCCCAAACATCTCCATGGCCCGTAGTCAACCGCAATCTTAGCCATCTCCCCAAACAGGGCTCCTGCATTGAGCTATGGGGAATATGCTCATATTCCTACTTGTTCTATATGCAGGAAAAGCCCAAGGGCTGGTGAACAGCCAGTCCTTCCCTGTCACTTCTATAACCAACATTAAACAAAATACCAATAGGGTAAATTCAGGTATGTGTATTCTTTTTTTTAAAAAAAATATTTATTTATTTGTTTTAGTTGTACATAATGCCTTTATTCTTACATGGTGCTGAGGATTGAACCCGGGCCAAACACATGCTAGGCAAGCGCTCTACCGCTGAGCCACAGGCACATGTATTCTGAAAATCAAAAGGAGCACATTTATGTAGTGACTTTCCAAAACCCAGGATATGTAGCTCCAGAGTTTGCCAGGATGATTCCCCTTCAGTGCTATCGGGAGTTATGCAAGGGAGGAGGACAGCCTGGCATCCCTGTCAGCCCTGGCTGACTTCAAAAGAAGGTTCAACAACTTAAACTCTCTACAGAATTGTGAACCTTAACTCTCAGTGACAAAGATTTAAAAGTAACAAAGATGTAAATGTGGTATACTGTTTTCACCAAGTATGTAAATCTATCAACTATCAACTTTCAGACTCAAAAATATGTCCTGAGGCGGACTCTGAGCCATTACCTTCACTGTGAGCACACTCCCCTGGCCCTCCCCACCTGTGCTCTGGGAGTTAATCACAGGTCCTAGGACAAGGAAGGTACAATCTGTAAACAATCATTTTATTGACCCCCATTTCAGACTTTGCTTTACAGCCACAGAGAGTGATTTGACTGTTTACTATGCTAGGCAATAAAGTTGAAAGAGGAAGCGAGATAAAGAGAGAGAGAGAGAGAGAGAGAAGAAGAAGAAGAGGAGGAGGAGGAGGAGGAGGAGAAGGAGGAGGAAGGGGAGGAGGAGGAGAAGGAGGAGGAAGGGGAGGAGGAGGAGAAGGAGGAGGAAGAGGAAGAGGAGGAGGAGAAGGGGGAGAGGAGAAAGTGTACTGGGCCTAAAAAACCCAAGAGGACACATAGGCAACATGTGCATGTTACAATATTTTTGAAAAGTTAGTCCCTATACTTCTCTAGTTTGCCTCTGCAGTCAATGACCCTTACCAGCTTCTTCTATAACCATGACCCATAGTGACCTCCCTTACTCTCCCCAATCTCCTATTCCTTCCCACCTTGCTCACTAAGATCCAGCCATAATGGCTTGTCTGCTGTCTTTCAAACACTCCTTGCCTCTCAAGGTTTTTGTACTTGCCGTTCTTCTGGCTGTTCTCTGGAGGGCCACATATTTCTTACGTCTCTATGTTCAGGTTTCTGCTCAAATGCTATCTAATCAGACACCTTCCCTGACTACCCTATATAAAACATCAAGCCATATCTATCCAGCCCTTAGCTTACTGTGCTTTCGTCCCTATGTTATCACTACTTAACATGTTTATTTTCTCTCTCACACCATATGGAAGATTCATAAAGATGTCTTATTAACTGTTTCCCTAGCAACTAGAATAGTGGATGGGTATATGAATTCAACAGTAATTAAGTGATCAGTATGTGCCAACTAGTGGAAATATGGTGGTGAACAAAACAACTGGAAATATGGTGGTAACAACTGGAAATATGGTGGTGAACAAGATAGTCCAATCCCAGTCTTCATAGTACTATCTAGTGGGGGAAGCCAACAGAATAATGAAATATTATGTGTAGGCACCATTCTAAGTACTTCACATCACACACAAGTTTCTAAGGTACAAGTCATATAGTCCACAGGTGGCAGAGCCAGGATTCAAGCCTGACCACGTAGGCTCTGGAGTCTGTGCTCTTAACCATGCAAACAAGCAAAAACACAACCTCATAGATGCCACAGCAAAAATAGTTAAGGGTGCTGGGGAAACCAAACAAGTATTCCTACTTCTATCTATGTATGGGAGGTGAGTGCCAGGAATCGCTTTTTAAGGACAAACCTTCCTTGAAGGGTGAGCCCCTGGAGATGAAGGGGTTGGAGGTTCTATTTTTTGGAGTATGAAGTACAGTGAGTTCAGATGGCAACTGAGAAGTCAACCAGCGGACAGGTAAGTGAAGTCATGGGATTTTAGGAGATTTCATGAGAAGGAAGTATCTAAAAGAAAAGAGGAAAGGGACCCTTTAGAAGGTAAGAAACCCAGAAGGCTAGAAAGAATGGTCAGAAAGAGAAAAAATACAAGGTGAGTCTATGTCATGGAAACTAAGAACAAAGAATGTTTTAAGAATGAGGAAGCATCAAAAACACTCTGTGAAAATGGGCCCTGGAAAGTGTCCAGCAACACAGAGACAAGGCTTTCCACAATCACACTGTTGTCTACTTCTTCAAAACTCCCACGGCTAAGTGTTCCAACCCACTGCTCTTAATCTAAGTACCACTCCCACCCCAGACGGTCTTTGGAAATGGATCAGGTGGGTGCCCCATTGGTATTCAGCAGGAGGTGCCAGGGATACCAAACACCAGAAATTCAATGAAATCATACTACCCAAAATGCCAACAGTGTCTCTGCCAGGAGACCCATTGTCTAGCCAAGTTTTATGCATAACTTCCAATCTTTGTGGCCCTCATCCCCATCACACATATATCCTTCCTGCCTTCTGTCATACGTTAAGCCTTTGTTCTTATGTTTTATCTCCTAAGATTTTGGTTTTGGAAAAAGAAGTTGACAGATACATTTTACACATATATCTATCTTAACAGTCATGCTCCAAATTTCTTAAATCTGTGGCTTAGAATATGTGTTTTAATGTTTCAGGTACTTTTAGCTTAAGTTTTTTCCTCATCTGTTACACAGGAGTACTATCACCTATCTTATAAAAGATAACTAAGAACAAAGTACCCAGCACAGTGCCTGGCACGTGGCAGCTGCCCAATTAACATTAATTTGCCTTTCTGTGACTCCCTTCCCCTGCTTTCTGCTGTAATGGGGGTCAAACCCAGGGTCCTATGCATGCTAGGTAACCACTCTTCCACTGAGCAGCATCCCCAACCCCTCCCTTGATTTATTTTCTACCAGAATTTATAAGGCCTTCATTATTCTTCTCACTTGGCACTGATTTTCTATCTCATATTGCCAGCGTTTTCTCTCCAGCTGTCTGTGGCAAGTCACACCTGGGGGGCTAGGCACTCAGCCAGGGATCTGCCTGAACGCTTCCCTACCTAGGGCCCCAAATCCTCAGCAAAAAGCTGCAGGTGTGCTATCATCTACCCTGCCCTCCTCTATTTCAGAGCCTGGCCTCAAAAATAGCTATTTCTTCAATGTCCCATTTTTCTTTCTCTACTTCTGATCAATATCATTAAATAAAAGAGCTTGTGGTTAGGTAATGTATCATTCTGTAAAAATTATATACATGCCCTTTGGCTGTATAAAATGCAATATGCAGATATTCTATACATATGTGACTACAGTAGTGCTTGTAAACACTCTGATAAAAGCAACGTATGATGAGGACTCCCTCATGTAACACAGTTTGCAGCACCTTTCCCAAAGGTGTTGTGGGAAGGTGTCGTCTACTCTAAGACCGAGGGAGGTCTAGGTGACCTATCTTTCTAGTCCAACTATGAGCTTCCTACATGTAAGGAATCCATCTAAAAGACTAATTTAATTTTATTTTTTTTTGTTTGTTTGTTTGGTACCAGGGATTGAACTCAGGGGCACTTGACCATTGGGCCACATCCCCAGCTCTTTTTTTGTATTTTATTAGAGACAGGGTCTCACTGAGTTGCTAAGTGCCTCGCCATTGCTGAGGCTGGCTTTAAACTCTCGATCCTCCTGCCTCAGCCTCCCAAGTGCTTGGATTACAGGCGTGCGCCACTGTGACCAGCTGACTAATTTTATTTTTATCTTCACTATTTTTGTATTTCCATATTTAGCAATGCCCTTCTTGCAGTGAATGCTTAATAAATGTTTGTTGTTTATCTGATAACCAGAGAGAAAAAGACAAAAACACAGAGAGCCAAGGTAAGGGGAGACGGATTGTACAAAGCCCACACAAAGAGGGAGGCTCTTTCCTCAGACAGGGAAATAATTTATTCTGTCAAGAGAATTTTAATTTCTTAAGTAGGCTTAAATTCATATGGGAAGTATGTGAGAAATAAATACTGAATATTCTGTTAGAGATGCCTTTCCTTAAGATTCAACCACATTTCCTTCTTATAAGAGCATTCCTCTATTTTTGTTAATATGACAATTTCTAGGTTCCCATCTATAAAGCATAACTGAACCAAACATCAGCTTTCCCTCTGAAAGAACACATAAAAAAACTGAGGCAGTCATTAATAATATTCAAAACTATTCCAGTGGAACTACCATTTGACCCAGTTCTCCCACTCCTCAGCATGTACCCAAAGGACTTAAAATCAGCATACTATAGTGACATGGCCACATCAATGTTTATAGCAGCTCAATTAACAATAGCTAAACTATGGAACCAACCTAGGCACTCTTCAACAGATAAATGGATAAAGAAAATGTGGTATACACACACACACACACACACACACACACACACACACACACAATGGAATATTACTCAGCCATAAAGAATGAAATTATGGCCTTTGCCAGTAAATGGATGGAACTGGAGACTATCATGCTAATTGAAATAAGCCAATCCCCCCTCCCCCAAAAAAACAAAGGTCAAATGTTCTCTTTGATACGCAGACACTAACACACAATGGAGTGGGGGGGTGACAGAAGTTCACTGGATTAGACAAAGAGCAATGAAGGGAAGGGAAGGGAATAAGAATAGGAGAGACAGAATGAATTGAATATAACTTTCCTATGTTCATATATGAATTCATGACTCCACATCATGTACAACCACAAGAATGGAAAGTTATACTCTATGTATGTATAATAT
Source organism: Tamias sibiricus (assembly GCA_025594165.1). Classification (NCBI taxonomy): domain Eukaryota; kingdom Metazoa; phylum Chordata; class Mammalia; order Rodentia; family Sciuridae; genus Tamias; species Tamias sibiricus. The sequence goes on from CM046659.1 coordinate 153,881,243, forward strand.
GTCAAGATATATTCTACTGTCATGTATAACTAAAAAGAACAACAACAACAACAAAAACCCCACACACAACCTCACTATTCCAGGTTCTCCTCCCTCCTGGGCACAAGAAGTATAGGTCCTATTCTCCTGAGAGAGCCCCCTGCAGACTGAACTCTATAAAGAGGACAATACTGTCTAACCTCTCCACACAGCCACTGAATTGTGACTTTTGATGACTAAATCTTGAAAGCCCAATTGAATTCCATACCCCAATTTGCTGTTGAGACACTGGTAGATTAGAATGTTAGGTCATCTATGTAGTTTTCTTCAAACAAAACTCAATTTACCATAATTAACACCAACACCCAACTCAGTCATGATGTTGAGCTATGTTTAGGACTGCACTTCCCTAGCCCCTTGGGCATAGGCATCTGTCTTAAACTGACTACTGAAATGTGTGATGGGCTATATAAGAGTCAACACACAAGTACCCAGGTAGAAACACAAAGTGGGGAGGACTTTCATCAGCCTGGACTCCCAGGTGACTATAGTGAATAGATACAATACAGTGGCCACTAAACATGAGTGAGACATAAAATTCCTCTTATAAGCTATTGGGATTTTGGAGTTATGTATTACTGAGTCTAGGCTGACTGACAGAAAATCAAACCTGGCATAGGGTTTTTCACTAGTTTTGCTCCTTGTCTCAAGAGTTGGTTCATCCTCTTCTGTAATGTAAGGAATAAGAGCAAGAACTGTAGAATCAAATCTCAATCCTAGCCTTTTTTAAAAAATTTGTTTTAGTTGTACACAATGCCTTTATTTTTACATGGTGCTGAGGATCGAATCCGGGCCGCGCACGTGCTAGGTGAGCGCTCTACTGCTGAGCCACAACCCCAGCCCCAAGCCTTTTTTTTTTTTTTAATATTTATTTTTTAGTTGTAGCTGGACACAATACCTTTATTTATTTATTTTTATGTGGTGCTGAGGATGGAACCCAGAGCCTTGCATGTGCTAGGCGAGCACTCTACCGCTGAGCCACAACCCACGCCCCTCAATTCCAGCCTTAAAGGACATTACATAAAGAAAATGTGCTCTTTGGAATTTATCTTGCCCAGGGCAATTGATTCCCCTTTGCTTTCAGAATTCCCTAAAGCAGCAGCCAACATGGTATATAGTTTATCTCATGTGTAACTCATGAAGTAATACCACTGGTAATTAGCTTTGCTCTTGACTGGTTTGACAACCACCAGATTTTATTGAAAAGGCTGGCTGACTTATAGCTCTAGGTTTCCTGCTGCTCTTATCCAGTAATAAAGAATAACTAAACAAACCAAAGAGGTTCCCTATTATTTCAAGTAGCAGGCAACCAATGAGAGTTTGCATGGAGGCAGCATAAAGTTGAAATAACAACAGTGTGTAATGGGGAGATATTAGGTACAGTTTGAAGCAATCTTTTCTTTTTTAATAAACTATAGAAATCTGGGAAATTATTTCTAATTTCTGTCAGTTGTCCTGAGGGAATAAGATACTGGCCAACAAGAAGGAGTGAAGATAACAGATGGATGGATATTATCTGGGTCTGTTGTCTCAATCATCCTTTAACTCCACCCTCCAGCTGGCCTTTGGGCATGAGATAATAAATTCCCTCATTGCTTAAGCAAAAAACCCCCAATTCTGACAAAAAATTCTTATCTACAAAGTATCAGCAGAGAAGGGCTGGAGAGGTCACAAAGCACAAGGCTGGCTTCGGCTCCCCTCTTCTCTCTTAAGATTAGAGAAACAGAGGTGGTTGGGGATGGTCAGACAGCCCAACCAGCACCTTTTATAAGAACTAAAACACAAACAGAATGTCCTGTTTTTCTAGGCCAAAACAACTCTTCCACCTTCATCAAAAACACAAAATATGCGTCCTTCACTCTTCCATTTCTGGAGACTAGGGATCAAGTCACCTGCTTCAAAAATCACTAGGGTGTGGAGAGCATTAATAAGCCTTGTTATCACTAGATCTGTCCTGAGAAGAGACATCTGATGAATATAATCCATGATTACTGCTTATGATCCTTTCATCTCAGCACTCACAGTTTAGTTTGCAATGCCTGGCATTTTCCCATTTCAGAAAAATACTTAGCAGAGATTTTAATCCTGTACTACAAGGTTATCTTGGTTATACTAAGAGGGGTTATCTATCCAGGTCGTATTCTCCTGAGAGAGCCCCCTGCAGACTGAACTCTATAAAGAGGACAATACTGTCTAACCTCTCCACACAGCCACTGAATTGTGAGTTTTGATGACTAAATCTTGAAAGGCCAATTGAGTTCCATACCCCACTTGGCTGTTGAAACACTGGTCGATTAGAATGTTAGGTCATCTATGTAGTTTTCCTCAAACAAAACTCAATTTACCATAATTAACACCAACACCTAACTCAGTCATGATGTTGAGCTATGTTTAGGGAATTCTGAAAGCAAAGGGGAATCAATTGCCCTGGGCAAGATAAATTCCAAAGAGCACAGTCAAGAGTTGATGGCTACCAAGACCATGAAATCAGACCTTACTCCAACCTCTGACAGTTTAAATCACAAATAAGTTTACAGGGCTGGAATCCTGGGAACTCTTCAGTAACTTACACTCCCCTGAAGAGTAGCCCCACTCAGTAAAAGGCACCATGCTAGATTCAGTGGGGGATACAAGGGTAAAAACAAAAAGAACAGTGTAATCAATCAGAGAAAACATCCAAACATATAAATTAGGGTCTCATACGGATAGAAATTTTACTATACCAGGGTCCAAAAAGATCACAATGGGCTATGTGATGAGGACAAGCTCTAAGGTGGTAGGATTTGAGCTAGGCTTGAATGACAGGCAGGATTCAGCATATGAAAAGATGTGAAGTCAATTTAGGGAGAGGTAGGAATTAGAAAAGCGATTAAGACCTGGCAGAAGCAGAAAGTATCTGGCAATAAGCAATGCTACATAAAGCCAAGACAAGATAGGAACAAACTGTGGAGAGCCTTGAATATCTGGCCAAGGGGTCAAAGGTAGTATGAGGAGTAGTTCAGGAAAATGAATCTAATTCTAGTATGTAGAATCAAAGGAAAAAAAAAAAAAAAAAGGAAAGGAGAATAAGGTTACAAAATCTGATAGACAGAAGTGAAATTAAGAGACGTGAAAACTAAAGGTAATACTTGAATCTTAATTAAAATTGGAATTTAAGGGGTTGGGGCTGTGGCTCAGTGGTAGAGCGCTTGCCTACCAGCATGTGTGAGGCACTGGGTTCGAACCTCAGCACCACATAAATAAATGAAATAAAGGTATTGTGTCCATCTACAACTAAAAAATGTATTTAATTTTTTTTTTTAATTGGGATTTAAGAGCTGGGGATATAGCTCAGTTGGTAGAGTGCTTGCCTTGTATGCACAAGGCCCTGGATTCAATCCCCAGCACCACATACACACACACACACACAAATTGGGATTTAGAAAATATGGTATATAAAAGACACTAACAGGAAAATTGAAGAAGTTTTAATATAAATTACTACTGGAAAACAGGTTTTATTAATGTTAAATTTCTCAAGTATATTAATTGTGCATAATTATACACAACATATTATGATGATCAGGAAACAGCTTTAATGATTAGGAAATTATTTAAGAATTTTGGGCAGGAGTGAAAATCAGGCTATATAGGGTTCTAGAAAGAGAACAGATGAAGGAAAACCAAAAGACTGGATGTAAACCACTCAGTCAAGAAATTTATCTTGAATGAAATATGGAAATGAAACTACTGTTAGGAGGGAGCAAAAGATGCATAGGAGAGCTGTAGTCTATGAGATGTCAGAGTGATCTGGGGATTTGTAAAAACAGAAGAACAAAAACACCTCAAAAACCAGTTGAAGCCGGGCGCGGAGGCGCACGCCTGTAATCCCAGCACTTTGGGAGGCTGAGGCAGGAGGATCACGAGTTCAAAGCCAGCCTCAGCAATGGTGAGGCACTTAATAACTCAGTGAGACCCTGCTTCTAATAAAATACAAAAAAGGGCTGGGGATGTGGCCCAGTGGTCAAGTGCCCCTGAGTTCAATCCCCGGTACCAAAAAAAAAAAAAAAACCAGTTGAAAAAGCAAGATTATGATACATGTTGAGAAGAGACAAGAAGAAAAGAAAAGCAGTGGAAAAAAATATTAACAAAAACATTTAGGAAACTGAAAACTCACAAGATGAGAAATAAGCAACCTGCCTGAGCAGCAAGAATTTGGTCCTATTTGATCTTTACGTTGGCCTGCTACTCTAGCCACATCCACATAAGGTGATGGGCAGTTACCCAGGACTAATTAATGCAGATCTCCTATGGCTAGGAACTGATTCCCACCTTCCGACACCAACTTGGGGAGAATCTTCAATTAAGAAAGATGGAGCTCACAGTAATACTTCTGTTGTCTTATGACAGGTCTTTTGCAGATATAAGTAAAAATTTAAAATCCACACGTGTGTGTGCACTTGCAACACACAGGTTCTATTATCAATAGAAGGCATACCTGAATTAGCAACTGCTTTTATATGAGGGCAAAGATAAGCTGGAAATCTCATTAAAAGGAAGTCACCTGCTGAAAAACACCTTCGGTCATTTTAAAGCTGACTAAGAGAAGATTCTGACTCCTTGCACCATCATTTTTCAAAACCCCAGAAGATATGAACAGTCATTTCCTAGTGCCACATAAACTAAAAATAAACAGTTTTATAAACAGTAAGCTAAATTTGCAGCAGCAGCAAAATACTTTATGGAACTTATCTGAAGATAAAACATATGAGAACAAGCAACATTTTTATGGCCTTTTATTTCCTTTTAAAAGCCATGTCCAATAAAAATAGGACTGGAATTACTTTATGTCTTAGCAGATATCCTCACAGATGTTTAAACAGCAGCATTAGAATAATGAGGCAAAAAATCATGATTACCTCAGGAGATGGAAAAAAAAAGCTTCTGATAAAATTTAACATTCTTTCAAGATTAAAAACCCACCAGGAAGAGGAGTTTTTTCTTAACCCGATAAATATTTACAAAAACTCTATAGCAAATACTATGCTTTACAGTGACAAGATGAAAGTTCTTTTTGAATAGGAATAAGACATGATGCCCACTATCCCCATTTCTATTCAATACAACACTGGAGATCCTAGTCAGCAGAGTGAAGAAGGAAAGAAAAAAATAAAAACAAAGTTATTTTCTATATAGCACCAAGAAATAAAAAATGAATATTCCAAGTACCATATACATAAAAAACAGGTATCTAGGATTGGGGGTGTGGTTCAGTGGTAGAGCACTTGCCCAGTGTATGTGAGGCCTTGGGTTTGATCTCAAGCACCACATACAAAAAAAGAAAAACATAACACAAATCCCACATCTATCTAGGGTAAAATTTATTAAAATATATGTAAAAATTCTATGGGGATAGAATTATAAATGTTCATTGAAAAACTTCAAAGACCTAAAGAAATGGAGAAATACTATAGAGAAAATCAGAAACTGTAAAAATGTAAATTCTCCTCAAACATTCCATGGATTTGATGCAATTCCAATCAAAATCCCAACAGGGTTGTGTGTAGATCACTTATAAGGAGACTCTAAAAAGAAAAGACAAAGAACAGTCAAGCTACTCTTAAAGAAGAAGATAGTGGGTATATTTTCCTCTCTTAACAGTTTTTAAAAAATTTAAAAAGCTATGGCAATTATGACAGTGTGGTATGGGATAGAACTAGAAAAAACAGGGTAGGATATAGAAACAGATCCACATGGATATGGATTCTTACTTCGTCATAGAGGTGGCACTAGAGAGAAAGGAGAATCTATTTTTTTAGATGCAGATGAACACATTGCCTTTCTTTTATTTATTTATTTTTATGTGGTGTTGAGGATTGAACCCAGTGCCTCACATATGCTAGGCAAGCGCTCTACCACTGAGCCACAGCCTTAGCCCTGAGAAAGAAATATCTTTTCAAAAGGTGGTACTAGAATCCTCAGATGTCTATATTAGAGAAAAAAGTGACATTGGACCTTACCACTCCAGGTGAAATGCAATTTGATAGCTTTTACAAAAGTTTTTGTCGTTGTTGTTTTGTTTTTTTTGCATTACTGGGGCTCAAACCCAGGGTCTCACTCATATTAGGTAAGCACTCTACCACTGAGTTATATCCCCAGCACCAAAAAACATTTTTATAACCAAAGGGAAAGAAAAAGATTTCCTGAACAAGACATGAAAGCACCTAAAAAGACTAATAAATTCTTTCCAAATTCAAATTAAGAACTTCGTTCATCAAAAGGGGAATGATATTATAAACATAAGAGAAGAGCTAAGCATAGCGGCACATGCCTGCAATCCCAGTTAGTAGAGAGGCTGAGGCAAGAGGATAGCAAATTCAAAGTCAGCCTTGGCAACTTAGCAAGGTCCTAAGCAACTTGGCAAGACCCTGTCTCAAAATAAAAATAAAAATTCAAAATTAAAGAGGGTCAGGGATGTGGCTCAGTGGTTAGGTGCCCCTAGGTTCAATCCCTGGTACCAAAGTAAAAAGAACTTGTATGACTGGACAGGGTGGCACATATTATTCCATCAACCTAGGACACTAAGGCAGGAAGATTGCAAGTTCAAAGACAGCCTCAGCAATTTATTGAGGCTCTAAACAATTTAGTGTGACCCTGTCTCAAAATAAAAAATAAAAATGGGAATGTAGCTCAATGGTTAAACACCAGTGGGTTAGATCCCTGGCAATTAAAATTAAAAAATAAGTAAATGAATTAAAAAGAACTTCTACAAATAGAATTTTAAAACAGACAACTTAACAGAAAAATGAACAAAGACCAAGGCAATAAATACTTCACCAAAAAGGATCCCCAATGGCCAATACACATAAGAAACAATGCTCCTCTTCGTGAATTATCAGAGAAATTCCAGGCATGTCACAATGCAATGCCACTACACATCTACTAAACCGATCAAAATTGTCCACTTGGGGGCACTCTCCTTCATCCTCACTCAGGACCTAAGCAGAGGAAGCTTCTGTGTCCACCTGCTTCATCCATGATTGCAAATGCAGAAAAACAAGGTAGACTTGTGTACAGCTCTTAAAGGTTTTCTTACAGAAGTGACATGCGTCACTTTCACTTACATTTCATTAGCTAAATTCACATTTTGTTGGCTAAAACAAGTCACACAGCTATACTTAATTTCAGAGGAAACACACTGAAAATATAAATTTTGGGTTAGGATATGGAGGCATGGGAACACTCAGCCCACTGATGGGAATATAAATTAACACAAGCACTCTGGAAAAGTCTGGAAATAGCTAATAAAGGGGCAGGTACTGTGGCTTACATTGAGGCTTACTAGGTCTTAGGCCTCTTGTGCTTTTCCCGTCTTCTCCTTAGGGGCCCCATCTATGACCCAGCAATTCCTCTATCAAGAGTTATAACTGTTACAAGTGAAATGTATGATACTATAAACTTTCAATAATATTCATGCCAGAATATTTCATATACAATCTAAATCACATAATGGATAAATAAATTACAGTATATTCATATAATGGAATCCTATGCAGAATGAAATGAAACCTTTTAAGACTACTCACGACAAATTGGATTCTTATAACCAACATCAAGCAAAGGAGTTAAAACACAAAACAGTATTTTATAATTCTGAAAATCACCTTGGAAGCACTCTCATGAACTAGGTTGCACTGGGGGGGGCTCTCCCTCTTCCCAGTGAGAGGAGCTACACTCAAGTTCAACTTTCCATAATACCTACCACTGTCTCCTCAAGGTGTATCATCCCATAGGTCCCCAAGTTTTCAGGTACCTAGCATCTCAAACTTGTATAAACAGATGATATATAAGTGCAGACTGTCTGGTGTCTAAGAACTTTGTGTATCTCTGTACTCCCTACAGTTGCCCGACAAAGAGAGAGAGCACTGGTGGAACAGGCAAGGAAGAGCCACTCCAGCATAAACTAGCCCCAACATATGTCCAGGGGGACAATGGGAGGATGAGGGATCTACGCCTTCTCTTCTCCTGCTTGGAACATTCCCCTTCACCCAGTAAAATCTATCCCTTAATCTTTGCTCAAGATATTGAAGAAATTCATCTCTGGCTTAGTAAACAACAAGTAGTACCCATAAAGGAACTCACTTTGCACACCAGGTGGTAATCACCAAGGTAACACCTCACATTTTACAAAAAAATGTTTTTATTTGTCAATGGACCCTTATTTATTTATATGTGGTACTGAGAATCGAACCCAGTACCTCATATATGCTAGGCAAGTGCTCTACCACTGAGCTACAATCCCAGCCCCATTTTACAATTTTAACAGTGTTTTAAAATAATAATGACAAGGCATATGGAGACACTGCTCCATTTCCCTCATATTCTCAAGTTTCTTAATATTAACCTTTTTTTCCCCGTCACTAGAAGAGAACTAGATTTGGACTACTGCTCTCCTTAACAGAGTACACAACATTGCAGCACATTTAATAACTGACTAGCACAAAATAATTCTAGTACTTGCAAAGAGAAGGGGCTAAGAGATTTCTGAAATTTCCAAGATCCTTTCAAATGAAAGGGAGAGTGACCACCTCAAAAGCATCAGTGAGCCCTGGATACCTTGCAAGCTCTCAGAGTTCTAAGTCAGGTATCTAAGGAACAGGGTTCCATGATTCTCCCGCACCAAGCTGCTGATGAAGCCAAAGCCAGAGTCAAGCCAAATGTTCAAAGAAAACTTCACTCCTTTCCAACATCCAAACAAGAATGCACTGACTGCAACAGTGGCATCTGCAAAGCCTAGGTGAGTCAACTGAGACTTAAGAAGATCCTACTGGAAAACAAGTGATTCCCCTAGATGGCAACTGCTACTAAAGATGGATCTCAAAACTGCTCTGTCATGATGAAAACAGATTAATAAAGGATCATGGCCAATGAGCAATAGTTTACCAAAGTTCTAACTTGCTCCAAGGGCCATGAACCACAGTGACAACAATTAGCTGATTTACCAACAAATAGCACTGGGAACAGCACATGCCCAGCTGTATTAAATAATGTTTCTATCCCCTTGCTGGCTATCACCTATGTTTAATTTGGCATACTAGGACACAGGCCATGTCCCAGTTATGATAGCAAAACAAATATGAGAATACTACTTGTTCTCAATTCTACAAAGTATCTCCTGACCTCAAATTATGTCACAGGTGTATTAGTCACTAATATTACTCCTTAGGAAAGATAAATTTTACTAAGTCAAAGCCCCTGAATTACGATTATTGAAAGATTCATTATCACTGGCCTATGCCTATGAAACTTATTTTATAAGCAATATAAAACTATGTATCTTCACCTTTGGCCAGGTGGCTACTTACTCTAGAGTCATCATTGCCCTATACCAAGAAGTTTGTGAACAATGAACCACAAAATAGGCCCAGTAATAATCTTGTAGATGTTAAAACAATTAATAGAGCTTAGAAAAAAAAAAGCCCCAAACTATTAAACCAAAGTTATTAAACATAAATAACTTACAGGAATAAATAGCTTACAGGAATATGTCAGAGTAAAAACCAAGAGAAAGAACATGAACATGTAGAGGTGGCTGCTATAGGCTCATAGTTTTTCAGTAGCCCTGGTTTGGGAGAAAATATACCTTATCCATATGGAAGATCAAATCCAATTCACATACATTTTCAAAACACTTATCCAGAGTCTCTCTACAAAAACCTAGAAAACAAGGAGAAATAAAGAACAGAAATGAGAACATATTCACAGCCTCATAAATGTTACATTTGAAAGTAAAAGGAGCATAATGATAAATCTTAAAAACAAAGAAATCCTCCCTTTTTAAAAAAAAAATTTTATTTATTTATTTGCTTTAGTTGTACACAATGCAATGCATTTATGTTTATGTGGTGCTGAGGATTGAACCCAGGCCGCACACGTGCTAGGCGAGTGCTCTACCGCTGAGCCACAACCCCAGCCCAATATCCTCCCTTTTGTTTCCACCATTAGCCCTACTTTCCCAATTCAGGGGGACAACCTAAGACAGGAAAACCTTATTTTTGGTACAGCAATACAACCAAGCAGACACATGTGGCATTCTTTCCTTCTTACTATAAGATGTATTATCAACTATGTCTTTTTCCTAAGCCTCAGTGTACACATCTACAAAAAAATTTCATTATTGCAACGTTAACAATAGTTGTCTATTCCTTTTAATTAACTTTAAAACATCTTTCCATGAATCAACAATTTACACATTTAACTTTTACACTATTTTTCACTTCGTTGTGGTTGTTACCAGGGATTGAACCCAGAGGTGCTTTACCACTGAGCCACATCCCCAGCCCTTTTTATTTTTTAGACGGTCTCATTAAGTTGCAGAGGCTGGCTTTAAACTTGCAACCCTCCTGCTTTAGCCTCCCAAGCTGCTGGGATGACAAGCATGCACCACCATACCTGGCTATTTTTTTTTTTTATATAATTTAACTTTTTAGTATAACATAAAAGTGTACAAATGATAAAGGCACATCTTAATTAATTTTCAGAATGAATATAACCACGTAACTACTATCCACATATCTTAACTTTTTTTGATGGTAGTGTTGGGGAGCAAATATAGGACTTGCACATGGTAGGCTACCACTAAGCTACATCTCTAGTCCTTCCTTAACTTTCTGGTTTCTCTCTCAGAGAATGACCTCATTTCAATAGCCTTGTAGTCAGCAATGTCATTAGTTGTTCAGTGCTGCATGAAAACAGGTCTGACTTTAGGCCTGCAACTGACTCAAATCAGGAATGTCCTTCTGCTGTGGCCCAAGGTAGGTGACATAAGCAAACTGTCTGGTGGTGGCTATTAGGGAGATCCACTAGGGCCTAATGCACACTGCTGGAGTTTATCTTGCTCTGTCTCTTCTCCATGTAAGTTATGGTTATATCCAGTGCTCGACAGTTACATTTTCTTTGGTGACTCTGATATCAAGATGCAGGGGACAGAGAAGTTTTTGAAGTCCTGCCGTGGGATTGCTAACCAGTGCTCAGTATTCTGTTTTGTTTTGTTTTTTTTAATTTTGTTTTGTTTATCTTTCTACCCCCATTTTCTATCTCCGTCCATTCTGAGAGTTTCTTGATTTTCTAACACTTAACTGAGGTAGGGTCTTATTTTTTTCCATTTCCTCTCAGGTTTCTAATTTCTAAGAGATCATTTTGTTCTGTGTTTTCATTTGTTTAGCATCTATTTTTGTCTGTCTTATTTCTCTGTAGGGTTGTTTGGGGTTTTATTCATTACCACTTCACTTTCCTTTCTTTGTATGGTGTCCACTTTTTCTAAGTTGCTTTTTCACTATTTGTTCATTTTGCCTCTTTCTTCCATTTCACATGTCTTCCTCTAATCCCCTTTCTTTTCCATTCATAAAAATAAAAGACTGATTAGAAATGCTCTATAATCATGCTACTTGTTGACCACTCCCCAAATGTTTAAAATTTCTTTCTGCTTAGATTGGTCAAATTCTTCAGTGAATAGAGCAATAGTAACAAAAACAGCATGGTATTGGCACCAAAACAGACGGGTAGACCAATGGTACAGAATTGAAGACACAGAGACTAATACATATAACTTCAGCTACCTTATACTGGACAAAGGTGCCAAAAATGTACAGTGGAGAAAGGACAGCCTCTTCAACAAATGGTGCTGGGAAAGCTGGAAATCCATATGCAACAAAATGAAATTAAACCCTTACCTCTCACCATGCACAAAATTCAATTCAAAGTAGATCAAGGACCTAGGAATTAGACCAGACACATTACGCCTAATAGAAGAAAAAGTAAGCTCCAATTTCCAACATGTCGGATTAGGCCCCAAGTTCCTTAATAAGAATCCTGTAGCTCAAGAATTAGTATCAAGAATTAATGAATGGGATAGATTCAAACTAAAAAGCTTCTTCTCAGCAAAAGAAACAATCAGTGAGGTGAACAGAGAACCAACTGGGAACAAATATTTAATACACGCACATCAGACAGAGCACTAATTTCTAGAACGTATAAAGAACTCAAAAAACTCAACACCAACAAAACAAATATCCCAATAAATAAATGGGCCAAAGAAATGAACAGACACTTCTCAGAAGAAGATATACAATCAATCAACAAATACATGAAAAAATGCTCAACATCACTGGCAATTAGAGAGATGCAAATCAAAACTACCCTAAGATATCATTTCACACCAGTCAGAATGGCAGCTATTAAGAACACAAACAACAATAAATGTTGTAGAGGATGTGGGGAAAAAGGCAAGCTCATGCATTGCTGGTGGGACTGCAAAATGGTGCAACCATTATGGAAAGCAGTATGGAGATTTCTTGGAAAACTGGGAATGGAACCACCCTATGACCCAGCCATCCCACTCCTGGGTTTATTCCCAAAGGACTTAAAAACAGCATATTACAGTGACACAGCTATCTCAATGTTTGTAGCTGCACAATTCACAATAGCTAGGTTGTGGAACCAACCTAGATGTCCCTCAGTAGATGAGTGGATTAAGAAAATGTGGTATATACACACAATGGAATTTTACTCAGCAATAAAAGAAAATAAAATAGTGGCATTCGCAGGTAAACGGATGAAGTTGGAGGACATTATGCTAAGTGAAGTTAGTCAGTCTCAAAAATCCAAGTACCAAATGTTTTCTCTGATATAAGGAGTCAGAGTCACAGTGGTGTTGGGTGTCGGGGTACTTAGGAAGATTAGAGGAGCAGTAGAGTGGTCAAAGGGGAGGGAGATAGGGGGGGTATGGGGCGGTGAAAAAAAAAAAACGGGGAGGTATAATAAGATGGATATCATCCTAAATGCATGATTGAAGACTTGAATAGTATGAATATACTTTGTATACAAACAGTGTTATGTGAAAAGAGGCTCTATGTGTGTATTATGAACCGTAATGCATTCTACTAGAATGGCCAATGGGGAGGGAGGGGAAGGGAGGGGGAAAAGGGTGAAGGAAAAAAAAAAAAGATGGTAGAATGAGATGGATATCATTACCCTAAGTGCATGTATGAAGTCACGAATGGTGTGAATATACTTTGCATACAACCAGAGATTTGTAAAAAAAAGTGCTCTATATGTGTAATACAAAATGTAATGCATTCTGCTGTCATTTATAACATCTTAGAATTAAAAAAAAAGAATTTGAAAAAAAAAATTCTTCAGTGAATTTTTTCTATTTTCTGCCTGGAGAGCAAAGCACTGGCTGTGAGAAATTTGGGAGCCAATAGGGAGAAAGGGCTGGAAAGTTATTATCAGAGGCATACGTTCATTTAATCCCTCTGATTTGCATTATTGATTATGCCTAGTATCCCCCACACCAGAAACACTTCCTTTTTTTAAAAAAATTTTTTGTAGTTACAGATGAACAGAATGCCTTTATTTTGTTTGTTTATTTTTATGTAGTATTAAGGATCAAACCCATGCCTCACATGTGCTAGGCAAGTCCTCTGCCACTGAGCTACACAGCCCCAGTCCCCAGAGACACTTTATTTTAATCCTATGCAGGAATTAAACCTCTAGTCTCATACTTGGGGCAAGGCAATTGCCCAGACAACTAGAAACGTCTATAGGACTTAGGGATCTAACTGGTTCCCAAACAGCTTTCTCTGTTCAGTCCACACCCACACCCCTGTTGAGATTATGCTGTCAGCTCTATGTCCTTTTGGGATTCTGTATTATGTTATCAGGTAGACTGTCAGCTTTCCCTACTACTGCTTCCTTGGGCTCAGAAGCCCTCTACTGCTTCCTTGGGGTAATCTACTTTGCAAATATATAAAAGCTACAAGTAAAATAAACTCTGTATTCACAGGTCAGCCTTCTGTATTCATAGGTTCCCCATCAGCAGATTCAACTAACTGTGGATGGAAAAATACTTAAAAAACAAAATGTGTACACATGTTCAGGCTTTTTCTTATTGTTATTCCCTCAACAATACATTATAACAACTATTTACACAGTATTACCCTCTATTAGATATTGTAAATAATCTATAAGTGATTTAAAGTATATGGAAGGATGTGGGTAGGTTAAATGCAAATGTTATGCCACTTTTTTTTTTTTTTTTTTTTTTTTTTTTGGTATGGGAGATTGAACTCAGGGGCACTCGACCACTGGGCCACATCCTCAGCCCTTTTTTGTGTTTTATTAGAGATAGGGTCTCACTGAGTTGCTAAGTGCCTCGCCATTGCTGAGGCTGGCTTTGAACTTGCGATCCTCCTGCCTCAGCCTCCCAAGTGCTGGGATTACAGGCGTGCGCCACCACACCCAGCATGTTATGCCACTTTTTAAGCAGAACCAATCCCCTTGAAGATATGAAAGGAAAATTACTATATATAGGATTTTAAAAAAATATTTATTTATTTGCTTTAGGTGTACACAATGTGTTTATTTGTATGTGGTGCTGAGGATCGAACCCAGGCTGCACACGTGCTAGGCGAGCGCTCTACCGCTGAGCCACAACCCCAGCCCTAAAGAGGATTTTTTTGTGTCTGCTGGTTTGTACAGCTATTTCCATCTCCTAAACAAGAAAGAATGCTATGTAGATACTCTTTGAAAGATCTTGCCCTTGGCACATAATCCAGCACACATAAACTGGGCGGTAGTGATCATAAAAATATTTTTTTTCAAGTAGGACCAAATCTCCATCATGTTGGTTTAGGCTCCAACTTCCTCAATAACACCCCTATAGCATAAGAACTAAAACCAAGAATCAATAAATGGGATGGATTCAAACTAAAAAGCTTCTTCTCAGCAAAAGAAACAATCAGTGAGGTGAATAGAGGACCTAGAACACTAACCTCAAGGATTTATAAAGCTCTTAAAAGCCTTCACACCAAAAAAAAAAAAAACAAATAACCCAATCAATAAATGGGCCAAGGAACTAAACGGACACTTCTCAGAAGATGATATACAAACAATCAACAAATATATGAAAAAATGTTCAATATCTCTAGTGATTAGAGAAATGCAAATCAAAACAACTCTAAGATTTCATCTTACTTCAGTCAGAATGGCAGCTATCAAAAAACAAACAAACTAACAAGAATAAATGCTGGTGAGGATCTGGGGAAAAAGGCACACTCTTACATTGCTGGTGGAACTGCAAATTGGTGAAGCCAATCTGGAAAGTAGTATGGAGATTCCTAGGAAAACTTGGAATGGAACCACCATTTGACCCAGCTATCCCACTCCTTGGCCTATTCCCAAAGGACTTAAAAACAGGTTACTACGGCTGGGGTTGTGGCTCAGCGGTAGAGCGCTCGCCTAGCAAGTGCGCGGCCCGGGTTCCTCAGCACCACGTAAACATAAATGCATTGCATTGTGTACAACTAAAGCAAATAAATAAATATTAAAAAAAAAAAAACAGGTTATTACAGGGACACACTCACATCAATGTTTATAGCAGTACAATTCACAATAGTTAGATTGTGGAACCAACCCCGATGCCCATCAGCAGATGAATGGATAGGGAAACTTTGGTATATATACACAATGGAACACTACTCAGCACTAAAAGAGAATAAAATCATGAAATTTGCAGGTAAATGGATGGAGTTGGAGAAAATAATGCTAAGTGAAGTTAGCCAATCCCAAAAAACCAAAAGGTCAATTGATTCCTTTGCTAGGATGATACTGAATTATAGTGGCAAGGGAGGGGGGATGAGAGGAATGAAAGAGCTTTAAATAGAACAAAGAGGTGGAGGGAGTGGAGGAGGCAAGGGGTTAGGAATAATGGCAGACTGAGTTATCCATGATTACCCTAAATACATGTATGAAGACACAATTGTAAAAATACTTTATATAAAACCAGCAACTTGAAAAATTGTGCTCTTTATATGTCATATGAGATGAAATGTACTCTGCAATCATGTGTAACAAATTAGAATTAAAAAATTTTTAAAAAAAGGCAACGGTAATTGGAGAACATTTTTATAACCCAGGAACTGTAAGTCAAAAGATCAACAGATATAGCCGGGCACGGTGGCGCATGCCTGTAATCCCAGCACTTTGGGAGGCTGAGGCAGGAGGATCGCGAGTTCAAAGCCAGCCTCAGCAATGGCCAGGCACTTAGCAACTCGGTGAGACCCTGTCTCTAATAAAATACAAAAAAAAAAGGGCTGGGGATGTGGCCCAGTGGTCCAGTGCCCCTGAGTTCAATCCCCGGTACCACAAAAAAAAAAAAAAAAAAAAAAAAAAAGATCAACAGATTTAACTCCATAAAGTTAAAAAACCAATAGACTGGAGAAAATAAATGTAACAACAACAACAAAATGATTTGGATCCATGAAGTTAGGGGAAAAACCCAATACACATAAATGAATAAAACTAATAAGCCATAGAAAAGTGGATAAATGGTGCAGTTAGACATTTCCAAATACCACTGGCCAGTAAACACAAAAGATACACAGCCTCACTAGTATTCAGGAAAGTTTTAGAAAAAACAAGGAATCGACACTTTTTTCACCCATCAGATTGGCAAAAAATTCTTAATATTCAAACACGTCAGTGAGGGTATGGGGAAACAAGCACATTACAATCCGTTAGTAAGAATATCAAAGGCAAATCCTTTTTTAGGAGGCAATGTGGCAATATTTGTCAATTTGGAAAGCACATCTGGGCTGTGGCTCAGCAGTAGAGCTCTGCCCAATATGCATCAAGGCCCTGGGTTTGAGTCTCAGCACTGCAAAAAAAAAATTAAAAGTTAAAAACTAAAAATCAAAATCACACCCTTAGCCGGGTGCGATGGCGCATGCCTATAATCCCAGCACTTGGGAGGCTGAGGCAGGAGGATCGCGAGTTCAAAGCCAGCCTCAGCAATGGCAAGGCACTTAGCAACTCAGTGAGACCCTGTCTCTAATAAGATATAAAAAAGGGCTGGGGATGTGGCCCAGTGCTTGAGTGCCCCTGAGTTCAATCCCTGGTACAAAAAAAAAAAAAAAAAAAAAAAAATCACACCTTTATTAAAGCAATGATTACAATTTTAGGAATCTATTCTAAGCCGGGCACGGTGGTGCAAATCTGCAATCCCAGCACTTGGGAGGCTGAGGCACTTAGCAACTCAGTGAGCCCCGTCTCTAATAAAATACGAAAAAGGACTGGGGATGTGGCTCAGTGGTCGAGTGCCCCTGAGTTCAATCCCCGGTACCAAAAAAAAAAAAAAAAAAAAGAAAAAAAAAAAGAAAAAGGAATCTATTCTAAGGAAATTAAAACATGTGCACAGAGATGTATGTGCAGGATGTCATGCAGTATCACTTGCAATAGCAAGAAACTTGGAAAATCCTAGATGCCCACAAGTAGAGTACTAAATAAAAGATGATGATACATCCATATTATGGGAAATCATGCACATTAAAAAGAATGCATGAATGTGGAGAAAGCTCCAAGACTTATTAAGGTGATAAAAAGCAAATTGTAGAACTATACATACAGTATGATTACTTTTTATTTTAAAAACATTTAATATATGGAGTACATGTGTATACATGCATTAAAAATCTTAGTAGTGATTACCTCCACAAAGGGAATGGTGTACAAGACAGGGATGAATACTAAGGATGAGTGAGGACTTTTCTATTCTACCTAATAAGCTTAGCTGTTTGAATCTTTCTCTTTTGGTACCATGGATTGAACTCAGGAGCATTCGACCACGGAGCCACATCCCCAGCCCTATTTTTTATATTTTTTATTTAGAGACAGGGTCTCACTGAGTTGCTAAGTGCCTCGCCATTGCTGAGGCTGGCTTTGAACTCCCGATCCTCCTGCCTCAGCCTCCCAAGTGCTGGGATTACAGGCGTGTGCCACCACGCCCGGTCTTTTTTTTTTTTTAAGATGTTGATGGACCTTTATTTTATTCAGCCCCAGCTGTTTGAATCTTTTTATTTTTATTTTTTTGTGGTACCAGGGATTGAACTCAGGGGCACTCAACCACTGGGCCACATTCCCCAGCCCTTTTTTGTATTTTATTAGAGACAGGGTCTCACTGAGTTGCTAAGTGCCTCGCCATTGCTGATGGCTGGCTTTGAACTCTCGATCCTCCTGCCTCAGTCTCAAGTGCTGGGATTACAGGCGTGCGCCACCGCACCCGGCTAGCTGTTTGAATCTTTACAGCAAAAATTATTCATATACTATTTGTGTAACTTTAAAAACTCAAAATAAAAACAAAATGATAGGCTTGAGGGCTGGAGTTGTAGCTCACTGGTAGGCGCTTGCCTAGCATGTGTGAGGCACTGGGTTCGATCCTCAGCATCACATATAATAAATAAGTAAAATAAAGGTATTTTTAAAAATGCTTGAAATTCCAGAAACAGGCTTAAATCTATATAGAAATTAACTTTATTTAGGAGTAGCAAAATAATGGGAGATTGAATAATTTACAATTATTATTGTAGAAACTGGATGAAGGCATGGACAAAATGTAAATTGATTCCATATCTCAGCATATATGAAAAGAAATCTGATTTGTGTTTAACAGATTAGTAATACATACTTTTAAATTTGGAAATAAATGGTTTAGAATTTTTGTCCCAATTGTGACAGGAAGCCAGGTCTCATGCACACCTCTTATTTCAGTGGCTCAGGAGACTGAAGCAGGAGGATTCCAAGTTCAAAGCCAGCCTCAGCAATTTAGTGAAGCTCTAAACAACTTAGTGAGACTCTATCTCAAAATAAAATAAAATATAAAAATGGAGGTGTGGCTCAGTGATTAAATACTCCTGGGCTCAATTCCTAGTACCAAAAAAAAAAAAAAAAAAAAAGAACCAAGCCGGGCGCGGTGGCGCACGCCTGTAATCCTAGCACTTTGGGAGGCTGAGGCAGGAGGATCATGAGTTCAAAGCCAGCCTCAGCAATGGCGAGGCACTTAACAACTCTGTGAGACCCTGTCTCTAAATAAAATACAAAAAAGGGCTGGGGATGTGGCCCAGTGGTCGAGTGCCCCTGAGTTCAATCCCTGGTACCAAAAAAAAAAAAAAAAAAAAAGAACCAATTGTGACAAGAAGATTAATTAACTATTGAAGAAGTAGAGGAGGTAAGTGTAAAGTAGATAATTTCAACTATACTGAATAGTAACTAATTATGAATTAAAAGAAAAGTTACGTGATGGTGAAGAAATGTCTGTGAAAATAATAATAAAAGTTTACTATCCTAAAACTTCAGAATAATCATGCGATATTAGGACCTATTCTGAATAAAAACAATGAAGTTTCAATGCAAGATTCAAAAGAAATGAATAAGTAAGTAGAGAGTAATGCTGCATTTAATTCACTTCTAATTACAAATCCAACAGGGACTTTTGATACCTTTACAAATTTTATAAGAATGTGTATAGATGAACAAATGGTTATAAATACCAGGGAATATATTAATAAAAAACTGTATCCAAGAGAAAAAAATTGTCTTACTAGGTATGTGAACCTATATTTACAATAATAAATAAAACAAGGTGAAATTAATGTAGAAAGAAAAACAGAACAAAGCTAAGAGTAAAAACTTAATCTGACTATATATTCAAAATCTAATCAAGCCCTATTTAGGGAATGATTACACATTCTGGGTACATCCCATTCTTCAGGGGAAACCACAGTCAACAAGTCATGTTTTCATCTGGCTTATATTCTGGGTATGAAAGAACAGGAGGCAAAGAAATAAGATCTTTTCTATTGTCAAAAGTACTTTGAGGGGCTGCAATTGTAGCTCAGTGGTAGAGTGCTTGCCTAGCATGTGTGAGGCCTTGGGTTCAATCCCCAGCAACATACAAAACTAAATAAACAAAATAAAGGTATTATGTCCATCTACAACTAAAAATATTAACAACAACAACAAAAAGTACTTTGAAAGATGGGTGTGGTGGCGCACACCTGTAATCCCAGTGACTCAGGCGGCTGAGGCAAGAGGATCACAAGTTCAAAGCCAGCTTTAGCAACTTAGCAAGGCCCTAAGCAACTCAGAGAGACCCTATCTCAAAACAAAATATAAAAAGGGCTGGGGACATGGCTCAGTGATTAAGAGTCTCTGGGAGCCTGGCGCGGTGGCGCACGCCTGTAATCCCAGCACTTTGGGAGGCTGAGGCAGGAGGATCACGAGTTCAAAGCCAGCCTCAGCAATGGCGAGGCACTTAACAACTCAGTGAGACCCTGTCTCTAAATAAAAATACAAAAAAGGGCTGGGGATGTGGCCCAGTGGTCGAGTGCCCCTGAGTTCAATCCCTGGTACCAAAAAGAGTCTCTGGGTTCAATCCCTGGTACCAAAAAAAAAAGGTCTTTGAAGAAAGTAAATAGAATGTTGTGGAATGGGAGTTACACTTTCAGACAGAGTGCCAGGAAATTCACTGCAAGAATTAACATTGGAACTGGGACATGATAAATAAAAAGCAGTCATTCAAAGAGCAACAATTAAAGAATCTAGTCAAAAGAATTCTAGTGGACAGAAGGAATATGAAGGCCCTGAGGCAAAAAAGTACTTGAGTTTGAAGAAGAACATGAGGCTAGAATAAGGGAATGGACAAAATGTATATTGTTAGGTCAGAAAGAAAAAGGAGCCAGACCACATCAGGCTCTATAGGCTGTGATAGAGAATCTGGATTTCACTCTAAACTTAATAAATTATATATTAAAGTTTCTTCAACAGGGGAGATAAAAATGGATTATTTACATTTACCATAACAGTTCAAAAAATTAATTTGAAAAAAAATTTTAAATAAGTTTGCGTGTTTTGTGGGTGGCTAGAGATCAAATTGAGAGCCTCATGTATACTCTATCACTAAGCTATAACATCAGCCAAGTTAGTGTTAAACCAAAATGCAAAAAGAATTACTCTTTCATTGGTTATAAGGCAAACCACTGTTTTTATGTGTTAACAGAAAAAACTGCTGTTAATGATAGTCATTAGATGTCATCTACAGTAATACACAATAACTGATTTTAAAATTATTGAAGTGTGATAAATGTTCATCCTAGAATAAATGAAATTCAATATTACAAACCAGGATCTAGACTCCAGTGGACAAGTGGTTCAATTATATCATAGAGGGCTGACATGAAAAGAACAATGCAAGTGTACACATGGAAAAGCTAAGCATGACTAATAAAAACTCAACTATTTATGAGGTATCTTTATCTCTGAGTAGACATTTAAAATGACATACTTCTGTGTTGGAGCTAGAAAGGAACACAAACTTATATAGTGCTGGAGATATTATAAATTAATAGTCTTTCTGAATAGCTACCTAGCAACATGTATTATAATTAGAAATATTAATTCTCTTTGATTCTGCCATTCTGTTCTTACGAGGTGTGAATAGGCACAATAATTTGCATAAAGAATTAGAGAAGTTCTAATTTATATTAATTTAAAGAAATAGTAAAATGGAATCAATCAAGCCAGACAAGGCAGTCCATGCTTGTAATCCCAGATATTTGGGAGGCTGAGGCAGAAAGATTGTATGATATAGGCCAGCCTGGGTAACTTAGCAAGACCCTGTCTTAATTCAACATTTTTAAAAAATGTTATTTTATTTAAAAGATACTAAAAATAATTCAGTGATAAGAGGGCTTGCCTAATATGTGTGAGGCCCTGGGTTCCATCCCTAATTCTGAAAAAAAAAAAAAATTTTTTTTAAAATAAAAATAAAGGAAACAATCAAAGTATGTAGTGCCTGTTTCCCTAAGCATTCTGCTGACTGGTTCAGCTGAGAACATTCATTTTATCCCTTCCTATCACAATGTTCTGCTTTGACCTACTCTTAAAATATAGAAGTAAGTCATGACAAACTCAGAAGCAGAAAATGTGAAGCCCATGTTTCTGCTGAACACCAGAGCCCGCAGTATGCAGTAGGTTTTCCTGGGCTCACTTACATGACCTTGCCCTCTGACTTTTGCCAAAGAAGCTCTATAAACTATCAAAGGACATGAAGCCAAACTGGAACACAGCCATGATCTTGTGAAGGCAACTGCTCTTTCCCTATACAGCTAAGTTTGTGCTTTACACTTGGTTTTGCCAGACCAAGCAAAGGATCACTTAGGTACATTCATCACATCATAAAACCATAAAAAGAAGCAAAAGAATGATCAACTCAGGAATCTGAGAAGGCAGGCACAGTGGTACGCTCCTGTAATCTCAGCTACTCAGAAGACTGAGTCAGGAAGATGGCAAGTTTGAGGCCAGCCTGGGCAACTGAGCAAGACCCTGTCTAAAAATAAAAAACTAAAAGGGCTGGAGTATAACATAGAGTACTCATAGATTCAATCCCAAGACTGCAAAACAAGCAAGTAAACAAACAACAACAAATAAAATAGAGTTTGAGGAGGGATCCAAACAGGGAAGGGAATTAAATTGAGTAGGGGTACATAGGAGATTTCAAGGTACTAGTAATATTCTTCATAGATGTGTACATAGATGTTCATTGTATTAGCATTTTTAAAACTGTACAACTGTACAGGTATATCTTTATTTTTCTATATATATATCTCACAATAAAATTAATTTAAAAATAACAACTAGGATTCTGATTAGGTTTTCACTAATTTATAATCCAGAAACACTGACATTTTAAAGCTTTCTCAACAGGAAAAGAATGTATTTATTTTCATTTATTTTGTTCTTTTTTCATATTTTTAGCTGAGTTTTAAGTCTTCATTTACATCTTACACATTTTCTACATTTCAATCTTATCAAACTTTTGCAACTGTGAATAAGCAACTTTAATATTACATTTTCGAATTTACTACTGCTAAGGGAAAACTACTTTTTTTTTTTTTTTTTTTTTTTTGTGGTACTGGGGGTTGAACTCAGGGGCACTCGACTACTGGGTCACATCCCCAGACCTTTTTTTGTATTTTATTTAGAGACAGTGTCTCACTGAGTTGCTAAGTGCCTCGCCATTGCTGAGGCTGGCTTTGAACTCGCGATCCTCCTGCCTCAGCCTCCCAAAGTGCTGGGATTACAGGCGTGCGCCACAGCGCCCAGCGAAAACTACTAATTTCTGTAACTTAAACTTGCATCCAGCAACCTTACTGAACTCTATTAATGGTTCTAATTGTTTCCAGTTGATTTGGATTTTCCAGGTAATTAATTTATCTCCAACTCTTATACATTGTAAAGCCTAATAAAGCCTATCCCCCATTACCATCCTTTTTTTCTCAAAATATTCTTTTGCATTTCTTGGTCACTCATTTTCCTTAATAATGTTTCCCTTTACTGGGTTAAGACCTCCTAATGGAACAATACTTGATTTCCCATCTGATATATTGATTAGTACCTCTGAGACTACTGTCATCAGTAGTAGTCTAAATACTTAAAATTTTCTCCATTTTCATAGAAATAGGAAATTCAATCTTGATGGATTTATTTCATATTATGCCATTTTGCTCATATCATTCATTATGTTCTTCTGTTTTTTCTAGTTGTTTTCTTTTTTTATCAGTTGTGTATGTGTGTGACAGGGTCTCCCTATGTTGCCCAGGCCAGTCTCCCTTCCTTCCCACTTAGCCTTCAAATAGCTGGAGCTACAGGTACACACAACCATGCCCAGCTTTCTATTTCTTTTATCATTTGTTTTTGTAAAATTGGAGTAAATGTATGAGATACTCTTATTTTCATAAGTACCTATAGATTTTTCCTGATATAACACAGGCTCTGGCTCTTAGTCTTAAGCTAAAATTGGTTGCATCTATAAAGTAAAGTAGGTTACTGGGAGAGAGGGGAAGGAAGATATTTTTCATTGTATACTTATAAGTGCCTTTGGAATTCTGAAACATATAAATGTATTATTTCTTTAAAAAAATAAAGTTTATACCAATTAAATACACATGTACTTTTTAATCAAATAAAAATGCTTCTTATTCCAATTTTAGAATATGTCTTAGGAATATAATCTGTATAATCACTTCTCAGCATCTCCTGACACATGTATATTAGCTTCTCTTACTGCTATAATAATTTCTTTAAGAATTTTTCTTTATTAAATTGCTTTGCATTCTTAGGATAAATATAATTTTGTTGTTGTTACCAGAGATTGAACCCAGGGGTGCTCAACCACTGAGCCACATCCCATTTTTATTTTGAGACAGGGTCTCACGAAGTTGCTTAGGGCCTCACTAAATGGCTGAGGCTGGTTTGGAATTTATAATTCTCCTGCCTCAGTCTTCTGAGCCCTTGGGATTACAGGCATGTGCCACCACACCCAGCTAGGATGAATATAATTTTGACCATCGATACAGGTTGTGGGTATTCATTATCTAAAATGCCCAGATCCAGAAGTGCTTCGGATTTTGGAATTTTTTTAGATTTAAGAATGTTTGCATAAACATACTGTGATATTTTGGGAATGGGACCCAAGTCTAGACAAAATTCATTTGCATTTCATATATACCTTGTACATGTACCATTGAAGTAACTATATAATACTTTTAGTGCGCCTGCATTTTGACTGTGACCCATCATATGAGGTCAAGTGTAGAATTTTCTACTTGTGCTTAAAAATGTGGATTGTGGAGCATATCAGATTTTAGGTTTTTGGATTGGGATGTTCAATCTATAATTCTAATATGCAGTATTCCTAACAGAGAAAGAATTTTAGAGTTAGAAAAGAGTATCTGGTATCTTTGTAAATCAGAAAAACTCAAACACACAAAACAGTCAAAATGCAAACAAAAACATTTAAAGCCAATAAAGCTTAAATGATTTGTTGAAGGATGAGAAACCAAGACTTACAATCCCTTGGCTCAATATTTGAATTAAAATTTTTTTTAACTAATTTTATACCAATACCAATTGTAATATTTGAAAAATATTTTCCTTTTAGAGTAAGGTTTCTGAATGATAAACAATTTACTCCATAAAAGCAATATGGGTTTGTTGGTGTTGTTGCTGTCCTAGGTTTAAAAAAACCTCTAGAGTCAGTTTTTTTTTCCTTTTCCTTTTTTTCTTTTTTCTTTCTTTTCTTATTTCATCCTAATATAGAATTATTCCAGGTACCTTTGTGTTGACTTCATTTGGGCATTTATTTTTTTGTGTCAGCTATTTCAAATACATTAATAACATAATTATGTGTATCAGCCTCTAAAAATAATGTTTTATCATTCTGATTTTTATATTCCTTATATCATAAATTATCAATTAAGTCAACTATTTACTGATTTTTTACTCTTTTTCCAAAGGTCAAACCTCTTAGTTTCTATTATTTTTACACCTTACTGATTTGATCATCCCAAATCCAATGCACACTAAATACTTAACAAATGTCCATTAAATTATAAAATTACATGTCTCTCTTTTTTCCTTTTTTTGGTGCTAGGGATGGAATTCAGGATCTTGCACATGCTGTGCATATTACCATAGGCTACACCCCCAACCCCACATTTCAGTTTCTAAGAAAGTAATAAAATCAATCTTCAAGTAATTTCTAATCTTCAAAAAGCACAACAAAAATCATTTTTACTTAGTCAAGACTCCATAGACTAAAGTGTCAAGTTTCTTTGCTTTAGGCTACTACTACAGGTGAAAATAAAAAGCATAAATGTTAGCTGGGCGTGGGGGTGCACACCTATAACTCCAGCAACTCAGGAGGTTGAGGTAGGAAGATCCCAAGTTCAAGGCCAGCCTCAGCAACTTGGCAAGACTCTGTCACAAAATTAAAAAGGTTAGGGATGTGGCTCAGTGGTTAAGCATCTCTGGGTTCAATCGCCAGTACCACCCCCCCCAAAAAAAAGGCATAAATGTTAATTTGATAGATGAAAGAAAATTTAAAACATGAAGACCAAGGGCAGTATAAAGGCTGGGTAGAAATGAATAAAACCAAAAGCTGGCCTTGAGGGTTGCTCCTGAGTGTTCCCATAGCACCATCTGGTGGACATCCAGCAACTTTTACCACTATCAATAAGGAAAATGACAAAAGGAACTACAGGTTCAAAAACACCGTTTTCAAAAACACCTGCAATCTCTGAAAAATTGCTGCATCATTAGCTGACTACACATACCTGAATGAGGTCCAAGATCCCAAGTTCACTCTCTGATGAATCCACACAAAATACAAAGTAGAGGGTAGCATAGTGCCGGTAAATCAGTTTGTAGTCAGAGCCACCAATCAAACTGTGGAAAATGGGAAACATTTAAATGCCTGTATCTTTAGTTGTACATAATGCATTTATTTTTTTATGTGGTGCTGAGGATTGAACTCGGGCCGCACACGTGCTAGGCAAGCGCTCTACCGCTGATCCACAACCCCAGCCCCTAAATGCCTGTATCTTAAACACTGCAAAGTGTTGCTGCCTGAAGCTATGGCCGCTTGGAGCAACGAAGCCGCGGGAAGAAGTTCAGAGGCAAACTGGAGACAAACAGCTTTTTATTTTGATAACTTTTCTCTCTGGCTCTAACAACGACTAACACGCGCCGCATACACCACCAAAATGGCGCTGACCCGATCAGCAATCTCGGCCAAGTCACTCGAGATCCCGGGCCAAGTCCCGTGAGACTACGGAAGGCGACAATGCCCAAATCTCTATGGCTCATAGTCAACTGCAATTCAAGCCATCTCCCCAAACAGGGCTCCTGCATCTGCCAAGGAATGCGAAAGGGCCCAATAGAAAAGGGGAGGTTAAATGCTAGAAGCAGACCATTTCTACAACGTAAATGGCAACCAAGTTTGATACAGATACCTAAAGCCACCTTACCTCACCTTTTTTCCTGCCAATCCTCCTAGGCACCAAATATGTAGGCAAAATATCTAGACATGAAGCACAATAATGCAACTGCTTCACAAAAAGAAAGGGGCTCTTGAATAAATCATGTTGAGACCAGTTCAAGTTGCATCAAGTACACACCTGACACCAGAGTATGACAGAAGCAGCAATAATGATGAAGGCCACCCAAAAGTGGTGATGTGGAGAGAAAAGTGAAGCTGACAGTTTACCTTCCACCCTCTAAGAAGTTACAGATGTTGTCATCCCGCTTGAGGACTAGATGGAAAGTCTCTCGAACAATCTGCTGTTGAATTTCTTCTGGCTATAGAACAAAACAATAACAACAAGGTAAATCAGTGGACAAATTTTAAAAAACTATATCCCATCATTGAGGATGGCCAGGGAAAAGTGCTTCAAAGTTGGGAACAACATTTAGTACTAGTTTCCCCAAAAGATAAAAAACAACAAGTAGTGAAAAAACAGTGACTATGGAAAAACAGAATCTGCTATAGGAATTAAGACAGGGTATATATACCTAGGTATCTTGGTCACTAACTGTCTTATAAGTAAGCTATGCAGACATAGCTCAGTGGTAAAATGCTTGCCTAGCAATATAAAGAGCCTTAAGTCTGATGCCCAGCACAGCTTAATAAATAAAAATAAAAACTCATACAAAGAATAACCAAAGTCCTGATCCTAAAGTATTCTGTCTACTTCTGGAAAACATCTATGACAGGTAAATAACAAACCTCAATGGTTCTAACACTCCATGAAGATCAAGACGTAATCATTTGCATGTTTCAAGAAACTAAATTTGCCCTCTTTTGTACTGGTTATACAGGTACTACATATAAAATGCTATATTACCAATGGGTACAGCAATGAATGCCTGTAATCCCAGGCACTTGGGAGGCTGGCAGGAGAATTACAAGCCCAAGGCCAGTCTGGGCAACTTAGCAATACCCTGTCTCAAAATGAAAGTTTTAAATGGGTTTGGGGTACAGCTCAGTGGTAGAGTGCTACTGAGTTCGATTCCCAGTACTGCTTTAAAAAAAAAAAGAAGAAGAAGAGATGTTGTTATCAACAAAGTTATAGAAAAAGAAAGAAAAAGTTCTATGTACAGATGAGAATTCAGAACAGTTGAACAGAGCTACAAATAATTTCTTTGCACTTACCATTCAGTTACTACACACTTGATAACTCACATATCTCCACTTCTACATATGTGTTTTATAATATTACTAGTATGGCATAATACAAAAGGACGATAGGAGGGAGAAGCTGGTCAGTAAGACAAAAAGTTATGAAAAGCTCTAGACCTGAGTTCTCAAATCTACTAATGTGCAAGCAATCAGCTAGGACTACTCCTTAAATGTAGATTCTGATTTAGGAGGTTTGGGTTAGGTCCTGAGACTGCAGTTTGTTAGAACAAACTTCCAGGTGATATCAATGCTGCCAATTTGGGGACTATGAGTAAGTAGCAAAGCATTTTTAAAAATTTTTTTTAAAAGAAAAAGAAAAAAAAACCCTTCAGATTGAACCTGCCCCAAGAGTCAGAAAATACGATCAAGTAAATTTTAAAAAGATATTAAGTAGAAAAAGAAAACAGGGAAAATGTCATTGTGAGGAAATTACTTTGACTCAGTGTGGGTATAGAGTGGCTCAGTATTTATTGAATAGATGAATACAAACTTGCTAATCACTGGTCACTGTTAATTAGAGTAAATCAATCACTATTTTGCTGGTTTCTACCTAAAGAACACACAAAATTCACAGATGCCAGGATGTTGTAAAAGATTAACTCTGTGTGCTCAGAAATACAAAACATGCCAAAAATCAACACTTTTTTTTTGGTACCAGGGATTGAATTCAGGGGCATTCGACCACTGGGCCACATCCCCAGCCCTTTTTTGTACTTTTATTAGAGACAGGGTCTCACTGAGTTGCTAAGTGCCTCGCCATTGCTGAGGCTGGCTTTGAACTCCTTCTGCCTCAGCCTCCCAAGTGCTGGGATTACAGGCGTGCACCACCACGCCTGGCTAAAACAACAGTACTTTTTCAAACTGACAAAAACATCTTTTAAACTAAAGCCTTTCATCTGACTCTAGGGGGAAGTGGCAGCAGTGAGAAAAATATTATCAAAGGATGAGACCAACTAATTTCTAGTTCAACAAAAAGGCAAACTACCAATTGCCTCCATGATTTGGTTATTTTAACAACCCCTCATATCTTTTTAGTACTCTGCAGTTTTCAAGGTATGTCCAAAGACATACAAATGGCCAATAAGCACAAGAAAAGATGCTCAACAACATTAGTCATTATGGAAATAGAAATGAAAATCATTTTATACCCACTAAAATGACTTTAATTAAAAAAGACAAGTAACAGGTTTTTGTGAGGATGTGGAGAAATTGGAACCCTAATACACTGCTGATGGAAATGTAAAATGGTTCAGCCACTTGTAAAAGTGTTTGGCAGTTTCTGAAAAAATACACTATAGTTACCATATAATCCAGCCAAAAGGAATGAAAATATATGTCCATGCAAAAACTTATTCCTGAATGTTCATAGCAGCATTATTCACAGGAGCAAAAAGTAGAAACATCAACTGATGGACAAAATGTGATATTATCCATACAGTGGAACATTATGATAATAAAAAAGAAAGAAACACTGATACATGCATACTATGGCATAGAACTTTGAGAATATTTTACTAAATGAAAGCCCACAAATTGTTATAGACCCGTTTATATGCAATGTCCAAAATGGGCAAATTTAGAGAGACAAAAAGTAGATAAAAGGTTGCCTAGGGCTGGGAGAGTTGAAGGAGAAATAGGGAATCATTATTAATGGGTAGGAGTTGCTTTGAGGGTGTGTGTGAGGGGGTGATAAAAATGTTCTAAACTTGACTGTGACGGATGTCATTGTACACTTTAAATAGATGAACTGTATGTTATGTGACTTACCTCTCTAACACACACACACACACACACACACAGGCTTCTTTCAATACAAATTTAAAAGTTATACTGAATGCTTATAATTATTTTTACCTCAATGTAATCTATTCAATAAAAGGTAATCTAGCTTTCAAAATCTTCTTTTAAAAAAAAGTAAATTATTTTTTCGTTTCTATTTGACAAAAGAGAAAATAAAAGTCTGAAATAGGTTTATTAACTTGCCAATAGACACAAGAATAGAAAAGGTGGAGCTGAGGCCTGAATGTAACTTTTGTGACTGTCCCCTTTTGGGTTTCGCCAGTCTCCCTGTTATATAACATTTTGAAACCTAGCCCCGAAGAAATAACCATATTTCTGGACAGCAAATAACGATATTTCTGTTTTTCCAGAGGAATATTTTTGGAAAATTCAAAGGAAATGCTTATTGAGCCTTCACGTGGCAGCATGTATCATTTTTCCTCATCAGTTTTCCATTTTCAAAGTGACTTTCTTCAACCCTACTGAGTGAAAAGTAGCAGTCCCTGGGCAGCCCCAGCTACCACTGGAAAAAAAAAAAAATTCCAAGAAAGAACTTTTCCAGATCCCTTGGAGAACAAAAACTGTTAAGCAAGCCGAAGGTCTGTTTCCTTGAGAAACTGCAGTCAACAACCAAAACGATTAAAGAGTGACTTAAACCATTCAAGTTCTCAATGAGATACACTTCCCACCGTCGCTTATACCTGATGCCAAGACGCAAAGGAAAGTGTCAGAAAATAACAGAAAATATGGGGTCTAGAAAGGGTTCAGAAAAGAGCGGCGGCAGCGGGACTGGAAACCAAAGGCCTGACACCCGCCCCGGTTCGGGGGGGGGAAAAAGCTAAGTAGCGTGAGGGTGAGGCACAGCGCAGTAGCCCGAGGGGGTCAGCAGACAGTGCGGGGTGAAGGCTAGGGGCCTGGGAGGAGGTCGAAGCGCGCGGGCGTTCTGAAGGGGCGTGGCGAACCGGGCTGCACTCACGAAACGCTGGTAGAAGCGAACCAGCCGAGGCTTCCCGTGATTGTTGAAAACCAGAATCGCCTGAATCATCTTTGCCAGGGATGCTTCCCTTGGAATTTGCTGCTCCCAGAAAGCGCCTCCTTCCGCCACAACACAGGCACTTCCGGCTGGTGCCTTGCTAAGAGCCGCTCCCGGAAACTCAGCTCCGGCGCCTAGGAGCCCGGCTATCCAATGAGTCCCACCTCTCTGGGGAGGGCAAGTGTGGGCACCAAGGACCAGCGTCTCGCCGGCCCGCATCAGTTGGCCAGTCAGACCCTGACCGGAACCTGATTCCCGATCTGTGCACCCACACGCAGACTGACCGCTGACTCCAGAATCCCGACCCGGCGTACAGCAGAGCACTTCGGAAAAGCTGATCCAGAAGCAGTCGCTCCTGCCTTGGCGAAGAGGCGGTGGAACCTTGCCTTTCTCACCATCTGTACCAAACGCAGTCCCGCCCTCTCTATAACGCTCGCAGAGCGCTCCCGGAGTGGGGAAGCCCCTGAGTTTAGCCATTCTTCGGCTAGGGAACATTCGTTCATTTTTATTTTTCAGTATTACAGACAATGTTGCAGTGATTTATAGAAATGTCTCATCGTGCAAATAGGGTGCTTCTCCACGGTAGATGGTGAATGGTGGAATTACGGGCTCTTTAATGCAATTCTATTTAAAAGGTACCGGAGATCCCAAATTGATAATGTTCTTCTTGTTTTCTCTTTTAATGACCTAGTATGGATGAAATGAAGCGTGTCCTTACACTGCGGGTGACCGCATATCTATTCTGCTGCAAACAGGGGAACCATTTGGCGATGTGAATTAAAAGACCTTAAACTATGTATTATATATAACATTATATTCCCGCTCCAGAATTCATAATAAAATGTGCATGTGTGAAAAGATTTAGACTTGAGAAGGTTACATGTCAGCAGTGTTATTACAGGGGAAAATGGGAGGCGAGCTATTCCAAAATGAGAAATTGGTTAAATGCATTGTTCCACATGCATGAGAAATTCTAAATGGTTTTTATGAATGATTTATGATACAGGGAAATGTTCATGATCTATTAAGTGAAAAGATTACACAGAGTATGTACAGGACAATTCACTTTGCACAAGACAAAGTAAATACACTAAAATATGAATAACAATTGTATCTAGTGGAATGGCAGCGTCAGCGGGTTTTTTTGTTCAGCATAGGCCCTGGAACCATACTGTCCTGATTCAAATTCTGGCTCTGACACCTTGGGTAAGTGTCCTCATTTGTAGGACAGGCATAATACCAGTTTCCTTACCTGGAAAACTGGGAAATGATTCTACTTACCCCAGACAGCTGTTATAAACACAAAAGGAATTAACATTTGTTAGTATTTGGAAGAGCGTGGAATATAATTGAGTATTACATAGGTGATTTTAAAACATCTTTGGGGGCTGGGGTTGTGGCTCAGCGGCAGAGCGCTCGCCTCGCACGTGCGCGGCCCGGGTTCGATCCTCAGCACCACGTAAACATAAATGCATTGTATTGTGTACAACTAAAGCAAATAAATAAATATTTTTAAAAAAAAAACATCTTTGGGTGGTCGGATTATGGATTTTTTTCTAATAAATATGTATTGCTTTTGTGGTCAGTTTTTTTAATAAATAAAAATCCAGAAGGTAATGCCACTGAAACTTAACAAAATGTTTCTACATGTTGAGAAGGAATATCCAAGAAAATTTGAAAACAGAATTAAGAGGAAAAAGCTCTACCAACTAATAAAACCTAATTGAATGGTTTAACTTGTAATTAAAGGGAGACTTATTGAAGTGTAATAGATAATTTAGGAATAATATAATTTTAATAGGTGATGTAAGAGACATAATAATTTGACATTGTTAAGGAATTTAATAAATACTGTTAAGGTAACAAATTAGCAATTTGAAAATAAGTAGTTGCCTCACTTTCAGTTTGAAAATATGCTGGGGTTGAACCCAGGTACACTTTACCACTGAGCTACATCCCCAGTGCTTTTTTCTTTTATTATTGTTTTATTTTGAGGCAGGCTGGCCTGGAACTTGGAATACCTCTTGAATAGCTAGGATTACAGGCTTGCACCACAATGCCTGGCCACTGAATATCTAATATCTGAAAAGAGAATATGTATTAGCTTGGAAGCAATTTTTTTTAAATCACAAAATGTCAACAACTGTATCTATATAAAATAGATTACAATTTTGCATGAAGAGGGAATTTTTGAAAGTGGAAAAATAGTTGTTGAAATAGGGCAAATGATTTTTTTAAAATACAGGAGATACAGGAAATGAAAAATGTTTAAGCTCGCTATAAATGGGGAAAGAGGCAAATTAAAATATATTAAAGTGTTATTTTCACTTTATCAAATATCATTTTTTAAAATGTTTTTGTATCCAATTCTGGCAAAAAAAAAAAAAAAGCATAAAAATGGTTCTCTCCTACATTGCTCGTGAAATTACAGTTTAGAACAACCCTTTGGGGAAGCAATTTGGCAACATATCAAGAATTTTACAAAAGATTCTGAGATTCCCAGTAATCTGACTCCTGGGAATCTGTTCCTAAATAACAAAAACAACAACAACAAAAAACCCAACCCAGAGTGTGGTGGGGGAGAAGAGGGTTGAGGGGATAGCGTTTTCAACATTTTTTGTTGAATAAACATTTTTTGTTGGCTAAATAGAGATAGACTTAAAATACCATGATAGAACTATTCAACAGTAGTCAATGTTATAAGTGATGGTTATAAAGACTATGTAGCTGTATGAAAAGTAATTATGTAACATTAGTGGGAAAAGTAATGTCAGATTTTATGTGTAGGCATATTAAAAAAAATAAAATCCTAAAAAATTGCAAACATGAATGAATGAAATTCTGTTTTTTTCCCCCTTATCCAGGATGCCAGGATGAACACTGGGTCCCCACACAGTTTTTGAGGCAAAGCAGCTTCCATTCTACTGCCCTAGTTTTGGGGAAGAGGATTCTGCCTCAGTTTTCCTACCCTCTGAGCCTGGAACCCTCAGCCCCTTTGTTTCTTCCTCCTCCCCTACACTCCCTAGCCACAGGCTGGGCTTCTGCAGAACCTTTGTACCACAGTACAGTTTGCCCCGAGTCTGGACATCATTCTTGGGCCCATCCTCTCCCCAGGTCCTACTGATTCTGCCCCTGAATGCCCCTGGAACCATTTTCTTCTGCCCACCCAATTAGTGCTATGGACCCCAAACTGTCAGCCTCTCACCTAGATAATTGTGAGAGTCTCCTATGAACTCATTGCCTCCAGTTTCTCTGCAGCCAAATGAGCTTTGAAACACCTGAAGATGACACCATGCCTGATCTCCATCTCCAGAGCCTCATTTCAAATATACCTCCCACACCCAACTCCTACCCTCTGAGCACAGGCAAAAATGGTCTTTCCCTTCCTCAGGTCCCTCCAAGACCCTGAGCTCTTACTGTTGCCTCAGGACTTCTCCCATTGACACAGCAGGCCTCCTTGTTTGCAATGGTGGCCTGCTTGTGAATTTACCTTCAACCACAGTGCTTTGGTTAGCAGGTATCCCCACTGGGTACCTCTACCCTCTGTCAATGTTCCAGTTCATCTCCTGCTCAGTCACCTTCCTGACCACCCCCAAGGCTGAGGGCCCAACTTGAGTTGCCTGTAAGGCAGCCCCATTCAGACACAAGCCACCAGTGAGGTGGCTACTATATACTCTGACCCCTATGCCCAAAACTCTTCTATAGGCCCAGGAAGCAGAGCACAGTGGAAGGCATGTAAGCTTCACCTTTGACAGCTCTGGATTTAAATCCCACTCTACCATTTAAAAAAAATTTATTTTTTATTTTTTAGTTGTATACAAGGCCTTTATTTATCTTATTGTGGAGCTCAGGATCGAACCGGGCCGCACATGTGCTAGGCGAGCACTCTACCGCTGAGCCACAACCCCAGCCCCTCTACCATTTTTTTTAGCTTGCAAGTTCTTAACCTCTCTGAGCCCTGTTTTCTCCTCTGTAATGTGCATGTGGAAACAAAATAATCCAGTAGTTAATGTGGTCTTTGAAACCTGACTGCCTGGGTTTAAATTCCTCTCTCAGACAGTACCTATGGAGCCTTAGACCTTCAGTCTCAAATGAAATAATGGGGACAATAATCATGTGTACCTCATGGGATTGTGACAATTAGGTAAGCTATAGGAAGTACTTAGCACAAGTACTAGCACCAGGAAGAACACAATAGTGAGTGGCTGTAATGATGATGGAAAGCACCCAGCACTGTGTTTGACACATCAGAGAGACTCAATAAATGCTAGTTTCCCACCATCCTCTTTTCCCCAGGTCAGGAAGGATTCACATACCATGGGCAATGCAGATTTTTTTTTTTTTTTTTTTTTTTTTTTTTTGTGGTACCAGGGATTGAACTCAGGGGCACTCGACCACTGGGCCACATCCCCAGCCCTTTTTTGTATTTTATTTAGAGACAGGGTCTCACTGAGTTGCTAAGTGCCTCACCATTGCTGAGGCTGGCTTTGAACTCACAATCCTCCTGCCTCAGCCTCCCAAAGTGCTGGGATTACAGGCGTGTGCCACCATGCCTGGTGGCAATGCAGATTTCAACAGAGGACATGTAGATTCCACTCCAGATATCGTATCTGGGTATCACAAGCTGTCACAGAACACTTCCAGGGTAAGGTGCATGACCCAAGACCTGGCTTCATTCTAGGAACATTGCTCAGCTTCAAGACCATTAACACCAAGCAGGAACCCAGTCCGTGTGGAAGAAAATTTACTCATTTATGAAAAATTCTCAAAGTACAAAAAAAACCCCAACAAAGTTATCAAAAATGTAGTATAGGGCTGGGGATGTAGCTCAGTGGCAGAGTGCTTACCTCGCACGTGCTTGAGGCCCTGGCTTTGATCCCTAGCACCACAAAAACAACAAAAATATGTGGCCTGGCAGAGCAAATCTGAGAGCAGAGGACCAATCAGCCAAACCTGTGAAGGCTGTTGGCCTCCCTGAGAAAAGCTACTCCTATGACAGCAGCCAGGGAGGGCAGGAAACCCCAAGGGAACATGGAGTTAGAGGAGCAATGAAGGATAGGCACCTTAGGTGTGGATGGGAGGAAATGGGGGACAAGGAGGCTTGAAGCAGGGGAGCAGAGGCTACAGCAGAGTGCTGGGGAAGGGGCCGGGTGGAAAGAAGCAGGAGCCAGATCAGAGAAAAGAGCCCACTAACTTCTCCTCAGAGGCTCCTTGTCTTTAGACCACAGAATAATCCCCCATGAAGCACCAAGACCAAGTCCAGTTCCTCCCAAACTGCCCTGGGGCACTTGCCCACAACCTGCCTCCAATACAAGGCTGTCACTAGGGCAGGAGTTGTCATGAAAATGTCTAGGAAGGTTGGACTTGCGTCCAAGGAGGGACTCTCCCATGAGCCACAGTTTAGGGTCCCTCCACCCACATCGTGGTCTTGGATTTGATTTCAACATATTCTAAAGGGTGTTCAGAGCAGCTGCAGGAAGAACTGGGTGAGGCTTGGCGGACTGCTGTCTCCAGCTTCAGGATGGAGGTCACTGATGGAAATTCCCCATGGTGCCATAGAAGATGCAGGTGGCCCCAGAGGCATCCGTGCTTCATGAATTTCAGTCATCCTGGAGAAATGCAAAGGGGGTAAAGAGAAGTGAACAGAGCATATTTCATAGAAGTTTTCTATAAGTCATCAAACAAGCTTTCAATTGCATGATGTCCATAGGACCCTCAGCCTCCTGCCTTGGCCTCACATCATTAGAGCTGTCCCCAGAGCCAGCCTGGCCACTCCACTACTTGTCGACTGGCTTTATTAAGACAGAAAGGGTCCAGACCTTCCGCACTACCTGCCCTGGCTTTCCTTGGCCAAATTCATCTTCATCATGAGAGGAGGATGCCATTTTTCTTTAACTTCTTTGCTCTAACTGTTCCATCTGGGGTCTTTTTACATCAATTCAAATCTTCAGGTGAAATATACTTCAGAAAAGTGGCTTTGAATCAGCCGCAGATCAACTAGAAGGCTCACCTTCAGTATAAGAAACACTAGTAAGGACCAAGTCAGCCATTTTCCGGTCACATCAGGCAGGGAGCCCAGACCAAGGAGAAAAAGAAAACACATGCACTCAGCGGCTCAGAGGCTTCCTTTCCAACAAGAAAGATCTTCTTAAAGAAATCTCCCTGGTGCTTACACACTCTGGGGAATCTTGCAGAACTCCATAAAAGTTGGGGGTTATAATTTATCCTGCTATCTCCTGGTCTGAGTCCCAACCACCATCAGTATGTACAAGATTCCAGCCAAGAGATAACAAGCACACCAATGCCATCTCCTTGTCCTACCCACTCCTCATCCTCTGCCCCATCTCCTTGCTCTCGGATCTCCACTGCAGCCCCATCTGAAGACTTTTGGGCCATGATGTTGTCTGTCCAGGAGGCCCCTGTCTTTCGATCACCAGCAAAATTACACTTGGTCACTGTTCCAGCCTCCAGTTTGGCTAATGAATCTGAAAGAAGAAAAGAAGCTGAATGTCCTATCTGTCTGTGGCAGAACAGTGGGGGCTGGGCCCATTCTGGTGGGGTCCTCTAGACCTGGGTTAAATCATTGTTCTCTCAAGTCTAGATGTGGTCAGTGAAGCCGTGGGTAGGACCCACACATCATTAGATAGCAGGGTTCAGTCACAGGAACCCGAGGATTGGGTGGCACCCTAGATATCCAGGTTAATGACCCCAGGGCACTTGTCTAGGAACTGAGCAATAAATCTCAAGAGGTTGGTTATGTCCCCAGGGAAGGCTAGACCTGGTCTGCACCAATAATTCTAAGCAGGAAGAGTGGAGAGCCTCAGAAGGGATGTTACAAGCCCCCATAGCCCAAAGGAGGCTATCAGGCTAGAGTGAGGGCATACTGCTCACCTATGAAGGGGCCATCACCCCGAGTTTTCAGCCGTACCCCAGTCCCCAGCTCAAGTTCCATCGCTTCCATCTCTGACTCAGGAATCCAGAACGCCACTGTCTGGTCGGGGGTGA
The DNA here is from genome assembly GCA_025594165.1 of Tamias sibiricus. Taxonomy (NCBI): domain Eukaryota; kingdom Metazoa; phylum Chordata; class Mammalia; order Rodentia; family Sciuridae; genus Tamias; species Tamias sibiricus. The sequence continues at coordinate 153,918,991 of CM046659.1, forward strand.
GGCTCTCTGTCAGCGCCAGCAGCTCGGGCTTATTTACCAGCCCCTTTAGCTCCTGGGTTGTGAGCCTGTCAGTGTCTCCCTTGGCTTCCACTTCTGCAGGCACACAGAGCAGGCGGGTTATTATGGGTGAATAGCAAGGACAACAGAGGGCCTTTTAGGGACAAGGTGATGGCTGAGTGTTTTTGTAGTACTAAGGATTGAGCCCAAAGATGCTCTACCACTGAGCCCCTTCCCCAGCCCTTTTCTTTCTTTCTTTCTCTTCTTTCTTTTTCTTTTTCTTTCTTTTTTTTTTTTTTGAAACAGGATTGTGCTGAGTTGCCCAGGCTGGTCTTGAACTTGAGATCCTCCTGCCTTAGTTGGAATCTTTGTGAGTAGCTGGGATTACAGGCGTGTGCCACCATGCCCAGGTGGCTGAGTGTTTTACATGCTTACAACCACCTGCAGGGTAGGGCTCTCAGTACCCTTCTGGCAGTATTCATCACAGGAGTTATGGGCTGGACTTTGGAGGTAGGCTGCCTGGAGCAAATCTGGGCAAGTGACCCAACTTCTGTCCCTGAAAAATAGGGATAAAAATGATCCTACCCAACAGGACCCATTCATGGCGCCATAGCCTTGGCCAAGCAGTCAGGATCACCCCTGGGACTCAAAATGTTCCACTCTCCCCAACCCTTTCCCCTGACCAACAACTCCCAAACAAACCATCTCACCTACTTTTCAAATTAGCAGAAATCATCAGGCGGTGCCTCTTGCTTACCTGACACCAAACACCTTGTCAATTTGCCTCTGACTACAAGACCTCTCTCCTCCTTTCCTTCTGTCTCAAATGATAAGACATCCCCCCTCCTGCCCAGAGCCTGTCCCTCCATCTGGGTCCCAGAAACCCTCATTCCTCCAGGGCCAGTCTCTTGTTCCATGCTCCCTGATCTTTCCTCAACATCCTCTGCATTGGTTTTGACACCAACTGCCCCTGACCCTGCCCACCCGCATCAGAGTCCTGGAGCGGCTCTTCACTCTTAACCCTCTGGTCCTCTTCCCATCGTCTCATTCCCTGGACATTACCTGCCTGCACTGCTAGCTCCCCACTCCTGCTTCCCTTCAAGGACACAATACACCTTCCCCATTTCCTTCAGAATTCTCTAGTGGTTCTGGTTCTGTTTCCTGCTCCTTATGGGATTCTGTCCCCTATCTACCTCTTACTGCTGCTGTTCCCCAAAATGTTCTTTCCTCCTCTCCAATGACTCCATCCACTTCCATAGTTTCTCACTGTGTGGATTACTCCAACATATTATGCTGCCAGCCCCGCCCTCTCCCTGAGTTCTAGGATGTTTCCTCCAAGTCTCCAATAGAAGTGCTACTGACAACTCTAACCTAGTATGTGCCAAACAGTCCTCTTCCCCTAAACCTATTCCCCTTGCCCCTACATTCCCCCTAGTCTGGCACCCAAGTCCAACTTCTGGAAACATCCCTGACTCCTTCCACTTCCTCCTTTCATATCCAGTGTGATCCTGAGGCCACTGTCCAGCTCCATATGGAACTGGTCCAGTCTCTCCCCAGTGACATATCCTCCAGTCTGGTCCTCTTATCTCCATCCCAACTTACCCTAACAGCCTCTGAACAGGCTTCCCTAGTATCCAGTTGATTCACTGTCCCAGAGTATTTAAAAACAAATCTGGCCAGGCATGGTGGCACACACCTGTAATCCCAGCAATTTGGGAGGCCGAGGCAGGAGGATCACAAGTTTGAGGCCAGCCTCAACAACTTAGGAAGACCTTGTCTCAAAATAAAAAATAAAAGCACTGGGGATGTAACCCAGGGGTACAGTGCCCCTGGGTCCAATCCCCAGTGCTGCAATAAATAAATAAAATAATAAAAACAAATTTAATCACATTGCTCACCTACCTAATACCACTCATTAAAGGGCTCCCCAGCAGCCTCCATTTAAGTTCAGCCCTTTTGTGCCCATACCCCTTTTGCTACCCAGCCTCCACAACTTCTTGTCACCAGATCAATCCCTATCTTTTGATGCACTGTGTTCTCTCTGAAACAGATGCCCTAGCACCCAGCTAATTCCTGCCTGTTATCTATCAGGATTCAGTGCTGCTGGTCCCTCATCCAATGCACACCCAACTATGTCTACCTGAGGCTCAGAACCCCTCCCAGCTTTCAATCACCAACCAATCCATCTCCTCTACCAACTGAGACTATCTTGAGTGCAAGATGGAATCCTGTTCATCCCTGGAGACTCAGCACATGGGATGCTCACAAAATATTCCAAGAATTAATGAGCAACTGAAAACATGAATGAATAGAATGAGAGATTCCCACTCAATCTCAAAAACCTTCTTACCCAGCAGCAAAGAGCAATGAAATCCCTTTGCAGTCAAAATTGGGAAATGGAAGAAAATCATGAAGTACCTACTTAATGTGCCTCCTTGAAATCCATATGTTGAGCACTGCTATGGTTTGAATGTGAGGTATCCCCCAAAAGCTCATATGTGAGACAATGTAAGAAGGCTCAGAGGAGAAATGACTGGGTTATGAGAGCTTTAACCCAATCAGTGAGTTAATCCCCTGATGGGAATTAACTAGATGTGGCTAGAGGAGGTGGGCATTGGGAGCATGTCTTTGGGGGTATGTATTTTTTTTTTTATCCCTCTCTGCTTCCTGATCATCATATGAGCTGTTTCCCTCCACCACACTCTTCTGCCATGATGTTCTGCCTCACCTTGAGCCCCGAGGAATGGAGCCAGCTTTCTATGGACTGAGACCTTTAAAACCATGAGCAACCAAATAAACTTTTCTTCCTTAAAATTGTTCTTGTCAGTTCTTTTAGTCACAGTAGTGAAAAAGCTAAGTCACCAATGAGAACGTATTAAGAAGTTGGGTCTTTTGGAGCTCATTAAGCCCTCATGAATGGGAATGGCATCCTTATAAAAGAGATGGAAGGAGTGTGGCATGGTGGCACATGCCTGTAATCTCAGCAACTTGGGAGGCTGAAAAAGGAGAATCATAAATTCAAGGCCAGCCTCAGCAACTTAGTGAGACCCTACCTCAAAATAAAAAAATAAATAAAAAGGGTTGCAGAGATAGCTCAATGGGTAAGCATCTTTGGGTTCAATCCTCAGTAAATAAACAAGGTAGAGGGAGATACATTGCCCTTCTGCCTTGTGAGGACTCAGCAGGAAGGCACCATCTTTGAAGCACTGAGAAGTCCTCGCCAGACGCTGAATCTGCTGAAACCTTGATTATGGATTTCCCAACTTCCAGTACTGTGCATAATAAATTTCTGTCATTTATAAATTACCCAGTCTAAAACATGGTTGTATCAGCACAAATGGACAGAGACAGGGCCCAAGAACCAAATGGGGATTCTGGCAGAAAAACAAGCTCCTAGGGGCTTGGCTGGGGCTCAGGAGCTCTGTGCAAAGACAGTGAGGGTGCACAGCCAAGTCTGTGGACAGTTTGCCATGCTGCAGAAGTGGCAGGAGTTAGGAAGGCCAGCCTGGCCCCTGGGATGGAGGTGGGGCAATGGAGATCCTCTGAGCAAGTGTGGGGAAGGAAGGAGTCCAGCAGGAACCTCAAGCCAGACACCTGGAGTCAAGGCCAAACATGCTGAGATGCCACTTTATATGGGCCCAGAGGCTCAGAAGACAGACCAGCCACACTGTCAGAAGGCCCTGAGGGAGGAAGGGCTGAGGATACCTACTGTAGGATGACATGAGGAAGCCTGTGTTCACCTTCTTGGTCGCGCTGAAGTTGGGCTCAATTTCATTTCCCTTGGGGTCAAATTTACGGCAATGGATACAATTGGGCCGAATATACAGCACGTAGTAGCGTTCCTAGGGCCAGGTAGAGACAGAGTAAGGAGGGCTGCTTCACTTCCCCACCCCAACACACATACGCTGGGCTCTGGGAGCAGCTCTCGCTGTCCTCACCCTCTACGCTGGCATCACACTCAAATATTTATTCATTTGTGTGTTCACTAGAACACCTGCCACACATGGTGCACCATGCCAGAAGTCCATGACAGGGAAGGCACAGGATCTGACCTCAGGGCTTCCAAACAGCCAAAGACAGAAAATATATGCAGGAAACCATAACTTAAGCAAAAGGGATCCCAAATATCAAAAAGCTGGAGTACCATGAAAAGGGTACTGAAAGAGAGCCCTAAGGGAGGTCAGCCACTCTGCCCCTTTCAACAGATATGGTGCCTGAGGCAAATGATTCTCAGCCTCCTGAGCCTCAGTTTCTCCTGTCACTTGGTATCAGAGTGATGTCCCCTTTCAGGAGTGTTGTATGAGCTCAGTGACATCCTGGAGAAGGAAGCACAGTACAAAGCAGGAAGTACCCTATAAATGCTATTTACCAACTATTCTAATCAAAATAGGTGGAAGAATTGTTTCCCAAAGCTGTAGAAATAGAGACCACTTCCTGGGAGAAAGAAGGAAAGGAAAGTCTCGAAAGGAGAAGAAATCTGCAATGGTAGAAAAAAGGTGTAGAAGGAATATTAAAAGACTGCGACAGGCACATAAAGCAAAGGTCAAGAGGCCCATGTGGATGTTTAAGCAACACAGGACATTTGGAGGTCTCCTGGGAACTCAGGCTGGGAAGACAAGTGGGACTGATTTGAGACAAGCCTTGAGTTGGCATTTAGAGTTTGAACTTTATTTAGTAGACAAGAAAAAATCCTGAAAGATTTAGGGGTGTCTGTGAGACCCTCAGAGATGTCTTTCTGGAAACAATTTGGCAGGAATGAGCTTTGGAGGCAGCCAGAAGGCAGGAGGGCAGGTGTAAGGTTTTGTTATAGAACCAGCCGAGGACCCATTAGAGGAGGGAAGACATAGAAAGGAGAAGAGAGGGGAAGGAAACAAATGGTTAGGTAAGAGCCCAGCAGGAAGTGGCACTGCTTACCTGGGAAACTGGGAGGAGGAAACAGTGGGGGTTTGCAGGCCAGTGACTGGACAGGCTACTACATTATCATCAGGAATGAGGAACTTGGAGGAGGCAAATTTGGAGAGGGGCTGGGCAAACGCCTTGCCTGTGTGAGCACAGCCAAGGCAGGCCAGTCCCACACCAGTGTGGGGGTTATGCCAGGTTCTACTGGGCAGCCTGGCGTAGGGCTCTGGATTGATGTGCCCACCTGCTCAATTCACAGTAAAGAGCAGAGAGTGCTGGCAAAGCCTCTCTGGGCATGAAAATAGTAGTGAGCTAAGGCTGTTCTGTGGGATGTATGAGAGAAACAGGCTCCATGTAAGCACCACACAGAGGGCATTTTGAGTTTTACAGACCAAGATAAGGTGATGATCACGTCTAGGTGGGGTTGTTTCAAAGTGGGGAGAAACAAGGCTCTGTGGCACTTGCCTGTAATCCAAGCCACTCAGGAGGTTGAGGCAGAAAGATCACAAGTTCAAGGCCAGCCTCAGCAACCTATAGAGACCTTGTCTCAAAATAAAAAAAAATATAAAGAGCTAGGGATGTAACTCAGTGGTAGAACGCCCATGGGTTCAATCCCCAGACACAAAAAGAAAAAAAGAAAGAGAAATAGAAATGCAGACCTAGTGCTCAGAGAGACACAGGGTAATACAGGATGGTGAATGTCAGGTGTGTCTATGGACACCTGAGCTAGAGTGCTAATGAGCATGATGCCAGGAAGCTGAGAAGACAAAGGTCAAAGGGGCATTTGTATGGAAACTGAAGGTCCTGACAGCAACATAGACTTTACATTCTGACTAGATTAGGTGTAAGGTCTGATCTGTTTTCTCAGCTGTGTGTGACCCGGGATGGTCTGGCAAGTTCCAAGTCCTCCCCCTTGTCTGCTACCCAGCTCAGCCCTACCTGTCCTCTTTCTACTCACTGGTCCCATTTGGTCACTGAGCTCCCCACCTGTCTGTGAGTCCATCAGTAAAGGAGCTAGATCACAAGTCAGAGTCCAGCAACAGGAATATGCCTCATGGGAAAGGACTGAAATGTTTCAGAGGGTAAGGGTGGCCCTGTGAGGGTCACCAAGGACACATCCTCACCTTCTTGCCATGGGCATCTAAGATGCTATGCCGAGATACATCCACCAGTTCTCCCTCCAGCAGGACGCCATTCCCCCTGGGGATGAGAATGAAAGAAGGGGTGGTTGGTTCTGTCAGTCCTCAGAAAATAGCCATGACTCAAGTTCAGTGGCCCAAGCCAGAGTCTGCACTACAACAGAAGCAAATCCCACCAGATCTCCTATTTACCTATCCCAGAGCAGCCCCTCTCTGTACTTCCCATATGGGAACCTCCATCCCTGGAAACCTTCCAAAAGCTGGGACATGGCCCAAAGTACAGAAGGAACCATGTCAGCCTGCCCTAAGACCGAGCTATGACCCCCTGCATTAGGAAGGTATTGTCTTATTATTCTTCTTATCTACAAAACAGGGAGAAAAACAGTTACTTCACTCTGCTCCTCTGATGATGGCATGAGATTGTGTATATGAAAGTATTTTGCTGATCAGGAATGTTTTAGTATAAGAACATATTTAATAAGTTATTGGTTTCTTGAGTTTTAATTCAGTGTGGTCTATGTCTAACATGTTTACATACATACTAATATATTAGAACTGTATCACAGGAGGGAAGGAACTCAATTTACGACACATACCAAAAACTATTGTAAATTTCTATTATAAAAAATAAAAGAAGCCGGGCGCAGTGGCACACGCCTGTAATCCCAGCACTTGGGAGGCTGAGGCAGGAGGATTGCAAGTTCAAAGCCAGCCTCAGCAATGGCGAGGCACTTAGCAACTCAGTGAGACCCTGTCTCTAATAAAATACAAAAGAAAAAAAAAAAAAACAAGGGCCGTGGATGTGGTCCAGTGGTCGAGTGCCCCTGAGTTAAATCCCCAGTACCACCAAAAAAAAAAAAAAAAAAGAATAAAAGAGAGGGCTGGGGTTGTGGCTCAGTGGTAGAGCACTCACCTAGCACATGTGATGCACTGGGTTCACTCCTCAGCACCACATAAAAGTAAATAAATAAAATAAAGTCATTGTGTCCATCAACAACTAAAGAAAAAAAAAATAAAAGAGAGGCAATCCAAGATGGCGGACTAGAGGGAAACTGCATTCCTTGTCCCTCTGTGATTCGGGATACAAGCAGAGGAAATACTGATTCTCTGCGATTTGCTGCCCACCAATCCGCCACTGTTTGCCACCCCTTTGCCCAAGAGCTGGGATCACCTGCCATTTCCCCATAGACCACCAGCTATTCGCCTGTGGATCGCCACTGCCCACTGCTGCCTGGAAGTCCATTGTCAGAGTACCCGCAGGTTTGGTTACAAGCCGCTGCCACCATCTGCAGACACGGACCAGGGCCTGGGAGTCCAGGACCTAGGGACGTGCAGGTTTACTGGTGCCATCTCAGGGAACACTGGCCAGTCTGGGGACACAGGCCAGAACCTAGAGATCTATGCTCAGTGTACCTGCAGGTCTTGTTGCACCTGAGGGCTTTCTGCTGATTGTGCTATTAGCCACCATATGGCTGCCTTTTTACAGGGTTGCTCCTTTGTGTGAGCACATCCCTCCTGGTCTCACTGCAAGTTGAAACAGCATTGAGATCTTGGGACTGCAGCAAGGCAGAAACTGGAGAATCTGAAGCCCAGATGCCTTAGATTGTGGCTGGGTCTGTGTGGCCCAGACTGGGCCTGGCAAGCCTGTGGAAAGCTGGAGACTGGGGGCAGGTCTCTGGGGGAAGCACAGGTTGGAGATACTGGAGAGAACCAGGCTCTCTCCACCCCAGGGAGAGAGAACAGAAGGGGTGAAGTGCAAGAGGACAGAAGGGGACAGCTACAACAGGTGGAAAGACTGGAAGAGGGTGTGAGGGCATCTTGCTATCAGCTCGCCCAGCCAACCAGTATGGCATCCATCAACTGGAGCTACCATCAAACTTTGACAACCACACCTACTGGCAGAGAAGGGAAGCTGAGAAACTTTGGAACATTAATAGAAATGATTGTTCAATATTTCATTGAGACTTTCCTTTTCTTTTTGTATTTTTATTTTATTATTATTATTATTTTATATTTTGGCCCTCTCTTTCACATCTCTACCATCTTTGAAACCAACCTTTTTTTTTTTTTTTTTGGTACCAGGCATTGAACACAGGGGCAATCGACCACTGGGCCACATCCCTAGCCCTTTTTTGTATTTTATTAGAGACACGGTCTCACTGAGTTGCTAAATGCCTCACTAATGCTGAGGCTGGTTTTGAACTCGCGATCCTCCTGCCTCAGCCTCCCAAGTGCTGGGATTACAGGCATGCACCACCACGCCCGGAGAAACCAAACATTTTTCATGAATCAATTTATTGAGGAATGGGATGTCTGAATAATATATTTCAGTTTTGTTGTGTATTCTTACATTTTTACATTAAAAAAAATCTGTATATATATTCTTCTCTCACTTATCTGTCTCCCTGGATTCTCTTTCTCACTTCTCTCATGCTAACAGCCAACCTCTATTAATTCCTCCTTCGCTTTTACTATAAATTTTTACCTCTATCTTCTCTCCTTCTCCCTCATAAATATCACATCCTACACTACTTCTGTTCCCTCTTTGTCCATCAGTTGAAATGGTAAACCCTTTTAGCAAACTTACTGTTCATGCTGTAGACAATAATTGAACACCTCATTTCTGTTTATGGCAACTAAACTGTAGATGCCTTAACGGGAACTATTTGGTGTAAGACTGTATGTTGTTTGCATTGGGTGCTGTTAATATTGGTATCACCCTTAAAGGTGAGGTGCTGGAAGCCTCAAGGTAAAAACTGTACTGCCTCAGATCTATACCTCTAGATGGGAAGACAACATGAAACATGAAAAACAAGGGAAAAAAACATCTCAAACAAACCAAGATGTTCCAATAGTATTATCCATGGACAACACAGTACAAGAAATGTCTGAGCAGGAGTTTAGAAGGTGCATAATTAGGCTGATCTTCAAAATAAAGAATTGTGGGCCAGACGTGGTGGCACACACCTGTAATCCCAGCACTTGGGAGGCTGAGGCAAGAGGATTGCAAGTTCGAAGCCAGCCTCAGCAATGGTGAGGCACTTAGTAACTCAGTGAGACCCTGTCTCTAATAAAATACAAAAAAGGGCTGGGGATGTGGCCCAGTAGTGGAGTGCCCCTGAGTTCAATCCCTGGTATAAATAAATAAACAAACAAATAAATAAATAAATAATTGTATCAGAGAGAAAGTACAGGAAGTGAAAGATCACTTCAATAAAGAGGCAGAGAATAAAAAAGAATCAAGGAGAAATCCTCAAAATGAAGGAAACAACAAACCAAATTAAAAATTCAGTGGAAAGCATCACAACAGACTAGACCTTTTGAAGACAGAACCTCAGGCAATGAAGACAAAATATATACTCTTGAAAATAAAGTTGACTTTGCAGAGAAGATAGTAAGAAACCATGAACAGAACATCCAATGTGATAACATGAAAAGACCAAATTTAAGATTTATGGAGATAGACGAAGATGTGGAGATACAAACCAAAGGAATACACAATCTTTTCAATGACATAATATCAGAAATTTTCCCATATCTAAAGAATGAAATGAAAAGTCAACTACAAGAAGCTTACAGGTCCCCCAAATGTACAAAATTACAGTAGACCTTCACCAAGGCACATTATAATGAGAATGACTAATATACAGAATGAAGATAGAATTTTAAGGGCTGCAAGAGAAAAATGTCAAATTACATCTAGGGGGAAACCAATTTGGATCTTTGCTGATTTCTCAATTCAGACCCTAAATACCTGGAGGTCCTGGAATAATATATATCAAGCTCTGAGAGAAAATGGATGCCAACCAAGATTTTTTTTTTTTTTTTTTTTTTTTGGTACTGGGGGTTGAACTCAGGGGCACTCGACCACTGGGCCACATCCCCAGCCCTTTTTTTGTATTTTATTAGAGACAGGGTCTCACTGAGTTGCTAAGTGCCTTGCCATTGCTGAGGCTGGCTTTGAACTTGCGATCCTCCTGCCTCAGCCTCCCAAGTGCTAGGATTACGGGCATGCGCCACCGCGCCCGGCTCCAACCAAGAATTTTATATCTAGCAAAACTAAGCTTCAGATTTGAAGATGAATTCACAACTAGAAAGACTGCACTACAGAACATTCCCAGCAAAATATTCCATGAGGGGGAATGAAAAAAAAATTAAAACCAGCAAAGAGAGGAACTACATTAAAGGAAAAGTCAATCAAAGGAGAATCTATATCAAGTTAAAAAACAAAAATAAATAAAAAACCGGGAATAACAAATCATATTACAATAATAACCCTGAATGTTAATGGCCTAAACTCATCAAAAGACACAGACTGGAAGATTGGATTTAAAGAAAAGACCCAACAATATGCTGTCTTTAAGAGGTTCACCTCATAGAAAAAGCCATCCACAGACTGAAGGTGAAAGGTTGGGAAAAACATATCACTCACATGGACTGCATAAACAAGCAGATATCAGATAAAGTGGACTTCAAAGTTATTTCAGACGGCTTCAGGGATTCATACATCAACAAGACATAACAATTATAAATATTTATGCTCCAAACCATGGAGCATCTACATACATCAAACAAACCCTTCTCAATTTCAAGAATCAAAAAAACCACAACACAATAATACTGAGTGACTTTAACACAACTCTCTCACCACTGGATAGATCTTCCAAACAAAACCTAAACAAAGAAACTATAAACTACATAATGCAATCAATAATTTAGACTTAACAAACACATATAGAGTATTTCATCCTTCAACCAGAGAATATGCTTTTTTCTCAGCAGCACATGGATCCTTCTCTTTTGAGACCATATGTTATGTCACAAAACAACTCTTAGCAAAAACAAAAAAACAAAAAATACTACCCTGCATTCTATCAGATCATAACAGAATGCAACTGGAAATCAACAATAAAGTAAAAAATAAAAAAGATACTCCAACAACTGGAGACTAAATAACATGCTATTGAAAGATGAATGGATAGCAGATGAAATCAGGGAGGAAATAAACAAATACTTAAAGGTAAATGAAAACACATATCAAAGTCTCTGGGACACTATGAAGGCAATACTAAGAGGAAAATTCATTGCCTTGAACTCATTCTTTAAAATAATAAAAAGTCAACAAATAAATGACCTAACATTACATCTCAAAGCGCTAGGAAAAGAAGAACAAATCAACACCAAAAGCAGTAGAAGACAAGAAAGATTGAAAATCAGAGATGAAATCAATGAAAATGAAAAAGACAAATAATTCAAAACATTGACAAAATGAAAAGTTAGTACTTGAAAAAATAAATAAAATTGACAAACCCTTAGCTATGCTAATGAAGAGAAAGAAAATTCAAATTACTAACACTTGTGATAAAAAAGGAAATATCACAACGGACACTACTAAAATACAGAAGATAATTTGAAACTATTTTGAAAATTTATACTTCAATACAATAGAAAATCTCAAAGACATCAATAAATTTCTAGAGACATATGATCTACTCAAACTGGATCAGGAGGACATACACAATTTAAACAGATCAATTTCAAGCAATGAAATAGAAGATACCATCCAAAGCCTACCAACCAAGAAAAACCTAGGACCAGGCAGATTCTCAACCAAGTTCTACAAGACCTCCAAAGAAGAATTAACACCAATACTCCTCCAATTGTTCCCTGAAGTAGAAAAGGAGGTAAATGAAAACACCAAACTTAGCTGGGCGCGGTGGCGCACGCCTGTAATCCCAGCACTTTGGGAGGCTGAGGCAAGAGGATCGCGAGTTCAAAGCCAGCCTCAGCAATGGCGAGGCACTTAGCAACTCAGTGAGACCCTGTCTCTAAATAAAATACAAAAAAGGGCTGGGGATGTGGCCCAGTGGTCGAGTGCCCCTGAGTTCAATCCCTGGTACCAAAAAAAAAAAAAAAAAAAAAGAATGAAATTATGGCATTTTCAGGTAAATGGATGGAGTTGGAGAATATCATGCTAAGGGAAATAAGCCAAAACTAGAAAACCAAAGGCCAAATGTTTTCTTTGATAAGTGGACACTGATCCATAATATGAATCCATAATTTATATGTGTGAATATATGAAGAATTAGGAAATTTTGATTGTGCAGTAGGGCGTGAGGGTAAGAGAGGCGGTATGGGGGTGCGAAGGATGGTGGAATAAGACAGACATTATTACCCTAAAAACAGTATTATCACCAGACCAGTGTGACTTCATCATGTACAGCCAGAGGAAGGAGAAGTTGTGCTCCATTTGTGTACAATGTGTCAAATGCATTTTGCTGTCATGTATAACTAATTAGAACAGATTTTTTTAAAAAGAATAAAAGAGCGGTTTCTAAAACAGAGAAAAAGAAAAAAGGAAGTATTTTGTAAACTTTAAGTGCTTACTAAGTATAAAGAATTTTACTTCTTTATTTAAGCAAATTTGGGGCATGTGTCTAAGCTGCTATAAATTATCTTTCATTTTCACCTATTTTAAAACACTTTCATATTCTTATTCTCATTCATACCCATGAGATCATCCACCCAAAGAAGTGGGTTTTGTCACTACAGAGGTGGGGAACTTGAGACTAAGAAGTTTGGAGACCAGCTGAAGATCAGAGGAAACAGCCCCCTGAGGAACTGGATCCTCCTCCCGACTCCTGATTCTAGTTTTCATAAAAGCAGATCCTAGGGGCTTCCTTTTTCAGAATCACATGAAAAGGAAAGGAGCGGGCACCACCAAAGATGATAGTGGAAAGGAATGGGGCAGGAAGCAAAAACTCACGCTACCTCACTTGCCTCTACCCATTCCCTCTCCCCAAATTATTTTTTAAAATATTTAACTGACAAAGAATTGTATATATTCTAAGTGTACAAGGTAGAAACTTGATACACATACCATTGTGTAATGATAATCACAACCAAATTAACAAACACATCCATCACCACCCATGCAGTACATGAGATCCCCAGAACTTGTTCCTCATATAAATCAAACCCTTTGATCATCCCCCCACTTCCTTCTCCGCTTCCCCAGTCCCCTATCCCTGAAAATCACCGATCCTCTCTGCTTCTGAGTTAGACTTTTTTAGATTCCGCATAGAAGATCAGTTCTGAGTCTGGTTTATTATGCTTAGCTTAAGTCTTTAGTGTCTGTAATAGTAAATGGAATGAGCAATACTTCTCATAACCCCGGGCAGGGCCTTACTCCTCCAGCCCGCCGGGGGTTCCTCCACACCGGGCTCCAGAGCTGTTCCTGTGCTCGCCCAGCCCCATAATACCGACTCCCACCGCTGTTCGGGTCACTAATGGCCACCGTCCCTCCTGGGGCAGGGCACAAGCCCGTGCAAAGGCCTGGAAGCACAGCAGCATGACAAGTGGCTGGAATTTATGGCCAACTGAAGCACCGCCTTTGGAGCCTTATGGGGGTCAGGATTCTCTCCCCCGGTGTGCGCGGACAGGCGGGGAGTTTTAAGCAGATCTGTATCCTCTGGGGTGCAGGGGTGCGCAGTGGCCAGCGGCACTGGGAGGAGTGGGCTGGAGGCCCGAAAGGCGGCTCTGGCAACCCGGGCTTTTCCTCCCACTCGAGTCCCACCCCAGCCTCGGAGCCGGGTTCAGAGCCCCAGGAATGGAGGCAGCCGAGGCCGCGCGCCCAGGCCCCGGGCGCAGTCTACCCGCGGGGGCGGCGGGGTCCCCGCGCGGGCGTGGCACTGCCTACCCCTGGTAGGTGGCGGGGTCCCAGGCCCCGGGCAGTCGCGCGCTCTGCACCGCCTTGTTCCGGAGGGCGCTGTCGTGATAGATGCGGCTCATTATTCCTACCGCCGAGGCCACGGGGTGCGGTGCCGGGAGCAGCCGGCGCCGCACGACGCTGGGAGGCGCCTGGAGGCCGCGACCGGATCGGTACAGCTAGGCCTGCGGGTCCGGGCCGCGCGGCTCGGCCCTGGGCGTTCCCGGGCGGGATTTAAAGGGGCCGAACCCCACTCCTGCCAGCCACACGGTGCGCGGTGCTGGAGCAAGGAGGGGGTTTTCAGAAACACTCAAGACTCGGGACTTATCACCATTCACGTCCCTTCTCTTCCTTCTCTTTGCTCTCTCGCCTTCCCCGTTACAAAAAAGGAAATATCTGCCCCAGCGCACACATAAAGGGGGAAATTGAGGCCCAGAGATCCTAAAGGATCTTTTTAAGGATCAGCTCTAGAAGGATGTTTGTCCAGGGATCAGGAATCGAGAAGAGGGAACAACCCTTAAGGAGGAAAGAGTGGTCAGCACAGAAGCAGCCTCTAATGCCGCGTCCGCAGTCCCACAATGGCTGGAGGAGGAGTCCCAGGGATCAGTGACGAAGGAGTCTGGGATTGGGTGTCAGACTAAAGACACACGGAAGTTTGAATCCCTGTTGTAGGTATGATCTTGGGTAAGTTCCTCAGCCTTCCTGAGCCCGCGCTTCTTTGTAGAATGGAGTCAGCATGAGAGCGGTTGTAAAAATGAACGAGTTCACCCTCTCCATAGCATGCATTACCCGCCCGCCCGCCTCTTCCCACACAGTTCCTGAGCTCCCCTTTGCCCGAGTATCTCACAGTCTGCAGGCTCATTTTCAAATTCTAGGCACCGGGGTCTCTTCTGACCCCGGGATTGTTGGGAAGGTTTGATTCTCTGGTTTGGCCCCTTCGGTGGCCGTCCCTGGGGCAAGCGGGCTCATTCGAGGGATCCAAATGTGCCCTGTGGGAGAACACTGAAAGGGGAGGCAGCCAAGCAGACACCCGGGAGGATGAGCTGTCAATGTTGGAAGAAGCTCCCTCTCCCCAACACAGGACATTCTTGTGTCCCAGGCACTTTAGCGTTCAAAAGCCCCTTTCCTCCATTAAGAGTTTTTGTTTTTTTTTTTTTAATTCTATTTTAGCACTGGGTTAGTATAAGAATGAATATATTAATATCATATGTTAGAACTTCTATTCGGCCTAAAAATTTTTTTAAAGAAATTAATATCGGCACTGGTGGCCCATGCCGTAATTCCAGCTACTCAGGAGACTGAAGCAAGAGGATAGTAAATTTGAGGTCAGCCTGGGCAACTTAGCAAGACTTTGTCTAAAAATAAAAATTACCTGGGAATGGAGCTCAGTGTTAGAGTGCACACCTAGCATGTGTGAGGCCCTATGTTCAGTCTGTAGCCCTCCAAAAATAAATAAGTAAAGATACTTTAATTAAACTTAAAATTTTAAATTCAATTCCTTAGTCCCATCTGCCGCATTTTAAGTGCTCCACAGCAACATGTGGTTAGTGGCTACCATTTTAGACAGCACAAATGCAGAACTTTGTAATCCTGCAGAAAGTTCTATGGACAGGGCTGCTCTAAATCCTTTCTTATAAAACAGTTATCTCCATATTAGGCTCCACAGCTTCACCCCATTAGCACAATCTACAGACCAGGTACCAGCAAGGCAGAGGAACCTAACAGAAAAAGAAAAAAAAAATTTTTTTTTAAGTTTTCGATATTTGATTTCTTAAAAACATTGATTGTTTTGAGGGGAACAATCCAGAACTTTGTTGCATTTTTCTTTAGATAATTTACACTTATTAATGTCCCTCTGTTAAATTATAAACCACTGAGCCAGGCATGGAGGTGTACACCTGTAATCCCAGTGACTCAGGAGGTTAAGGCAGGAGGATTGCAAGTTCCAGGCCAGCCTCAACAATTTAGTGAGGCCCTCAACAACTTAGCAAGACCCTGTCTCAAAATGAAAAATAAAAAGGGCTGGGATGCTCCTAGTTCCCCAGTTCTAAAACTAAATGAATAAATAAATAAGGTCAAGGATGTGACTCAATGGTAGAGCAATTCTGAGTTTAATTCCCAGATGACAATAATAATAATAACAATAAACCAAGGGTACACCATGGAGAAAATTATCAAGTTATCTTAAATTAATATTACATAACATTTGAATCTTGCTGCTGACACCCCTTGCTGTGATTTTTGCCACCATCAAACTTTCTTTTACAATTTTGTCTTTTTATATTATTAGCAGAAGCAGATTTATAGGGGTAAAGATTTAAGCCTCTGGTCCCTCAGTCCATGGGTTTTTTTTGTTTGTTTGTTTGTTTGTTTTGGTGGTACTGGGGATTGAACTCATAACTCATACGCACTTTACCACTGAGTTACATCTTTTATTTTATTTTTAAATTTTGAGACAGGGTCTCAGTAAACTGCCCAGATGGGCCTTGAACTTGCAATTCTCCTGCCGCAGCCTCCCACGTTGCTGAAATTACATCCATGTGTCCCCACCGTGGACCCCTTTAGAGGACAGCAATGGATGAACCTCACAATAAGTTCACATCAGCATGTGCTTTTGTAAACTTTTCATATATAAGGTAGCTTCACATTAATCCGTTAAGATCACTATCTTTTTTTGCCCAGAATTCTCCTTTGCCTCATGGCAGTTGATGGGGAAGTGAGATCTAAGTGAGGGGATATTGATGTGGATGTGTGTAGTTTGGGTTCAGTGGAATCAATTCATGTGGTCTATAGTCTTTCCACCTATGATTAAATTATTTCCAGCCATCTTAGTGTAGGGATTCACTAACCTCCTCTGAGATGACTTACCTGGTACAGGGCACAAAAGAGGTGACACATCACAGTAGAAACGTGCCTGGCACTGAGACTTTGTGGGTAATGAAGAAGAAAAAAGATGTGAAATATAAAGAGCCAGAAGCTGGTGTGTAGAAATTTATTCCAGTCACCTGACAGGTGAAACTGTAAGTGAAAGATTTGTTTCTCATTAATCCTAGTCCAAATCAAAATTCTCTCAGGAATGTTCTAATTAAAGTGGTGCATATAATTACAAACACACCAACCTTTCTGTCTCCCTTTTCTCTGGTCATTGGGCAAAATAAAATTAATCAGGATTCCTGTGTAGGGGACACACAAAACAATAAAGCAAACAAGAAGTGCATTTGTGTGTGGATTCGTAGGTTTTATGCATCAGATCACATCTTAACATATCCGACACATCTTGTCTTGACAACGTCTGGTGGTTCCAGAAGAAATAGCTTGCTAAATTGCCATCAATGCAGTGAAACAGCCTGAAGAATATATACATCCACACCACAGAGCAAAAGATACAAAACAAAGGAAGCACTCGAGAGAGAAAGCATGACATAAATAAGATGCCAGAAGGAGGACCAAACCTATCCATCATGCTACATCAATAAATGCAAATGGAATAAACCTTGTTTGGAAAGAAAATCTATGATACGCCTTTCAATTGGACATCTTCCGTGCCTCTAAGTGTCACATTTCTGCAGGCCTGTCTTGGCCTCTCTGTAGTGACCAATGTGGCTTTAGCATTCATTGACTTCACATAGAAACATCATTCCACGCCTCACTTCTTGGTCACTTTACCCCTGAGACAGATGGTCCCAAGAGTGTCGCTGGAAAAAAAGACTCCTAGGACAGGATTGTGAAACTGAATTACTTTCTGTTTTGATGGAATAGAGGCACTATAACTAATGGTGAGTGAGTGGTGATAACTCTTGGCACGAAGTAACATCAAAATTATTAAGGTTGTCACCTATGGCTACTTAGGGTAAGGTGCAGGTGGAAGGTGAAATTGGGCTGGGAAATGGAGTGCCTGTGGCACTTGACTGATTAGAAGAAATGTAGAGTAGACCAACTTTTTTTAAAAAATATTTTTTTAGTTGTTGATGGGCCTTTATATTATTTATTTATATGTGGTGCTGAGAATGGAACCCAGTGCCTCACACATGCTAGGCAAGCGCTCTACCACTGAGCCATAACCCCAGCCCCAAGGCCAGCTTTTTTTTTTTTTTTTTTTGCGGGGGGCAGGGCATACCAGGGATTGAACTCAGGGGCACTCAACCACTGAGCTACATTCCCAGCCCTATTTTGTATTTTATTTAGAGAGAGAATCTCACTGAGTTGCTTAGCACCTTGCTTTTGCTGACGTTGGCTCTGAACTCAAGATCCTCCTGCCTCAGCCTTCCAAGCTGCTGGGATAATAGATGTGCACCACCACACCTTGCTTTTTGCAGTTTTTAAAGACATTCTTATGTTTTAAAGTTTCAAGGTCAACTGCTAAAAGTTAGGCTCAGCAGCTCATTTTAAGAGTGACAGAGCTACCAATGTGGCTGGAAGTGCTGTCCTGGTAGCTCTCATGTCCCATTCAAGGCCCCTCCAGAAAAAGGATGGAGCTTGGGTCAGGGGCATGGGGTAGATGAGCCTCTAACTTTGTACCTTGAGAAACTTGAACATGAAATCTTGAGTGTGAAACTTACATATGACAATGGGATGGAGATGCCAGAGCTTCGACACAATTCTAAGGAAGAGGTCACAAGGTGCAAGGAGAGAGGGACATTAGAGTGGATCTACTAAGTAAGACTTAAGACCCCACCATATGACCTGCCCAGGCAGGCCCAGAGAAAATAAGGTAAGTATTTTTGAGATGGCCTGTAGGGTTGATAGGAGTAGACACTGCCAATGAACTAGACTCCCAAGTAAAAGTGGATGAGGTATTTGAGAAGGCAGAGGCCTTAAGGAGCCTTCCCTTCTAGGCCAGGTAGAGGTAATTACTGGAAGGAGTTGCAAGGATAGTGAAGGCAGTTAGGATGCCTTGGCAAGCTTTGTGGTTTGACTAGTGTCAATGTGGATGGACATCCCATAAGGGTGATGCTTGATTTGTGTTAAAAAAAAAATCTTGCACTAAGGGGCAAAAGACTGATTCTCACTGAAAAGGAAAATTCTAGTACCTACTTAATTTCCCAACCTGAGTCAATTTTTGGATGCAGATTGTATTGACTGAAGAACAGTCTGGGCCCCCTTGAGGAACACCACCCCAAGTGGTATGCAGGTAGTCCTCTAACCTTTCTCCTAGTATTTCAGCCATTTGACTGAAATACTGTGCACTAGAGATTCACAAAATTGTTAAACATGGTTCTTAACTGGTGCTGCAACCAGGAGACCTGCTATGCCATGGTGGTATTCCTATTTGTGGAGCCAGGTACAATGGTGCACACCTGTAATCCTAGCTACTCAGGAGGCTGAGGCAGGAGGATCGCAAGTTTGAGGTCAGCCTTTGCAATTTAGGGAGATGCTGTCTCAAAATAAAACATAAAAAGGGCTGGGGATGTGGCTCAGTGGTAGAGCTACCCTGGGTTCAATTCCTAGTACCAAAAAGAAAAAGCAGAGGAAGAGGAAGCAGCAGCAGCAGCTTGTAGAACTCAAGCACTTAATGAGTTTTGACCCAGTTCTTTTTCAGTTGGTCCAATAAGTGTGAGGACAATGAACTCCCTTAAAGATAAAAATGTAAAAGCACTGTAAATATACTAGGAGAAAACAAGGGGAAACGTTTACTAGTCTGAGTGTGGGATAGCCTTTATAAACAAATGAACAAAAAATTTTAAAAGCTCAGCTATAAAAAAAACTGACAAATTTTATTCCATGAATTTTAATGCTTCTGTACTCATATGTCAATAGCATGAAAAAGGGTGGTGGTGGCAGGGAGGAAACACTATTCTCGATTTAAATGGCTTGTCAACATACTAAAATGTGCTAAACCTCACTCCATGATTTTAATTTGTATACCTTTAATTATGAATGAGGCTGAGCATCTTTTAATATGTTTTACCAACCAGTTATATTCAGTTTTTCTGTGAAAGCAGATTTTGACTTTCACCCATTCTCCGCCCCTGTTTGGCAAAGATCAAAACATTTTCTAATACATATTTGACTAAACCTTAAATAAATAAACACTTATATACATTTTTGGGAAAAATTCATGTGTGAATTGATGTGGATTTTTTTAAGGGACACTTGACAATGTGTTAAAATCATAAACACACATGTCTTTTGACCCAGCAATTCTGTTTATTTGTCAGTTTGTATTGGGGATTGAACCCAGGGATGTTCTACCTCTGAGCTAAAACCCATCCCTTTTTAAATTTTATTTTGAGACAGGGTCTTAGTAAATTGCTGAAATTAGCCTTGAACTTGCAATCCTCCTGCCTCAACTTTTGGAATAACTGGGATAAGAGGGGTATCTCCACTAAGCCTGACTTCAGCAATCTTATTTCTAGGATAAGAAATATTTGTGCATAAAACCATAGTACGTTAGCGTTGTTTGAAATAGCAAAACTTTAAAAACAACCTAAATATCCATTCATGGGGAGCTGGCTAAACACATTATGAAAAAACAGTTCAAAGAAATACTATGGAGCTGTAAAAAAGAATGAAGCAGATATACACACAACATATGCTTATGTGTGTAAATGTGTGTATGCACAATATAAAATATTTCTCTTATTGTTAAACGAGAAAAAAAAAAAAAAAAAAAAAAAAAAAAAAAGGCCAGCACAGTATAGGGTACCTAGAAGTCAGTCTTTGAAATATTGAGAATTCCCCTTCTGCCAGGAACTGTCCTAGGTGCTGGAGATACAGAGGTGAACCAAACAGGTCAGATTCAAGCTGACATTCTGGTAGAGTAGAAAAATGATGAACAGGTAAAATAACCCAGAAATGAGATAATTTCAGATGGCAGGGAGTCAATGCTATGAAGGAAATTCAACCAAAGCGCAGAACTCTGAGAGATTAGGTGCGGAGAGGGTGCTGCTTTAGAACAGGTGATCAGGAGAGAATTCTCTAAGGTGCCATCTGAGTTGAGGCATCAGGGCCTGCAAGAACAAGGTCCCAGAGGCAGGAAAAAGCTGCCTTAAAGAGTACTTTAATGTACTGAGGGGTCCAGTAATGGCATAAGCTGAAGACAGAGACTCCCTGGTGGGGGAGAGCAGTACTGATCAGGTCTGAGAGGTAGGCAGGCTTGGAATTTGCATTTGGTTCTAAAAACATGTTCTCAGTGTGCAAAAAAGGGGTGCAACACACGCACATAAATGCATTTCTTCTTGCATGTGTGCTTGTTTATATACATAATATATTTGGAAAGAAAAATAAGGCTGATGATGGTGGCTGCCCCAGGGAAACTGGGTAGGAAAGAGATTTATGTTTTACAACATAGTTTTTTAAATGCTGTTTGATATTTTTACCATGTGCCTGAATTACTTTTTTCAATTAAAAACTAGTTAATTTTTTAAACTGTGAAAACATCTTAAGATTGAATAATCTCAGTTGTAATCAGAGAAATGCAAATTAAAACATCAAGGAAATAAGATTTTTAGGAAGGATTTAAAAACTCATAAAGCTCATGGTTGATGAGGACATGAAAAAAAAGACTTTTTTTTTTTTTTTTACTGTTCATGTATCTTATTTATGGAAATGAATAATAGTAAACCTTGCCTGAGGATCATTTGACTATTTTGATATCAAAGGCCTTTAACTGTTTTGGTAGATCCTTGCTTCAATCATTCTATGTCTGTGAATGTCCCCACAGGAAAGAACCACAGACAGGTGCAAATATTAATCTCTGAGGATATTCATTCTAGTATGTTGGTATCAGGGAAATGACAAGAACAGTTTAAATTCTAATGAGTCACTTATTTAAATAAGAGGGTAAATCTATACAATAGAATTGTATGCCTGTGTTTTAAAGATTGTTAAAAGAATATTTAATGACATGCAAAACTGTTATTGATCTGTTATTGGACAAAAAAAGCTAGGAAAGAGAAGGTTGTGTATTCTAATTCTAGCATGCGCCCTCACACATATGAAGACTGCAAAAACTAACAATAGTTAATAAGTCCTAGGCCATGAATAGTCTCTTTATTTATGGTGAACTTTAAAAATAATTTTTACTTTTGGGGCCTCAAATGTTTGTACTTAGATTGTAATTCTTAGTTAAGAATACATTATTATTGTTAATCTATGTATGATTGCTTTAATTTTATTTATTTTGACTATTTATGTACACATTTGTGTATGTATTTATTTCTACAAGGAACTCTTATTAACCCACCACCATCTAGAAGATTGCCAATAATTATCTATGGCTCCTCATTTCCCTCAAGTCCCCCCTCTCCCAATTAAAAGTAGTTACCACTCTGAATTTTGTGTTTATCATTCTCTTGCTTTAAAAAAAATTTTTTTTTTGGTGTGTGTGCAGTGGTTTTCATTATTTGTCTCTATTTACTAAGTGGTCTTGCATTCTGGGCAAGATACATATCAAAGGAGTTGGGAATCTTGCCAACTACTGTCTACACCAGAAAAAAATAGTATTATTATTTTTTAAGTTATAAAATACACATAACATAAAATATATCAAGTTAAATATTTATTTGTTGCTGTTTCTTTTGTTAATTTGTTCTAATTGGTTATACATGACACTAGAATGCATTTTGACACATTGTACACAAATGGAGCACACTTCTCATTTCTCTGGCTGTGCATTGTGCAGAGTCACATTGGTCAAGTAGTCATACATATATGTAGGGTAATAATGACTGCCTCATTCCACCATCCTTCCCAACCCAACAACCCCTCACCTCCTTTGATCCCCTCTGCACAATCCAAAATTCCTTCGTTCTTCCCTTCCTACCCCCATTATGGATTAGCATCTGCTTATCACAGAAAACATTTGGCCTTTAGTTCTTTGGGTTTGGCTTATTTCCCTTAGCATGATATTCTCCAGCTCCATCCATTTACCTGAAAATGCCATAATTTCTTTCTTCTTTATGGCTGAGTAATATTCTATTGTGTATATATACCATATTTTCTTACTCCATTCATCTGTTGAAGGGCATCTAGGTTGGTTCTGTAGTTTAGTTATTGTGAATTGAATTGCTATAAACATTGATGTGGCTGCATTATTGTAGTGTGCTGATTTTAAGTCCTTTGGCATAAACAGAAGAGTGGGATAGTTGGGTCAAATGGTGGTTTAATTCCCAATTTTCTGAGGAATCTCCGTACTGCTGTCCATGGTGGTTGTACCAATTTGCAGTCTCACCAATGATGTATGCATGCACCTTTTCCCCTACATCCACACAAACACTTATTATTGCTTGTATTCTTGACAATTGCCATCTGACGGGAGTAAGTGAAATCATAGAGTAGTTTTGATTTGCATTTTTCTAATTTCTAGAGATGATGAACATTTTTTCATATATTTGTTGATCAATTGTATTTCTTCTTCTGTGAAGTGTCTGTTCAGTTCCTTAGCCCATTTATTAATTGGGTTATTTGTTTTTTTGGGTATTAAGTTTTTTGAGTTCTTTATATATCCTAGAGATTAATGCTTGCTCTGAGTTACATGTAGTAAAGATTTTCTCACATTCTGTAGGCTCTCTCTTTACCTTATTGATTGTTCCCTTCACTGAGAATTATTTAGTTTAAATCCATCCCATTGATTGATTCTTGATTTTACTTCTTGTACTTTAAGTGTCTTGTTAAGGAAGTTGGGTCCTAAGCCAACATGATGCAGATTTGGGCCTACTTTTTCTTCTATTAGATGCAGGGTCTCTATTCTATTGCCCAAGTCTTTGGTCCACTTTGAGTTTTGTGCATGGTGAGAGAGATTTAATTTCATTTTGCTACATATGTGTTTCCAGTTTTCCCAGAACCATTTGTTGAAGAGCTTATCTTTTCTCCAATGTATGTTTTGGTGACTTTGTCTAGTATGAGATAACTGTATTTGTGTGGGTTTGTCTCTGTGTCTTCTATCCCATACCATTGGTCTACATGTCTATTTTGGTGCCAATACCATGCCATTTTTGTTACCATATCTGTGTAGTAGTATTTTTAAGTCTGGTATTGTGAAGCCTCCTACTTCACTCTTCTTGCTAAGGATTGCGTTGGCTATTCTGGGTCTTTTATTTTTCCAAATGAATTTCATGATTGCTTTTTCTAGTTCTATGAAGAATGTCATTGGGATTCTTATAGGAATTGCATTAAATCTGTATAATGCTTTTTATAGTATGGCCATTTTGACAATACTAATTCTGCCTATCCAAGAACATAGGAGATCTTTCCATCTTCTAAGGTCTTCTTAAATTTCTTTCTTTGGTGTTCTGTAGTTTTCATTATAAAAGTTTTCACCTCTTTTGTTAGATTGATTCCCAAGGATTTTATTATTTTTGAGGTTATTGTGAATGGGGTAGTTTTCCTAATTCTCTTTCAGTGGATTCATTGCTGATAAATAGAAATGCATTTGATTTATGGGTATTGATTTTATATCCTGATGCTTTGCTGAATTAATTTATTAGTTCTAGAAGTGTTCTAGTAGAATTTTTTTTAATTTTCTTAATATAGAATCATGTTGTTGGAAAATAGTGACAGTTTGAGTTCTTCTTTTCCTATTCATATCACTTTAACTTCTTTCTTCTAATTGTTTTGGCTAGAGTTTCAAGGACTATCTTGAATAGAGTGGTGAGAGAATGCATCCTTGTCTTGTTCCAGTTTGTAGAGGGAATGCTTTCAATATTTCTTCATTTGAAATGATGTTGGCCTTGGGCTTAGTACAAATAGCTTTTACAATGTTGAGGTATGTTCCTACTCTCCCTTGTTTTTCTAGTGTATTGAACATAAAGAGGTGTTGTATTCTGTCAAATGCTTTTTTTGCATCCACTGAGATGATCATAAGATTCTTGTCTTTAAGTCTATTGATGTGATGAATTACGTTTATTGATTTCCATATGTTGAACCAACCTTGCATCCCTAGGATGAATCTCTCTTGATCCTGGCTCACTGTCTTTTTAATATGTTTTTCTATGTGATTTGCCAGAATTTTATTGAGAATTTTTGCATCTATGTTCATCAGAGATATTGGTCTGAAGTTTTCTTTCCTTGAAGTGTCTTTATCTGGTTTTGGTATCAAGGTGATACTAGACTCATAGAATGAGTTTGGAAGGGTTCCCTCCTTTTTTATTAAATTGAAGGAGTGTCAGTGTTAATACCCCTTTAAAGGTCTTATAGAACTTGGGTGAGAATCTTTCTGGTCTTGTGCTTTTCTTGGTTGGTAGGCTTTGGACGGCATCTTCTATTTCATTGCTTGAAATTGATCTGTTTAAGTTGTGTATGTCCTCCTGATCCAGTTTGAGTAGATCATATGTCTCTAGAAATTTGTTGATGTCTTTGAGATTTTCTATTGTATTGGAAGTATAAATTTTCAAAATAGTTTCAAATTATCTTCTGTATTTCAGTAGTGTCTATTTTGATATTTCCTTTTTCATCACAAATATTTGTAATTTGAGTTTTCTCTTTCTCTTCCTTAGCATAACTAAGGGTTTATCAATTTTATTTATTTATTCAAAGAACCAAATTTTCATTTTGTAAATGTTTTGAATTTTTTTTGTTTTTATTTTCATTGATTTCAGCTGATTTTGTGTGTGTGTGTGCGCGCAAGGGCTAGGGATTAAACTCAGGGCCACTCGACCACTAGGCCACATCCACAGTCCTTTTTTGTATTTTATTAGAGACAGGATCTCACTGAGTTGCTAAGTGCCTCGCCATACTGAGGCTGGCTTTGAACTTGCAATCCTCTTGCCTCAGCCTCCCAAGTGCTGGGATTACAGGCGTGTACCACTGTGCCCAGCTGATTTCAGCTGATTTTAATACTTCCTGTCTTCTACTGCTTTGGGTGTTGATTTGTTCTTCTTTATATATATAGGGCTTTGAGATGTAATGTTAGGTCATTTATTTGTTGACTACTTTTTTTTTTTTTTTTTTTTTTTTGGTACTGGGGATTGAACTCAGTGGCACTCAACCACTGGGCCACAACATCCCCAGCTCCTTTTTTTTTTTTGTATTTTATTAGAGACAGGTCTCACTGAGTTGCTAAGTGCCTTGCCATTGCTGAAGCTGGCTTTGAACTCGTGATCCTCCTGCCTCAGCCTCCCAAGTGCTGGGATTACAGACGTGCGCCACCATGCCCGGCTTGACTACTTATTCTTTTAATGAATGAGTTCAAGGCAATAAATTTCCTTTTAGCACTACATTCTTAGTGTCCCAGAGATTTTGATATGTTGTATTGTTGTTCTCAGTTACCTCTAAGCATTTTTTTTTTTGTTTCCTCCCTGATGTCATCTGCTATCCATTTGTCATTCAATAGAGTGTTATTTAGTTTCCAGTTGTTAAGAGTACCTTCTTTTTTTTTTATTTTATCTTGATTTCTAGTTTCATTCTGTTATCATGTGATGCAATGCACGGTAGTGTTTCTTTTTTTTTTTGTATTTGCTAAGAGTTGCTTTGTGGCATAACATGGTCTCTTTTAGAGAAGAATCCATGTACTGCTGAGAAGAAAGTGTACTCACTCATTGATGCATGAAATACTCTCTACATGTCCACTAGGTCTAATTTATTGATTGTAATATTTAGTTCTATAGTTTCTTTGTTTAGTTTTTGTTTGGAAGATCTATCCAGTGGTGAGAGAGTTGTGTTAAAGTCACTCAGTATTATTGTGTTGTGGTCTATTTGATTCTTGAAATTGAGAAGGGTTTGTTTGATGTACATAGATGCTCCATTGTTTGGGGCATAAATATTTATGATTGTCATGTCTTGTTGATGTATGATTCCCTGAAACAATCTGAAATGTCCTTCTTTATCCCTTCTGACTAACTTTGGCTTGAAGTCCACTTTACCTGATATGAGGATGGAAAGCCCTGCTTGTTTATGCAGTCCATGTGAGTGGTATGTTTTTCCCAACATTTCACTTTTAGTCTGTGCATGTCTTTTTCTATGAGGTGAATCTCTTGAAGACAGCATATTGTTGAGTCTTTTTTAAAGATCCAGTCTTCCAGTCTATGTCTTTGATGAGTTTAAGCCATTAACACTCAGGGTTATTGAGATATGATTTGTATTCCCGGTCATTTGGGTTATTTTTGGTTTTTAACTTACTTAATTTCTCCTCTGATTGACTTTTCCTTTAGTGTAGCTCCTCCCTTTGCTGATTTTAACTTCTTTTCATTTCCCCCTTATGCAAATTTTTTGAGAGTGTTCTGTAGTGCAATCTTTCTAGTTGTGAATTCTATTAACTTTTATTCATCATGGAAGGTTTTTATTTCACCTTCAAATCTGAAGCTTAGTTTTGCTTAATATAAAATTCTTGGTTGGCATCCATTTTCTTTCAGAGCTTGATATATATTATTCCAGGACCTCCAGATGTTTAGGGTCTAGGTTGAGAAATCAGCTGAGATCCAAATTGGTTTCCCACTATATGTAATTTGGCATTTTTCTCTGGCAGCCTCTAAATTTCTATCCTCATTCTGTCTATTATTCATACTCATTATAGTGTGCCTTGGTGTGGGTCTGCTGTAATTTTGTACACTTGGGGTCCTGTAAACCTCTTGTAGTTGATTTTTCATTTCATTCTTTAGATTTGGGAAAATTTCTGATATTATATAATGAAAAGATTGTGCATTCCTTTGGTTTGTATCTCTGTGCCCTTGTCGTCTAAACCAATAAATCTTAAACTTGGTCTTTTCATGTTACCTATAATTCTTGGATGTTCTTTTCATGGTTTCTTACCATCTCTCTGTATGGTCAATTTTATTTTCAAGAGTAAATATTTTGTATTCATTGCCTGAGGCTCTGTCTTCCACGTGGTCTAGTCTGTTGGTGATGCTTTCCATTGAATTTTTAATTTGATTTGTTGTTTCATTCATTTTGAGATTTCTGCTTGATTCCTTTTTATGATCTGTGCCTCTTTATTGAAGTGATTTCCCACATCCTGTATTTTCTTGCAGGAGCCCTGTTTGGGGATTGACTTTAATTGCAGTTGACTATGAGCCGTGGAGATTTGGCCATTGTCGCCACCCGTAGTCTCACGGGATTTGTTGCGGGATCTCGAGTGACTTGGCCGAGATTGCTGATCGGGTCAGCGCCATTTTAGGGTGTGTGTTTTTGGCGTGTGTTAGTCGTTATTAGAACCAGAGAGAAAAGTTATCAGAATAAAAAGCTGTTTGTCTCCAGTTTGCTTCTGAAGTTTTTCCCGCGGCTCCGTCGCTCCAAGCGCTTCAGCCAGCAACAGGTGGCGGCCCGTACGGGGAACTTCGGAGCGGACAGGTAAGAACTGAAAGGTCTCTAAAGATGGGTTCGAATATAACTGAATCCCAAGTGATAGAGGCTATGCAAAGACTCCTTGATATACCTGACTCTGTTCTCAGTGAGGAGTATATAGACAAAAGTGAAAGTGATCAAAAAAGTGTAGATTCCACTGGGCCAACTGAGACCAGTAAAGAGAGTATTAGAAGAGACCCAAAAATGACAAAAATCCAAGCTATTAAAGCTATTCGGGAGTTATTGGCGAAAGCTGAAGGATACTTGCTCTCACTGGAACCTGGGCCTCAGGATATTGCTGTCAGTGAAATTAGCAGTGGTGAGGAATCTAATAAAAGTGATCCTGAGAAAATGAGGAAAAAGAAATTAAAAAAGACCGAGAAAAAGGTCCGTCAGGCAGAGGAGTCACTTGTGTCCTCTACTCCCCCATGGGTGGAATCCATCACAGAAAATATGAAGGGTATTACTAGGCATTTGCATACCCTAGAAACAGAAATAAAAAGTCTTTCTGATCGCTTATGCACTCTCGAGGACAACTCACAGATACATTGGGAACCGCCAGCATTTGAAAAGAAAAATGGACAGAGTGTCCATCAGTCAGTAGATTTCAAAACAATAAAAAATCTCAAAGAGGCAGTAA
The DNA here is from genome assembly GCA_025594165.1 of Tamias sibiricus. Lineage (NCBI taxonomy): Eukaryota > Metazoa > Chordata > Mammalia > Rodentia > Sciuridae > Tamias > Tamias sibiricus. Next base: position 153,947,591 of record CM046659.1, read on the forward strand.
TGACTTATGGGCCCCAAGCTCCTTTCACGTTGAGTATGCTGGAGTCCCTTAACACCTTTAGCTTAACCCCCTCAGACTGGAAAAGTCTATGTAAAGCAACATTAAGCGGGGGGCAATTCTTGGTTGGGCGATCGCAATTCCAAGAACTTTGTATAGAAACGGCTAAAAGAAACGCGGCTGCAGGGTTTGAAAACTATAATATAGACATGCTCACAGGAGAAGGGCAATTCGCAGACTTACAGGCTCAAACAGATTATGACTCAGATATATATGCTCAGATAAATGCAGCTGCCTTAGAGGCATGGAAAACTGTACAAGGACCTGGGGATCTACAAGGTAGCTTGTCAAAAGTGATTCAAGGACCTAATGAGCCGTATGCCGACTTTGCTGATCGACTTTTGAGAACTGCAGGTAGTGTGTTTGCAGATGTTGACCAAGCTATGCCTTTAGTTGTTCAATTAGCTTATGAAAATGCAAATAAATGGTGCCAAGCAGCCATCAGGCCATGGAGAACTAAAAAGGATCTTTCCGTATATATACAACTATGTAAAGATATAAATGGCGCCTTTGTCACAGGAAATGTGATTGCAGCCTCAATGAGAGGTGCTTCCTCTCGAAATTTCACAAAGGCTAAACGTAGACATTATAATCAATCAGGATATTCCAGGCAAAATTATCATAATCAATCAGGCAATTCTAGGCAAAATCCCAAAAGAGAAATAAGATCAAGCTCATACCGTGCCCCAGGCCGCTGCCCCAGGTGTAAAAAGGGAAATCATTGGGCCAATAAATGCTATTCAAAATTTGACATCCATGGAAATCCTTTGTTCAGGAATTCAAAAAACGGGGCACGGGGCCCAGTACCCCGGGGCCCACAAATGTACGGGGCATTGCAGAAGGAGTATCCTCAAGCATCCACTCAGATGCTTCCCCGACACAATCCCTACTACCCATCCACTCCCTCGCCAGAGGAACAAGAGGAAATGCAGGATTAGACCTCTGTTCCACCGCCCGAATAGTGTTAACACCTGAAATGGGGGTTCAACTGATTCCCACAGGAGTCAGGGGACCTCTTCCCTCAGGGACTGTAGGACTTATTATCGGGCGTAGTCCTAAAAGCTTATTAGGTTTGCAAGTGACCCCAGGTGTAATAAACTCAGACTACAAAGGGGAAATAAAAATAATGCTTAGCTCACCCCAAAGTATAACTTCTGTTAATCAAGGAGATAGAATTGCTCAGTTGCTTCTCCTTCCCAATTTACATAATTCATTTAAAATGGGTATGCCTCAAGAAGGGAACAATAGAGGATTTTGTTCCACTGACTCAAGTCCCATGGCTTGCTGGGTTCGAGACTGTTCAAGGAGGCCTATGTGTAAAACAAAAATCCAAGGAATAGAAATGGAGGGATTAATAGATACTGGAGCTGACTCTTCCATTATTAATTTACGCCAATGGCCCAAGCACTGGCCTCTGCAAAAAGCTTCAACCAGTTTAAGAGGCTTGGGATATAATAACCTCCCAGATAAAAGTGCCGTAATTTTAAAATGGGAGGATGATGAAGGCCATAAAGGAACATTTCAGCCTTATGTTTTACCTAATCTACCGGTTACTTTATGGGGAAGAGATATTTTGCAACAAATGGGAGTACACCTTGCAACCAAGCCTGCAGATGTTAAATGTGAAAACCTACAGGGTAATCTTAACCATAAAAGAACTCATTATCAAAAAGTACAGAGTAATCTTAACCCTAAAAGTAATCATTGCCATAAAGGAAAAAGATATTTTTTTTTCGGGGCCACTGAGAAAATAATTTTGAAAATACCATGGCTTTCTGATAAGCCAGTGTGGGTCCCTCAGTGGCCCCTATCTAAAGAGAAATTACAAGCGGCCCACCAATTAGTTCAGGAACAATTAGAAGCAGGTCATATAGAACCTTCCACCTCTCCCTGGAATTCCCCCATATTTGTGATCAAGAAAAAGTCAGGAAAATGGCGATTGTTACATGATCTTAGACAAATCAATAAAACCATGCAAGTTATGGGGCCTACTCAACCTGGACTTCCTAGTCCCGTAGCTATTCCAAAAAATTTCCATCTTATTACTCTTGATATAAAGGATTGCTTCTTTTCTATTCCCCTACATCCTCTGGATGCCCCCAGGTTTGCTTTTTCCGTTCCTTCTATGAAGAATAATGGCCCTGATCAGAGATATCAATGGAAGGTTTTACCACAGGGAATGGCTAATAGCCCCACCATATGCCAAATATATGTGGACAAGGCTATCCAACCCATTAAAAATAAATATCCAAACCTCATGTGTCTACATTACATGGATGATATTTTACTGGCCCACCCTAATCAAAAAACCTTATTTAATATATTCAGTGATGTGGTAGAAAATTTAAAAAAATATGGATTATATATAGCAGAAGAAAAAGTTCAAACCAGATCTCCCATATTATATTTAGGATTTAAAATCATGGATACTTTTGTTAGACCCCCAAAAATTTTAATAAATAAAGAACATTTGACCACCCTCAATGATTTCCAAAAACTACTGGGAGACATTAATTGGCTTCGCCCTACACTAAATCTCACTACTGGCCAACTAAAACCTTTATTTGACATCCTTCGTGGAGATCCTGATCCATCTTCACCACGAACATTGACTCCTGATGCTAGAAAAGCTTTAAAATTAGTAGAAAAAGCCATCGAAGGAGCTCATTGTGATAGATTTGATTTAACTCAACCGCTGATGTTGATTATTATTTCTTCACAATATACACCCACAGGAGTATTTTGGCAACAAGGGCCTTTATTATGGATACATTTGCCCGTCTCTCCTAAAAGTATAATTGAATCTTATACCTCCATGGTGGCTAAACTTATTCTTCAAGGACTTAAGACTTCTACTAAAATATTTGGCATTCACCCTGCTACTATTATTACTCCCTATTCATCATCACAGATTGAATACTTATGCTTCAATGATAATGATTGGGCTATAGCTAAATGCTCTACTTCTGCAAATTTTGATAATCATCTTCCTAAGTCCCCTATATTATCTTTTTGTATTAATCATCCTATTATATTTCCACAGGTAATAAAAAATCAACCTATTCCTAAGGCATTTAATGTATTTACAGATGGGTCCTCAAATGGTACTGCTACAGTAGTCACTAAAAAAGAAAATATGACTTACATAACTGCACACAAATCAGCTCAACTAGTGGAACTGGAAGCTGTGGTAAGAGCTCTGGAAAATTTTAGGGACCAGCCCGTAAACATTTTTTCAGATAGCCACTATATTGTACAAGCCGTCCCAAAATTAGAGTTAGCAGGACCAATAGCACCTCATACTCCAGCCTTTAAATTGTTTTATCAAATACAAAAACTTTTGTGGGCAAGAAAAGAACCTCTATTCGTAGGCCATATTAGAGCACATACTAATTTGCCTGGTCCCCTCCATGAAGGTAATCAAAAGGCTGGTGAACTTACAAAAACAGTATTTATACTTTCAGCGCTACAACAAGCTACTTTATTTCATTCCCAGTTTCATGTCAACAGCACCACCTTGCAACGTAGGTTTAAAATCACAAAGGAGCAAGCCAGAACAATTGTAAAAGATTGTAAATCTTGTATGACACATTTGCCCAATCCTCATTTCGGAGTTAACCCTAGAGGATTAATGCCCAATCATTTGTGGCAGATGGATGTTACTCATGAGCCAAGTTTTGGAAAATTGCGATTTATTCATGTGACTATAGATACATGCTCAGGCATGATTTTTGCTTCCTTACATTCTGGAGAAAAAGTTAAAGATGTTACATCTCATTGTTTGCAAGCTTTTGCTGCATTGGGCATCCCCAAAATGCTTAAAACAGATAATGGCCCCGCATATACGTCCTCATCTTTCAAACAGTTTTGCACAAAATTCAATATATCCCATAAAACAGGCATCCCATACAATCCTCAGGGTCAGGGCATTATTGAAAGAGCAAACCGAACACTGAAAATTATGTTATTAAAACAAAAAGAAGGAAATTGGAAAAGTCCTAAGGACAGATTGGCAGTTTCCCTGTTTACCTTAAATTTTTTAACTTTAGACTCTAATGGTTATTCTGCTGGAGACAGACATTGGAATCCACACCAACAACATAAACCTTTGGTTTACTGGAAGGATGTTCTTTCAGGTACATGGAAGGGTCCAGATCCAGTATTAATTTGGGGAAGAGGATCTGTTTGTGTTTTTCCAAAAGACGAATCCTCTCCAATATGGATACCATCTAGATTAATAAAACAGGTACCACATCAAAATGATCAAGATGAAGTTATTGAAGAATCAAGATTAATAAAAAAGGTACAAAATCAAGAGGACCAAGATGAAGGTATAGAATGATTCCCTCAAAAGAGTCCTTCAAAATATTTCACAACTTAAGTGTCATTCCTCCCGGCCGGGACGAGGAGATCTCTCTTTAGTGTGCACACAATTGTATTTTTTTTTCTTTTCTTTTTATACATGTCTTTATGTCTGTACATTTGTCTACATTTCATGTTAATGTGACGTCACAAATATATGTTTGTATGTTTGTTCGTCTGTTCAGTGTGACGTCACAAAGAACAAAGCGCTTATGAAAAAGAAAAAAAAAAAATATATATATATATGGATCCAAATAACTTTAATTCATTTTAGGTTAAGAGTATTCAATTTAGGTAAATAATTTTATAAATGAAGGTACTTTCAATTTTGATTTATAGGTGTCCCTGGGACTTCTCTTTAGCAAACAATATGACTAGTGCTATATAACCTGATATTTTGGTGTTTTGACTTAAGATTGTTTATTTGTTATTAACTTCATTTGTTTAATAGCTCATTAATTTCAATTATCTCAACAGGTAAAAAATTGCTCTGTATACAGAGACTCAAGGGTTCCAGCTAACAAATTATTTCTCTCAAGTGCCTTTACCTTTTCTTTAATCTATCTTTAATGCAGTAATTTACCTCAGTCTTTCTTTGTTTTGTTCTAAATATGACATTTTTCCAACTTATGTTTGTAAAAGCTCAACCAGCGATATATGTGAACAAAAATCAACTTTAATTTTCTAATCTAATTATTCTATTTTGTAGTTTGACAACTCGCCTCTTGACTCAGTGCTGCAATAGCACTGCCTTTCCTTTAATAATTGATGCTTGAGTTTCTAGGTAGCGGGCCCTGAAGATTTGCCGGTGGCATTGTCTAAACATAAAAAAGACGTCTGCTGCTCAAACATCAAACAACCTCACCAACAGTGTGGCCTCTGCTCTACATGCATGGGGCCTCCTACATCAACATGTTATAACAAATGGACATTTTGATCTTTCATTGTTTGGGACTTTACGGGACAATGCCTTGCGGGTATTTGTCTAGAGAATTCAGTGTGTTACTTGATGGAACTTAGGGCAGCTGATTTGTTTAAACAATTTGATATGCTATGCAATTTGGCTCATCACCAAAAGGCTTGTTGCCTTAAAGCCGCAACATCTCCTCACAATTTGGACGGCTGTTAGTCATCATATATAGTCGATCCTAAAGGGCTCCATTGGATGGCTGGTTAGCCAATGACGGGTAAGATCCCCAGAGGGGGACAACCTAAGACAGGCACAGTCGCACGGGACAGTCTCATGTGGCCGACATATCAACCTAAGACAGGAGTCAAGGGCACAGCCTTGATTATCCGATGACGGGTAAGAATGTTGGTTGCACATAGACGTCCTAGAGCATTACCTCTTTTAAAACAAAAAGGGGGAAATGCAGGAGCCCTGTTTGGGGATTGACTTTAATTGCAGTTGACTATGAGCCGTGGAGATTTGGCCATTGTCGCCACCCGTAGTCTCACGGGATTTGTTGCGGGATCTCGAGTGACTTGGCCGAGATTGCTGATCGGGTCAGCGCCATTTTAGGGTGTGTTTTTGGCGTGTGTTAGTCGTTATTAGAACCAGAGAGAAAAGTTATCAGAATAAAAAGCTGTTTGTCTCCAGTTTGCTTCTGAAGTTTTTCCCGCGGCTCCGTCGCTCCAAGCGCTTCAGCCAGCAACATTTTCTCTCTGATACCATCCTTTATTTAGAAAATCAATCTAACCATGTACCTTCTAAATGCCTTCTCTGAAATTTCTTCCACAGTACTGTTTATGGATTCTAGACAACATTCTAGATGTTGGAACATCTTGGTTTGTTTGAGGTGCTTTGTTCCATTGTTTTTTGTGTTGTTAATATGTCTTCCCATCTAGTAGTATGGATCTTAGGCTGTACAGTTTCTACCCTGTAGTCTTAGAGTGTCCATGTAGGCTTCCAGTACCTCACCTTTAATGGGGAAACCAATAATAATAGCACCCAATGCAAACAACATACAGCCTTACACCAAATATCTCCTATTAAGGCATCTACAATTTTTTGCAATAAACAGAAATGATGAGTTCAATTATCTTCTACAATATAAAGAGTAAGTTTGCTAAAAGGGTTTACTATTTCAAATGATGAATAAAAAAGAAATAGAAGTATTATAGGATGTGATATTTATCAGAGAGAAAGGGAGAAGATAGAGGTAAAAATTTATAGAAAGAATGAAGGAGGAATTAATAGAGGTTGGCTGTTAGCATGAGAGAAGTGAGAAAGCAAATCCAAGGAGACAGATAAGTGAGAGAAAAAATATACACAGATTAAAAACAAAGTAAAAATTTGAGAATACATAAAAAACTGAAATATACTATTCAGAAATCCCATTTCTCAATAAGTTGATGTATGAATAATATTTGGTTTCAAAGATGATAGAGATGTAGGAGATGGGGGGGAAGGAAAGTCTCAATGGAAAATTAAACAACTGTTTCCATTATTGTTCAAAAGTTTCTCAGCTTCCCTTCTCTGCTGATAGGTGTGGTTGTCAAAGTTTTATGGTAGCTCCAGTCTGGTGGGTGCTGGACCGGTTGGCTGGGTGAGCTGATAGCAAGATGCCCTCACACCCTCTTCCAGTCTTCCCACCTGCTCTAGCTGGCCTCTTCCATCCCCACACATTTCAGGACTCACTGAACTGAAGATAGCCCGGTTCTCTGCAGTTTCTCCAACCTGTGCTCTCCCTAGGGCAATGTCCCTTGCCTCTGGCTTTCCAAAGTCTTGCCAGGCCCAGACTTGCCCATGCATACCCAACTGCAATCCAAGGGATCTGGGCTTCAGATTGCCCAAGCTCTACCCCACTGCAGTCCCAAGATCTTAATGTTGGTTCATCTTGCAGAGAGACCACCAGGGATGTGCTCACACAACGGAGCAACCCTGCAAAGAGGCAGCCACATGGAAGCCACTAACACACCAGAAGGAAGTCCTCAATTGCAATCAGACCCACACATATCCTGACAACAGATTGCCAGGCCCCGGCCAGTGTCCTCAGACTGAGGCAGTTGCACCCTAAGATGGCCATGGTGGCAGTTACAAACCTGCAGGCCACTTGGCCCTGGACTCCAGCCCTGCCTGGTATCCCAAGATGGTGGCAGCTGCCTGTAACCAATCCTGTGGGTACCCTGACAATGGATTTACAAAGACAGCAGTGGGAAGTGGGTGATTGGTGGGTGAACTTCAGGCAGCGGGTAATGGGCAGGCAAAAGGCAGGCAACCATTAAGCAAAAAGGTGGGCAAATGGGCAAACAGCCAGTGGTCAGCAGCTTTCAGTGAGCAATCTGCTATTTTATTTTTTAATTGTAGTAAAAAATATCCATAATATAAAATGTACCATCTTAAACCATATTCATGTGCTCAGTTCAGTGGTATTAAATTTTGTTGGGCAGCCTTCACCATCATCCATCCACAAATCTAATTTCATCTTGCAAAAAGTGAAACTCGGATCCCTGGTGCAGTGGCCTGTAATTCCAGCAATTTGGGAGGCTGAGGCAGAAGGATTACAAGTTCAAGATCAGCCTGGGTACCCTAGGGAGACCCTGTCTCAAAGTAAAAAACTACTGGGGTGTAGCTCAGTGGTAGAGCACCCCAATGTTCAATCTCCAGTACCAGCCACACACACACAGAAAACACAAACTGAAACTCTGCTTATTAAATAGCAACACACCATTTCCTTCTTCTCCTCCCCTACACCCTTTCTCTGGCAGGCACCAGTCCACTTTCTGTTTCTATGAATGTGACTGTTCTAGGTGCCTCATGTAAGTGGTATCACACAATATTTATCTTTTTATGACTGAATTATTTCACTTAACATAATGTTCTCAAGGGTCATCTTTGTTGTAGCTTGTGACAGAATTTCCTTCCTTTCTGGACTGAATAATTTTGTTTGGCATTCACCCAGTAATGGATACTTGGGTTGCTTCCATCTTGCTTCTCAGCCTTTTGGCTAAGTTCATATGTAGTATCTGTTCTTATCAATTTAATATCTGATACATCTTCTATCCAAAGTCAATATGTTAAGTGGATGTTTGGAGCAGGGATAGAATAGAAGCTTGCTCTATCCACTCCATGCATTGCCCTAGTATAGCAGTATTTCAGGGATTGTTGCACCCTACCCATAAAACAGACAAACAAATAAAAAAAAACTCTTCAAGCCTCTGCTTTCAATTCCTTTTTCTTTCTTTCTTTTATTTTGTATTTTATTTATTTATTTATTTATTTATTTATTTATTTATTTATTTTTGGTATTGGGGTTGAACCCAAGGGCACTTTACCATCGAGCCACATGCCCAGAACTCTTTTTTTTTTTTTTTTTTTTTTAGATAGGGTCTCACTATGTTGCTGAGGTTGAGCCTTGAACTTGTGATTGTCTGGCCTCAACCTCATGGGTTCCTGGGATTACAAGCGTGCAGCACCTTACCTGGCCCTGTCTTCAATTCTTTTGGATGCATACCCCAATTTATAATTTCTGGATCATATGGTAATTCTGATATCTACCAATAGTGCACAATGGTTCTAATTTCTCCATGTCTGTAAACTTGAAGACTGATACACATACATGTGCGCATGCGCGCGCGCGTGCACACACACACACACACACACACACACACACACACACACACCTGACTGATGGGCTGGAATCTGCCAAAGGTGGTTGTACTAGCAGGAGAGAGAAGGAAGCTTCGAAAGAAAATCATGTATGAGGAAGGTTGGTGAAAGGCATAGAACAGCAGGGCCAGGGGGGCAAGGATTTCAGGGATCCTAGCAGTCTGTGCCTGTCCACCCTGACCCAGGCCCCATGAAGTACTTGTGGGTAACTACAAAACCAGTTTTGCATTGATGGGTTGATTTTTTTTATTAATCTATAATAGCTTCATATATATTCTCCCAACTCGCCATTCTATTCAGAGCTAAATACATCCCTGTAATGTTACTTAAAATGACATCTTTATCATATCTTTTAAGAAATATGAGTACTGACAAATATTTCTTAGCCTTTTTTTTTTTTTTTTTTTTTTTTTTGGTGGTGGTACTGGGGATTGAACTCAGGGGCACTTGACCACTGGGCTACATCCCCAGCCCTTTTTTGTATTTTATTTAGAGACAGGGTCTCACTAAGTTGCTAAGTGCCTCACCATTGCTGAGGCTGGCTTTGAACTCGCGATCCTACTGCCTCAGCCTCCCAAAGTGCTGGGATTACAGGCATGCGCCACCGCGCCTGGCTTATTTCTTAGCCTTTTATTTCTGACCCACTGATTCGTCCATGCAGTTCTATGAGACATTCCAATAACTGGTATATTTAGTTTCCCTTTACATCCATGTCTGTCCATTTGTCCTTGAATCTTCCTCCTTGTTCTAGGCATATCTATTCTGGACCAATTAGAGCCTCTGGAGTGACAATTAATCTTCAGGACCTTGGATATCATAATCCTGTGCCTCCCACGTGGATCTCTCTCTGCCCAGCAAGAACTCCCACACGAAAGCCCAGAGTGATAGTAACTCACACTCAGCCCTTTGAAGCAAGGAACCCCTAAGTGTGTTCCCACTTACTGCTATATCCACTTTCCCCATAATATCACCGTGTCCTCTTTCACTTGACCGTCCCTGCTCTTTGCCTGCTGTTCATCCCTGCTGATTTGCCCAGAGCCTCTGAAAAACTTTTCTGTCTCCAGGAAAGGGTTAAACCTCCTTAGTGGGCACCATTCTGTTGAGGGGCTGCTGTGGTTATGGGATGGCTGGGACTCTTGACTCCTGGTGTTGTTTTGTCCCTTCTCCCTGGAGCTATCTGCAAGACACTGAGTTTTAGAAAGTGATTGTCCTCATATTGTAAATGCCTTAATGCTGACTTTAAGGGAGACCCTTTGACAGAGCAGAGGAGGCCAGACAAATGTGGTGGAGTGATCCCCGTGGGCGTCCATTCCAGGGCCGCCCACTGGCTCCTCTGGTCTGACAGCTGAAGATCATCTGCTTGAATAGATAGCCTAGCTGCTTGGGCATCTGGACACATTTTGATCATATTTAAATCTTTATTTGTCTTGTGTACCCCATGGAGAAATAAATGATCTCTGAGAATTAGAATGACAGAATTGTGAGTTTCTTCTAGAGCTTGCCAGCATGGTTGATCAGAATGGAAAGTTCCTCACTGATGGATTTATAAAGAAATGGGTACTGTCAAATGATAACATTTTGGAACAAATCTTGGAGAAACTCTACTGCTATATTTCTGCTTTGAGGATTGCTGTTAGACAACTGACATTTTTGGACTGGATTTGGGGGAACAGGGAAAAGTGATCGTCTCCCTCACTGTCCCTCAGCCAAGCATCCATATCCCATTGCATTTGGGTTGTGCTGATTTGGCAAGGGCAAGGGACTTTGGAACTTCATTTATGACATTTTCTATGTGAGTTTTTGTTTTAAAATTTAATATTTTAGGGCTGGGATTGTGGCTCAGCGGTAGAGCGCTCGCCTAGCATGTGCGTGGCCCAGGTTCGATCCTCAGCACCACGTACAAATAAACGCATTGTGTACAACTAAAGCAAGTAAATAAACATTTTTTTAAATTTAATATTTTAACTTCTCAGGTATACATGCTCATTATAGAAAAATTTAGAAAATATAGAGAAGTATAGAAAATTAAAACCAATCATAGTCTTCTATTCAAACTAAACGTTGTTAATGACTTCTTTTTCTTTTTCTTTTTCTTTGGCACTGGGGATTGAACCCAGGGGTACCCTACCACTAAACTACTACATCGTCAGTCCATTAAATTTTTAATTTTGAGACAGAGTCTTGCTAAATTGCAGATATTCTCCATAAGTTATTGAGGCTGACCTCAAACTTGCAATCCTCCTGTCTCAGCCTCCAAAGTCACTGGGATTACAGACATGCACCACCGTACTTGGCATGTTGTTAATGTTTTGTTCATTTCTCTCCAATCAATTTTTTATTTATGCTGGGTGCAGTGATGCACACTTATAATCCCAGCTACTCTGGAGGTGGACACAGGAGGATCACAAGTTCAAGGCCAACTTCATTGACTTAGTAAGACATAGTTTAAAAATAGAAAGGGTGGAGGATATAGTTCAGTGGTACAGTGCCTCTGGCTTAATCCCCAGAACCAAAAAAAGAATTTTGTAACTGGGATCTTCTAATATCCATATTTATTTCCTGATTTCCACTTATTATATAATTAAAATATAATTTTAAAATTAAAAATTAATTTATTTTAAATTTTATTTCTAGAAATATTATGTATTCTATTGTAAATTTAATTTTTTATTTTAAAATTAAAATAAAATTTTAAATAAAAATAAAACAATTTTAATAGCAGTGAGAAAATATATTTTAGGCATATGTAGTAACTTGTTAAATCATTCTTCTCTTGCAGTAGTACAATTAAGTTGTTTCCACACTTTCATTTTTGTGATTATAGTGGGATTTCAGAATGTAGATCATATCTGGGATGAGAAGGGAAAAAAAGTAGCTCTTTTACTTTTTAATTTTTTTAGTTGTAGGTGGACACAATACCTTTATTTTACTTAGGTGGTGCTGAGGATTGAACCCAAGGCCTCACACACGCTAGACAAGTGCTCTACCACTGAGCCATAGCCCCAGCCCCTCTTTTATTTTTTCTGTTCTTCCCAAGCTCTATTCTCTGGCCAGTGGGCAGGAGGTGCCATTAAAACTTAGTCCTATCTAATAACCCTTACTATGCTCAAGGGACAGCCTCTTGGAAAAACCAGCAGTCTTCCCCTGCTATCCAAAATCCTGACAGGGAAGTGTTAGGGAAAGGTGTGTGGCCCCCGAGATCCAGGGGCAGTGGTGGCCCATGAGAGCTCAGAGTCTGTGACCCTGGGGCCCCTCTGAATGAATTCAGGATGATCCCTCTGGCAACTTCATAACCCACTCTAGCGGCATCAGGATCTGGTCGACCCCAGTGGCACTGGGTAGAGGTTCCAGAAGGCCAAAGTGCAAGGCCTCCCCCAACCTGCCCAAGCTGTGCCTTAATTTGTTCTGACTGTGCCAGAAAGTTCCAGTGCTTTCTTTGAGGCAGCCTCCTTCTCGGGGAGTCCCAGTGGGAAGAGCCGCAAAACCTCCTCCTCACAGTATCATTGTATTCCTGCCTTACCCAACTCCAGTCGCATTTCAACATGACTTACTCTCCTCCTTTGAAGAGGTGGTTTCCACCTGGCTCTGCCACACGTTCCTCCTAGAGCTGGAAGGGATGTCATCTCCACTTAGGGGAGGACTCTACAGAGGAGATGAGACCTCCAGGCTTGATTGTTGAAATGATAAAGAAGGTGGTGTGTATGTACTGAGGATCAAAAGAAAATAATTTAGGAGATCTTCTCTTAAGACAAACTGCCCTTTGGCAAGGCTGATGTCTTGCTGCATAATTTTTTTTTTTTTTCTGTACTAGGAATTGAACCCAGGGGTGTTTACCTCCCTCTCAATTTGCTGGTGTTTATCACTGCACAGGCTTGTTTTGAATGTCAGAAGCTGGGTATTAATTCCTTCTTCTCTCTTCATTTTTTCCTTGATTTCTCATTTCACTGAAACTAGTGCGTCAGCTGTGAGCTGCACTGTTATTTTAGGTACTCCTGAGAAAGAAAAACAAGCTGCCAATTAAATTATGAACAATGCTTTCTTATTTAGAATTTTTGGTGAACCAGTGGGGAGAAAAAGCTCTTTTTAGACATATTTAAACATATATTTTATTGTAGTTAGCTCTTGTACATTAATAAAAAGGAAAATCTAAGGGTCATAAATTGGAAGGTTTTAACAAAACTTCTTTATAGCCAAGCATGGTTGTGCACACCTGTAATCCCAGCAATTTGGAAGATTGAGGCAGGAGGATCACAAGTTCAAGGCCAGTCAAGACCAGGGCAACTTAATGAGACGTGTGTCTCAAAACAAAGCAAAAAGTGGAGCCGGGCGTGGTGGCGCACACCTGTAATCCCAGCACTTTGGGAGGCTGAGGCAGGAGGATCGTGAGTTCAAAGCCAGCCTCAGCAATGGCGAGGCACTTAGCAACTCAGTGAGACCCTGTCTCTAATAAAATACAAAAAAAGGGCTGGGGATGTGGCCCAGTGGTCGAGTGCCGCTGAGTTCAATCCCTGGTACCAAAAAAAAAAAAAAAAAAAAACAAAAACAAAAAACAAAAAACAAAGCAAAAAGTGCTAGGGATGTAGCTGAGAGGTAGAGTGCTTACCTAGCATGTGCAAGATCCTGGATTCAATCCCCAGCACCACTAAATAAATAAATGAATATTTCTTTACAGGAGAGACTGACATAGAGACTGATTCTTCTGAATCCATTCCCTCCCTCCCTCTCTCACCCTTCTCTCTCCCCTCCCCCACTCCCCTCCATCCCTCCATCCTTCTCTTTCCCTCTCTCTTTCTTTATTCTTCTTGGTACTGGGGATTGAACCCAGGGACACTTTACCCCTGAGCTACATCCCCAACACTTTTTATTTTCTATTTTGAGACAGGGTCTCCCTAAATTGCCGAAGCTGTCCTCGAACTTGTGATCCTCCTGCTTCAGCCTGAGTAGCTGGGATTACAGGTGTGGGCCACCACACCTAGCTTCTGAATCCCTTTCAACTCAGAGCTGGTAATGACTGTCTTTCTACACATTGTTGCTGCCTGTGCATTCCAAGTGTTGTTGACACAAGATCTCTTAACCAAGGCTCCACCATGGCTTCTAGAATTTTCTCCCAAGGTGTTGATATCCATTCTGCAAGTTATCATGCTGTACCTCCTGGCCTTTTAAAAATTATTTTTTTAAAAAATCTAACAGAAAGCGTTCAGACAAAATTTGCAAATGTGCAGACAGTAATAACTAATCATAACTGCTGCCTGGCCAACAGCTATAGTCAGCAATATTGATTGTAGGACACATCCAGTTTCAAAGAAATGAATGCCTTAGAAATGATGAATTCTAGTAAAACCTTAATATTTCCTCTCCTTTCCACACCTCTGCTATGCCTCTGGGCAGGGGGATGCTTCAAGACACATAGAAAGAAGGTCATGTTCTTGAAAAGAAAGACTTTCTGAGATACTTTCTGAGATATCAATCCTATTACATGGGTATCACTGGAAAAGAAATCTTTGAATATAAAACTTGGAGCACAATTCTGCTATTTCTTTAGATAGAGTCTTAAAAGAGAAGTTAGATACTTAAAAAATAATGCTGACTATTCTTTTCATGAATATAAATCATAGTTACTGGATCTGAAGATAAGAAGGCATGCGGGGGGCATGGACCATGATGGGACAGCACCGGAAAAGAATGCTCTCAGCAGACCAGAAATGATCAGGTGCTCCTGAAAGACAGGAGAATGGGGCTAGGCGGAAGGAGGAAACCACAGCATAAACCACATGCAAGAGATGTCTGCTCTAGAAGTCAAGTGCTCCTCAGAAGCTCTGAGCTCGGCAGAGATGGGAAATGTGGTGAATAGAAGGAAGCACTGAGGAACCTCTATTATTATTATTATTATTATTATTATTATTATTATTATTATTATTATTACAGGGATTGGACCCAGAGGGGCTTAACCACCGAACCACATCCCCAGCCCTTTTTCATTACTTATTTTGAGACAGGGTCTCACTAAGTTGCTGAGGCTGGCTTTGAACTTGCGATCCTCCTGCCTCATCCTCCTGAGCAGCGGGATTACAGGCGTGTACAGCACTGCACCCAGAAGCTCTAAGAAACTTTGGAGATGGTTAGTTGAGGCACTGCAGTGGGAACGCAGGACTTGTTCCATGATTTCAAAAAGAGGACATAGGACTTGCTCCCTGCTTGTGACAATAGAAGACAGCAGAGGCATCTGCCTGCAGTCAGGAGAGGCAAGAGGACACTTGAGCTCAAAAAGTAGGGTAGTACCCTGAAAGGCCATCAACACTGAGAAGCAAGAAAAAAGCTATTGGTTTAACCCACCCAGAAGATTGTCCCATTTCTTCACAAAATGATTAGATTCAGGACATAGCAAACAATGAGAATTTTCACACAGCAGCCTCATTAATTAGGAATGTTAAATAAATAAATAACAAATTTGACTAATAGCGGCTCAAGCAAAAAGAAAGGTATTCAATTAAATCACATCATAAGATGTCTAGAGAGCCTGGTGCACTGTGGCGCATGCCTGTGATCCCAGCTACTCAGGAGGCTGAGGCAGGAGGATTGTGTGTTTGAGGCCAGCCTCAGTAACTTTGGGAGACTCTGCCTCAAAATAAAAAATAAAAAGGATTGGTGATGTAAGTCAGTGCCAGAGTACCCCCTAGGTTCAATCCCAGTACCACACACACACACAACATAATCGAATGTCTAGAGATAAATGGCTTCAGGTTTGGTGCCCCTGACCCAATAAAGTTATGCAGAAAACAGGTTTTCTACCTTTCCACTTCACTATCTTTAGTATAGAATTGCTTCATGATCTCATTACAGCTCCTGCCCTCCATACATCACACCAGGTCAAAGGAAGAAAAAATGAAAAGGGCCAGTATCATTGAGTTTCCCTCATAAAAATGTCCCTTTATTTTATTTTTTATATTTTGCAGTCCTGGAGATTGAGCCTAAGGGTGCTCTACCACTGAGCTATATCCCCAATCCTATTTATTTCTTACTTTAAGACAGGGTCTCACTAAATTGCCCATGCTGGCCTCAAACTTATGATAATCCTGCCTCAGCCTCCCAAGTAGCTGAGGACTTACAGGTGTGCGCCAAGATATCCAGGTCTCTTCAGCCTTAGAAAAGAATGAAATCTTAGCCAGGCGCAGTGGTGCACACCTGTAATCCCAGCACTTGGGAGGCTGAGGCAGGAGGATCGCGAGTTCAAAGCCAGCCTCAGCAATGGCGAGGCACTTAGCAACTCAGTGAGACCCTGCCTCTAAATAAAATACAAAAAAGGGCTGGGGATGTGGCCCAGTGGTTGAGTGCCCCTGAGTTCAATCCCCGGTACAAAAAAAAAAAAAAAAAAAAAAGAATGAAATCTTGCCATTTGCAACCACATGGATGAAACTGGAAGACACTATGCAAAGTGAAATAAGTCATGCATAGAAGGATAAATACTGCATGCATGATTTTACTTATATGTGGAGTCTAAAAATATCAAACTCATAGAAGTAGAGTAGAATGGTGGTTTCCAGGGGCTGGAGTGGTGGGAGTGGGAATGGATTGGGAGGTGTTGGTAAAAGGATTTATAAGTTCAGTAAGGAAGGAGGAATACAATCAAAAGGACTATAGTGCAGCATAATGACTATAGTTGATAACAATGTGCCAAGAAAGCAGATTTTAAGTGTTTTCACTACAAATGAGAAGTATGTGAGCTACTACATATCTTGCTCGATTAACCATTCCAAAACATATACATACTTCACAACATCATATTGTTCACCATAAATATATAAAATCTTTATTTTCCAATTATAAAAGAAGACAAACAAGTGATCTCTATCTAAAGACAGGGTGATGACATTTCATAACAAAAATAAAAGGGCAATCCTTTTTATCTTGGTACTGGAGATTGAACTCAAGGGACACTTGACCACTGGGCCACATCCCCAGTCCTATTTTGTATTTTATTTATCTGATTGATGCTAGTCACCGCTGTTTGCCCTCCTTTTGCTGACCCATCACACCTTTTACCTGCCCAGTGCCCACCAACCACTGTTCCCCTGCTGATGGCCCACCATTTGTGCACAGACTGCCCCCCATTTGCCCATTTGTTGGGTTGCCCGCTGCCTGCTGTTGCCAGGAGATCCATTGTCAGGGTACCTACAGGTTTGGTTACATGTGGCTGCCGCCATCTTAGAATGCAGGCCAGGACCTAGGAGTCCAGGACCAAGGGGCCTGCAAGTTTGCCACCACCACTGCCGCCATCTTGGGGTATGGCTGCCTCAGTCTGGGGACACTAGCCAGGGCCTTGAGTTGTATTGTTGGGATACCTACAGGTCTGGTTGCACCTGAGGTCTTCCTGGTGGGTGTGCTAGTGGCCACCATCTGGCTGCCTCTTTGCTGGGTCACTCTTTGTGTAAGCATATCTCTGGTGGTCTCTCTGAGAGTTGGAATGACATTGAGATCTTGAGATTGGAGTAAGGCAGAGCCTGGGGAATCTGAAGCCCAAATCCCTCAGATTGCGGTTAGGTCTACGTGGGCCAGTTTAGGCCTGGCAAGCCTATGGAAAGCCAGAGACCTGGGGGCATTTCCCTGGGGGAGCAAAGGTGGGGGCATTTCCCTGGGGGAGCAAAGGTTAGAGAAACTGGAGTGAACCGGACTCTCTCTAGCTCAGTGAGTCCTGAAGTGCACGGGGACAGAAGGAGCTGGCTACAGCAGGTGGGAAGACTGGAAGAGGGTGTGAGGGTATCTTGCTATCCGCTCGTCCAGCTACCCACCAGACTAGAGCTGTCAGACATTAGACAACCCTATCTATCAGTGGAGAAGGGAAGCCGAGAAACTTTTGAAAGCCATTGGAAACAATTGTTTGATTTTTCCATTCATATTTTCATTCTCTCCCACCCACATCTCTATCATCTTTGAATCCAAATAATTTTTATGCATCAATTTATTGAGGAATGGGATGTGTGAATAGTATATTACTGTTTTATTGTGTATTCTTATACTTTTTATTTTTTTCAAATCTGTATATATTTTTTCTCTCATTGATCTGTCTCCCTGGATTCTTTCTCACTTCTCTCATACTAACAGCTAACCTCTATGAATTCCTCCTTTGCTCTTAGTATAAATTTTTTACATCTATCTTCTCTCCTTCACAAACATCACATCCTGCACTACTTCTGCTTCCTCTTTGTCCATCACTTGAAATGGCAACCCCTTTTAGCAAACTCACTGTTTATATTGTAGACAATAACTGAATGCATCATTTCTGCTTATTGTGACAAAACTGTAGATGCCTTAATAGGAGCTATTTGGTGTAAGGATGTATATTGTTTGTATTGGGTGCTGTTAATATTGGTCTCCCCCTTAAAGGTGAGGTACTGGAAGCCTTCCTGGACACTCTAAGACTACAGGGTAGAAACTCTACTGCCTCAGATCCATAAGACTAGATGGGAAGACAACATGAAACATGAAAAAAAAAAAAAAAAAGGGAAACAAGTGCCTCAAACAAACCAAAATGTTCCAGCAATAGAATTCATAGACAACACAGTAGAAGAAATGCAGAGCAGGAGTTTAGAAGGTACATAGTTAGGCTGGTTGGATCTTCCAAACAAAAACTAACAAAGAAACTATGGAACTAGATAATACAATTGATAATTTAGACTTAATGGACATCAACTGCAAGCAATGAAATAGAAGATGCCATCCAAAGCCTACCAACCAAGAAAAGCACAGGACCAAACAGATTCTCACCCAAGTTCTATGAGACCTTCAAAGAAGAATTAACACCAATACTCCTCAAATTATTTCATTAAAAAGAAAAGGAAGGGCCGGGCGCGGTGGCGCATGCCTATAATCCCAGCACTTTGGGAGACTGAGGCAGGAGGATCACGAGTTCAAAACCAGCCTCAGCAAGGGTGAGGCACTTAGCAACTTAGTGAGACCCTGTCTCTAAATAAAATTTTTAAAAAGGGCTGGGGATGTGACCTAGTGGTTGAGGAGTGCCCCTAAGTTCAATCCCTGGTATCACAAAAAAAAAAAAAAAAAAAAAAAAAAAAAAAGAAAGAAAAAAGAAAAGAAAGAAAGAAAAGGAAGGAACCCTTCCAAACGCATTGTATGAGGCTAATATCACCCTGATGCCAAAGCCAAACACATATCAAGGAAAGAAAAATTCAGATCAATATCTCTGATGAATACAGCTGCAAAAATTCTTTATAAATTCTGGAAAATCCCATACCAAATCATATTAAAAAGTAGTGCACAATGACCAAGTGGGGTTCTTCCCAGGGATGAAAGTTTGGTCAACATATGGAAATCAACCAACAAAATTCATCACATCAATAGAAGAAAAAGTAGGCCCAAATCTTCATCACATCAGCTTCGGATCTGACTTACTTAACAAGACTCCTAAAGCACAAGAAGTAAAATAGAGAATCAATCAATGGGCCAGGCCCGGTGTCACACACCTGTAAGCCCAGTGGCTCAGGAGGCTGAGACAGGAGGATCACGAGTTCAGTGCTAGCCTCAGCAATGGTGAAGCACTAAGCAACACAGTGAGACCCTGTCTCTAAATAAAATACAAAATAGGGCTGGGGATGTGGCTCAATGGTTGAGTGCCCCTGAGTTCAAACCCCAGTAACCCCGCCAATAAAAGAATCAATCAATGGGATGTATTCAAACTGAAAAATTTATCAGCAAAGGAAATAATCAATAATGTGAAGACAGAGCCTACAGAATGGGAAAAAATCTTTACCACATGCATCTCAGAGAGATCACTAATCTCTAGGATACATAAAAACTCAAAAAACTTAACATCAAAAGAATAATGAGGGGCTGGGGTTGTGGCTCAGCGGTAGAGTGCTCACCTAGCACGTGTGCGCCCGGGTTCAATCCTCAGCACCCCATAAAATAAAAGGCATTGTGGGGCTAGGGTTGTGGCTCAGTGACAGAGCGCTCGCCTCTCATGTGCGGGGCCCGGGTTCGATCCTCAGCACCATGTAAACATAAATGCATTGCATTGTGTACAACTGAAGTAAATAAATAAATATTTAAAAAAAAAAAAGGACACAGAAGATCTAAACAACACACTTGACAAGTTTGGTCTAATGAATAAAGGGCTTTCTGCACCCAACAGTGAGAGAATGAAATTTCCTAATTACACATGAAACAGTAACAAAAATTGATCAGGAAAAGCTTGACCCATTTTTTCAGAACATAGGTATTACATAGGTCCTAATTTCTGAGCAAAACACGATTAAGTTAGAAGTTGATTACAAAAAAAAATTTTTTTTAAATCCACCCAGAATAGTGATTACTAAAGGTTGTGTGTGTGATGGGTGGGGGGACGTGGATAAAGGGAGACTGGATATCATCAGTGCATGCTATATGCTTGTGTTGAAATATCACACTGAACCCCATTAGTATGTGCAATAAAACATGTTAATCAAAAATAAAATGGGGGGCTGGGGCTGGAGCTCAGTGATAAAGCACTTGGCTCGCATGTGTGAAGTATTAGGTTCGATCCTCAGCACCACATAAAAATAAAGATACTGTGTGTTCATCTACAAATTAAAATAATAATAATAATAATATAAATAAATAAATAAATAAAATGGGTCAGGCGTGGTGGCACATTTCTGTAATCCCAGCAGCTCTGGAGGCTGGCAGGAGGGTCATGAGTTCAAAGCCAGCCTCAGCATTTTATTGAGGGCCTAAGCAACTCAGCAAGAACCTGTTTCTAAATAAAATATAGAAAGTGCTGGGGTTCAATCCCCAGATACCAAAAAATAAAAAAGGAATAATTTCTTAAATCCTCACATAGTTTAAAGACTACTAAATAACTCGTGAGAGAAAGAAGTCACGGATGCACTGTTTTCATGTTATTCTTTGAGTTGTCTTAGATTTCCATGATGACTAGTCTCTGTTTCATTTATTTCTGCTCTGATCCTTATTCTTTCCTTTTAATTTTGGGCTTGTTTTTTTTTTTTTCTTTTTCTTTTTTCTTTTTCTATTTTCTTGAGGCATAATGTTGTTTATTTGAAATCTTTCTCCTTTTTTGAGATGGGTATTCGTTACCATCAACTTTCCTCTTTTTTTTTTTTTTTTTTTTTTGTGTGTGTGTGTGTGTGTGTGTGTGTACCAGGGATTGAACTCAGGGGCACTCGACCACTGGGCCACATCCCCAGCCCTTTTTTGTATTTTATTAGAGACAGGGTCTCACTGAGTTGCTAAGGGCCTCACCATTGCTGAGGCTGGCTTTGAACTTTCGATCCTCCTGCCTCAGCCTCCCAAATTCTGGGATTACAGGCGTGGGCCACCGCACCCGGCTCAAGATGCTTTTTTTTTTTTTTTTTTTTTTTTGTGGTACCGGGGATTGAACTCAGGGGCACTCGACCACTGGGTCACATCCCCAGCCCTTTTTTGTATTTTATTTAGACACAGGGTCTCACTGAGTTACTAAGTGCCTCACCATTGCTGAGGCTGGCTTTGAACTCGTGATCCTCCTGCCTCAGCCTCCCAAAGTGCTGGGATTACAGGCGTGCGCCACCGCGCCTGGCTCCTCAAGATGCTTTTAAACTTCTCTTAGAATTTATTCATTGAGGGGCTGGGGTTGTGGCTCAGCAGAGAGCGTTTGCCTAGCACGTGCGCGGCCCGGGTTTGATCCTCAGCACCACGTAAACATAAATGCATTGCATTGTATACAACTAAAGCAAATAAATAAATATTTTTTTAAAAAAAGAATTTATTGGGGCTGGGATTGTGGCTCAGCGGTAGCCCGCTCGCCTGGCACGTGCGCGGCCCGGGTTCGATCCTCAGCACCACGTACAAATAAACCCATTGTGTACAGCTAAAGCAAATAAATAAATAAATATTTAAAAAAAAAAAAAGAATTTATTCATTGACCCAGGAGCACATTGTTTAATTTCCATGATTCGCTTTAAGTTGCTTAAATACTTGCATCAGAATAAAGGAAGTCCTTAAAACTACTGGGTAAGTGTTTATATTAAGTTAGGGGCTGGGGATATAAATATGTGGCAGGTACTTACCTAGTACCTGTGAGGCCCTAGATCCCATCCCCAATATAGAGGAGGAGGAAGAAGAGGAAGAAGAACATCAGAATAAACCCAAAGAAAAATATTATAAAGAAGGGGCTGGCCGGGCGCAGTGGCTCATGGCTATAATCCCAGCACTTGAGAGGCTGAGGCAGGAAGATCACGAGTTCAAAGCCAGCCTCAGCAATGGCGAGGCACTTAGCAACTCAGTGAGACCCTGTCTCTAATAAAATACAAAAAAAGGGCTGGGGATGTGGCCCAGTGGTTGAGTGCCCCTGAGTTCAATCCCTGGTACAAAAAAAAAAAAAAAAAAAAAGAAAAAATAGAAGGGGCTGGGGCTGGGGCTCAGCAGTAGAGCACTTGCCTAGCACATGCGAGGCCCTGGGTTTGATCCTCAGCATCACATAAAAATGGATACATAAAATAAAGGTATTGTGTCCAACTACAACTAAAAATAAATATTAAAACAATAGTATAAAAACAGATAGTAATAAAATAAAAAAACAAAGATTCAACAGAACTGGTTACAAATAGACATTGGTTCTTTGAAAATAAAGTTGACAAATTTCTAGCAATATTGGTCAAGAGAAGAGATAAGAAATAAACAATAAGATGAAAACAGACTCAAAACTACAGATAAAGTATAGATTAAAAATATAGGACTGTAGCATTAATAACTATAATGCCAACAATTTTGAGAACTTGGATAAAATAGTCCCAGAAGAATATAACTAATCATAGCTAACCCAAGAAGAAATAAAAGCTGGAGCAATCCTATAAGAGTTTAAAAAGTAATCAGTGCCAGGCGCAGTGGCACACACCTGTAATTGCAGCAGCTCAGGAGGCTAAGGCAGGAGGATCTTGAGTCCAAAGCCAGCCTCAGCAACTTAGCGAGGCCCTAAGCAACTTAGAAAAACCCTGTCTCAAAAAATAAAAAGCACTGGGGATGTGGCTCAGTGGTAAAGTGCCCTGGATTCAATCCATGGTGCCAAATAATAATAATAATCATTACCATCATCAGTGGTTGGAAATCTTTCCACAAAAGAAACACCAGGCCCAAGGATTTTAAGAAGAGTTCTACTGATTTTTTTTTTTTTTTTTGGTGGGTGCGAGGGTGGGAATGGAACCCAGGGCTTCCTGTATGCTAAACAAGCGCTTTACCACCAAGTTATACTACATCCCTAACCCCACTTTTACCAAATTTTTGAGAAACATTAATCCATTTAATGTAGACTTTCACACACTAAAAGAGCCAGCCAACATAATCCTAATGCTAAAATCAGAAAAAGCATATAATGAGGAAGGACAATTACATTGATGTAGATATAAAAATTCTAAACAAAATATTAGCAAATCAAATCCAAAGTGTATAGAAATGATACCATAAAGACTGATATAGGAAGATTTATCACAGGTATGAAAGGGTAATTAGAAAAGCTACAAATATAATTTATCACACTAAAAGACAATGAGAGGGACACATTTTGTGTAAAAACTCAATGCAGAAAAAGGTTTGATAAAATTCAACACCCATACATGATTTTAAAAATATTCTTAAGGCTGCAGGTGTAAGTCCATAGTAGAACATTTGCTTATCATGTGCCAGGCCCTGAGTTTAATCCCCAGATCATTTATTCTATTAAATTTCTTCAATTTCTTATTTTCAACTAGTAGTAATATGTGTATTTTACTTCATACTCGGAGGCAACTTCCCTCATTTTCATGGCCATAAAATATGTGGTAGATCTCATTTCTCAGAAGATTCTGCTTTTTATCACATAAGGGAAGCCCCAGGAAGGCTATTTTCTGCATCTGTTGATTGTCATTTACCTCCAGTTCCAAATAATCTTTATGCCTAAATAGACTATACTGAGCTATATCCCTAGTCCTTTTCATTTTTTATTCTGAGACAGGGTCTTGCTAAGTTGTTGAGGCTGAACTTACTATCCTCCTGCCTCAGCCTCTTGAGTTGCTGGGATAACAGCTATGCACCACCATGCCTGGAGCTCTAAACAAGGAGCTTGAGGTGGTGCATTTTGGACCCCTACACAATGAAAGTGTCTCCTATTTGTGCACAGGACTTTCTGCTGTCTATCCAAACCCTGTCTCTACCCAAAGTTCCTGAGCATGAAGAAGTCTTCACATAATGTTGGTATAATAAAAGCCATCATTTATCTTGCTTTTCTAGTAACTTTTGAATAGGGCATGAAGCTTGGAGACAGAGACACAAGGACAGAATGGATGTGGAGGACAAGGTGTCTCCAGAATTGGGGATTTATGCCTTCAGATATATAAACTTGCAATGTGAATGGCAGCTGATAGGAAATTCCTATTTGGAAGAAGCCCCAAACCAATATAAATGAGGATTTGAATAGCACCATAAAAGGGAGCTAAATTTAATTTTGATTAATGCAATAAATATTCATTGAGCATCTATTGTATGTCTGTTCTGGGCGTTGGGGATGCAGCAGTGATTAAAAAAAAATTATAAGAAGGTTATAGCTGTTAGATGAAATCGGGCAGCCAGGTCATGTCCCAGGGTGCCTTTCAGGTAGTGCCCACCTCTCGCGAGAATTACCTTTGGGCGAGAATCCACACTTGGCGGGTTTCGAGCTCCCACCCTTCCTAATTACGTGAATACTCGCCTCTCGCGGGAATTTCGTCCTAAGGCGGGTTTTTGGGTTTTGAGCCAATCTGGGCCATGGAGGTCACGTTCCCCCCCCCCCCCCCCCCCCTGTACTTAAGCCCAAGCCAGACCTGAATTCGCCCCATTTTTCCTTTCTTTTCCTTCACCCCCACTCGTATCCTTCGCGGTTCACCCCCATCCCCTCCACATGTTTCTTTGGTAAATCAATAAACCCCCTCCCTTTTCCTATACGGCGGTTTCAGCGTGTGTTCATCTATCCTTCAATAGCTAATTCACTAAAACAAGGATTTTTGAATTATAAATATTACAAAGGAAGAGGTAAAGCTGTCATTATTTTCATCACTCCAAGAGAAGCAGCTTCAAACCTCTAAAATATGTAAATTTAGGGGCTGGGGTTGTGGCTCAGTGGTAGAGCACTTGTGTAAGAGCCCTAATAAGGAGATAGCTAAGATGGCGGCTAGCTGAGAGCCATAAGAGGTGTTTAAGTATTTTCACCTGATATTCATGCATTTATCTAAGAATCATTCTATGCCCGTGAACACTATGTGACGCACCTGTAAGTTTGAGCTGTTAACACGTGCATACTTGTTAAGGCAAAAAAGTATTTAACTGGGTGAGGTTGGCTAGAGGGGGTGGTTGGAGTTGGAGAGGTTGTTGGTGTTAGATGAAATTGGGCAGCCAGGTCATGTCCCAGGGTGCCTTTCAGGTAGTGCCCACCTCTTGCAAGAATTTACCTTTGGGCGAAAATCCACACTTGGCGGGTTTTGAGCTCCCGCCCTTCCTAATCACGTGAATACTCGCCTCTCGCGGGAATTCGTCCCAAGGCGGGTTTTTCGGTTCTGAGCCAATCCGGGCCATGCAAGTCACGTTCCCCCTGCCCCTTGTACTTAAGCCCAAGCCAGACCGGAGTTCGCCCCCATTTTTCCTTTCTTTTCCCTCCTTCCACTCGTTCCCTTTGCGGTTTACCCCCATCCCCTCCACGTGTCCCTTTTGGTGAATCATAAAACCCCCCCCTTTTTTTCTTTCTATATGGCGGTTTCAGCGTGTGTTCATCTATCCTTCATTTTGGTGCCGAAACCCGGGAGGGAGAAGCGCATCTAAACCGCCTCCATTCATCTGTTCATCCTTTCCACTACAGCATCGCTGGATTTCGGTAAGCCCCCTTCCACCCCGAGTTCCTAAACCTGTCTGGTCACTATGTGGTGAGAATTGACCGTCGATTTTCTGGCAATCTCGCCCGTGACCTGTGCAGGGGGGAAAGCACCCCATCTGAGTCTTAAAGGCGACGGTGGACCCCAGGAACTCCCCCTCTCCCCAACTTTATCTGCCCGCTCTAAAGTTTTCAGCTGTAAGATTAGAGCTTTCAGCTGGGAGTGGTTAGAGAAGTTCCTTTCCACACTCCGGACTTGAGCCTTTGTCCGTCCGGGACGAGACACGAAAAACCTTCGCACGAAGTGGCTCACAGTCCCCTGGCATCTTGAGAAAGACATTTCTCAGGTGCTCCATGTCAGCCTAACCCGGTGACGACTGGGCAAGCAGACTTGGATCTCACTCTAATACATATTTTGAAAGGGACGCTTTTCAAAATATTGTATTAGCCTTTCCCCGTTAACGGGAAATATGGGAACTTCCCTATCAATTCCAGCTGATTCTCCTCTTAATTGCCTCCTAAAAAATCGGGCAAACTTGGGCTTAAAGCCACAGATAAGGAAAAAGAAATTAATAAAGTTATGTACAGAAATTTGGCCTTCCTACCCATTATCCAGCCAGTGGCCAGAGTCAGGATCCCTAGATGCCCGGGTTTTACGGGAAATTTCCAGCTTTTGCCAACAGTCGAAAAGATGGACAGATTTGCCTTACGTGGATGCCGTTTCCCTTCTCCGTTCAAATCCTTCCCTGTGCACTCGGTGTAGTCCTGAGACCGTTTTACTAGCATGCAGAAGTGATCCACCTCCATCTTTGATTGACCTTGATTTTGACCCAGGATTGGAGGATCCACCTCCCCCGTACCGACAGTCTAGGACTCCTGTCCCTCCCCCTCCCCCAGCTCAGGCTCTCAATTCCGAAATTGCCGCGCTTTTCGTGCTTAGACCTTCCTCTTCCTTTTTCATCATCCTCCGCCCCTCCCCTTCCTTCCGTTCTGTCCGAGTCCTCCTCTGTAGACCCTCCTTTTCTTTCCACGTCATTTCCTGTACCTTCACCGCCACTATCCCCGCCCACTCAACTTCCCATTCCTAGTTCCGCGCCTCTTCCGCCATTATCCCCGCCCACTCAGCTTCCGCCACTTGGTTCTGTGTCATTTCCTGCCACGGCTTACCCGCCATCTTTGGTCATGCGGGTTTTGCCAGACGCACCGCTTCAAACTTTAGCCCCCACTTCAGCGGATTCTGCTACGCGTTCTTTACCAGATGCGCTGCCTCAGGCTTTGGCCCCCTCCCCAATTTCTTCCCCAACGGTTCTGGCAGCGGCGCAGGGAGAGTGTTGCGCAGTCCGCGCTTCCTCCCCAGCGTCTTCCACGGAGTTTCTCCTGGCCCCAGCAGTTCCCGCAGTGTCTCTCCCAGACTTGCTTGATACTCTGCCGCCCCCTGCGTTCAGTCCTCCCTTGACACGCTCGAAAAAGCAGGCAGCTCAGATAATCGCACCGCTAAGGGAGGTAGCTGGGGCAGAAGGGGTTGTGAGAGTTCATATCCCATTTTCCATGTCAGACCTGTCCCAAATAGAGAGGCGATTGGGTTCATTTACAACAGACCCTACAACTTATATAAAAGAATTCCAATGGGTCACCCAAGCATACAGCCTCACATTTCATGACGCATACTTCATTTTGTCAAATACTTTACTTCCTGAAGAGCATAGACAAGTCTGGGAGCAAGCAAAAGCATATGCGGATGAGACTCACAGAGTAAAACCCAAATTTCCCCTTTGGTCCTGAGGCTGTTCCAGATAGAGACC
Organism: Tamias sibiricus; assembly: GCA_025594165.1. Lineage (NCBI taxonomy): Eukaryota > Metazoa > Chordata > Mammalia > Rodentia > Sciuridae > Tamias > Tamias sibiricus. Next base: position 153,975,282 of record CM046659.1, read on the forward strand.
CAAACTGGGATTACAATGCCCCAGGGGATGTGGTCTTGAGAGATCAGTTTTTAGTTTGCATAGTAGGTGGTCTTAAACGTGCAGCTCAGTGAAGGAGCCCTAATTAGGAAGGGCTGTTGTAGCTAGCTGGAAGCCATAAGTTCCACCTGATATGTATGTGACGCACCTGTAGGCACCCGCAAACCTGAAGGTATATAACCGGGTGAAAGCGGTCCGAGTTAGGAGAACGGAGAATTCAGTCAGCCGGGCAGTCACTCGGTCGGTCAGAAGAATCAGAGCGGCCATAACGTAGGCAGAGCGGTTACAGAAGAGAAACCAGATAGAAGACAGAAGAGAAACCAGATAGAAGAAGTAATGACTGGTCAGAGTTAGGCCGAGACTCCTGAGGAAGACAGAAGACAGAAGAAAGAAGAAGGAAGAAAGAAGAGAGAAGAAAGAAGCTCTAATCTTTCTCTAAGAAAAGCTCGCTTTAATCTTTCTCTCTAAAAATCTTTCTTTCCCTCTCTAAGCTCTAAGAAAGTAGAAGTAAAAGTAGTAAAAGCTTAACTCTGCCTCCGAGAGTTTTTCCTCCTGGTTTTCGGTACCAGGCAGCTTACAGCTCAGAAACCTTTTAATTTTGATAAGCTTCAGGAGATTATTCAAAAAAGAGAAGAAACCCCCTCTGAATTTTTAGATCGGCTCACAAAGGCCCTTCAGAGGTACACAAATTTAGATCCCAAGTCTCAGGGGGGCCGTCAAGTCCTTATGACATATTTCCTGTCCCAGAGTTACCCCGACATACCGGCTAAATTAAGGAAGTTGGAGCAGGGCCCCGCAACCCCTCAGACCGAGATTTTGGCCACAGCTTTTAAGGTCTATCATAACGGTGAGGAAGACGCTGAACATCGCAGGTTTCAGAAATATGAAAAGGCTGAGCGGTCAAAGTTCCAAATGTTATCCCAGGCCCTTAGGGGCCCTGATGCTCAGGCCTCAAAAAAAGGGGTACATAAGTCCACACAGGAGGAACCCCCAGGGCCTTGCTTTAGGTGCGGGAAAGATGGACACTGGGCTAGAGCCTGCCCTGATCCCAGGCCCCCTAAGCGCCCGTGCCCAAAGTGTTCCAAGATGGGCCATTGGGGCGTTGACTGCCCCAGTCCCTACAGGGGGGCTGGACCGGTCACAAACCCCAGCCTGCTGGCACTGGCCACAGAAGATTGATGGGGCCCAGGGGCTCCTCTCCCCGACCGTTGACATCGCATTGAAGGAGCCCAGGGTTACTCTCCTTGTTGATGGATGCCCCGTAAATTTCCTACTAGATACAGGAGCCACCTCCTCGGTCTTGAGGGAGTTTTGGGGCCCACCACCATAGCACCATCCCCTATTGTTGGGGTAGAGGGAAATGCTATTCGCCCCCACAAGACTCCTATTCTGTCTTGCTGTCTTCACCACCATCCCTTCACCCACCAGTTTCTGGTAATGCCTCAATGTCCTGTGCCCTTATTGGGCAGAGACATATTGGCCAAATTTCAGGCCTCAATTGTGTTCTCCAATCCGCCTAGCTCAGTTGTGCTCCCTGGTTCGTTTTGCTCTGTCTCCTCCCCCATCTTTCTTCTCACTGTTTCAAAGGCCACTGACCCACCACCCCCTATGGATGCTGATAAGGAAACTCCACCGCCCCCTATTGATATAGGAACCCCTCCGCCCCCTACCAAGGCAGAAACCCCCCAACCTTCTACCGACGCAGAAACCTCCCATTACCCTGTCCCCACCGATTTAGTGGACCCCAAAGTCTGGGATACTCAGACTCCCTCCCTTGCTCAGTGTGACCCCGTACAAATTCACCTTAAAGATCCCCAACATTTCCCCAATAAAGCCTAGTACCCACTTCCAGCCGCTAGCCTCAGAAGTCTTCAACCCATTATCTCAGATCTTTTGCAGGAACGTTTTCTTAGACCCACCCATTCCCCTTATAATACCCCTATATTGGCAGTTCAGAAGTCCAATGGGTTGTATCGGCTAGTCCAAGATCTTCACCTCATCAATGAGGCTGTTAAGCCCATACACCCCGTGGTCCCAAATCCATATACTATTCTCTCCTTAATTCCTTCCTTATCCACCCATTTCTCAGTTATTGACCTAAAGGACGCCTTTTTCACTGTCCCTTTAGCCCCAGAATCACAAGACCTCTTTGGCTTTACTTGGACAGATCCAGATACCCAGCATTCCCAACAGTTGACCTGGACAGTCCTCCCTCAGGGTTTTCGAGACAGCCCTCATATCTTTGGTCAGACATTGGCTGCAGACCTCAAAGATCTTAAATTCCCTAACTCCACTCTCTTGCAATATGTAGATGACCTCCTCCTCTGCAGCCCTTCTTTCTTCACAGCTCGTGAAGACTCTTATCCCCTTTTAAATTTTCTTGCTTCTCGCGGGTATCGTGTTTCCCCATCTAAGGTGCAGCTTGCCCAGACCCAGGTACTGTATTTAGGAGTTCAGATTTCCCATCAATTGAAGGCCATTACTGTAGACAGAAAGGCCCTCATCAAGGACCTCCCATGTCCCAAGACAAAGGAAGAGATTCTCTCCTTCCTGGGGCTAGCAGGATATTTCCGTGCCTGGATTCCCAATTTCTCTCTTTATGCAAAGCCCCTATATGAGGCAGCTAAGGAGATTAAGGGAAAGTTCCTTCCTGAAAGCATTCAGGCTGAGTTTAAGCATTTGCAGCAGTCACTGTCACAGGCCCCAGCTCTTCATCTCCCAGACCTTCTTCAGCCATTTACCCTTTATGTCCATGAAACAAAGGGTTTGGCTCTCGGTGTTCTAGGCCAATACAAGGGCCCCACCTTTGCTCCAGTTGCCTACCTCTCTAAACAACTTGACCCCACCGTTCGTAGATGGGCCCCTTGTCTTAGGGCTCTGGCTGCTGCTTACCTACTTCTGCAGGAATCAAAAAAGTTGACCTTTGGTGCCCAGGTTAATGTTGCCTCTCCTTATCATTTAAAAGATTTACTAACCTATAAGAGCCTTCAAACTCTCCCACCCTGTCGCGTTCTCTCTCTCCTCGTTTCTTTTTTGCATGATTCCTCAATCACCTTCCAACCCTGCCTCTCTTTACACCCAGCTTCCCTCCTCCCAGTCTCTTCAGAGCCCCCAGAACATGATTGTATAGAGACACTTGAGGCTTTAATCCCCCACCCCTCCCACATTCAAGAGGGACCACTTCCTGATCCTTCCCTAATTTGGTTCACAGATGGCAGCTCTTTCTTTAAGGATGGGCAACGTTTTGCTGGTTATGCTATTGTTTCCCTATCAAAGGTTATTGAGGCAGCACCCCTTCCCCCCAACACCACAAACCAACAGGCTGAATTAATAGCTGTTATCTGTGCCTTCGAATTAGCTGCTGACCAAAACCTTACCCTTTACACAGACTCAAAATATGTTTACCATATTTTGCTTTCCCATTCAGCAGTATGGAAAGAGCGAGGGCTCCTGACCACAAAAGGCTCTGCAGTTACTAATTCTAAATTAATATCAAAATTTCTGCAAGTCTCCCTTCTGCCCAAGCTAATAGGGATTTCCCATTGTCCTTCACATCAAAGTGGAGACTCTCCCCATAGTTCAGGGAAACACGAAGGCTGACAGGGCAGCAAGGGAGGCAGCACTATCTTCTCCTTCTCTTCTGGCTCCAGTCCAACCTACTACCCAGACCCCCACATCCCCTTCCACACAATTAATCCTCTCCTATCTCCATTCCCTTTTCCATCCTAACCCTCAGGCCCTCAGGACTTTCACTACCTCCTTCCTCACTCTGACTCTGGAAGACACACAGTTTCTCCATCAGCTCACCTCCGCGTGCACTGCATGTCAGCACACTAACCCATATACCCCCCTTAAACCAGGAACATTTCCCTCTCACCAAGCTCGAGGCCAGCTTCCAGGAGCCGATTGGCAGATAGATTTCACCAACATGCCAGCTGCCCGGAGACACAAATATCTCCTGGTTTTGGTAGACACCTTCTCTGGATGGGTGGAGGCCTTCCCTACTTCCAATAAAAGGGCCTCCACAGTAGCCTCCATTCTAGTCTCAGAAATCCTTCCCCGTTTCGGATTGCCCACGTCCATCCAGTCTGACAACGGGCCTGAATTTGTTTCCCAGGTTACCCAAAGTGTTTCTACTTCCCTTAATATTCCTTGGCACTTTCACATCCCATATCACCCCAAGTCCTCAGGGAAGGTAGAGAGGACTAATAGGACTCTTAAGGATGTCCTGACTAAACTCTCCCTAGAGCTCCACTTGGACTGGGTCAAGCTACTCCCTCTTGCCCTTTTTAGGCTCAGAGTCCTCCCAAAAAAGCCTTCCTTACTATCCCCTTTTGAGGTTATGTTTGGGCGACCAGCTCTTCCACCCGGAGTTTCCCCAACTCAGGGACCCTTACCCAAAGATCTTTCTCTTCCCATCTTGTCCTTCATTAGACATCAGTTATGGAAGTGCCAAGATTTCATTCTGCCTGACCCAGGTAGACTAACTGCTTCATTCCCATTAATTCCTGGTTCTTGAGTATATTTCTCCCCTCCCCAGGACACAGGAACAGCCTCCCTTGCCCCGAAGTGGACAGGCCCTTTCCAGGTTGTGCTGTGCACACCCACGGCTGCTAAGCTTCGTGAAACTTCAGGGAATTTGACTTCTTGCATTCATATTTCCAGACTAAAACCAGCTGCTCAACCAACTGAGGATCCACAAAAAGACGACAAACAACTACCTCAATATACTTGCTCCCCCTTTCCCCACCGATCCCCTGAAAGTCCGCTTCTCTCATGTTCCTAATACTGACCTAAAATGACCTTTTCTGTCTTTTTCATTCTATCTCTGGCTCTCTTTCCATTTGTCCCTGCAGGTTCTGTGTCCTATTGCTCTGTTCCTCCATGCCATTACTTTTTTGAGGTTTGGCAACTAGATAATTATGGGCAAAAGACACACCTTCTTAATCAATCATCCTGCCCTTTTGATAATTGTCCCTCCATTCTGCTTACCTTTGATGCAGTTTCCACGTGTACTCACCAATGTTTTTCTGAAATGTCAAAATCACCAAAGTATCTTTGTTTTAAAGAGGACCAGACAGAAAATTGATGCAATGACCCTAATGGATGGGTTGGATGTCCATCATGGAGCTGTAAATATCACTGGTCCCATCCTGTTATGGGAACAACAAACTCCTGGGGAATCATGCCATCCCAACTCCAATCCTGGAGGTACAGTAACAATGTGACTTTCAAGATTACTGACCCTTCTTCCTGGCAGAGTCGTGTTGCTGCAGTAGGGTTTGCTAATCACGACTGGGTCCATGGTCGAGGTAAAATCATTACAGAAAAAACTATAAAAGACTCTTCTGCTGCCAGGGCTCTTGAGATACTTAGTGCCACCAGGCAACAGACTCAAACCCATCTTTGAAACTTGAACGAGTCTCTCTCCTTCTCCTGGAACTCCATTCTCTCTTTATCTCTTTCCTTATTAGCAAACTATTCTACCTTTAATGCTTCAACCTGTTTCCTCTGTGCGCCACTTCTCAAGTCTTTATTAGTCCCAGTCCCAGTTCAAGCCAATGTCACCCCAACCTCCTCATGCCACGATCGATCATCTCTCTCTCTCCTACTTCCGACTATCCCCCCTTCCTTAACGTTACTTCTTGTTGGGCCGCCGCCAAAGACTCTTGCCTGGAACGCACCTAGCATCCCATAACGGGTAATTTGATTTTCCCTTCCCCTCTCCTATTTTGGTGCTCCACCCATATGTTCCAATGAATTGATGGTAAAACCCCAGGTCCCTGCTATCCTGTTGTTTTAATTCCAAGCTTGACTCTATATACAGAAGCTGAAGTTGAGGACCTTCTTTCCTCCCTTCAGTCTCAAGGGGGGCGCTCTAAATGAGCGGCCACTCTGGCAGCCTTAGTGGGTGTTAGCCTAGTCACCGCGATTGCCTCTGCAGGCCTCTCAATTGGAGGACTGGCTCATTCATTTGCAATGGCCCAATCCTTTGGACAGGAGCTCTCTGATCTCACAGATAAGCTTGCCACCACGGCTGAAGCCTCCGCCTACTCCATCCAGGCCCTCCAGCAACAACTCTCATCATTAGCAGAGGTTGTGCTCCAGAACAGGCAAGCCTTGGACCTCATTACAGCAGAAAAAGGGGGTACCTGTATTTTCTTGGGTGAAGAATGCTGCTATTATGTCAACCAGTCAGGCAAGGTTGACCACAATGTACATCGCTTGAAGGAGGTGGTGCAAGATTTAGGGGACAAAAAGATCCGGTGGCAGCAGAGGTCCTCTTGGGAACTATGGGAAGGGGTGGCCCCCTGGGTCCTCCCTCTCCTAGGCCCACTTATAACTATATGTCTTGTCCTGATGATAGTTCCTTGCCTCATCCGATGCCTTCAAAATCACACTTCTCAGATTTCTAACCAAACCGTTAACCAGCTTCTCCTCAGGGATTGTCAAAAACCACAGATGACCTTCCAACCAGAGATGACTTCTCTTCACCTCGGGACAGATTTGCCAATCTCTAGAGAGATCAACTACATCCTGACTCCCTCTATTGGCCTTTTCGCTGTAAGTCCTGCCCAGTGGAATAGGCAGCCAAACAATCATCCCTCTCACCTTCTTTTCTTTGTTGTTTCCATAATAGTGTTAAGATGCCACCTGTAAACTCAAGAGGCCTACAATTCCTACATGCTCTCCAAGAGGATAGCTGGTTGATTCCCCCAGGAACCTTCATCCAATTCACTCCTGCAGAGATCCATCTTTTTGGTGCCTGCCTCCTGGGAATTTTTTTCACCCTCAAGCCTGACCTGCCTGCCCGCATCTCCCTCCCCCCTCAAAACTACCCCACGTCACCCCATTTCAGCTCTGAAGCAGCCAGATCGAAACACGACGCCCCTCTTCCTAAGAAAGCAAAAAGGGAGGAATATTAGATGAAATTGGGCAGCCAGGTCATGTCCCAGGGTGCCTTTCAGGTAGTGCCCACCTCTCGCAAGAATTTACCTTTGGGCGAGAATCCACACTTGGCAGGTTTCGAGCTCCTGCCCTTCCTAATCACGTGAATACTCGCCTCTCGCGGGAATTCGTCCCAAGGCGGGTTTTTCAGTTCTGAGCCAATCCGGGCCATGCAAGTCACGTCTCCCCCCCCCCCCCCCCCCCCCCCCGCCCCTTGTACTTAAGCCCAAGCCAGACCGGAGTTAGCCCCCATTTTTCCTTTCTTTTCCCTCCTTCCACTCGTTCCCTTTGTGGTTTACCCCCATCCCCTCCACATGTCCCTTTTGGTGAATCAATAACCCCCCCCTTTTTTTCTTTCTATATGGCGGTTTCAGCGTGTGTTCATCTAACCTTCATTTTGGTGCATGTGTTCATCTATCCTTCAGTTGGAGCCGGAGAGAGAAAGTCAGAAGAAGGAAGAATAAAGAACCTATTCATTTCCAGTCTGCCTCCGAATTCTTTCCCGTGGTATCATTGCTACAGGCGGCAATAGCTGCAGACGGCAACACACTTGCCTAACACATGCGTAGCCCGGGTTCGAACCTCAGCACCACATAGAAATAAAGGCATTGTGTACAACTAAAAACAAATAAATAGATATTTTTAAAAACATGTACATTTGGCAAGGTAGCCAGATACAGGACCATATATTTAAAAAATGAATGTTTTTAAATACCACCAATGACCACTGATAAAATGTGATATAAGAAAATGATACTAGAACTAATAACATGAGTTTGGTGATATCACTGGATATAAGATCAAGGTATAAAAATTAAGCTGAACATGATGGCACAGACCTTCTTGAGAGGCTAAGACAGGAAGATTGCAATTTTGATGCCAGCCTGGGCAATTTAATGAGATCCTGTCTCAAAATGGAAAATAAAAATGGCTGGGGATGTAGCTTAGTGGTACAGCACCCCTGAGTTCAATCCCAGGTACCACCAAAAATACACATATTACTACTAGTTGAAAATAACAAATTGAAGAAATTTAATAGAATAAATACCTTATTATAGAATAAAAGAATATTATAGGAGAGTCTTCCTCTTTCAGAAAAATGCAGTGCTAAAACTTGGATGAGCTGAGCAAGTGTGAGTAGAGAAGCAATTGGAGTGACAATAAGAAGCATGTCTGTAGGGCTGGGGTTGTGGCTCAGCGGTAGAGCGTTCGCCTAGCACATGCACGGCCCGGGTTCAATCCTCAGCACCACATAAAAATAAATGCATTGTGTACAACTAAAGCAAATAAATAAATGTTTATTAAAAAAAGAAGAAGCATGTCTGTGTCCCTGGGAGGCAGGCAGCCTGGCCGGGATGCCAGAGCACAAGCAGGGAGAAGAGGGTGTTCCCACCAAGGGGCAGCCTGGGGTGGGGCATCAGAGTCTGAATGGGGTTAGAAGTCTCATGAGGGCGGCACTACCTGGCATGATGCAGGGGAGATGACCCTTCATCTTCAGGGGAGACAGCCCAAGGAGAAAGAAAAAGACATACATGTAGCAGAAGGGGGCGGCAGCAATAAAAGATTGGTTACATATGGGGAGAATCATCAAATCATTGATCAAAGACAACTGGCACAGAGTTTCTCACTACTGGAGAAAGGAGTGGCAAATATGGAAAACGAAAATTTAACATGTCCCTTGTGGGATTGGATTGCAGTTTGAGGTATCCTGTAGACTCGTGGTTTTCCACATAGACAGGAAGAGAAATAAATATAGACACACGTGTACGTATGGATATACATTTATACTCCCTAGCATTGTTCCCTGAGAGGGTCTGGGAGAAGCAACCCTCTTAAAACTAAATATACAATTAGTGTCCAGACATGTAGAGCAAGAAAAGAACTATCAGAGAGCGGAAGGCTAAGAAATTCCCATAGCTCCTGCAGAGCTCAGAGATGTCAGTCTAAGTAGAGGGACCTCAATGAACACTGTCATGATTTGGATTTGAGGTGTCCCCCTAGAGCTTATGCCAGAATGTTCAGAGATTAAATGATCAGATTATGAGATTTGTGACCTAATCAGTGGATTAATCCACTGATATGGATTAACTGTAGGCATGTAGGGTGTAGCTAGAGGAGGTGGGTGGCTGGGGGTGTAGCTTTGGGGTATATGTTTTGTCCTGGGAGCAGAGCTTCCTCGTTGCTGCATTCTCTGCCATGCCCTTCTGCCATGATGTTCTTCCTCATCTGGGTCCAGAGCTGTGGAGTAGGCCAACTGTGGACTGAAACCTGTGAAACCTTTCCTCCTCTACATTTTTCTTATCAGTTCTTTTGGTCACAGCAACAAAAAGCTGACTGAAACCAATACCCAGGGCATTCTTTCCAAAGGTCATTAAAAACACACATTCCCAAAACTGGAATAAGAAAAACTAAGCAATCTGAATATCCCTGTTTCTATTTTAAAAATGAATTTGTAATTTAAAAACAAAACCCAAAACCTCACACAAGCATATGCACACAGGAACACGGGCACATAGGCACCATCCTTGCAGATGGGACAATGTGTAGATGTGCAAATATTCATATTAGGAAAGAAGAAATTTCTCAAGTCAACTTTCCACCTTAAATAACTAAGAAGAAGAAAAGCAAATTAGACTCAAAGTAAGTAGAGAGAAGGAAATCAGAGAAGAAATCAATAAAATAGGAAACAGGCATTAGAGAAAAAAATCAATGAGACCAAAAGCTGGGTCTCTGAAAAGATCAATAAAATTGATAAACCTCTGGATAGACTGATCAAGAAAAAGTAAAGGAAGATGAAAATTGCCAATACATGTTGACTTAAGTTTGTTTTACTCTTGTATTAAATATTCATGTAGTTCTAGAGTTAAAGCTACAACACAAGATTTATCAAGTAAAATAGAGCTTCTACCTCAGCCTTTTCACCCTGACTGCTTTATTCCTATAACTTATCACTTTATTTATTATTTTTGATTTATCCTTCAATTTTTTTTTTTTGCATCAGAAATTACATGTGTAGTGAAATTATTTGCAGTGTTATTTTAAGGAATGTTTCACATCTTCAATGGGACGCTCATGGGTGGCTTAAGATTCTTGTGATACAGTCATATTCAAATATAATCAATGTATTCCAACAAAAAATTCTTAGTGTGTTCAAAAATATATGCAAATGTGTGCTCAATAGATCAATGAAGATGTTTACATTCAATAAATATCCGAAGGGAATAACCTAATGGGTTTCCCTGACTCCTGGGAAGAAAAGTTCCATTTTTTAGTTGTCAGTAGATCCACAAGTATTTGTCCATCTTAATTAGGTTCCTGTACAAAAATTGTCTAGTCTATTTTTTCAGAATCCTACTTTGTATTCCAAATTTGCTGATGTAGATTTCCTTTATCACATGGCCAGTGTAGTTGGCAATCCTGAGACCATCAATGGACAAGTGCAAGGCTGGGTATGTAGCTCAGTGGTATAGTGCTTGCCTAGCCTGCACAGACCTTGAGTTCCATCCCCAGTAGCATGTACACACACACACACACACACCCCAAAAAAAGAAAGGACAAGAGCATCCTGATGGGTGATGGGCTCTTCAAAAGTCTTCTATTGACTAATTTTGTGACTCTTTGATTTTATAAAGTGATGATCATTCACTAAAAAACTCATGATTAAAACTATGATTATAGGGCAAGGGATGTAGTTCAGTGGTAGAGCATATGCTTAACATGCACAAAGCCCTGGGTTCAATCCCCAGCACCAAAAATAAGTAAATAAATAAATAAAAACTTCAATTACTTGTTTGTTTTATCCTGACATAAAGTATAGTCTCAACACTGATAATAAAATGAGTGAATGCATTTAATTTAATATTATAGCTGTCCTTGGTAGCCATATGGTGACCATCTCTACTCGATGACAGAATTTGTGATAATAATGATTCCTGATTCTGTTGTGATTATATAAACACTTGCATAGCTTGATCCAGTTGTTTATTTTCAATTTGAAGGTGATAGTGTTCTAATAACAATTTATATTTGGTAGAGGCTTTTGGCTTCTATTCCTTATTTGACAGACATGCTAACATAACATAAAAAGAAATCTTCTTTACCCATTTCCTTTATGAAACAGATGGAAAACATGGACCGTCCTGAGCAAGAGTAATGAGAAAGAGTTTGAATCAGGCTTCTCCCTGATGTGTGCTCAGATACATACATTTTCAGCATACTGAGTTATTCCTAGATAAGGGGCATGGTGGCACATGCCTATAATCCCAGAAACTCGGAGGCTGAGCAGGAGAATCAAAAGTTCAAGGCCAGCCTCAGCAACTTAGCAAGGTCCTAAACAACTTAGTGAAGCCCTGTCTCAAAACAAAAAATAAGGAGCTCAGAAGATGTAGCTCAGTGGTAAAGCACCTCTGGGTTCAATCCCCAGTGCCAAAAAAAAAAAGAAGTTCTGCTGTGTTATTGCATGGTAGCGTGACTATAACAACAATGTACTGTGTGTGTGTGTGTGTGTGTGTATGTGTGTGTGTGTTTAATCTATCAGTACTGGGGATTGAATCCAAGCATGATATATCACTGAGCCACATCCCCAGCTCTTTTTTTATTTATTTGTATTTTTGAGACAGGGTCTCACTAAGTTGCTAAGGTTGGCCTCGAACTTGGATCCTCCTGCTTAAAACTTCTCAGTTGCTGGGATTACACATGTGTGTTACCATGCCCCACTTGTATATTTCAAAAGGCTAGAAAAGCCGGGCGCGGTGGCTCACACCTGTAATCCCAGCACTTGGGAGGCTGAGGCAGGAGGATCACGAGTTCAAAGCCAGCCTCAGCAATGGCGAGGCACTTAGCAACTCAGTGAGACCCTGTCTCTAATAAAATTAAAAAAAAAAAAAAAAAAGGCTGGGGATATGGCCCAGTGGTCGAGTGCCCCTGAGTTCAATCCCCGGTACAAAAAAAAAAAAGGCTAGAAGAAAGGACTTTGAATGGTTTCACCACAAATAAGTGAGAAAGGTGCTGAGCGCGGTGGTGCACACTTATAATCTCAGCTTCTTGAGAGGCTGAGGCAAGAAGATCACAAATTCAAGACCAGTCTGGGCAACTTAGTAAGACCCTGTCTCAAAAATTAAAAAATATAAAGACTGAGGATGATGTAGTTCAGTGACAGAGCATGCCTGGATTCAATCCCCAGTACCACCCAAAAAAGAAAAAGAAAAAAGGGAGAGAGAGAGATTATAAGGATTTAAGAAGCTTGATATATTTACCTTGCGTTGACACCCCATAAATATGTACAACTTTTATGCATCAATTAAGAATAAATAAATTGGCTGGGTGTGGTGGTGCACACCCGTAATGCCAGTGGCTTGGGAGGCTGACGCAGGCGGAACTCGAGTTCAAAGCCAGCCTCAGCAAAAGTGAGGTGCTAAGAGACTCAGTGAGACTCTATCTCTAAATAAAACAGAAAATAGGGCTGGAGGTGTGGATCAGTGGTTTAGTGCCCCTGAGTTCAATCCCCAGTACCAATAAATAAATAAATAGGTAAAAAATGAATTAAAAGAATTTTTGTTAGACAATCTTCATTTGTCTTTTATGTGTGTGTGTGTGTGTGTGTGTGTGTGTGTGTGGGTGCCAGGGATTGAACTCAGGGGCACTCGACCACTGGGTCACATCCCCAGCCCTTTTTAAGTATTTTATTTAGAGAAAGGGTCTCACTAAGTTGCTAAGTGCCTCGCTGGCTTTGAACTCACGATCCTCCTGCCTCAGCCTCCCAAAGTGCTGGTATTACAGGCGTGCGCCACTGCGCCCGGATTCGTTTGTCTTTTTTTTTTTTTTTTTTTTTTTTTTTTTTTGGTACTGGGGATTGAACTCAGGGGCACTCGACCACTGGGCCACATCTCCAGCCCTTTTTTAAATATTTTTTTTTATTTAGAGACAGGGTTTCACTGAGTTGCCAAGTGCCTCACCATTGTTGAGGCTGGCTTTGAACTCGCAATCCTCCTGCCTCAGCCTCCCAAGTGCTGGGATTACAGGCATGCCCCACCGCACCAGGCTTCATTTGTCTTTTACTGCTTATAAAACTAAACTTCACATTTATCTTGTTCTCTTTATGAACTATTGGAGTGTTTTTTGTTTGTTTCTTTTTAGCCCTGATCAAGATATATTTGTTTACAATCACATGTATGAAATATGGTATATTAAAAACATGGTATATTTGTGAAAGAAAGTGATTTCTGATATGAATTTTAAAAAGAATCATTCAGAAAATGGGAAAAGATATATAGAACACACACATGTATATATATGTATAAAAGAGTTATCATTAAATATATTAAATAATTGTTATTTAGAGCTTTAAAAACCTCAATTTAAAAATGTAACTAAATCTTGCATGGGAAAATTATAAGATCAAACCTATAACACATTTATTAATTTGTTAGTAATTAAAAACATTTTGGGCTTGAGAAAGAACCAGAATATATTTTTTATTTGTTCTTTTTAGGTACACATGACAGTAGAATGTATTTTGACATATCATACATACATTGAGTATAACTTCCCATTCTTGTGGTGTACATGATGTGGAGTTACACTGATTGTGTATTCATATATGAACATAGGAAAGTTATGTCTGATTCATTCTACTGTCTATCCCATTCCCATCTTCTCTCCCTCCTCCCCACCCCCTGAATCTAGTGGACCTCCACGTCTCCCTCCCCTACCCCCCCTCAACCTTTTGTGAGTCAGCGTCCACATATCAGAGAGAACATTTGGCTTTTGGTTTAACATGATAGTGTCCAGTTCCATCCAATTACCTGCAAATGCCAAAACTTCATTCTTCTTTATGGCTGAGTAATATTCCATTGCGTATATGTACCACATTTTCATTATCCATTCATCTGTTAAAGGGCACCTAGGTTGGTTCCATAGTTTATATATTGTGAATTGAGCTGCTATAAACATTGATGTGGCCACATCACTATAGTATGCTAATTTTAAGTCCTTTGGGTATATGCAGAGGAGTGGGATAACTGGGTCAAATAATGGTGATGGTCCCATTCCACGTTTTCTAAGGAATCTCCATACTGTTTTCTATAGTGAAAACCAGTGTACTTTACAATTAGATAAAAGTGCAGAATTAGAGTTCAAATAGGGATTATTCTGTGGCAATGAGTCCTTTTTCCTTTTCTTTTAGGCTCAAGTATCTTGGAACTGATATATGATGCTTAGGTATAGGTAATCTACATTGTTAGCATCAAGTAAGACAATACTGGCTGTTTTTAAACAGGAATCTTAACATATTCCTATGGTTGTTAAGATATATTCTTACGGAATCATAGGGAAGATATATTTTTACGGAATCATAGGGAGAAAACCTATTCTTAGATAAATTTAGATAAGTAATAAAAATGGTTGAAATATAGAGAAATACACATTTTGAAGTACTGGCAAGATTCTCTTTGTTGTTTAGGTTTTATAGCTAGATGACAGTGCAACTTTTTTTTTCTTTTTTGTGGTGCTGGGATTTAGAACCCAGGGCCTTGTGCATGCAAGGAAAGCACTCTACCAACTGAGCTATATCGCCAGGCGTGGTGGTACACACCTGTAATCCCAGCACTTGGGAGGCTGAGACAGGAAGATCGTGAGTTCAAAGCCAGCCTCAGCAATGGCGAGGCACTTAGCAACTCAATGAGACCCTGTCTCTAATAAAATACAAAAAAGGGCTGGGGATGTTGCTCAGTGGCCCAGTGGCCCAATGGTCGAGTGCCCCTGAGTTCAATCCCTGGGACCAAAAAAAAAAAAAAAAAAAACAAAAAACAATTCCTACTGAGCTATATCCCCAGCCCAACAGTGCAACTTTTTAAAAATTTAATGTATACCTTTAATTATCTGTGAAATTATTTATCTTTTATCAAAGGCACTATTCTATTGAACTCCAATTGTTAATAAGTCTTTGAATAAATAGAGATATATTCAAATTCAGTCTTGTTTTTATCCAAAATTCCCAAAACAATCTCCAGTTGTGGTGGGGCATACCTGTAATCCCAGCAGCTCAGGAGGCTGAGGCAAGATGATCATGAGTTCAAAGCCAGCCTCAGCAACTTAGCAAGGCCCTTAGCAACTTAGTGAGACCCTGTCTCTAAGTAAAATATTTTTAAAAGGGCTGGGGATGTGGCTCAGTGGTAAAGCACCCCTGTTTTCAATCCCTGTTACCAAAAAAAAAAAAAAATTAAAATTCATTAATATTACTATCAGTAATAAAGAAATACTGTACTTTAGAAATCTTACCCAGAGCTAGGCACAGTGACACATGCCTGTATTACCAGCTACTCAGGAGGCTGAGGCAGGAGGATCAAAGTTCAAGGCCAGTCTGGGCAACTTAGCAAGACTCTGTCTCAAAATAAAATAAAAAGGCTTGGAGATATAGTTCAGAGATAGAGTACTCCTAGGTTCAAGCTCCAGTACTGCAAATAAAATAAAATAAAAATCTTACCCAGAAAGCTTAAGTAGAACATTTCTATATGTCTATAAATGTTTTTTTCTTTCCATTGTTTTTATTCTAACTTGTTATCATGTTTACAGAGTACATTTCATTTCATATTACATATAAAGAGCATAATTTCTCAAGTTGCTGGTTTTATATAAAGTATTTTTACAACAATTGTGTCTTCATACATGTATTTAGGTAGTCATGGATAACTCAGTCTGCCATTATTTCTATCCCCTTGCCCCCTCCCCTCTCCCCCCCTTTGTTCTATTTAAAGTTTTTTCATTCCTCTCATCCCAACTCCCTTGCCTTTATAAGTTAGTATCTTCATATCAAAGAGATCATTCAACCTTTGGTTTTTTAGGATTGGCTAACTTCACTTAGCATTATTTTCTCCAAGTTCATCCATTTACTTGCAAATGCCATGTTTTTATTATTTTTTTAGTGCTGAGTAGTGTTCCATTGTGTATATATACCAAAGTTTCCCTATCCATTCCTCCACTGATGGGCATTGGGGTTGGTTCCACAGTCTAGCTATTGTGGATTGTGCTGCTATAAACATTGATGTGGCTGTGTCCCTGTAGTAAGCTGTTTTTAAGTCCTTTGGGAATAGACCAAGGAGTGGGATAGCTGGGTCAAATGGTGGTTCCATTTATAAATGTTTTACATAAATTTATAATAACATTTGAGTTTTACAGGGACCATTTATTAAAAGCACAATTTTATTACAACACAATTTTATAGTTGCTTTCTTTTGTTTTTGCAGTACTGAGCTCTGTACCACTGAGCTACATCCTCCGCCCTCCCCACACTTCTTTTTCCTTTTTAAGACTACCTTTAGAGGAACTGTGCAAGCTATTTTGGTGGGGGTTTTTTTTTTCTAGTTGTTTTTTAAATAGTAAAATACACATATGTAATTAACTACCTTGCCCATTTTTAAGTTTATAGTTCACCGGTATTATTGACAACCAACATTCTACTTTCGGTTTCTAAGATTTTTTTTTTTTCTTTTAAGTACTGGGGTCTGAACACAGGGGTGCTTTTTTTTTTTTTTTTTTTGGTACCAGGGATTGAACTCAAGTGCACTTGACCACTGGGCCCCCATTTTTGGATTTTATTAGAGACAGGGTCTTACTGAGTTGCTAAGTGCCTCACCATGGCTGAGGCTGGCTTTGAACTCGGGATCTTCCTGCCTCAGCCTCCCAAGTGCTGGGATAACAGGTGTACGCCACCACGCCCGGCCGAACCCAGGGGTGCTTTACCACTGAGCTACATCCTCAACCCTTTTTACTTTTTATTTTGAGATAGAGTCTTGCTAAGTTGTTTAGGGCCTCCGTAACTGATGGGAGTCCTCCTACCTCAGGATCCTGAGTCACTGGGATTACAGGTGTGCGCCCCCATGCCTGGCTACTTCTACAAATTTAACTACTTTATACACCTCATGTAAGTAGGATCATTTAGTCTTGTATTTTTTTGAATGACTTATTGAAGGTCATCCACGCTGTAGCCTGTGTCAGAGCTTCCTTACTTTTTAAGACTGAATAATATCCCATTGTATACACATATGCTACACTTTGCTTATCCATTCATATAACAGAGACATTTGGGTTGCTTCAAAATGTTAATTATCGTGTAGTGTGCTGTTATGAACATGGGTGTACAAATATCTCTTCAAGACCTTACTCTCAGGCTGAGAATGTAGTTCAGTGGTAGAGCACTTACCTAGCACATGTGAGACCCTGGGTTCTATCCTTAGCTCTAGAAAAAAATAAAAATAAAAAGATGACCTTGCTTTCAGTTTGTCTGAGTATATACCCAGAAGTGGAATTGCTAAATCATATGGTAATTCTATCTTCAATAGAAGATAACTAATTTTTTTAGGAACCCTCATACTCTTTTTCACAGTGAGTGGAATACAGCAACAACTTGCATTCCCAGCAAGAGTGCCCAATGGTTCCAGTTTCTCTACATCCTTGCAAGTTGCTATTTTCTGCCTTTTTGATTATTGTCATCCTAAAGGGCTTGAGGTAGTACATTCCATAGTTTTGATTTGCATAAACTAATGATTAGTGATGTTGAACATTTTTACATGTGCTTATTCATCCTTTATTACAGTAACACAATAAACAGTTTTTAAAATTAGTTCTACTCAGTTATACATGACAGTAGAAAGCTCTTTGATTCATTGTACACAAACGGAGCAGAATTTTTCACTTCTCTGGTTGTAGATGAAGTAGAGTCACACCATACATGTACCTAGGGTAATGATGTCTGTCTCATTCCACCATCTTTCTTACCCCATGTCCCCTTCCCTAAACAGTTCTTTTTGAAAGCAAATAATATTCAGAGGTTAATAATAGAGAACAGCAGTTCCCTGTCCTGCCATTTCCAGCCTACCATTCAGTCTTTCTCCTGAACAGCAACCATTTCTAATTGTTAAGTTTTTCTATTTACCTCTGTTTCTAAAAGTATGCATGCACGGCTGTTTCTCAATTTTTCAGTTTAGGACATTATCTTTTTGTTTCTATAACTAAATGAAAATTCACAGCTGATTCACATAGAGAGTCCATAATTTCATTTCCTTTTTGGAAATAACTTTTTGTTTTCCTACAATTAATAATTGCTTATTTTAATATTTGTTTGGTTTTCTATGTACCTTTCACTAATGCATACCCAGATTATCTATCAGAACTCCAAAACTTCTCTACATACTATCAAACATGTCAGATAATATATCATTTTTTAAAAAAGACTTGGGTGACAGTGTTGGGGTTGTAGCTCAGTGGTAGAGTCTGTGCTTAGCATGCTCAAGGCCCTGGGGTCAATCCCCAGCACACACACATGAAAATAAACTGATAACATCCAGCCTAGAGCCCATCACCATTCATTCATTTCAAAAATATTTTCTGCAAATCTCTTATGTGACAAGACTACTTTGGGAGCTAGGATACAATATGGAACAGAACAGGCAAATAGATTCCACTGAGCTTCCATTCAAGTGAGAGAAGGAGAAGACAGTGAACAAAGAAATAAATGATACATTAGAAGATGAAATGCGTAAGGAAAAAATGAAGAAAGGTAAGGGGATAGTTAGTGCTAGGGGAGAGGAATTTTACCAGATGACCAGGAAGAGCCTTTCTAAAGAGGTGATTAGAAGCAGGGACCTAAATTAAAGAATGGAGTCATTTGCTATCTCAAGGGAAAACATTCCTTGCAGAAAGGACTGTCAGTAAGGACTTGGCAGTGATTAGTAATTGATCATGCATTAAAGGTGAGACAAGTCAGTATGATCGAGAATTCTCAGCACTGAGTTCATGTGTGGTGACAGAATTAGTGGAAAACTGGAGTGAAGGTGGGTTAGGGTTTTGCCCCACGAGTTCAGGAGTTGGGTGTTGCCATGGTTGAAGCCCAGCAATTTAAGAGGGTAGCCATATGGGAGGTGGCCAGAGGGAATGGTGTATGGACACTGAGAAAGTGGTGATCAATAGATTGGAGGGTCCCCAGGGTCGAGACGTTGACGGGACTGAAATAATGGCAAGGATTTCATAGATAACTCACTGAAGGGGAGGAACCTGACTAGGAAGCATAGGAAAGGATGTTTGCTCTCACACTACTTACGAGAAAATGCAAATCCAAGCAACAGAAACCACTAATTCAGGAAGTCAGATGTTGTGAGTTCATAGGGGTGGGGTGAGGGCAGCAGGTCCTGCTGGTATGGCTATGACGTGGAGCAACTGTCCAGAGAGGAGTCTGACAGTACTGAGCTAAGTGAAGAACTCCTAGACGTGGCAGTCCCCCTCTTGAGGATACACTCTCCCTCCCCAACTCTCCAAAAACTGCTTTAAAAGGTTTACAGGGTTCCTGGCAATCACATGTGTCATAACAAGGAGCTGGAAGCCAGCTAGGGCCACCAGCAGTGGAGTGGATGAGGAAAATATAGAGAACATTTTTAATGGAATGCTATGTAAGCACTCAGGAAAAACTATCAGGATTCCATGAGCATCACTGTGAGATCTGAGAGATGTACAAGTTGAATGGAAAAAAAAGTGGGGAAAACAAAACAAAACAGAATGTGGCTTAGTCCAGCTTGTGTTGTTGTAATAAAATATCACAGTCTGGATAATAGATAATGAACACAGAGCCAGGTGTGGTGGCGCACGCCTGTAATCCCAGCACTTGGGAGGCTGAGGCAGGAGGATCGCCAGTTCAAAGCCAGCCTCAGCCATGGTGAGGCACTTAGCAAGTCAGTGAGACCCTGTCTCTAATAAAATACAAAAAAAGGGCTGGGGATGTGGCCCAGTGGTCGAGTGCCCCTGAGTTCAATCCCTGGTACCAAAAAAAAAAAAAAAAAAAATAGCCAATACTCTCATGTAAAGATGCTCGATATCATTAGCTATCACAGAAATGCAAATAAAAACCAAAACGAGATGCCACTTCATACCCACTCAAATGGCTATACTCAAAAAGACAGATAATGAAAAGTGTTGGTGAGAATCTGGAGAAATTGGAAGGAATCCTCATACGCTATGAGGACTGTATTTTACAGTCCTGTAGTAGGACTGTAAAATGGTACTGCCACTTTGGAAAATAGTCTGGCAGTTCCTCAAAAGTTTAAACATTTAGTTACCATCTCAGAAATCCCACTGCTAGGGATATGCCCAAGAGAAATGAAACATACGTCAATACAAAAAATACAAAAAAAATTACAAATGTTTATAGCAACATTGTTCATAGTAGTCAAAAAGTAGAACAACTCTCTAGACATGGTGACACATGCCTGTAATCCCAGTAACCTGGGAGGCTGAGACAGGAGGATCACAAGTTGAAGACCAGCCTCAACCAACTTAGTGAGACCATCTCAAAACAAAAACTAAAAAGGTCTGGGGACAAGGCTCCATGGTAAAGAGGTAAAGAGCCCCTGGGTTCAATTCCTAGTACCAAAAAAAGTAGAACAACTCAAACGTCAGTCAATTGACAAATAGATAAATAAAATGTGCTGTATACATAATAAAATGGAATAGTATTTGGCAACAAAAATCAATGAAATACTGACACATGCTACAACATGGATGCACTTTGAAAACATGCAACATGAAAGAATCCAGACACAAAGGACCATATTTTATATGATTCCCTTTATATGAAATGTCCAGAAGAAAATTATAGAGACAAAGTATACTAGTGGTTGCCTATGACCTGGAGGTAACAGGTAAGTTGGGAAGTGACAGCTAAGGGATGTGAGATTTGATTTGGGGATGGTAAAAATATTCTAAACTGATCATAGTGATGGTTGTATACCTGTGACTACAATAAAAAGCCATAGAACCACATGTTTTAAATGGGTAAATTGTGTGGCATGTGAATTTTATCTTAATAAACCTGTTTTTAAAAACAGCATGAAGGCAAACCACACAATAGAAGATATTTACAACTTTAATCGAAATACAACTCATATTCAGAAAATATAAAGAACTTTAAAAGTCAATAAGAAATAAAGATACACAAGAGGGAAAAATAAAAGACTTTTGAATAAGTGTTTCACAAAAAAATATATCTAAATGGTCAATAAGCACATGAAAAGTGCTCAATATGGATAGTCGTTATGAATATGTATGCTAAAGCTGCAGCAAGATACCACTTAGCCCATTTTCTGTTGCTTTAACTGGATGCTTATAGATTGGGTCATTTATAAAGAATAAAAGTGGTTTTCAGCTCAATTCCACAGGGTTGGGGAATCCAAGGTTGCGAGGCCACATCTGGTGAGGGCCTTCTTGCTGGTGGGGACTCTACAGAGCCCCAAGGTGGCACAGAGTATCACATAGACAGATGTGTCCTAGAGACAGAGCTGTAGGAGCGGCCATCGCTTCAGGCGACAACACAGAGCCAAACTGGCTTTTATAACAAACCCACTCTCAGTGAACCCATTAACCCACTAATTCATGAATAGAATAAAAACCACCTAAAGACCTAACATTGCCCCTCCTCTTTTTTTTTTTTTTTTTTTTAATGTTTTTAGTTGTAGATGGGCATAATACCTCTGTTTTATTTATTTAGGCACTGGGGATTGAACTCAGGGGCCCTTGACCACTGAAGCCATGTCCCCAGCCCTATCTTGCATTTTATTTAGAGAGAGTCTCACTGAGTTTCTTAGTGCCTCACGCTTGCTGAGGCTAGCTTTGAACTCCTGAACTACCGAGTCGCTGGGATTACACCGTGCCCAGCTATTTATTTATTTTTATGTGGTACTGAGGATCAAACCCAGTGCCTCACACATGCTAGGCAAGTGCTCTACCACTGAGCTACAGCCACAGCCCCAGTCCCACCTCTTAATATATCACAATAGAGATTAAATTTCTACATGAGTTTTGGTGAAGACATTGAAACCATAGCAACTCTATACCCATCAGAATGGCGACAATTTTTTAAAATTATTCATAATATCAAAATCTAACAAGGTAGTGAAGCACCTAGAACTCTCCAGATGCAGCTAATGGGATGGTACAAATATGTGGGAAACCTATTTTGGTATCCACGAAAGTCTAGCACAGCTGGACGCGGTGCTGCATAATCCCAGCAGTTCAGGAGGTTGAGGTAGGAGGATCCCAAGTTCAGCTAGCCTCAGCAACTTATTGAGACCCTGTCTCAAATAAATAAACAAATAAATAAAAGGGCTGGGACTCTCGCTCACTGGTAAAGCATTTGCTTAGCATGAATGAGGGCGTAGGTTCCATCTCCAGCAACGCACACACACACACACACACATGCACACACACACACACGCACACACACACACACACAACCTGAAATAAGAAGGCTGTTTATTGGCAAGGAAAGATATTCCTAAAGTATTGTGAAGTGAAAAATGTGTATAGAACGGTTCATGTGGCATGGTCTTCACTTTACTTTATGAATATGTACACCTTCATATAAATCAAATGGTCCTGAGTGATATACACCCAGGTAAAAGGATAGTTATCCCTGGATGCAATCACAAGTGTTTTTTTGTCTGGTTTTTTGTGTGTGTCTGTGTATTTTCTGATCTTTCTGTAATAAGTCTTTATTGCTTTTCTAATAAGAAATAAAGTCATTTTGTAGTATTGACCGGGGAATAAACCAACAGATCAATAGAACAGAATAGAAAACTGAGAAAGAGATTCAATAGATATAAGAATCTGATGTGTGGTAAAGGTGGGATTTCGAATCAATGGGGAAAAGATGGGTAGTTCAATATATCTCATTGGTTCAACAGGCTAACAATTTGGAAGACAAAGTTGAGATTTACCTCATACCAAATGCTACATAAACCTCCACGTTAATTGAAAGCAAACAAAAAACTCATAACTTATATATTTTTTAAAATATTTATTTATTTGCTTTAGTTGTACACAATGCGCTTATTTTTACGTGGTGCTGAGGATCGAACCCGGGCTGCACATGTGCTAGGCGAGCGCTCTATCAATGAGCCACATCCCCAGCCCCATAACTTATATTTTTTAAGCAAAAATATGAAAATTTGGAAGAAAATATAAGCAATAAGTTCCATGATATTTGAGTGAAGGCCTTTCGAAGGCTCGTAACAAAACCAGCCAGCACAAAGGGAAAGGTTGGCAGATGTGACAACAGAAAAACTAAACGACTATAACTAAGTTGTAATGTGTGTGTACATACATACACATACACAATAAGTTCACAATAATAACGTCTGTAAAATACCTAGGAATGAGCTCAATAAGAACTGTGAAATGCTGATTGATGGAGAAAATTATAAAACTTCCCCAGAGGACATAAAAAATGACCTGGAAAAATGGGGAGTTTGGTATAGGGTGGAGGGATTCACTCACTGCAGCTTTACTTATATTTAAAAGATGACAGAGAGAAACAAAAACAAAAACAAAATTTCCACTAGTAGATTAATCCTCCTGACTGCAGCAGTTAAAAGGAATGAGTTGTGGGCGTGGTAGCCCATGCCTATAATCCCAGCAGTTTGGGAGGCTGAGGCAGGAGGATCACAAATTCAAAGCCAGCCTCATCAATTTATTGAGGCCCTAAGCAACTTAGTGAGACCCTGTCTCTAAATAAAATATTTTTTAAAAGGGTGGGGGACGTGGCTCAGTAGTGAAGTGCCCCTGGGTTCAATCTCTGGGACAAAAAAAAAAAAGGGGGCTGGGATTGTGGCTCAAGCGGTAGAGCGCTTGCCTAGCACGTGCGCAGCCTGGGTTCGATCCTCAGCACCACGTACAAATAAACGCATTGTGTATAACTAAGGCAAATAAATAAATATTAAAAAAAAAAAGAATGAGTTTGCTATGTATGTGTTTGTATCTGCAGGAAGAGCCTCTGCCCTTCTCTCATACTCAAATCCTGGAGGAGGAGGCAATGCTTAAATTTCAACTGGGCTTTGTTTAGCAGGGGCCACCCAGTTGGACACACCCCTCCTCTGCTGTCCCAGTGCAGCCCCTCCCTTTGTACCCTGCTTCTAGTACCTCTCAAGCTACCTCTGGGCAGGCATGGCCATGCCTCCAAATGAAGTAGAACACTCGTATGGTTGCTGTGTGACTGCCACAGGAACTGCCTACTCATCACTGTAACCACAGGACACTACAGCAATGTGGCATGCTAATAAAAGAAGAAATGGTCCCATGAATAGCCAAATGCCATTGCTACCTCGCTAGGGGGGAGGAACAGAAGAATGGCTAAGAGCAGACATCTTAGAGTGGGGCACTGTGGTGTATACCAACAATCCCAGCAACTTGGGAGGCTAAGGCAGGAGGATCTCAAGTTTGAGGTCAGCCTGGGCAACTTATTGAGACCCTCTCTCACAATTAAAAAAAAAAATTTATGAAGGGACTCTGTATGTGGCTCAGTGGTAGAGCACCCCGGGGTTCAATTCCCAGTACTGAAAAGAAAACAACAAAGATTTCAGGCTATCTGAGTTCAAATCTAGATTTCACATTTGCTAGCTGGCTATGTGACCTTTGACAATGTACTTAACCTTTCTGTGCCTCTGTTTTTCTGTTTTCTCCTGTGTAAGATAGTATTGTTCTAAAATACTATTATGATAGTATCTACTTTCCAGGCCTCTTACAAGAATTAAACAAGGTAGTGCATAGAAAGCATACTTAGAACCATGACTGGCACAGAGTAACTGTGTGTTACTTGTTACCACCTCAGTAAAAGCCTGCCCAGGCAGAGCTCAACCCTGGACAGCTGGCTACTTTAGCACCTCTCTGGAGAGGGAACCAGGAAACTAGAGATGCTACTTTCTGACACCCTGGCCTGTCATCCCCCAGCAGTGACAAATGAAACCCCTCTCCTGTCACTCACTGGGAGAAAGGGAACTGGAACAAGATGGAAGGATCAGGGTGCACATTTGTGCTGGTTCTCACACCTGAGCCTCTCTGGTGTCAGTCATTTGCTGGGCTAATAACGCAGCGAGTGGTGCTTTGATCCCCGCTGCTGCAGATCCGTGTACTTGAGCTCCTCTGGGAAACTGTGTGGAGATTGGCAAGCGCAGACTCCCAGGGTTGCTTGGCTCAGGGCCAAAGCCTCACCCTGGCTGTAGTCGCTTCCAAACCCACTCCACCCAACTCGGGGTTGAAGTTGCTGACACTGTAAGATACCCATCGTATGCTGTCAAGTGAAAAAGCCAAAGGCAGAACAGTGTGTATAATACAATAATTTGCCAGGCACGGTGGCGCACGCCTGTAATCACAGAGGCTTGGGAGGCTGAGGTAGGAGGGTAGCGAGTTCAAAGCCAGCCTCAGCAAAAGTGGGGCACTAAGCAACTCAGTGAGATTCTGTCTCTAAATAAAATACAAAAAAAATAGGGCTGGGTGTAAGCTACTTGGTACCGAAACCCGGGAGGAAATCTCTCGGAGGCAGAGTAAAGCTTTTACTATTTTTACTTCTACTTTCTTAGAGCTTAGAGAGGGAAGAAAGATTTTTAGAGAGAAAAAGATTAAAGCGAGCTTTTCTTCTTGTCTTCTTAGCTTAGAGTCTTAGAGAGAAAGAAAGATAGAGCTTTAGAAAGATAGAGCTTAGCTTAGAGAAAGATCTTCTTTCTTCTCTCTTCTTTCTTCCTTCTTCTTTCTTCTGTCTTCTGTCTTCCTCAGGAGCCTCGGCCTAACTCTGACCAGTCATTACTTCTTCTATCTGGTTTCTCTTCTGTAACCGCTCTGCCTACATTCTGGCCGCTCTGATTCTTCTGACCGACCGAGTGACTGCCCGACTGACTGAATTCTCTGTTCTCCTAACTCGGACTGCTTTCACCCGGTTATATACCTTCAGCTTTGCGGGTGCCTACAGGTGCGTCACATACATATCAGGTGGAACTTATGGCTTCCAGCTAGCTGCAACAGCCCTTCCTGATTAGGGCTCCTTCAGCTGGGGACATGGCTCAGTGGTCAAGTGTTCCTGAGTTCAACCCCCCTCCCCCAAAAAAAACAAAAGAAATTTTTTTTAGTTGTAGATGGACACAATACCTTTATTTTGTTTTTTGTTTATTTTGTGTTTTTATGTGGTGCTGAGGATTGAACCTAGTGGCTCAACATGCTAGGCAAGGGCTGGGGTTGTGGCTTAGTGGCAGAGTGCTTGCCTCGCAAGTGCGCAGCCCAGGTTCGATCCTCAGCACCACGTAAACATAAATGCATTGCATTGTGTACAACTAAAGTAAATAAATAAATATTAAAAAAAAAAAAAACATGCTAGGCAAGTCCTCTACCACTGAGCCACAACCCCAGCCCCTACAATTATTTTTTAAAACATACATGAGCTGGACATGGTGCCAGGTACCTGTAGTTACAGCTAGTCAAGAGGCTGAGTCAGGAGAATTGCTTGATCCCAGGAGTTTAAGGTCAGCCTGGGCAACATAAAGAGACTGTCTCTTAATAAATAAATAAATGAACAAAACATACATGGAAATACATTTTCAAAGTCTAGAAAGATGTATGCCAAAAAGTGCGCAGTGGTTAACTCTGGATGGGTTTTTCCAGGGCTGGGTGAGGGTAAGGGGGATACTTTCACTTTTTGCTATAGACCCATCACTGTTCTTTGAAGTTGACATAGAAAGCATGGGCAAATGGCCAGGTGTGGTGGCACACGCCTGTTATCCCAGTGACTAGAGCGGCTGAGGCAGGAAGAGCAAGTTCAAGGTCAGCCTTATCAATTTAACAAGGATCTAAGCAACTTAGTGAGATCCTGTCTCAAAATTAAAAAATAAAAAAAAGAACTGGGAATGTTGCTCAGAGGCAAAGCATCCCTGGGTTCAATCCCCAGTACCAGAAAGAAAAAGAAATCATGTATAACTTCTACTATTAAAAATATTTTTTTCAGAAAACATCAAATCCCAGGAAAATATTTACATTTATAGCAGACAAAGTGTTAGATCAATACATGTGTCGTTCGTTATGAGTAGAAAAAAAAAAAATAGTTGCAGAAAATAGAATAAAATAGCGGCAGTGGTTACCCCTAGAGGAGAGCTTAATGGGGTATTTTAATTTTCATCTTTACCTTTTCTTATATTTCCAAACACTTAGCAATTTTAAGAAATGCATTATCCTTTTCTAGTGAGAAAAACATGGGGGCTGGGATTAGAGCTCCCAGCATAGGCAAGATGGGTTCCATCCCCAGCATCTTAAAAATACACACACATGATTTTTAAGTTAAATGAAAATATATCAATAAAAACAGATAATTAAAGAGAAGATGTTGCTCTAAGGAACATCCTGTGAGGCTTTATGTAGCCTAGGCCTTCGTCTGGCTTTGTTGGGGCCCTGAGATGCTCATGGGGGGTGCATTTGTGATTGTCAGTTAATATTAGTCTGAGACCCCTCCCTAATTACAAATAAGCCTTTAAACTTATAGCAGCATTTGGCTCAGGGCTGGCATTGATGGTGAGATCAATGGAATTTGGGAATGAGAGTCATGTTTCTCAGATTTTAACGTGCACACAATTGTGGAGGATCTGTGAAATGCAGATTCAGATTCAAGAGGTCCACATGGGATCTGAGATTCGCATTTCTGACAAGCTTCCACCAGCTGCTGCTGCTGGTCCGGGAATCACATTTTGAGTGGCAGGCTGATAGATGATGCCCTTGTGCCCGTGAAATCATTAGATTGGTAGGCACTCCTGAGAACAAGTTTTCCTGTCTGCTTCCTGTCGCTGGCTGCCATGATGTTCGGCCTCATTCAGCCCCAGAACAATGGAGTCCACCTACCATGGACTCAACCTCTGAACTGTGAGCCAAAATAAACTTTTCATCTTCTTAAAAAAAGAAAGAAAGATCATGTCTTCCTGCTTCCCCTTGAGGACAATAATTCTTCCTGCAGCATTTTTGATGGTAGGACTGTGCCTGGCACACACCAGGTGCTAAATAGATAGAAGTTGGCCTGAAATACAATTATTTCCAGAAACAGGAAGCTCTTCTGGTGGAGGTAGCTCCCTCACAGTTAGAAAGCTCCTTCTCTAGAGCCAGCATAGACTCCTTGGAATGGCCACCCACTGACCCTGGCACACCTGAGCCACCTCACCCACCAGGTACTGTGGCACAGTGCAGAAGCTTAGCAAAATGTTTGCAACCTAAAAAACAGACAGCAAGAAAACCAAAAAGACTGCTCCGAAAAATTTAAATGACACATTCACAATTGATACACATCTCACTGTAAATGTAACATGTCAACCAGGCAACTGAACAGGACTCTAGGGCAGTTGGATGTAATTTATATGTAAGTGTGGGTGCAGGTCATTTTCACATGCTCTACAAGACCCAGGATGGGGCCTCTGAAAGTAAGCAGGTCTCTGGTCCTTGAAGGTCTCTTTCTTTCCTTTCCTCACAGTACTGGGATAAAACCAGGGACACTTTACCACTGAGCAATTTATTTTTATTATCTATCACTGAGCTTTTATTGTTTATTTGGAGACAGGGTCTCTAAGTTGCCTGTGCTGGCTGTGAACTTGCAATTCTCCTGCCTCAGCTCCCTGAATGGCTGGGATTTCAGGCGTGAACCCCCATGCCCCGACAGGGGCCTCAGTGATGCTAAATGACCCTGTACCATCTTCCTTTGACTCTTTCCATTAGAAGTTATCAAGGCAATAACAACAAAAACAAAAAACAACCAAAGCCGGAATGCAGCTCAGTAGTGAAGTGCTTGTCTCCCATGCTCAAAGTCCTGGGTTCAATCCCCAGTTCTAAAAAAGAAAAGAAAAAGAAGTCAGGAAGAGTGGCTCCCCAACTCATGGCTCCTCTAAGCTAAATCAGTTTTATGGGTCTCCAGTCTCAGCCTAAGAGTATATACCCCTCAAAAATAATTCAAAATGCTTCCAATGTTTTTCTGTCAAAAATAATGGCAGAGAAGCCCAGCCTGGAGGTATAGGCCTGTAATCCCAGTTACCTGGGAGAACAAGGTAGGAGGACTGAAGTTTCAAGGCCAGCTTTTAGTGAGGCCCTGTCTCAAAATAAAATGGTCTGGGAACATAGCTCAGTGGTAGAGCACTTGCTTAGCATGCTTGAGGCCCTAGGTTCAAACCCCAGCACAGCAAAAAAAAAAAAAAAAAAAAAAAAACAGTAAAATCAACTTTTCTTTATTTCTTTGTGTAAACTTAAATTTTTAAAAAATATTTATTTTTTAGTTGTAGTTGGACACAATACCTTTATTTTATTTATTTTTATGTGGTGCTGAGGATCAAACTGGAGGCCACGCACGTGCTAGGCGAGCACTCTACTGCTGAACCACATCCCCAGCCCATTTTTTGTATTTTTATTAGAGACAGGGTCTCACTGAGTTGCTAAGTGCCTTGCCATCGCTGAGGCTAGCTTTGCACTCACAATCCTCCTGCCTCAGCCTCCCAAGTGCTGGGATTACAGGCATGCACCACTGCATCCAGCTTAAACTTAAATTTTTGAAAAAATATTTTTTTCTTAGTTGAAGATGGACACAATACCTTTATTTTGTTTATTTATGTTTATGTGATTCTGAGGATAGAACCCAGTGCTTCACACATGCAAGGCAAATGTTCTACCACTGAGCAACAGCCCCAGCCCCTAAAGTTAAATTTTTAACAGTATTATTTTCCTAGCATTCAGCCTCAAAGAGGGAGAACATTATTAAGATACTTCTCTTTCGCCCTATCTAATTGATTTCCAAGATCTTTCAACCTTTTCTTTTTGATGCCTCTTGAATCTGTTCTTTCCACATTCACCATTTAAATTCAGGCTGCCAGGATTTCTTGCCCAGATTTCTGCCATACACTCCTACCTGGTCTCCCTTCCTCCAGTTGATCTTCATATTGCTACCAGAATAATCTTTCTAAAACTAAACTTGAGGGAATCACTCCCCCGTGTAAAACTTTCTGTGGCTCCCTATTGCCTCCAGAACAGAACCTTAACTCCTTAACCAGGCCCACCAAGCCCTTGATGCCCTGGGTGCTCCTCCCTCTCCAGCTGGTTCCCAGGACTCCTTGCTCTTTTCATGGGAAAAAAGACTCCCAAAAAGAGGAGTCATGCTGTTCCTTGACTCTGTTTTTACACGCTAATAATCCCTCTGCCTGGGAAACCCTTCCCAGATGCACCACATACAAGATATAACACTTTCTCCCAGCTCAGTACAGATCCAAGTGAGTGAAAAGGGACGCTCAAACTTTCTGAACACACTTGGCAGGTGCTTGGATGATCATGGAAAAATGGAGGCTTGGAAGGCCCAAATGTCAGAGCTGGAGGAAAGGGGGATCCTTGAGCTTATCCACTGCAATCACTTCCCTTTGCGAATGAGGAACCTACGCCAGAGAAGAGCAGTGACCAGAGTCCAGCAGTCTACTCTGGCCTTGTACATGCCGTTAAATTTTACAGAAAAACATAGGAAGCATTCATTTTGAGCTGTGGGTCGAGAGTGGAGACCTCTGGAACTGGATTAGTTTAGAGGAGCAATGATTTGGAGGCTACTAATCACTGACTTCTAATGGGAAGAATCTAAGGACTTTTTAAAGATCTTCAAGGGCCAGAGATCTGTTTACTTTCAGAGGCTCTACCCCAGGTCACATGAAGAAAATGGAAATATATCTGCATCCTCAGTTAGATATAATTTATATCCAGCCAAACATAGTGGCACCTGTGATCCCAGCAACTCAGAAGTCTGAGGTAAAAGACAGCAGAATGTCTTTCCTATGTTTTCCTAGGAACAACTTTCCTATGTTCGCATATGAATACACCACCAGTAAAACTCCACATCATGTACAACCACAAGAATGGGATCCTAATTAGAATAAGTTATACTCCATGTATGTATAATATGTCAAAATATACTCTACTGACATGTATATCTAAAAAGAACAAATAAAAATTTTTTAAAAAAAGGAATCTGAGGCAGGATGACAACAAGTTCAAGGCCAGCATCGGTGATTTAGTGAGATCCTCAGCAACTTAGCAAGACGGGTCTCAAAATTAAAAATGGCTGGGGATGCAACTCAGTGGTAAAGCACCCCTGGCTTCAACCCCAGTACCTAAATATAGACAGATAGATAGAGATAAAATTTATCGACTAAATAAGCTTCCTGTTGCTATTGCCTGGTTGATGCATGTAACATTTTGCAGGCACATAAACTTGTACCAACTGTGATTATACCATTTTAACTTCTTTGGAGGTTTGGTTTCTTACCTGCTTTTTAGGTTGCACTGGTGTCAAGCCTGGGATGAGAGTTCAGCCTCTTAATCCCAGTCAGAACTTTTCCTCCATCCCCCAGAGAGCACAGAATGCTCCTCTT
This sequence comes from Tamias sibiricus, assembly GCA_025594165.1. NCBI lineage: Eukaryota > Metazoa > Chordata > Mammalia > Rodentia > Sciuridae > Tamias > Tamias sibiricus. The sequence goes on from CM046659.1 coordinate 154,006,478, forward strand.
AATGGTCTGTTATCTTTGAAAAATTTCATTGCTCAATTAAATACCCTGAGTACTCCCATCCTTTTCATTGCCTTAGTCCTTGTTAATAAAATGCCTGAACCATACGTTCCCTTACTTGAGAGATGATGTGAGCAGCCATTCTCCAAATCTGGAGCATCAGAATCATCCATGGAGAAAACTTATTTAAAATGTAGTTTTCCAGGCTGGGGATGTAGCTCAGTGGTAGAGTGCTTACCTAGCATGCACAATGTTCTGAACTTGATCCCCAGAACTGCAAAATAAACAAGCAAACAAATAAACATAGTCTCCCAAAATTCTCCCCAGGCCCACTGTTTTGAAAACTCTTAAGGGTGGGGATGTGGCTTAGTGATAGACTGCTGGCCTGGTGTGCATAAGACTCTGGGTTTGATCCTTAGGACCACCAAAAATAAAAAAAAAGAAAAGAAAGAAAGAAAAGAAAAGAAAAGAAAAAAGAAAGAAGAAACAAATCTCTGGGAAAGATATCAAGAAATATGTTTTTGTTGTGTTAATGGGAAGCTAACCCAGGGTTTTTGGTTCTTTTTTTGTTTGTTTGGTTTGGTTTAGTTTTTTTTACCATATTCCCAGCACTTTATATTTTTTATTTTGAGACAGGGTCTCGTTAAAGTTCATAGAGCCTCCCTAATTTGCTGAAGCTTGCCTCTAAATTGCTATGCCTCACTCTCAGCCTCCCAAGTTACTGGGATTACAGGTGTGCACCACCATTCCTAGCTGTTTTTTGTTGTGTTTTGATTTTTTCAAAGCACTCCCAAAAGACCCAAGAAACAAGTAACACTAGGCATCTGAGGAGGGGAAATAGAAGCTGGGAGTCAGAAATGAAAGTCTTTTATACTTTTAGAATTCTGAACCATGTGAATATATTACCTTTTAATATAAAGTGTCAATTTTCCATTTTTTTTATTTTTTAATGTGTTCTACTAGTTATACATGACCACAGAATGTATTTTGACACATTGTACACAGATGGAGCATAAAACTTCTCATTCCTCTGGCTGTACATGGAGCAGCCACACCGGTTCATGTGATCGTACGTTTGCATAGGGTAATGATGTCTGTCTCATTCTATCATCCTTCCTAACCCTATACCCGCTTCCTCCTCACTCCCCTCTGCCCAATCCAAAGTTCCTCCATTCTTCCTTACACCCCCCTCCATTGTGGACCAGCATCCACTTATCAGAGAAAACATTCTGCCTTTTGTTGTTTGGGTTTGGCTTATTTCACTTAGCATGATATTCTCCAGCTCCATCCATTTACCTGCAAATGCCAAAACTTCATTCTTCTTTAAGGCTGAGTAATATTCCATTGTGTATACACACCACATTTTCTTTATCCATTCATCTGTTGAAGGGCATCTAGGTTGGGTCCATAGTCTAGCTGTGAATTGTGTGAATTGAGCTGCTATAAACACTGATGTGGCTGCATCACCATAGTGAGCTGATTTTAAGTCCTTTGGGTACAGATTGAGGAGTGGTATAGCTGGGTCAAATGGTGGTTTCATTCCAAGTTTTCTGAGGAATCTCCATACTGCTTTCCATGGTGGTTGCACCAATTTGCAGTCTCACCAGCAATGTATGAATGTACTTTTCCCCCCACATCCTCACACTTATTATTGCTTGGATTCTTTTTTTCCCCTTAAATATTTTTTAGATGTTGACGGATCTTTATTTTATTCATTTATTTATATGTGGTGCTGAGAATTGAACCCAGTGCCTTGCACATGCTAGGCAAGCACTCTACCACTGGGTCACAAACCCAGCCCCTTGCTTGTATTCTAACTGGAGTGAGATGAAATCTTAGAGTAGTTTGATTTGCATTTTTCTAATTGCTAGAGATGTTGAACATTTTTTTTCATGTATTTGTTGATCGATTATATTTCTTCTTCTGTGAAGTGTCTGTTCAGTTCCTTAGCCCATTTTTTGATTGGGTTATTTGGGTTTTTTTGTTTGGTTTGGTTTGGTGTTAAGTTTTTTGAGTTCTTAATATATCCTAGAGATGAATGCTCTTTCTGGTGTGCATGTGGTAAAAGATTTTCTCCCATTCTGTAGGCTCTTTCTTTATGTTATTGATTGTTTCCTTTGCTAAGAAGCAGCTTTTTAGTTTGAATCCATCCCATTGATTGAATCTTGATTTTACTTCTTGTGCTTTAGAAGTCTCGTTAAGGAAGTCAGGTCCTAAGCCAACATGATGAAGATTTGGGCCTACTTTTTCTTCTGTTAGGCACAGGGCCTCTATTCTAATGCTTAAGTCTTCCCACCCCCCTTGGTACCAGGAATTGAACTCAGGGGCACTCAACCACTGAGCCACATCCCCAGCCCTATTTTGTATTTTATTTAGAGATAGTGTCTCACTGAGTTGCTTAGAGCCTCACTGTTGCTGAGGCTGGCTTTGAACTCATGATCCTCCTGTCTCAGCCTCCCAAGCTGCTGGGATTACTGGCATGCACCACCTCACCTGGCATGCCTAAGTCTTTGATCCAGTTTGAGTTTGTGCAGGATGAAAGATAGGGGTTTAATTTTATTTTGCTACATATGTATTTCCAGTTTTCCCAGAACCATTTGTTGAAGGGCCTATCTTTTCTCCAATGTATATTTTTTGGCACCTTTGTCTAGTACAAGATAACTGTATTTATGTGGGTTTCTCTCTGTGTCTTCTATTCTGTACCATTGGTCTATGTGTCTATTTTGGTGCCAATACCATGCCATTTTTGTTACTATGACTCTGTAGTAGTTTAAGGTCTATTATTGTGATGCCTCCTGCTTAACTCTTTTTGCTAAGGATTGCTTTTACTATTCTGGCTCTCTTATTTTTCCAAATAACTTTCATGATTGCTTTTTCTAGTTCTATGAAGAATGTCACTGGGATTCTCATAGGAATTGCATTAAACTGTATAATGCTTTTGGTAGTATGGCCATTTTGACAATGTTAATTTTGCCTATCCAAGGGCATGGGAGATCTTTTCATCTTCTGAGATTTTCTTCAATTTCTTTCTTTAGTGTTCTCTTGTTTTCATTGTAGAGGTCTTTCACCTCATTTGTTAGATTGATTCTCAAGTTTTTTTTTTTTTTTTTTTGAGGCTATTGTGAATGGGGTATGTTTGCTAATTTCTCTTTCAGTGGATTCATCACTGATGTATAGAAATGCACTTGATTTATGGGTATTTGTTTTATATCTTGCTACTTTGATGAATTCGTATATTAGTTCTAGAAGTCTTCTGATGGAATTTTTTGGATCTTCTCAGTATAGAATCATGTTGTCAGCAAATAGTGATAGTTTGAGTTCTTTTCATATTCATATCCCTTTAATTTCTTTCATCTGTCTAATTGCTCTGGCTAGAGTTTCAAGGACTATGTTGAATAGAAGTGGTGAGAGAGGGCATCCCTGTCTTGTTCCAGGTTTTAGAGGAAATGCTTTCAATTTTTCTCCATTTAGAATGATGTTGGCCTTGGACTTAGAATGGATACCTTTTATAATGTTGAAGTAGGTTCCTACTATCCCTAGTTTTTCCATTGGTTTTGAACATTAAGGGGTACTGTATTTTGCCAAATGCTTTTTCTGTATCTATTCACCTGATCATATGATTCTTGTCTTTAAGTCTACTGATGTGATGGATTATATTTATTGATTTCCATATATTAAAACAACCTTGCATCCCTGGGATGAACCTCATTTGATTGTGATGCACTACCTTTAAATATGTTTTTATATGTGATTTGCCAGAATTTTATTGAGAATTTCTGCATCTATGTTCATCAGAGATATTGGTCTGAAGTTTTCTTTCTTTGATGCTTTTTTGTCTGGTTTTGGTATCGGGGTGATACTAGCCTCATAGAATGAGTTTGGAAGGGTTCCCTCCTTTTCTATTTCATGGAATAATCGGAGGAGTATTGGTGTTAATTCTTCTTTGAAGGTCTTGTAGAACTCGGCTGAGAATCTGGCTGGTCCTATGCTTTTCTTGGTTGGTAGACTTTGGATAGCATCTTCTATTTGCTTAAAATTGATCTGTTTAAATTGTGTATGTGCTTCTGATCCAGTTTTTGTAAATCACGTGTCTCTAAAAATTTGTTGATGTCTTTGAGACTTTCTGTTGTATTGGAGTATAAATTTTCAAATAGTTTCTGATTATCTTCTGTATTTCAGTAGCGTCCGCCGTGATATTTCCTTTTTCATCACAAATTTTAGTAATTTGAGTTTTCTCTCTCTTTCTCCTTTTTAGCATAGCTAAGGTTTTATCAATTTTATTTGGTTTTTCAAAGGTCCAACTTTTCATTTTGTTAATTTTCTGAGTTATTTCTTTTGTTTCATTTCTATTGATTTCAGCTCTGATTTTAATTCTTTCTTGTCTTCTACTGCTTTGGGTGTTGATTTGTTATTCTTTTTCTAAGGCTTGGAGATGTAATGTCAGGTCATTTATTTGTTGAGTTTTTATTCTTTTAATGAATGAGCTCAAGGGAATGAACTTTCCTCTTAGTACTGCCTTCATAGTGTCCCATAGATTTTTATATGTTGTATCGGTGTTCTCATTTACCTCTAAGTATTTTTTAATTTCCTCCCTGATTTCTTCTGCATCCATTTTCATTCAACAGTATGTTATTTAGTCTCCAGTTGTTGGAGTACCTTCTATTTTTTATTTTATTGTTGATTTCTAGTTTCATTCTCTTATGATCTGATGGAATGCAAGGTAGTATTTCTATTTTTTTGTATTTGCTAAGAGTTGCTTTGTGGCATAGCATATGGTCTCTTTTAGAGAAGGATCTATGTGCTGCTGACAAGAAAGTGTATTTGCTCACTGATGCATTAAATACTCTATATGTCTGTTAAGTCTAAATTATTGATTGTAATATTTAGTTCTATATTTTCTTTGTTTAGTTTTTGTTTGGAAGATCAATCCAATGGTGAGAGAGGTGTGTTAGAGTCACCCAGTATTGTTGTGTTGTGGTCTATTTGATTCTTGAAATTGAGAAGGGTTTGTTTGATGTAAGTAGATGCTCCATTGTTTGGGGCATAAATATTTATGATTGTTATGTCTTGTTGATGTATGATTCCCTGAAGCAAGCTGAAATGTCCTTCTTTATCCCTTCTGACTAATTTTGGTTTGAAGTCCACTTTATCTGATATGAGGATGGAAAGCCCTGCTTGTTTATGCAGTCCATGTGAGAGATATGTTTTTTCCAATCTTTTACCTTCAGTCTGTGGACATCTTTTCCTAGGAGGTGAATCTCTTGAATATAGCATATTGTCAGGTCTCTCTCTTTTTTTAATATTTATTTATTTGCTTTAGTTGTACACGATGCATTTATTTTTACGTGGTGCTGAGAATCGAACCCGGGCCTTGCACATGCTAGGCGAGCGCTCTACCACTGAGCCACAACCCCAGCCCTCTTTTTTTTTTTTTTCAGTTGTAGGTGGACACAATATCTTTATTGAGAATCAAACACAGTGTCTCATGCATGCTAGGTGAGTGCTCTACCATGAGTAACCAACCCAGCCCCAGGTCTCTTTTTTAAATCCAATCTGCCAGTCTATGTCTTTTGATTGATGAGTTCAGGCCATTAACATTCAGGGTTATCCTTTTTCTTTATTTTAATTTGTTTATATATGACAGCAGAATGCATTACAATTCATATTACACATATACAGCCCCATTTTTCATCTCTGGTTGTATGCAAAGTAGAGTCACACCATTTGTGTCTTCATACATGTACTTAGGGTAATGATGTCCATCTCATTCTACCATCTTTTTTACCACTATGCCCCCTCCCTGCCCCTCCCTCTCCTTTGCCCTATCTAGAGTTCATCTAATTCATCCATGCCTGCTCCCCAAACACATTATGGATCAGCATCCTTAAATCAGAAAACATTTGGCATTTGGTTTTCTGGGATTGGCTAACTTCACTTATTCTCCAACTCCATTCATTTACCTGAAAATGCCATGATTTTATTTGGGGTTATTCTTGATATATGATTTATATTCCCAATTGTTTTGGTTTATTTTGCGTTTTTAACTTGATTTAGTTTCTCCTCTAGTGTAGTTCTTCCCTTTGCTGATTTTCTTTTCTTTTTTTTTTTCATTTCTTCCTCATGGAATATTTTGCTGAGAATGTTCTGTAATGCAGGCTTTCTAGTTGTGAATTCTTTTAACTTTTGTTTATTATGAAAGGTTTTTATTTCATCTTCAAATTGAAGCTTAGTTTTGCTGGGCATAAAATTCTTGGTTGGCATCCATTTTCTTTCAGAGCTTGATATATGTTATGCCAGGACATCCTGGCATTTAGGGTCTGGGTTGAGAAATCAGCTGAGATCCAAATTGGTTTCCCCCTATGTGTAATTTGACATTTTTCTCTTGCAGCCTTTAAAATTCTATCCTTATTCTAATTTTTTTTTTTTTTTTTTTTTTTTTTTTTTTTTTGTGGTACCGGGGATTGAACTCAGGGGCACTCAACCACTGGGTCACATCCCCAGCCCTTTTTTGTGTGTATTTTATTTGGAGACAGGGTCTCACTGAGTTGCTAAGTGCCTCGCCATTGCTGAGGCTGGCTTTGAACTCGCGATCCTCCTGCCTCAGCCTCCCAAAGTGCTGGGATTACAGGCGTGCGCCACGGCGCCCGGCTCCTTATTCTAATATTCATTCTCATTATAATGTGCCTTGGTGTAGGTCTGCTGTAATTTTGTACACTTGGAGTCCTGTAAGCTTCTTGTAGTTGATTTTCCATCTCATTCTTTAGATTTAGGAAATTTCCTGATATTATGTCATTGAAAAGATTGTGCATTCCTTTGGTTTGTATCTCTGCATCTTTATCTATCCCAATAAATCTTAAATTTGGTCTTTTCATATTATCTCACAAATCCTGGAAGTTCTGTTCATTGTTTCTTACCATCTTCTCTGTATGGTTGACTTTATATTCAAGAGTATATATTTTGTCTTCACTGCCTGAGGTTCTGTCTTCCAGTGGTCTGGTCTGTGGTGGTAGTTTCCATTGAATTTTTAATTTGATTTATTGGTTCCTTCATTTCAGAGATTTCTTCTTGATTCCTTTTTATAATCTCTGCCTCTTTATTGAAGTGATTTTTCACTTCCTATATTTTCTATCTGATGCTTTATTTCAAAGTTCAGTCTAACTATGTACCTTCTGAACTCTTGCTCTGACATTTCTTCTACCATGTTGTTTATGCATTCTATTGTTGGAATATCTTGGTTTGTTTAAGATGCTTTGTTCCCTGGTGTTCATGTTGTTTGTGTGTCTTCCCATCTAGAGGTATGGATGTGAGGCAGTACAGTTTCTAACCTGTAGTCTTAGAGTGTCGCTGAAGGCTTTCAGTACCTTGCCTTTAAGGGGGAGATGGTTATTAATAGCACCCAATGCAAACAATATACAGCCTTAAACTAAATGGCTTCTAGTAAGGCATCTACAGTTTTGTTGCAATAAACAGAAATGGTGTTTTCAATTATTGTCTACAATATAAAGAGTAAATTTGGTAAAAGCATTTACCATTTCAAATGATGGACAAAGAAGGAACAGAAGTAGTGTAGGATGTGATGTTTATGAGGGAAAATGAGAGTAGATAAAGGTAAAAGTTTATAGTAAGAGCAAATGAGAAATTAATAGAGGTTGGCTGTTAGCATAAGAGAATGAGAAAGATAATCTAGGGAGACAGATAAGTGAGAGAAAAATATATACAGATTTATTTTTAAAATCTCTGGGAAAGGTATTAAGAAAATATGTTGTTGTTGTTGTTGTTAATGGGGAGCTAAACCAGTGTTTTTTTGTTTTTGTTTTTGTTTTGTTTGTTTGTTTGTTTTTTACTATATCCCCAGCACATTTTATTTTTTATTTTGAGACAGGGTCTCATTAAGTTGAATAAGCCCTCCCTAATTGGCCTAGCCTGGCCTCTAATTTGTGATCCTCCTGTCTCATCCTCACAAGTTGCTGGGATTACAGGCATGCACTACCATTCTTTTTTTTTTTTTTTTTTTTTTGGTACTGGGGATTGAACTCAGGGGCACTCAACCACTGGGTCACATCCCCAGCCCTTTTTTTTTTTTTTTTGTATTTTATTTAGAGACAGGGTCTCACTGAGTTACTAAGTGCCTCGCCATTGCTGAGGCTGGCTTTGAACTCGCGATCCTCCTGCCTCAGCCTCCCAAAGTGCTGGGATTACAGGCGTGCGCCACCGCGCCCGGCTGCACTACCATTCTTGGCTGGGATTTTGTTTTGTTTTGTTTTGTTTTGATTTGTTTTTTTCAAAGCACTCCCAAAAGACCCAAGAAACAGGTAACATTAGGCATCTGAAGAGGAGAAATAGAAGCTGGAAGTCAGAAATTAAAATCTTTTAGAATTCTGAACCATGTGGAACATACTGCCTTTATTTAATATAGAGTGTCAATTTTTTTTTTTTTTTTTTTTTTTTTTTGTGTACCGGGGATTGAACTCAGGGGCACTCGACCACTGGGCCACATCCCCAGCCCTTTTTTGTATTTTATTTAGAGACAGGGTCTCACTGAGTTGGTAAGTGCCTCGCCATTGCTGAGGCTGGCTTTGAACTAGCGATCCTCCTGCCTCAGCCTCCCAAAGTGCTGGGATTACAGGCATGTGCCACCGCACCCAGCTGGAGTGTCAATTTTTTAAAAGAAAGAACTATAACAACCAGGCAAAAGATCGATCGATTGATAAGGAAATATAGGATTTGATCAACACTGTAGACCAATTGGACTTAACTGATATATATATAGTAAGTACCACTCATAATAGCAGAATGTACACTCTTCCCAAGGGCATATGGATAGACCCTACAGTAGGCCACAAAACAAGTCTTAACAAATCTTAAAAGTTTGAAATTAGCTGGGCGCGGTGGCCCACGCCTATAATCCCAGCACTTGGGAGGCTGAGGCAAGAGGATCGCGAATTCAAAGCCAGCCTCAGCAAAGGCGAGGCACTAAGCAATTCAGTGAGACCCTGTATCTAATAAAATACAAAAAAAGGGCTGAGGATGTGACCCAGTGGCCCAGTGGCCGAGTGCCCCTGAGTTCAATCCCCGTACAAAAAAAAAAAAAAAAAAAGATTGAAATCATAGAAGCCATCTGTTCTAATAACAATGGAATGAAAGTAGAAATCAATAGCAAAAGGAAAACTGAAAAATCCACCTATTGGTAGAAATTAAACAACAACTCTTAAACAACCAAAGGGTCAGACAAGAAATCACAAGGGAAATTAGAAGATATTTTGGGACAAATAAAAACAAAAACACAACATAGCAAAATTTATCAGATGAAGGAAGTTTATAACTGTAAGTGTTTATATTAAAAAAAGAAAGATCAAGCTGGGCATGGTGGTGTGCACCTGTAATCCCAGCTACTTGGGAGGCTGAGACAAGAGGATCACAAGTTCAAGTCCAGCCTGAACAATTTAGCAAGGCCTGCCTCTAAATAAAGAATAAAATGAACTGAGGATGCAGCTCAGCAATAGAGCAGGTCTGAGTTTAATCCCCAGTACAGGTAGGGTGGGAAATTGCAGTGGGTGCCATGGAGTGCAACTTTAACCTCAGCCAGTCTGGAGGCTGAGGCAGGAGGATCACTTGAGCCCAAGAGTTTGAAGCAAAACCCCATCTCAAAGGGAAGAGAGAAAGATAGAAAGGAAGGACAGAGGGAGAGAAATGATTGGAAACCAATAAACTAAACCAAACCTAGCAAATGGAAGAAAATAATAAAGATTAGAGCAAAGATAAATGATATCAAGCATAGAAAAACAATAGAAAAATCAACAAAACTAAGAGTTCATTGAAAAGATCAACAAAATTGTCAAAGCTAGATTAACTAAGAAAAAACAAGATTCAGACAACCAAATGAAAGATGATTAACAAATGGTACTGGGAACATCAGATGTCCTTATGAAAAAGAATGAAACTGGACTCTTATTTTGCAGGAGCCCTGTTTCGGGAGATGGCTAAGATTGCGGTTGACTACGAGCCATGGAGATGTTTGGGCATTGCCGCCTTCCGTAGTCTCACGGGACTTGGCCCGGGATCTCACGGGACTTGGCCCAGGATCTCGAGAGACTTGAGCCGAGATTGCTGATTGGGTTGGCGCCATTTGGTGTGTGGGTTTTTTGGTGGTGCATGTTAAAGTCGTTGTTAGAGCTAGAGAGAGAAGTTATCAGAATAAAAAGACTGTTTGTTTCCAGTTCGCCTCTGAACTTCTTCCCGCGGCTTTGTTGCTCCAAGCGGCAGTCGCTTCGGACAACAACATTATCTTACATCATATACAAAACTAACTTACAATGGATTAAAAAGCCAGGTGCAGTGGCCAATACTATGATCCCACCACCTCAGGAGGCTGAGGCAGGAAGATCACAAGTTTAAGCCCAGCTTCTGCAAATTAGTGAGGTCCTTTCTCAGAATTAAATAATAAAAGGACTGGGGATGTAGCCCAGTGGTAGAGCACTTGCTTTACCCATACTCAAGTCCCTGGGTTCAGTCCCCAGTGCTGCAAAAACAAAACAAAGCAAAACAAAAAAAAAAAATCATCATATATAAAGAACTCCTACAACTACACAACAACAAAAATAAAATATTTGAAAAATAGGCAGTCACCAGGCACAGTGATACAGTATTGCTTGTAATCCTGGCAATTTGGGAGTCTGAGGCAGGAGGATTGCAAGTTCAAGGCCAGACTTAGCAATGTAGTGAGTCCCTGTTGCAAAATGAAAAGTAAATAAATAAATAAGGCTTGATATGCAGCTCAGTGACAAAGTGCCCCTGCAAAAATTTCATATTATACACACACACACACACACACACACACACAGAAAAAATTTAAACATGTGAGATTAGGGGGAGAAAAAAAATCTTCTCAGATGATTCTGAAACGCCTCAAGTGATCCCGTATGGTTTCAGGAGAAAGGGCAGCTCAGCAAGGCTGCAAAGAGGGAAAACGTTGGGGAAGGACAAAGGAAGAAATCAGTTAAGCAGCAGCAACAACAAACTTCTTTTAAAAGTTCTTGTTGAGCCGGGCGCGGTGGCGCACGCCTGTAATCCCAGCACTTTGGGAGGCTTAGGCAGGAGGATCGCAAGTTCAAAGCCAGCCTCAGCAATGGTGAGGCACTTAGTAACTCAGTGAGACCCTGTCTCTAATAAAATACAAAAAAGGGCTGGGGTGTGACCCAGTGGTCAAGTGCCCCTGAGTTCAATCCCTGGTACCAAAAAAAAAAAAAAAAGTTCTTGTTATAGCTGGGCGCGGTGGCGCACGCCTGTAATCCCAGCACTTGGGAGGCTGAGGCAAGGAAGATAGCAAGTTCAAAGCCAGCCTCAGCAATGGCGAGGCACTTAGCAACTCCGTGAGACCCTATCTCCAATAAAATACAAAAAAGGGGCTGGGGATGTGGCCCAGTGGTTGAGTGCCCCTAAATTCAATCCCTGGTACACACACACACAAAAGTTATTTTTGTGTGCTAGGTGTGTATTTCTCCGCACCGCCGCCCTATAAGGTTTCTGCAGAAGAGAAAGTGGAAGGCAGTTTGGGGCAGCCAGAGCAGGGACATGCTGCAATGTGGGCGTGTATGCAGAGACGCTGTAGACTGAAATGAAGGGGTCAAATCATCGCAGGCCTTGACGCCAGACGGAGACATTCACGTGATGCCACGAACAGGAGCCACTGCAGCTTCTTCAGTAGAAGCGATATGACTCTAGCTGTGTTTTCAGCAGGTGACTCCAGCCGCAGTGTTGGGGAAAGGCCTGGCTGGACCCATGTTCCTTGCACCAAGGCGCGGGGGTGGGCGGGTAGCCCCATCAGTTCAAAATGGGTGACAAAATCAGAAGTCCATGTCGGGGACAAAAGAGAGTTAAGTCCTGAAATAGGTGCCCCATCCTCCATCTTCCGGGACTCCCAACATTCCCAGGCCTCTTTCGGAATGACTCATGCCCTGGGGCAGCAGGTTTCCTAATACCTGGCCTGCGCTGGCTGAGCAAGACCAGATGAAGCAAGAGCAGCGTACTCCTTCAATTTGGTGTCTGGTCCCAAGTTTATTGCTTGGCATGGGTAGGCACCGCCTGGCTCTGCGAGCGCCCTCTGCTGGAGATTCCTGGCCTGGCATGTATCTGCAGGCTCTGGGCGCTGGGCCCAGCCGGATTTCATTTTCTATTAGAACTATGGGGTTGTCTTTGAGAGCCTCAGTAATATTAATTACAGTCTGTTGTATAACAGCCTATGCTTCACAGAGGACAGAGCACACTTTCCCAAGGGCCTCTGGCTCTTGAGACCTGTAAAATGATTGACTTTTCAAGGATTCTGAGCTCCCTTCTCCTCACCAGGATCTCAGCATGGGCCTTCCGCCCCCTAGCCCCTTTCCTCAGAAAAACCCATCAGGCAGAATCTCCTGGAGAGTTGCACTAGAAACTGCTCCTTAAGAATAGAAAATTCTGGGGCTGGGGTTGTGGCTCAGCGGTAGAGCGCTAGCCTAGCACATGCGCGGCTCGGGTTCAATCCTCAGCACCACGTAAACATAAATGCATTGCATTGTGTACAACTAAAGCAAATAAATAAATATGAAAAAAAAAAAGAAGAAGAATAGAAAATTCTAGGTCTGGGGTTGTAGCTCAGTGGTAGAGCGCTTGCCTAGCACATGTGAGTCTGGGTTTGATCCTCAGTACCACATAAAAATAAATAAATAAAATAAAGGTAATGTGTCCATCTACAACTAAAAATGAAAATAATAATAATAATAGAAAACTCTAGAGTGGGGCTAAGATAGGAGGATTCCAAGTTCAAAACCAGACTCAGCAATTTAGTGAGACCATAAGCAACTTAGTGAGACCCTGCCCCCCACAAACACACAAAATAGGAGGGTGCTGGGGATGTGGCTGTGGTAAAGCGCTCCTGGGTTCAATCCTGAGTACCAAAAAGAGAGGGGGGGGGGAATTCTAGCTGAATGTTGTGGCACACATCTGTAACCTGTAAGCCCAGCTGCTCTTTTGAAGACAGCCTGAGCAACCTTGTAAGACCCTCTCTCAAAATAAAATAATAAAAGGGCTGAGCCCCTGGGTTCAATCCCCATAAAGAGAAAGAGAGAGAGAGAGACTTTTAGAAGCCAAATCTAGAAGCTGGACACAGGTGACCATGACAGGGGACTAGATTATTATTCCAAAAAAGAAAGAGTGAGGGCTACTACAGGAGTGTTCAAAGAAGGGCCTTAGCCCCATGCCAGGATCACCATAATGGACCCATGCATTGAGCTGTGGGGTTTTCAAACTTCTCTTAGAAGCAGATCCCTGGAACCTTGCCAGCTGTGCCTTGCTGGCTCTGAGGCAGCTCTCCTGAACCCAGGATTCCTAGAGCCCTAGTGCAAGCCCTGGCAAATGTTTCTTTCCTCCACAAGAGTCCATATTCTGCTATTATAAATCAATAAAATATTATCTGGGCTCAGGACATAGCTCAGCAATAGAGTAGCAATAGAGTACTTGCCTAGCATGAGCAAGACCCCGGGTTCTATCCCCAGCACCACAAAAAAAGGGCGGAAAATCTATTAAAGGAAGGAAGATAAGTACATTTGAAAAGGAAGTACTGCCTTAGAGGGTCAAATGTTCATTTCTATAGTCAAATGCTCTACTCACTGAGCTATTTCCCTCCAAAGGTTCATTTCTGAATTAACCCAGATTGGATTCAGGGATTCCTGAGTCTATGATTCATTTTTTTTTAAATATTTATTTATTTGCTTTAGTTGTACACAATGCGTTTATTTGTACGTGGTGCTGAGGATCAAACCCGGGCCACGCATGTGCTAGGCGAGCGCTCTGCCGCTAAGCCACAATCCCAGCCCTATGATTCATTTTTCCTTTTTTTTTTTTTTAATATGTTTTAGTTGTCAATGAATCTTTTATTTTATTCATTTATTAATTGTTTATATGCAGTGCTGAGGATCCAACCCAGGGCCTCACACATGCCAGGCAAGTACTCTACCACTTAGCCACAACTCCAGCCCCATCATTTTTCCTCTTTTGGTAATGAAATAAAACTCGGGGGCTGAGGTTGTGGCTCAGCGGTAGAGCACTCGCCTAGCATGTGCGCGGCCCAGGTTCGATCCTCAGCACCACGTAAAAAGAAACGCATTATGTACAACTAAAAGCAAATAAATAAATATTAAAAAAAAAAAAAAAAAAAAAAAACTCATGGAAACTGCAAATGTGCTAGGAATCACTGGGCATGGCGGCACACAAGCCAGGTACAGTGGCACATACCTGTGATCCCAGCTACATGGGAAGCTGAGGCAGGAGGATTATAAATTCAGGGCCATCCTAGATAACTTAGGCCCTGTCTCAAAATAAAATAATTTTAGAAAGACTGAAGTGTAACTTAGAGGTAGAGTGTTTGCCTACCATTTGCAAGACCCTGGGTTCAATCCCCAATCCCACACACATAAAAATAAAAAAATAAAAAGTGGAATCTTAATGGTTATTGGAGGCTCCATGCTCATGAATGGATTAATGCTGGTCTCCAGGAGTGAGTGGGTCTTTCTGGAACGAGGTAGTTCCTTCAAGAGGTTGTTATAAAAAGAGTGAGCCTGGCCTCTTCCCTTACTCTGGCTTTCTTTGGCTCCATATGATCTCTCCCTCTTATAAATGTTCCTTTCATGGTGCCACTCCTCATGTTGGGAAGTAGTCAGTAGGTCCTCACAAGATGATGCTGGTGCTATGCTCTTGGATCTCCAAAACTGAGCTAAATAAACCACTTTTCTCTATGAAGTACCAAACTTCAGGTATATTTTGTTATAGCAACACAAACAGACTAATGTTTCAGCCAGAATTAAAGGGAGGTGAGTTTCTAGAAGGTTCAGAGGTGCTGGCTAGGACCCAGCTCCTCTGAGACCACGAACTCCAGCGCTCTGCCATTGTATCCTATGGCTCCCAAAGAACAGCAGTCTGTGCCCGAAGATCTCAAGACAGTGTCACCCCTCGCAGCTCTTCTTCCTCCATAGCACCTGCAGTTTTCTTGTTATTCTTCCTCTTCCTCTTCTCTCACCATAAATTACATTCCTGTCTAAGGGATACTAACTTTGCTTACATAAAGATAATGGCAGGAAGTAGGAGGATTGTAAGTTCAAGGTCAGCCTTAGCAACTTAGTGAAACCCTTTCTCAAAATAAAAAAATAAAAGCCGGGCGCGGTGGCGCACGCCTGTAATCCCAGCACTTTGGGAGGCTGAGGCAGGAGGATCGAGAGTTCAAAGCCAGCCTTGGCAATGGGAAGGCACTTAGCAACTCAGTGAGACCCTGTCTCTAATAAAATACAAAAAAGGTCTGGGGATGTGACCCAGTGGTCAAGTGCCCCTGAGTTCAATCCCCGGTACCACAAAAAATAAATAAAAATAAATAAATAAATAAAAATAAAAATAAATAAAAAAATAAAAAGGGGTGGGGGCATAGCTCCGTGGTAGAGCACCCTTGGGTTCAATCCCTAGTAACACACACACACACACACACACACACACACACACACTAGCCTCACTTCTGCTCTCTCCTAATTATGGACTGTCACTTGCATAACCAGCCCAGGGACATCCCAGAGGTGTACTCACCACTAACTGAGCTTTTGATATGGTGCCCAGCAGATGCATGCATCAGCTCATAAGTCTCAGCTGTAGGTTTCATCTGCCCATTTTACAGATGAGGTGATAAAGTCTCAGGGGGTCGCTCATGGCTTGATCAAGTAACACAACTTATAAATGACAGAGCCAGACCTGAGCCTGGGTTGACCTGAAATTAATATCCACATTCTTCACCCTGTGGTTCCTAAGAAGGGGTAGCAAAATCACTAGCTTTTGCCCTCCCTGTTTTAGAACGCTTTCAGTTAACAGGAAGTGTCAGCATGCTTTTATGTGAAGTCAGACTTTGACATATCTAATAATAATATTACTGTTACTATTATAATATGATATTATTACTATTATTTCTCACTCAGTTTACACCAGGCATTGTGCTTTTCCCTGTCATGCCATTCAGTCCCCAACAAATGCTTAATGAAATGAATAATTCTATCCCCATTTTACAGATAAGAAAACTGAGACTTGGGAAGCTCAGTAACTTGCCACTAGTGCACGGGTAGTGAATGTACGAAGATTTGTACCCAGAGCTGGCTGATACCTGAGCCTGAACTTTAACCACCTCCATACCTTGCCTGCCAAGTTTCTTGTTCTTCCAAAGATGACATAAATTCTCTCTGCCTCTGGAGATGGGCCAGGAGAGGTGGGTCTGGTCAGTTTGGCTGGCAGGAGACTCAGGACACCTGAGTTCCCTGTCTCCTTGTCTCTGCCTGAGGCTGGCTCCCTTCCCTACAGGAGAACGACTCCGGGTCTCAGGATGGAAGCCAGATGACAGCTAGAGTGTCTGCTGGAACCCTGGGAACATATGTGACACGTCTATTTGGAGGTACAGAGGAGACTGGAGCTCAGACTGTTTAAAAACAGTTCCTTTTCTTTCAGCAAGACATGTGTGCAGTGCTTATCCTCCCAGGAGAAGGAGAAGAATGGAGTATTAAATCAGTAGTGGGGCTAGATGTGGTGGCGTATGCCTGCAATCCCAGTGACTGGGGAAGCTGAGGCAGGAAAATCGCAAGTTCGAGGCCAACCTGGGCAACTTAATGAGGCCCTGTCTCGAAATTAAAAGTAAAAAGGGCCCAGTGGTGTCACTCAATGGTAGAGCACCCCAAGTTCAATCCACAAAAATAAAGTAAAAATAAATCAGTGGCGAGCTATGAGTTGATCATGGGACTCACTGATACAGAAGATGGAAAAGAAAGAAAACCAGAGAGGATTCTTTGGGTTGCAAGTGACAGTAAAACCCAACCTGAACTGCTTAAAACAAAAAATATATTTATTGACTCATAGAGCAGAAAAACCCAGAGGTAGATCATCTTCAGGTGTAGCTTGATCGAGGGATCAAAGGATGACTCCAAGTACCAGTTTCTCAGCTTTTCTCTCCTCCCTACTGACTTCACTTTTCTGTCATCACAAGATGGTGGCCACAGCTCCAAACCATATACCCTCTTAGGTAAAGATAAAAGACTAAGAGTCAAACAACTGAGTCTCAGGGGCTGGGGTTGTGGCTCAGCGGTAGAGCGCTCGCCTAGCATGTGTGTGGCCCGGGTTCGATCCTCAGCACCACGTAAAAATAAAGGCATTGTGTACAACTAAAACAAATAAATAAATATTTTTTTTAAAAAAAAAAAACTGAGTCTCACTGGCTCTAATTAGCCTGACTTTATGCAACACTAATACAGGGTAATAAGATGCCTTGATTGGCTAAGCCTGGGCACACACTGCACTTGAGTGGGTCAACAACATCCAACTTGATGGACTTAGAGTGAGGGAAGGGTGGTGCCCACAACCCAAGTTGGGGTGCATTATAGGAAGCAGGGTGAGTAGAAGGAAGGATATTGGATGTCGAAGGAAGGAAGGAGGGAGGGATGAAAATAAGAAGGAAGGAAAGAAGAAAGGATGGAGGAAGGCAGACAGAGACAGGCACAGTGGCGTATGCCTGCAATCACAGCTGCTTGGGAGGCTGAGACAGGTGGATCACAAATTTGAGGAACTTAGCAAGGCTCTAAGCATCTTGGTGAGAACCTGTCTCAAAATTTTAAAATATAAAATGGAAAGGACTGGGGGTGTAGCTCAGTGGTAAAGAGCCCCTGGGTTCAATCCCCAATATCAAAAAATAAATAAAAAATCCTGCGAGCTCAGTAGTAGAGTGCCCCTGGTTTCCATCCTCGGCCCTGCCATATAAAGAAGAGATAAACAGAGACGAGACAAATGGCTCACAGACAGGTTATACTCCAAAATTCATTTGTCAATCAGTTTAGAACTCAGAGCACATTTTTACCCATGTAAGAAAAGAGGAAGGCAGATTTTTAATTGCCAAGTTCCCAGGTTAGTCTTTTAAAATGTTATTCAGTCTGCAACACAGTAGTGATGCTGGGTATTTGCATTGGGAAAAAAAAAAAAAAAAAAAAGAAAGAAAGAAAGAAATCAAAACTTAAAACCATGGAAGATAAATAAGAAAGATTTTGGATGTGAAACCTTGTCTTTTTGTTATGAGTGCCGCCGCGCGAGAAGAAGCAAGTTTAATTAATGAGAGTGAACTGGCAGATGGAGACTCCAGTGGGGATCCAAAGGGGGCTTCCGAGCATTTCCAAGGACTCCGGAGGTCGACAGCAGAGCTCTGTTGTTGCAGAATTTTCCTTCCGGTGTTGTGGTTTTCCTTTTTCTTGGTATGGATGAATCCAGAACATTCCTCATGTCTTTTTTTTATGGTGTGCAGAGAAGATATGCCTGCAACTCCACCATGGTTCCCATCATTTTTGACTCACAAATGGAATCCAAGGGAGGATGAGAGGTTGTCCCATAGCACCCGGGCAAAAGGAGGGGCAGGAGAGGGGCTGAGATCAAGGAGGGCTGCAGAAAGTGGGTATGAGGAGCCAGGTCTAAGAAGAACGACATGACCTGCCAGAGGAAGTAGACGAGGTGGGAGGCTGCATTGCCTTATTTTTATTTATATTTTTATCTATTTATTTATTTATGTAACAGTGCTGGGAATTCAGCCCAAATCAGGTGCACTTTATCACTGAGCGGCATCTTCAGACCTTTTTCTTTTTGGGAGGTGGGGGGCAGGGGTGGGGACCAGGGATTGAACCCAGGGGTGCTTAACCATTGAGCCACATCCCTAGCCCTTTTTTTTATATTTTATTTTGAGACAAGGTCTTTCTAAGTTGCTTAGGACCTCATTAAGTTACTGAAGCTGGCTTTGAACTTCCGAACTTCCTGCCTCAGCCTCCTGAGCTGCTAGGATTACAGGTATGCACCACCACACCCCCGCCAGACCTTTTCTGGTTTTTTGTTTGTTTGTTTGTTTTTTGTTTTTTGAGACAGGGTCTCTCTAATTTGCCCAGGCAGTCCTCAAACTTGTGACCCTCTGCCTCAGCCGCCACAGTCACTGGGATTACAGGTGTGCGCCACGGCACTCAGCTCCCTTACCTTATATATTACTGCGATGAAATGCATTCAAACTCATGTTTCTCCAACACTCTGCATTTCCTCTCTAAGTCCATCTAGAAATATGGGAACTGCTATAGTTTGGATCTTGAAAGAACCATGGGTTAAAGGTTTGGTCGCTAGCCTACAGAGCTATTGGGAGATGGTAGTTCCTTTGGGAGTGGGGCCTAGTGGAAGATTAGGCCATTGGAGGTGTGCCCTTGAAGGGGATATTGGGACCTCAGCCCCTCCTGTCTCTTTTTGTTTTTCTGCTACCTTGAATTGAACAGGCCTCTTCCACCATGTGCTCCTGCCATGAAAGAACCATTCTGTGCTGCGACAGAATGACAGGCTAAGCACCCATGGGTTGAAACCTCTAAAACCATGAGCCAAAATAAATCTCTCCTTTTTTTTTTTTTTTTTTTTTTTCGGTACTTGGCATGAAACTTGGAGGTTCTTTACCACTAGGCAACACCCCCAGCCCTTTTATTTATTTATTTTTAATTTTGAGACAGGGTTTTGCTAAGTTGGTCAGGCTGGCCTTGAACTTAGAATACTCCTGCCTCAGTCTCCTGGGTTGATGAGATCGTAGGCATGTATCACCATGCCCAGCTAAACTTTTCCTCTTTATAAGTTGATTTATCTCAGGTATTTGTCACAGTGACAGAAAGCTGACTAACACAGGGATGGCAACCAAGCTATGCCTAAGCTAAGCACCACCCCTTTCCCCTGGCCCATGAAGACAGTTCTCACACACACACAGGCAGCTTCCACTCCCCTGAAGTAGGCAGGTTGTCTGCCTGCCTCCCCCCTCATCCCCCGCCCTGTGCTTCTCCTTATACATGCAGATCTTTGCCTAAATCCAAATCCATTTCCATCACCTGTGGCCCCTCAATACTTCCCTGGGTTGCTCAGTGCCTACAGCAGCACCTCTTCAATTATATTCCTTAGTAAAAGACTGCTATCCCTTATTTAGTCTCTGTTTATTCTATCCGCCCCCCCATATTGGAGATTGAACCAAGGGGCACTCTACCACTGAGCTACACCCCCAGCCCTTTTTATTTTTATTTTCGTTCAGGGTCTTACTAAATTGTTGAGGCTGGTCTCAGACTTGTAATCTTCCTGCCTCAACCTCCCAAATTGCTGAGATTACAGGAATTCACCACCATACCCAGCTTTATTAATTCTTAACCTCATTTGATACAGGAGCCTTTTTTATGCATTGTCATTTAACAAGCACACTTGGGGGACCGCTGGCCTACAAGATTAATGCCGATAGCTTAATATGGTATCCAGAACCCTTTATTCTGACCCCAACCCACCTTTCCAACCTTGCCACCCAGCATTCTTCTGCAGATGCCCCCTGGGTTCCCACCATACTGATCACACATGAATGCTTTGTACTTTCATTTCTCTGCATTTTTGTTTATGTTATTTCTCCTTTCTTCCCTTTTCCAGCAGGTAAAACAGTCTTTTCTAGGAACTCCATTCAGATGATTATTTCATTAATTTCAAAGCCTGGCATTTATTGAGCACTTACTATGTGGCAAGCACTTACCTTATAGTTTGATCAAGATACTAGTAATGAATTAGTTGCTTGCTAGGCTTTGCTATCCCCCTTCCACCTGCCACCTCCAACTCCTTGAATCAATGAGTTCATCTCCTTACGTGGTCATCCCAGACCTCTTCTACCTCTTAGATCTCCAATCACATCCCCCTCACTAACTCCTTTATTATTAGAAAATAACTTTTTGTAGTCTCTATTTGGCAGAGCAATTGAAGCCCCCAAGTATGTTCATTCATTGCACAAATATTGATTGAACTTTGAGATATAAGATTTTAAGGAAGGGCTGGGATTGTGGCTCAGCGGTAGAGCACTCATCTAGCATGTGCGCGGCCTGGGTTCGATCCTCAGCACCACGTAAGAATAAAGGCATTGTGTACAACTAAAGCAAATAAATAAATATTTTTAAAAAGATTTTAAGGAAGACACTGTCCCCAACCTCTTAGGGTCACAGGCCAGAAATTAGAAAGACAAGAAATGTAGTATTCTAAACAATTAAATATAGTTGAGCATCCCTTACTCGAAAATCCAAAGTTTGAAATGCTCCAAAATCCAAAACTTTTTGAGCACTGACACAATGCCACAAGTGTAAAATTCCACACCATGAAACTTAATTTTACCCACAAAATTACTAAAAGTATTGTACAAATTTACCATCAGGCTATGCATATCAGGTATATATGAAACATGAATTTTTGTGTTTAGACTTGGATCCCACCCCCAAGAAATCTCACTGGACTTATGCAAATATTTTAAACCCTGAAAAAAAAAATCTGAAATACTTCTGGTCCCAAGCTTTTTGGACTAGGGAGACTCAACTTGTGGTTACTCAGCACACAAAGTGCTGCTGGGAAGTATGAGGCAGGGGTGCTGCACGAGGGCCTTACAGGAATGTCACCTGCTCAGGGGGTCCATGGAGGGCTTCCTGGAGGAGGCAAATGCCCACAGGACATGGGACAATCTTGTGAAGGACTGAGGTGGGAGAATTGAGGTGCATTTAGGAGCTACAAAGCTGATAAGCAAAGAGCAGGCAGGCGAGGGTGACTTTGGAAGGAGGAGAGAAAGAAGCAGGCAACTCAGCTCAGAGACTGGAGTCAACAGGCTTGGGTGTGACTCCTGCTTGGGCCATTTACCTGCATGAGTTTCTTTTTCCTTTCCTTTCCTTTTCTTTCTTCTCCTCTCCTCCCCTCCCCTTTTACTCCTTCCTTCCCTTTTCCCTTCCTTCCTTCCTTTCTTCTGTGGATTGAACCCAGGGTGCTTTACAGTAAGCTCCATCCCAGGCCTTTTAATTTTTTATTTTGAGACAGAGTCTCACAAAGTTGCTCAGGGCCTCACTAAATTGCTGAGGCTGGCCTCAAACTTATGATCTTCCTGCCTCAGAGTCCCAAGTCATCCTCAATACTTTTTTATTTTGAGACAGAGTCTCCCTAAGTTGCTCAAGCTGGCCTCAAATTTGCCATCTTCCTGCTTCAGCTTTCCAAGTTGCTAGGATTACTGGCATATGCCACTGTGTCCTTCATGGATGAATTTCTTAACTTGCCATTTCCCTATCTGCAAAATGGGACATCTTCTCCTAGCTAAATGTAATTAAAAAAAAAAAAATTTTTTTTTTTTTTTGGTGGTGCTAGAATTGAACTCAGGGCCTTGTGCATGCAAGGCAAGCACTCTACCAACTGAGCTATATCCCCAGCCCCATGTCAGGCATTTCTGTAAGCACTTTATACATCTAATTGAACCCATCACAATAATCATATGAATTATTATTGCCACTTAGTGGATGATGAAAGGGTGTCACTGGATTAACTTGGTGAGAATGACCCAGCACACTACAAATGATGGTTTCTACCTAATAGGTCTGTGATGAGAAAAAGCAGGTAAAACACCTGGCACAATGCCTGACACACAAGAGTTACTCAATGACTTTTATTATTTATGTTTATGTATCCTAGGAGTAATAGGGAGCCATTGAAAGACTTTAAGGTAGAAAGAGGATATTTTATACTTGATCTTAGCCAAGAGGCCAAGAAGCAACTTAAGAAGATATTTTAAAAATCACGGTCTGAAGAATCCAGAGAAGATACAGCAAGAGCCATTAGAAGGCTGTCACAGAAGGCTGAGGATGAGGCTCAGTGGTAGAGTGCTTGCCTCCCATGCACAGGACCCTGGGCTACACCCCAGTACTCAAAAACAAAAGTGTTACAAAGGAGGCTGATCACATGGGCTGGTGCAAACCACAGGAGTGGCGAGGGTGGTGAATATGTGGGATATAGCTCCAAGGTGGAATCAACACACATTGGGCATTAATGGGCATGGCAGGTGGAGGAGAGGAAGCGCCACATTTCCGGTGGGTGCTGGGTGGACACTGGTGCCATTGATGAGAGCCCAATGCGGGGCAAGTTTGGCATAAAAACTGGCAGGGGAGGAGGAATTCTGTTCTAGACAAGTGACATGTAAGAACACGCAGGTAGCGGGGCGTGGTGGCACACGCCTGTAATCCCAGCACTTGGGAGGCTGAGGCAGGAGGATTGCGAGTTCAAAGCCAGCCTCAGAAATGGCGAGGCAGTTAGCAACTCAGTAAAACCCTGTCTCTAAATATATACAAAAAAGGGCTGGGGGTGTGACCCAGTGGTCAAGTGCCCCTGAGTTCAATCCCCGGTACCACAAAAAAAAAAAAAAAAAAAAAAGAACACGCAGGTCAGGTGGGCCAGCTGCCAATAGACACGTAGGTTCAAATCTCATGAACTACTTGGCACTGCTCAGAGGTCAGACCACTGAAGAAAGGTAGCTCCCATTTGTAAGCAAGCCCTATACTGTGCCTGACCCCACTTGCATGCTCAAGTCTCTCATCAAAGGGGTGTGCTGCTCTTGTCCTCCGTTTAGAAAAGTGAAAGCTGAGTTTAATGACTTTTCTGGTATCAGGTAGTAGGTAGAGCTGGGATGACTTCGTTTGTTTACTTATTTTCATGGTGCTAGGGATTGAACCCAGGGCTTCATGCATCCTAGGTAAGTGCTCTACTGCTGAGCTACACCCCTATGCCGGAGCTGGGCTTTCAATCCAAGTTGTCTAAATCCAGAATTTAGAGCCCAGCCATCTATAGTGTGTTTGCTTTGTGTAAATAAACACTGGGAATATAGCAAAGAGAAGGTATCACTGGGCTTGGTGGTCCATGCCTGTAATCCCAGCTGCTCAGCTGGCTTGAATCAGGAGGACAGTAATTCTGAGGCCAGCCTGGGCACTTAGACAGGCTCTGTCTCAAAATAAAAAATAAAAAGGCTAGGGATTAGTTAGTGGTAGAGCTCCCCTGGATTTAATCCCCAGTACGGGGATCCTGGTCGGGGGAGGTCTGTCCCTAAGGGTTTCCACTCTACTATAAACTGTTTAAAATCCATTTGTCTTCATCAGCGGGACATCCTCTTCTCACCTCCTTTCCTTGGGGCTCAAGGAAGCCTTAAAGTCAAAGTCAACCTTTCCCCTGTGCTCCTTTCTCCCTACAGGTGTCCTAGATACAATACCCCCAGTTTTGTCTGCAGGCCCCAGGTCACAGCACATCTGGCTATTCTATATGTACCCCTGTGGCAGAAAGGGCAGGGAAGCCAAGTGGGAGGAGAGGGCCAACAGCCCAGGTGGGAGGGTCTGGGCAGATAGCACTGGCAAAATCTCCCACCATCCCCATTCCCTCTCCTTGCTGTGCATTCTCCCCAGGCCCAAAAGGGAAGTTGGAAGGGGAGAAGACAGCAAAGCAATGGCTGCTTTTCCTAATTTTTATGCTCACATTGGATTGATGTAGTTTTGTTTTCTGGTATTTTTTTGTTCAGTAACCCAACTAGAGGTATCATTTGACCCTTTATCTATTGGGAGTTTACATTTAAAAATCATTTATAGGGGCTGGGGTTGTGGCTCAGCGGTAGAGCGCTCACCTAGCACATGTGCAGCCCGGGTTCGATCCTCAGCACTATGTAAAAATAAATGTATTGTGTACAACTGAAGTAAATAAATATATAAAAAATAATAATTTAAAAAATAAATAAAAAATCATTTATAACTGGGCGTGGTGGTGCATGCCTGTAATCCTAGTGACTGGGAAGCTGAGGCAGAAAGAACTCAAGTTTCAGACCAGCCTCAGCAACTTAGAGAGACTCTGTCTCAAAAAGAAAATTAAAAGCTGGGCGCGGTGGCGCACGCCTGTAATCCCAGCACTTTGGGAGGCTGAGGCAGGAGGATCACGAGTTCAAAGCCAGCCTTAGCAATGGCGAGGCACTTAGCAACTCAGTGAGACCCTGTCTCTAAATAAAAAATACAAAAAAGGGCTGGGGATGTGACCCAGTGGTCGAGTGCCCCTGAGTTCAATCCCCGGTACCACAAAAAAAAAAAAAAAAAAAAAAGAAAGAAAGAAAGAAAAAATTAAAAAGGGCTGCCAGTGCAGCTCAGTGGTAGAGCACCCCTTGGCCCAGTCTATAGTATTACACACACACGCGCACACACACGCACACACACACATCATTTTATATGTACTGTGTTTCTATAATAAAAAATAGACTCTGAAATATTTAAGGTAGTTGGCATTTTTGGTTTTTGTTATCACTTTTTCTTTTAAAATTGTCCAAGAACCACATGAGTAAATTCTTTTTTTTCTTTTTTTGGTACTGGGAATTGAACCCGGAGGTGCCTAACCACTGAACCAACATTCCCAGCCATTTTTAATATTTTATTTAGAAATAGCATCTTGCTGAGTTGCTTAGGGCCTCGCTAAGTTGGTGAGGCTGGCTTTGAACCCACCATCCTCCTGCCTCAACCTCATAAACCACTGGGATTGTAGGCGGGTGCCACTGCACCCTGCCACATGAGTATATTCTTCTTTTAAACTAAAATTTCATGTGCTTCAAAAAAGCAAATGCCCCCTTCACCCAGCCTCTTCTCCAAGCTATTCCTCACCCCAAATGCTGTCAGCTAGTATATATTTCTTCTTGATCTCTTTCTAGGTATTTACACTCATAATGTATTCAATCAAAAATATGTACTTGTTTGTACATTTTTCTTCTTTATGTGAACAGTGTACTAACTGCAACTTGCTTTCTTCATTTGACAATATATCTTAGAGACTGTTGTTTTCTTAGCATGATACAGTTTGACTTTACATAACCAACAACAACCTCTTTTTCCCTGATTTTCTCCATTGGTTCTAAGCCTAGAAAGCCATTTCTCCTCCCAGTGTTTCAAAGTATCTATTTTCTTTTTTATAAATTTTTATTATGGTATTTTTGGGAAGTACCAGGGATTGAACTCAGGGGCACTTGACCATTGAGTCACATCCCCAGCCCTATTTTGTATTTTATTTAGAGGCAGGGTCTCACTGAGTTGCTAAGTGCCTCGCCATTTTAGAGGCTGGCTTTGAACTCGCGATCCTCCTGCCTCAGCCTCCTGAGTCACTGGGATTACAGGCATGGGCCACTGCACCCAGCTTATTGTGATTATTTAGTCCAGACAAAATTTATTTATTGTATTTTGTGAGGTGAGAATTTTTTCTTTCCTAAATTGGCAGCTGGTTGGACTAGCGTACATTTTTTTTAAAAGTTAATGAGTTGAGCCGGGCGCGGTGGCGCACGCCTGGAATCCCAGCACTTGGGAGGCTGAAGCAGGAGGATCGCAGGTTCAAAGCCAGCCTCAGCAATGGCGAGACACTAAGCAACTCAATGAGACCCTGTCTCTAATAAAATACAAAAAGGGCTGGGGATGTGACCCAGTGGTCGAGTGCCCCTGAGTTCAATCCCCGGTACCAAAAAAAAAAAAAAAAAGTTAATGAGTTGGCTGTCTATTTTGTCTAATGTTTTGAGATGGGGTCTTGCTGAGTTGCTCAGGCTGGTCTCAAACTCCTAGAGACTCAGGGATCCTCCTGCCTCAGCCTCCAGAGCAGTGTATAGGCACTGTACCTGGCAGACCAAGGTAATTTTTAAAAATAACACTTATTATTCATTGATTGTCTCATCTGAAGCTATCTTTTTACTTTTTTTTTTTTTTTTTTTTGGAACTGGGAATTGAACCCAGGGGTGCTCTACCACTGGGCTACATCCCCAGATCTTTTGATTTTTTATTCTGAGACAGAGTCTTGCTAAATTTCTGAGGTTGACTTCAAATTTACAGTCTTCCTACCTCAGCCTCCTGGGTCACTGGGATTACAGACATGCGCCACCACTCCTGGTTACTTTTTTATGTTTTTATATTTTGGGTTCAGGGGGTTGAACCCAGAGCTTTGTGCATACTAAACATGAGCTGTACCACTGAGCTATCCTCCAGCCATGAGCTACCTATTTTGATCTATTAAAACAATGCATATTTTGCCTGAAAAACCACAGTTTTAAATAGTATAACTTTTGAATATGTTTAATATCTAGAAACTCTATTCCCTTTCTCTTTACTCTTATTTTACCAAAAAAAAAAAAAAAAAAAAAAAAGTCTAAAATTCTTCCTGTTTATTCTCCCAAACAAATTTTAAATCTTTCTGTAAAGTTTTGGGGAAAATCACATCTGGATTTGTACTAAGCCTGTAACTTAACTTGATCTTTCCATCTTTACATTATTTAGCCTTTGCATCAGGTATAGATTATGTCTCTCCATATTCAGTTCTTTTATATCCTGCAGGGGAAAAAAACCCTATAGTTTTCTTCACATGGAAATGCTACATTCTGTATTGATTTATATAAGATGGGGTTACTCTTGCCTTAAATGTTTATTTTATTTTATTTAAATATTTATTTTTGGTACTGGGGATTGAACCCAGTGGTACTATACCACTGAGCTATATTCCCAGTCCTTTTTATTTTTTATTTTGAGACAGGGTCTCACTAAGTTTCTTAGGGCCTCGCTAAGTTGCTTGAAGCTGGCTTTGAACTTGTGATCTTTTTGCCTCAGCCTCCAGAGTCACTGGATTATAGGACCATGCCACTACACCCAGCTGCCTCAAAAATTTTTAAATGTCCTCCCTCCCCAGTAAAACAATCTGGATTCAGAGCTTTGGGAAAACAATGTTCCTGATAACCTTTCTTAAATTCTTCCTCAATTACTTTCTTCATTAAATCCACATTTATTTTATTTTTTGCAGTACTAGGGATTGAACCCAGGGCCCCAGCCACAAACTTGTATTTACTTTAAGTGACTACTATGTGCCAGGCCCACTTCTGTGCAAGAGATATACACAGCCATGAGCAAAACAGTTTTCTTACAATTACCTCAAAATAAAACTTAATTTGAAAAACACAATAATCTCAAAATAAAAAGTGTTATTTAAAAAAAAAAAAGTTCGCTCCTCAGGAAGTTCATATTCTAGTAGTGAGAGAAGAAAGCAAGCTAGTAAACAATTAGGCACATGTCATATCAGATGGGAAGAAGTGATGGGGAGAAAAATAAACAAAGACAGTCAGGGAGGTCTCTGTCCAGGGTGTATTTGGGCAGAATCTGAAGAAGGTAGTTTGAATTTTCTGATTCTGTCTAACATAGAAATGTCACTATTATATGTTTCAGAAAATTATCATTTTATTAAAGTTTTTAAATTTGTCAGCAACTTCATAGATCCCTTTACATTTTTAAAATTAAAAAAAAATATTTTTAGATGTAGATGGACACAATACCTTTATTTTATTTATTCATTTTTATGTGGTGCTGAGGATCATACCCAGTAACTGACACATGCCAAGCGAGCGCTCTACCACTGAGGCACAACCCCAGCCCCTATCCCTTTACATTTTTAATATCAATCTATTTCTGTTATCATAACTACCATTTCACCTTAAATCATGTTTGTTTCTGTTTTGTTCATTATGTTCATGCATTGTACTATTTAGTCCTTGTTTTTACAAAAAGAACCTGTGTGTTAATTCTACTGCTTTTCTATTTTCTAATTTATTCTTTTTCCTTCTCCATCTTTTTTTTTTGGTACCTGGGATTGAACTCAGTTTCACTCAACCACTGAGCCACAACCCCAGCTCTATTTTGTACTTTATTTAGAGACAGGCTCTCACTGAGTTGCTTAGCACCTTGCCATTGCTGAGGCTAGCTTTGAACTCAGAATCCTCCTGATCCTTCTGTCTCAGCTTCTGGAGCTGCTAGAACTATAGGCATGTGCTACCACGCCGGGCACTTCCTTCCCCATCTTTATTTGCATTTTATTCTGTTTTGTTTTTGCACTGGGGATGGAACCCAGGGGTACTCTACCACTAGCTATATCCCCAACCCTTTTTATTTTTAATTTTGAGATAGGGTCTCACCAAATTGCTGAGGGTGGCCTCCAATTTGCAGTCCTCCTGCCTCAACATTCCTGAGTCTCTGGTATTGGAGGCATGTGCCATCATGTACCCAGCAACACTTTCCTCCCCCTCCTCCTCTTCCTCCCCCTCCTCCTCTTCTTCTCCTCTTCCTCCTCCTCTTCTTTTTCTTCTCCTCTTTCTCTTTCTCTTCCTCCTCCTCCTTTTTTTTTTTTTTTTTTTTTTTTAACACTTTCTTCTTGATTTCCTCCTTTATCCAAAAGCTGCTTTGGAGAATTTTCAGTGGCTGATTCATAATATTAATTTATAGATTTAGCATTTTGCAAACAGGGAATGTGGCCTAGATGACATCTGTATTTTCAAATTTATTAAAATTGTCGTTGTGGTGGGAAACTATGATCTGTGTTTAGAGTTAGTTTGCAGATTCTGAAGAAGACTGGGTAACTTAAGTTCCCAGGCCAAAGGGCAAGATATCTAGAGGAACAGGAGAAAAAAGTAAAATGTAAACAGGAAGTAAACTTTAGAGAGGTGAAGGAGCCCTAATTAGGAAGGGCTGTTGCAGCTAGCTGGAAGCCATAAGTTCCACCTGATATGTATGTGACGCACCTGTAGGCACCCGCAAAGCTGAAGGTATATAACCGGGTGAAAGCGGTCCGAGTTAGGAGAACGGAGAATTCAGTCAGTCGGGCAATCACTCGGTCGGTCAGAAGAATCAGAGCGGCCAGAACGTAGGCAGAGCGGTCACAGAAGAGAAACCAGATAGAAGACAGAAGAGAAACCAGATAGAAGAAGTAATGACTGGTCAGAGTTAGGCCGAGGCTCCCAAGGAAGACAGAAGACAGAAGACAGAAGAAAGAAGAAGGAAGAAAGAAGAGAGAAGAAAGAAGCTCTAATCTTTCTCTAATCTTTAAGCTCTATCTTTCTTTCTCTCTAAGCTCTATCCTTCTCTCTACTCTAAGCTAAGCTAAGAAGACAAGAAGAAAAGCTCTCTTTAATCTTTCTCTCTAAAAATATTTCTTTCCCTCTCAAAGCTCTAAGAAAGTAGAAGTAAAAGTAGTAAAAGCTTTACTCTGCTTCCGAGAGTATTCCTCCCGGTTTTCGGTACCAGGCAGCTTACAGAGAGGAACTTTGATTTTGATAGTACTGGAACAAGAACCAGCTTTCTGGTACCTACTCCAGGCTGGCACTGTGCTGGGCATTTTGTGTATCTTTTTTAAAAAATGTTTTTATTAATACATTTTTGTTATACATAAGCGTGGGGTTCATTTTGACATAATCATACATGCATGGGATATAATTTACTCCATTCCTGTTTTTAATATTTATTTTTTAATTTTAGGTGGGCATGATATCTTTATTTTACATTTATATGGTGCTGAGGATGCTTGTGCCTCATGCATGCTAGGCAAACACTCTATCACTGAGCCACAATCCCAGCCCTAATTTGCTCCATTTCAGTCTCCAAAACTTCCTCTTTCCTTCCCCTCCTCTCTCCCTTCCTCCCTCCCCTGTTCCCCTTCCTTTGTGCCACTGGTCTTCCTTCTGTTTATTTGTTGCTTTTTAATTGGTGCTTTATAGATATACATAAAGATGGAATTTACTGTGGTCTCTTCATCACTTTGTATGTCTTACTTCATTTGATGATGAGGCAGGGTCTTCAGAGCAGGAAACTGGGCTCAGGGAGGCTAACTAACACATTTCCCAAGTCTTTCCCTGCTATACACCTGGTCCCCCTTGCTTTGCTGAACAAGTTCTCACTGGAGTTTCAAGACTCTGGGCTGGGGATGTGGCTCAGTGGCAGAGCACTTTTCTAGCATAAATGAGGCCATGGGTTCCATCGGCACCTTCCTATTACAGGAAGGCTTCCCACAGAGAATAGCTGGGAACCCCCCCCCCCCCCCCCGTTCTGCTCTAGCACTAGCCTTACATCTATCACCTTCCATTGCCCAGGAGACCCTTGAAGGTGGCCAGCATGTTGGGGGTGCTCAATAAATGTTTGTTGATTGAATGAAGAATAAAGGCAAAGGGAGGGGGCCAAAAAGAGAATTCACATCTGAAGAGTCAACAGAGCGTAGCCCGTGGGGTCCATGCACCCTTTTCCACCCCCTGATCAGGATGGTGCTAACACTGACATTAATAGTCCCTTCAATTTGCAGGTTCTTTTTCTTGTCCATGTGCCTTATCCTATATGTTTTATCTCTTTGGATCCTCTCAATGAACATAGGTCACCCTAATAGTCCTTAGTGGAGCATTCAGAAACTGCATCTGACCAAGGTCACCCAGCTGGCAAGTCAGCACAGCCAAGAGCTCCTTAGATTCCAGTCACTGTCACATTTGTACTTTAATCCAGGTCCCTCGTGATGCTGAAGTGGACACAACCCCCATCCCACCTGCTGCCTTGGTGGGAAGGCTATAAATCCCCCTCCAGTTTGCCCATCCTCACAGCTTCACAAAAGAGGCTTTATTTTTCAGGCACTTCCATTAATGCCTCAAAGGAAATTTAGGAGAGGCTGAAGGTGTAGCCCCGTGGTTGAGCACTTGCCTAACATGTGGGAGGCCCTGGGCTCAATCAATCCCCAGCACCATAAAAACTTTTTAAAAAGAAAACTCAGGAGTGATCCCTAATGTTACATACTCATTTTTTCATCTAGTTTCATATGACAATAAACATTTACTGAGTCCATATGAACACAGCACCAGGTACAGGGCTGGCCCTGCACACTGAGACCCAGAGGCAGGCTGGGGAGCATACAGAGATCAAAAGGCAGGCTTGGGGGTACAACTTGTCTGAAATCCACCCACAGGACAAGTGCTTCCAGGCCTTTCTCAGGGATCAGCCCAGCCCTGCCTCCTCCTCCCCCATCCTCCCTGTTCCCACCCTACACCCTCTTTATCTCCCTTCACAAAAAGCTCTATTCTCTTTTTTGCACAATACACTTTCACAATAGATAGTCTATTCAACCCAGAGCCCAAATCATCAGCAACCAAAACGCTAGTTCCTCTTTCCTCCTAGTTCTTCAAACATTTCCAAGGAAAGAGAAATAATTGCCTTCTGCAGCATAATGTCTGTGCACGGCTGTTTCTCTTTGGACTGGAAGCTTCTTGAAGTCGTGGCCTAGGTCTTTGCACCACTGACTGTGAAATGAATAAGAAGGTTAGACCCTCTAAGTAAATGTTTAAAAATAATGTACTCAGGGCCTGGCACAGTAGCACATGCCAGTAAATCCAGCAACTCAGGAGGCTGAGGCAGGAGGATTACAAAAGTTCAAGGCCAGCCTAGGTAACTTAGTGAGGCCCTAAGCAATTTAGTATTTAGTGAAACCTTGTTTCAAAATTAAAAAAAAAAAAAAAAAAAAAAAAAAGGCCAGGTGCAGTGGTTCGCACCTGTAAATCCCAGCAATTTGGGAGGCTAAGATAGAAGGATCACAAGTTCAAGGCCAGCCTCAGCAATTTAACAAGACCCTGTGTCAAAATTAAAAATAAACACTGGGGATGTAGCACAGTGGTAAAGCAACCCTGGGTTCAATCCCCAGTACAAAATAAATAAATAAATAATATAAGTATATATGTATAACAAATATAAAATCAAGATGTAGCTCAGTGGTAAAGTGCTGCTGGGTTCAATCTCCAGTTACTACTACCACTAATAATAATAATGATAATAATATAATTACTCTTACCACACAAACAAAATAGAACAACACAGAGACATAAGGAAACTTTTGGAAGCAATGTTTACACTGGTCACCTTGATTGTGGTGATTGCAACATGTTATTTACATACGTACAAATTCACAAAATTGTATACATTACTTATGTGTGCCTTTTTAAAAAATATTTATTTATTGGCTTTAGTTGTACAAACAATGCATTTATTTTTACGTGGTGCTGAGAACCAAACCGGGCCGCGCACTCGCTAGTCGAGCGCTCTACCACTGAGCCACAACCCCAGCCCCTATGTGTGCCTTTTGTATGCCAATTATACCTTAATAAAGCTGAAGGGAGAAAAAAGCAAAGAAACAGAGTTTGCTCAAGGAAGAGGAAAAGCACACATAATCATTAAAGAATTTTGGCAAATACACTAAAGATAAAGAAAAAAATAAAGATCACTCATAATCCCAACAAACAAATAACTTTTATTTCCTCCTGAGTACTTCCTTTGTATTTTTCTGGATAAATATACATGTATATAAAAATCTGACAAAAATATACTTCTGATGCATATACAATTTGTATCAAATTAGTATATTATAAACGTTTCCTGTCAGTAAATATTCTTCAAAAACTTGATTTTGGCTGGGTGTGGTGGGCGCATGCCTATAATCCCAGAAACTCTCAGGAGGCTGAGGCTGGAGGGTCACGAGTTCAAAGTCAGCCTCAGAAATTTAGCAAGCAAGGCCCTAAGCAACTTAGTGAGACCCTGTCTCTAAATAAAGAATAGGAAAGGGCTAGGGATGTGGCTCAGTGGTTAAGTGCCCCTGGATTCAATCCATGGTACAAACAAACAAAAAAACCATGCACCCCTAATCACAAAAGGGTGATTAGAGGAAGTGGACTATTTGATGCCCCTTGTCAATGTAGTCCTGGAAAAACCATTTCCAAATACCAGTTGCTTATTCCATCTATCCACACAGACTTTTGCTTTCTTGGGGTTTCCCCCTAAGCCGTGAGGATTCCTAAACTAATCTGCAATCTGTAGTCCTCTGAGAATTTTTGTGTCATTAACTTAGCTCTTGGTGACTTTAAGAACTAAGTGATTCCCAGATTCTGACCGGCCCATCCTGTAGCCCAAGCCAACCTGTGCTTGCTACAGGGTGTCTATAGTTTAACTGGGGCCTCTTCTCTCATTGACTGGATTTCAGTTGAGGGCTTGATATTAAAAATTAAATATCAAATAATGCAAAACCACTGATATCTTCTAAAATGTTTGTTTGATTCTGCCAGTAGGGAGAAAAAAAAAAAAAAAACAGATTTTAATAATCACCTGCTAGTCTCCCAGCAGAGTTATTCTGGCGAACATGTCGATGGAAATGTTGAAGAGCTGTTTCATTCCTTTCTCAGCTTACAAGGTTTCTTAGATTTTCAAGGATGGATGTGAACATTCTAGAAGGTCTGTATAGTAAATACATCCTCCCTCGGGGAAATAATGAAGATTAATAAATCTTATAACAAACCTGCCTTCAAATTTCAGCTTTGGGGGGCAACTATGGGGTTTCTAAAATGCCCAAGAGAGGCCTCCATTACTGCTATGTTTCAAAACAGATTTCTTTCTCTCTAAAGTGAATGTGGAAGATTCCCTCCTGGGTTTGGGTAAATCAGGGGATTTGGCTAAATGGCGATGTCTATGAGCTTAGGCCTTTATTCCTAACATTCACATAGGCTTTATAACTTGCAAATACAGTATCATGTATCTCATGTCATATATTACCTGCTTTAATTCCTCACAACAATCCCAGGAAGTGGGCAACACTGAAGTTAATAAGGTGTCAGAGAAAGAAGTGGGTCTCCTGTCCAACAGGTTCTCACAGGAAGGCAGTCTTCAAGAGAGAAAGATAGTGGGGAGGGTCCTGGAGAGGATGGTGGCTTCAAAGAAAAGGGGGAAACAGAAATGCTGAAAGGGAACTCCCAACTGAAAACCCTGGCTGCAAATTCTGCCTCAGTCATGCCATGGTTGTTGACCTCGGGAAGTTTTTAAGATTTGGGGCCTCAGTTTCCTTCTCTGTAAAATGATGACACCTACCTAGATAAAACATTATCCTAGCCTGGCACAAAGGAGACTACAAAAATGTTTACCTGCTGGGTGTGGTGGTGCACACCTGTAATCCCAGCAGCTCAGGAAGTGGAGGCAGGAAGATTGCAAATCCAAAGACACCCTTGATAATTTAGTGAGTCCCTACGCAATTTAGTGAGACCCTGTCTCAAAATAAAAAATAAAAAGGGCTGAGGATGTGGTTCAGTGGTTAAGTGCCCCTAGGTTCTATCCCTGGTACCAAAAGAAAAAAAAAAAAAAAAAGAAAGAAAGAAAGAAAACAATGTTTATCATACCAGTGTCATAAAAGTGAAAATCTGAGCTGGGCATAGTGGCACATGCCTGTAATCACATTGACCCAGAAGACTGAGGCAGTAAGATTTCAAGTTCAAGGCTAACCTGGGCAATTTAGCAAGACCCTGTCTCAAAATAAGAAATAATATGGGCTGGGGATGTAGGTCCATGGTAAAGCACCCCTTAGTTCAATACCACCAAAAAAAAAAAAAAAGAAAAAAAAATTAAATTAAAAAAATTTAACATGGGGCTGGGATTGTGGCTCAGCGGTAGAGCGCTGGCCTAGCACGTGCATGGCCCAGGTTCGATTCTCAGCACCATGTAAAACTAAAACCACATTTATACAACTAAAGCAAATAAACAAATATTTTTTTAAAAAATTTAACATACATGAATACCACAGAATAATATTTGCTAAGAAGGATAATGTGGATTTTTATAGATATGAAAATATATTTGTGACATACTAGTTGGTGAAAATGGTTGCAATTCAGTAGGTATAATGTTATGCCAAATTTTTTATTCTGTACAAATAACATTTATGCCCGGTCCGGTGGTGCACGCCTGTAATCCCAGCACTTGGGAGGTTGAGGTAGGAGGGTAGTGAGTTCAAAGCCAGCCTCAGCAATGGCGAGGCACTTAGCAACTCACTGAGATCCTGTCTCTAAATAAAATACAAAAAAAGGGCTGGGGATGTGGCCCAGTGGTCGAGTGCCCCTGAGTTCAATCCCTCCCCCACCCCCCACCCCCGTACCAAAAAAAATTAAATTAAATTAAAAATTTTAAAAATGACATTTACATATAGAGTCATTTGTTTAACAACATTTATTTTGTATAGTTTTATTATGGGCATTTACATATAGATATGGGGATATAAAATGTCCAAGGTTATATGCCAAAACATAATGTCTCTGCATGTGGTTCTTTTTCAGTTTTGCTTAGTTGATTTTCAAATTCTTTCACAATGAATTTGTGCTATAAAGAAATAATGGAAGTGTAAAATGTTTACAACACAAGAACCGGAACACTAGTGTCTGCCTGGATCCAGGGGGCATTTTGCTGGTGTGAAGTTCATATGCAGGTAGTTTGGAAAACCAGGACCCCAAGTAAGGTTTTAAGAGATTTAACATGGGCTCTGAAGGAGTCAGTACCAGCCCCCCACTGACACACAAACCCAGTGCAACTTCTGTGTCTATTCTCACCTGAGCAAACACAGCCAGGTGCCTGCTCCTTCTGGATTTTACAAGGCCCACCCTCTTCCTAAAGAAGGTTTGACCTTCTTAACTATAGTCATTCATTCCAATTTTTTTTTTTTTTTCTGGTCATGTTTTTGACATGTTGTAAACAAATGCAGGTGTTCCCCAACCCAGCTACCTGCTGGGACGAAGAGCATTTTTGAAGGAAAGCTTCCTCCACAGCCAGCTCATCGGGTTTCTGGCCTGGTGAGTCACTCTGACTTAAACCAATAATCTCAAATGTAGGTTGTAAGGGCATCTCCCTGTCACTCCCTCGTTTATAGTAGTCATGAACAGAAGCTACCCTATACTGGTGCTTATGTATCAAACATCATTTTAGGTATGGGTTTGTTTAAGCCTCACAAACTCTGTGAACCATGTATCGTCATCCCCATTTTACAGACAAAAAAAAATTAGACATAGAGTGGTCGATGTGCCCAGGGATATTCAGCAAGCAAGCCTGGGCACTTTAACATAAATCCTCTCTGCAACCCACAGGTCTTCTTACCCCCATTTTATAGGTAAGGAAACTGAGTCACTGTCAGTCACCCAAGTTCATGAAGTTAGCAAGTGGGAGAGGCTAAAATTTGAACATTTCCCCTTCCTCCTCCCCTGCTAGTGCCCTGACACTAACCTCATACCCCTCCCCCACTCTCCCACTGCAGCAAGTACTTGAACTCTTTAGCAATTCCAAGAACCTGCAAATGTTCTTTCTTGCCCTGGGGACAGGCCATTTCCTCCCATGCATTGTCTGACACAGGTCCACTTATCTAGACGTAACCTCCTCCAGGAAGCCTTCAGGGAACACACTAGGTCAGGTACCCCTTTAGGTGTTTTCTTGGTTTACCCTTGCGTACATTATGTATTTTTTCTTGCTCCTTCCCCTGTTGTCTGCAAAGCCATAGCAAGGATTCTGTCTCGCTGATAGTTAGCACACTAGTTGGTGCAGAGTAGGTACTTAACAAGCATTTGTTGAATGAATGTGTGACTATCAGAGCTGTGCTTTGCTTTGTTTGGAGGATACAGCTTTAGTGTACTAAGCGAGAGGAGCAGGTAATGACAGAAATGTGACTTCCTGCAGGCCCTATTAAGAGAGTGTACTGGGCACTCTCTTAACAGGGCATGCAGGAAGCCTCTGGGGTCACTGGGGGCTCAATGTGCTGATGTCAAAACCACGGTGTCTTTCTTGCTGAAGCAAACTCTCTGGCTTCTGTTTTCTCACTCCTAGTGAGAAATAAATCATGTTCTGAGTGACTGGAGTCATTGCTCACAGCACCAAGAGCTGGTGTAGGGTGGGGCGAGGGGCAGTGGCCTTGGGGCTCCAGTCTCTAAAGGCCCAGGCCTCCCGGCTTGGGGGAGGGGTGAGGAGTGGCAGGTCCTGTCCCTGGGAGGCTGCAGTCATTGGGGGAGAGACAATGGGGCTCAGCATCTGCTCCTCGCTGGGAGAAGGGACCCTCCAGTGAAAAGCCAGGGAGAGCAGGGAAGTGTGGGAGGAATTGATGAGGAGAAGGGGTGGAGCCAAGGAGATGCAGCCGGAGGAAGGGAAGGGGAAGGAAGAGAAGAGGGTGGGGGGGAGAGGATCCAGGCTCTCCTTCCCGGTGACCTGGTCCTGAGCGGCAGGCTCCTTCGCATTGTTTCCAGCGGAAACTCTTGGGGGCCCACCAAAACCTCACGTTTCTCCCTCCCGCCCCCGTTGCAGCCCCAGTCCAAAGGCCAGGCATCCAGCAGGTGCTCAATACTTACTTGGGAAAATAAGAAATGTGCCCAACTTTGCTCTGGGAACTTTTCCCCCGTCTTCTCCCCACTTCTCCGGAGAAGCTAAGGACAGAGCAGGTCTTGGGAGGACGCCCAGGCGCCCCATGAATAATTGACCCTTCGTGGCGGCTCTCTCCGCCGGCTCAGGACCAGCCCTGCGTCGGAGTCCAGAAGCGGCTCTGAGTGGCGCGGGTTCTGTAGGTTGGAGACCGGGTGTCCGGCCTGCCCCTGAGCTGGGAGAAGGCCAAGCTGCGCCGGACCCCGCGGCCCTGCGGGGAGCCGCAAGGGACCTGACCCGCGTGCGGCGAGCGGCCACGCCTCGGCGCCCCCCAGCAAGTGCGTCCCGGACAGAGGCCCAGGCCCCGGGCTTGGGGAGCCTGCGAGGGGCCATCCTGCGACTCCTCTGAGCCCCTTCCCGCCCGGGCCTGGCGCTCGCAGCCCGCGCCGCTCCCTCGGTTCTGGCCGTCCAGGGCTCTACTAACAGCTGTTTAAAGGCTCTCTCACTGTTCAGAGCTCTGCGGGGATATTTGCTCCAAGCCCATCTGCCTACTTTATAAATATATAAGTAAAGAACACACCCAGCCTCCCACCTCTGGCTGAGGACCACCGACCCGGGGCCCCCAGTCCGTACTTCAGAAGGACCGGGAACCCAGGAGCTACACCCCCACCCCACTGACTCCCTTCGGGGGGACCCCCAGGCTTCCCGGGGGGTCGGGGCCCCTGGGCCCCTTTGTGCCGGGCAGGGCCCCCCCATTTCCATGCGAGGTTCTGACGCTCCCTTCTCCCCCGCTCGTTAATCTTTGTTCCCCTTTTCTGCTGAGGAGAGAAAAGAGAGAGAGAAAAGAAGGAAAAAAAGGCGTGACTTGATTTTCAAACGAAACTCCCACAGCAAACAAAACCCTTTTAGAGAAATAAGAAAGGAGGAAGAAGGAAGAAAAGAGGGAAGAAAAGAGAGAGGGGAAAAAACCCTCCAGGCTTTTGAATTCGAGTAGAAGAGTTGAACCGAGAGAAAGAGAAAGAAAGGAAGAAAAATCCTCTCTGCGGTAGAAAGAGAAAAAGAAAACTTGGGCTGACAAGAGGGGGGTGTTGGGGGGTGGAAGGAAGTGAGAAAACAAAAGAGAGATAAAAGGGCTGCTTTTCTGTCTCTCTTCCTCTGCGAGCTGGGTTAGGAGGAGCTGTTTTGCATCCCTTCACGTCAGCCCTGCCTCATTCCCTTCTTCCAGGGAGGGAGAGAGCGCGAGCGAGAGAGCGAGCAGAGAGGAGAGGGAGAGAGAGGGGGAGAGAGAGAAAGAGAGGAGCCGGAGGGAGGGCGGCAGGCGCAGGCGGCGGGCGCGCGTGGAGGCGGGCGCGCAGCAGCAGCCCGGGCGGTGGGCAGCAGGAGCCCCCGGCCCGGCCCGGCCCGGCCCGCCGAGGGCCCCGCGCAGGAGCCGCGCCCGGACCCAGGGTGAGTGTCCCGAGCGGCCCACAGCCCCCGGCCCGGCAGCCCAAGCAGCCCGCCGGCTGGGGCGCGGGGGGCGCGGGGGTGGGTCGCTGCGGCCGCGGCCGACCCGCCCCCCGCCTCTCCCCGGGGACGGCCGCGCGCAGGCCCGCGCCGCGCTGCAAACATGTCGTCTTTTCCTTTCACTTCCACATTCCCTCATGCCGGAGAGCTGGAGGAAGAGAGGGAGAGCCGGGGAAAGAGGGAGAGATGGCGTCCGGGTGGGGGGGAAGGAGAGAGAGGGGGAAGGGAGAGAGGGAGGGAGAGAGCGAAAGAGGGCGAGAGCGAGGAGAGCGCGCGAATGGGAGAGAGGGAGAGAGGGAGAGAGAGAAGCAAAAATGAAAGGAAAGCGCCGCGGCGCCGGCGGAGAGGGAGGCCGGGGCGGCGGCGGCGGCGGCGCACCGGACCGCACGTGGGTGTCCCGGCGCTTGGTGCGCTCCCCCCGCACCCGGCCCGGGACTCAAAGTTTCACCCCTTCGCCGCCCCGCCCCTGCGGCTGCCCACAAACTTTACTCTCCGAGCGGGTGGGGTTGCTGCGCGTCCCCGCTGGCCGTGGTGGGGGAGGGCTGGGCGCGCAGCTGGGGGTGCTGGGGCGCCCCCGAGGGTAGCCCGCAGCCTCGAGCTGGGCGCCGCGGGACCCACACCCGGCCCGAGTCACTGAGTCCGGGGCGGAACCTGTTGAAGGCAATCGCCGAATGTGGGGGGGATGACGGGTGGGGTCCCCACGGTCGGTCTTTAGCCTCCCCGTGGCTCAACCCCCCTCCACGTCGCCCTCTTTCCGTCTCCTCGCGGTCATTTTCCTAATTGGACGGAGCTGTGGGGCGTGATCGCCGGCGTCAGATCGTGGGGGGCCCAGGCTGCCAGGTGGGCGCGGAGGCTCCCGGACCGCCAGGGCAGCCCCAGTACCCCCACCCTAGGCGCGCAGATCCCACAGATCAGCCCCTGTGCTACCACCACCCTAACCGCGGACTTGTTAACTAGTGCGTATCGGTTTTTTTTTTTTTTTTTCCAACTTGCCTTTTAAGATGACTTTTATGGTCCCTGCAACTGCTTCCCTCCAGTCTGAACTGTAGTTTGGGAAGATTTAAGAGGTCTGGGAGGTACTTGTGTGGGTTTTAACTAACCCGAAACGGTCATTAATACATCTACACTCTACGAGATGGTTCCGGCAAGGCATAGTAGCAGCCTGGGGGCGCTTGCATGGGGACACTGTGAGATCCTTCCCGGTCTGAGCCCGGTCTGCCATTGAGGGGATATCCTCTTGGTCCCCTCTTGAGCTGTGGGTCTAGTGCTCTAACTGCTAAAGGCATCTTGAGTGCCTTTATT
The DNA here is from genome assembly GCA_025594165.1 of Tamias sibiricus. Classification (NCBI taxonomy): domain Eukaryota; kingdom Metazoa; phylum Chordata; class Mammalia; order Rodentia; family Sciuridae; genus Tamias; species Tamias sibiricus. The sequence goes on from CM046659.1 coordinate 154,047,178, forward strand.
TCTGCTCATCATGGAAACTCTCCACCAGTGTCCACCTAGAGAAGACATGACTAGTCCCTGTGGATACCTGAGAAACTCACTAAACTCCCCCACAGGTGTTCCAAGGACTTTGCGCTCTTGGGGGTCACCCAGCCAGCTTTGAAGCTGCCTTCTCGGCCCTGCCTTTGTACACGTGTAAGTAAAAACAGTCAAAGTTCATTTATGGCAAGTAGAGAGCCTGTTGTGTGTGTGTGTGTGGGTGTAGTGCAGTGGGCCTACATCTCTATTATGTCTTCACCAGGGTCCTTCAGAGAACTAGTGGGGCCTGGTGGGGGAAGGGAAGAAAATGGTCTTTAACTGTCATTAGACATTGAATGTATTTATGTCAAAGGGGATGGACCTGCCTCGTTGATTTTTGAGTCCTTTTATGGCCATCCCTCTCTTATTTGTTTTAAAGTTAATGTTGTCTTCTATGGCTTTTCTGGTGGTTTTGTCAGCTACCCCTCCAGCCACAGGCCCCATGTAACCCTGTGCTAGGCACCTACTGGTCTTAAGAGCAGAACCTCTAATTGGTCACCTACAGCTCTGACCACCTCGATGTTTCAGTAATCTTGCAGAGCTGGCTTTACTGAATGAGGACACTGAGGGTAGAGTTGCTTCCTTTTGGGTAATGGGATTGGGCATTTGGGTCATATTTTCTTCCTCCAGTCTGGCCTGGTTGCCCGTGTGTGTGGGCGGAAGGAGCTCCATTGAGTTCAAGTGGGAACAGAGGCTCACTACTAAGCCTTTTGCTTGTCTTCTCAGAGCTGTTCCTGGGTGAGTCTTCATTCCACAGTGGGTGGGCCATTTGTTCTGTGCTTAGGTCACTTCCATACCAACCAGGCATTTCCTACCTGGGAGACTTATTTTAGGCTCTCTGTCTAGAGACAAAGAGAGAGACAGGGTCTGGAATGTACAACCTCTTTCTAGAATCAAGTAAACAGATAAATAAGTATTTGTTGGGCTGGGGATATAGCTCAGTTTGTAGAGTGTTTGCGTCACATGCACAAGGCCCTGGGTTCAATCCCCAGCACCATTTAAAAAAAAAAAAAAGTTTGTTGCATTTCAGAGGAAACAGGTGAAGGCTCACTGTCCCCAACAATACTGATACTTTGTGCGGGATCCTAATTTGATTTGGTCACCCCCAAATCTTACCTGCCTGGCCAGGGTCTGCACCAAGGAGTGCTCAGTTTGTAGAATTATGGACTCTGAATCTGCAGAGTCTTCGATGAATGATGGTTGACCCAGCCCTTTGACTTCAAAGCTGGAAGAGGACCTTATAGATTGTTTAAAAGAAACCGAGGCAGGAAAATACTCCAGGACCACGCAGTAAATAGCAGGGCTAGCAGTCAAACCTGAGCTTGCAGAATCTGTTTCCAGTTCGCCTTCCACAAGGCCACTGCCCCTGATACTGCTGGGGTACCCCAATCAAGCACCCTACAAATAATGAGCTGGTAAACAGTATTTGTATTTTCCAAATGTGTTATACACACTGTTCTGGAGAATTCGATTTGCCAATGTGACTTTTTGGGCAACCTGGTGCTTCTGGCTTTGTTAACACTGACTTCAAAGTCTAGCAGTACAGTGGGGTGAAAGTTTAGTCATCAGGATGTTCCCGAATTACCTTTCTTATGTATTTTTTAATCTGTAATACTTTCTTCATACTAGTATCTGATTTATTTAGAATTGGTCAGAGGAAAGGAATAGGGACATAAGGAAGGACCAGAAATCTGAAATGATCTCCATTTGTGGATTAGAACTGGTAGACCTACACAGAGTTCTTGGATATATGTGGATTTAGATATATGGATTTCTTTCTCTTGTCTCATTTTGTGCTTGCTTTGCTTTGACAATTGCTGAGTCCCTGTAAGAATGGTTCATAGTAGGCCCTTCATAAACACTTGTTGAATGATTGTGCTGGACATTAGGAAAATGATCTCCCTTCCAGAAGGACCCTAGAATGACACACACAGGCAGAGGCAGGGAGGGAGGTGATTGATGGGAGCTGCAGAATTGTGCTGTGATTCATTGTTTCAAACAAGCTTTAGACAGGTATGGCAGGAGGGGGCTGGGAAGAGTGAATCCTGAATGGGTGGAACCACTGGGTGGAGACTAGTGCAAAACAATAGAGAGGTTTTGAATTGGACTCAGATATGGAGAGAATAATGATAATGATATGTCCTGGGCCTGGATTGTGCTAAATGCGTTATGTGTATCATCTCCTTTAGTCCTTGCAAGTGCTAGCTACCCACATTGTTATTTTCATTTGGTAGCCTGGGAAACAGCACAGAGGAGTTAAGTAACTTGTCCAAGGGCACAGAGCTGGTTTGCCTCCCTAGGATGATGGGGTAGTCAGACATCTCTACCCATGCCAAGGAGCTAGGCCTTCAGAGCTTTGGGTTCTACTGAAAAGAAGAAAGAAGGAGAAGAAGGGGCTGGGATTGTGGCTCAGCAGTAGAGCGCTCGCCTGGCACGTGCGCGGCCCGGGTTCGATCCTCAGCACCATGTACAAATAAACATTGTGTACAACTAAAAGCAAAATAAATAAATATTAAAAAAAAAAAAAAAGAAAGGAGAAGAAAAACTAGAAATTTTAAGTCTGCTGCAGAGTGAGCTGAGGCTGGTCATGGAGCGTGCCCACTGCTTCCTCTGCCAGGACAATTCACCCAATGAGGGCTATAAGGGGTTACTTATTTTCCAGGGCCTAATTATTCCCTGGCAGAGTGGTAGTACCAGATCAGGACAATTTTGTACTCTGTAAAGATTTACAACACCTTTTTCTACTGAAAAAGGTCGCTCTCAACTTAAAAGTGTGGTTGATATAACATATGAGTGGTGATGGTGGGGAGTTCCTGGGAATCAAATCTGGGGCCTCCTGCATGCCAAACATGTACCCTACCACTAAGCTACACCCCCAGGCCAGTTGGCATATATCTGAAACTGGTGGGAATTGTACAGCTATGTCACTATTGGCTTTGAGGTTTCCAGAAGGTGTTTTGCATGTGTATAAATCTTGCCTTCCTTTTCTAGAATGCTGGCCCAGCCTATTGCAGACCACAGCAACTACTCATTCACTGATAGTCAGTGATTTACTAGACTCTGTGCTGGTCCCGTCCTCGTGGAGCTTGCAGTCTCCCAGGGAGGCAGACATTAAACTAATAATTACACAAATACTCTTTAATTACAGTTGTTACAAATGCTTCAAAGGAGAAAGTTCAGAGGCAGAGGAACAAATAATCAAGGAGAAGGGGGGAAGGGACTCTTTCCTAAAGAAATGCCATTTATACAGCACCACCTGAAGGGCAGAGATGGGGGTGAGGAGGGGGCTTTAAGCAGGTTCTTGTTAATCTTAATGTAAACCTGGCTGCTTCCTGTGTGGTCCGTGGACCAGCAGCATCAGCATTACCTGGGAACTTTTAAAAAATGCAGAATCTCAGGCCCCTGAGCAGATTTGCTGAATCTGCATTTTAACAAGATTCCTGTGCAACATCATCTCTGGGAAGCACTAGTAGACTCAAAGTACTGAACTGGGAGGTTCTCAGTTTTGGAGTGAACTAGTCAGATGACCTCAGGCAAGTAATGAGGGAATTAGGTAATCTCACAAGTTCCTCCTGGCTTTTCTGATCTGTAGCTTTTATTGCTGTTTGCTGTCTCTATGCCCCTTGAGGGCAAGGACCTGGGCTTCTGCAGCACCCACACCTGTGTTGCCTTAGTGGGAGCCAGGTGGGCATTAATCCCTGCTCTGGTCTGACTTTCCTAAGCACTAAAGGTGAGATGGATCGTCAGAGCTTTTGAAAAGGATACAAATAATTTCCAAAAAGGTGTGTGGAGCATTGATGCACACAGAGATTATCTTAAGGGGACCCAGGGAGGATTTAGACTGAAGCAAGAGAAAAACTGGCAAGGGTCAAAAGGGCTTTGGGGAAGAGAGGTGTAATGTTTCTGCCAAAAGCGGAACCCAAGCAATGGGAGAGGAACCTGCTCAATAGTTCCGTGTAAGGGAACATGATACTTCTAGAATCGCCTCGGAGTTCTGTCCCAGGCACTCCTCACATCGCTGCAGGGAGGGCTGGAATCAGGGGTCCTTGACCCTTGCAGAGTGTGTGTGGGCTTCATGGTTCAGTGTACCTGAAACTATGCAGAGGTTTACTTGTGTGCACTTTTCTGAGAAGAGGATGTATGGTTTTCACTAGCCTCAAAGGGGTCTGTGGCCCCAAGAACTGGAATCAAATATCTTTCTACACTGACCTCGCTCAGCTCTTTTACTCTACAGCAACTCTAAGCATTTTACATACTGTCTGTTAGCTCACTGAGGTTGAATACCTTTCCTGGCATCACTTACCTAGCAACATCAGTGCCAGGACTGGAACCCAGGAAGGCCCCAGGGTCACTGCTCACAAAGCGTCCTGCTCACTGGGCCAGCAGGACAAGGAGTGTGCTCTTTCTGGTAGCATGGAGATTAAGATTACAGAGGCGCCCCCTTACAAGTAAGCGTCTCCTGGTGTTCATATAAAAAACAGAAAGGATTTTCCCAAGGAAACAAGTTCCGAGCAGCGTCAGGTTGCCACATGAGACTGTGAAAATCTGTATTGTTATTGGGTCCAATTTAGGCTTATTTGCAAAGAATTAGAAAACAAGATCACTATAGTGCTATGGACTAAATTAAAAATTCTAGAATTGGAAGGAAGAGTGAAGAATTGCACCCTTAAATTAGAGGGGGTGAGGTGGTGACAGGAAATTGGGGTAGATTCTGAAAGGGAGGGATTAAAGGATGTTAGTGCCAAAGCAGGGGCCAGATGGGTGTTGAATCAGCAGCATCATAAGGCAAAATAACTGGTTTTATTACCTACTAATTAATGTGTGGACCTCCCAGACCTGACCCTTCCCCCATCCCTAGTGCCTTACCCAAAGTACAGAAGCCTTTTGTCTTCTCTTTTATTCATCTCTATGCAACTTGAATTTTTATCTGAATGTATTTTGTTTTTAATATTTGTTTGTATTTATAAATGGAGCAAAAAGATTATTAGAAGTGGGTTGGCCTCTGAAGAGGTTCTATCCTTGACAACCACTGTTGTGAAAGCGTTTCTGATATTAAATATATATGCTCTGTTGTGTGTGTATTTCTGGGAGTATGCAGAGAGTGGTAGGAAATGTGAGGATTTTCAGTGCACTTGGAAACTGAGCATAAGGGATCCTTCTCTTCCTTCCCTACCCTTGGTGTATAATATCTATGGACTCATAATGAGGCTAGAATGATCTCTATAAAAAGCAGGAATGTTCACCCTCCAGAGTGAAATGGGGAACTATAACTTTTGTACTAACTTTTGGTTACGTGTAAAATGTTTCCTGGGTAGTGCCTGGATGCCACTGTGGGCCCCAGTCCTGTTCTCAGTAGGGCAGCAATGGGCTTCCAGGTTGGGAGGGCTGTCCTGCATGTTTGTTAAAACAGTAGCCAAAATTTAATGGATGTATTGTGAGTCACATTGGAATGTCCTCACAAGGACCACAGCCAAGCCAACCCCTAGAAAAGCATCAGGTACCCTTTGGAAGCTAGTGGTGCTGGTAGGTTAACCCCACTTTGTGATTCTGATCCTGGGACCCCCATGATCATGCATCCTCACCTTCCATTAGGGCTCTATCCTCTAGCCACACATTGCAAGACCAGTGGTAGACTTGCCCATACCCAGAAGTAGGTCACCTCTGAAATTCTGGCTCTTTTTTTGTTTGTTTGTTTGTTTTTTATTTTTGGTACTGGAGATTGAACCCAAGGGTACTTTACTACTGAGCTACATCCCCAGCCCTTTTTATTTTATTTTTTCAGTTTTAGACAGGGTCTGGCTAAATTGCTGAGGGTGGCCTAGAACTTTGATCCTCTTGCTTCAGCTTCCCAGGCCGCTGGGATTATCCACCCCCACATACCCCTCCTGAGGCCGCCCCACTCACCCCTGCCCCAAGCTGGGAACCTGGGTCACTCTCCATGTGGCTACCACCAGCTCCCTCCTATTCCTCTGTGTCCTACCCTGGTTGCCTTCAGAGGACAAGGCACCCCGATCCTGCTTGGCCCTGATTTCCTATCTATGGGTACAGATACACTTGTTTCCCCTCCAATATCACTTCTCTTCACGCTGGGATTTCACAAAGAAGTGCCCACCCTTACTGTCCCCACTTCCTCTCTCTCTCCATCTCCACTCTAGCACAGCAGTAGAGTGTTACCCACCACACACTCAGTTCTCTCTCAGCCACCTCCTAATCATACTCAGTGGCCCATTTTGTAAATGTACTTACCTGATGACAAAGTCAGGTAAGACCCCAGGTCTAGCTTGTCACTCCAGGTCGTCCTCCGCCTCTCCGATCCTGCTATTTCTGCTATTCCCTTTTCTCCTTGTGCAGGTGAGGCAAGCATGATATCACTGAACCACATCTGCATCCCATTTTATTTTTGAGACGGGATCTTCACAAGTGGCTGAGCCTGGCCTGGAACTTGTGACTGCCCTGCCTCAACCTCCAGAGTAACTGGGACAGCTTCTCATGTCTCTTTGTAGACAGCTGGATTTACTTTTGTTTAATCCAGTTTGGCTAACTAGTGAGTTCAGACCAATTACATTTGTTATAATTCTGAATATGTTTGGATTTTTTCTGCTATCTTATCTTGCACTTGCTGTCTATTCTTTATCTGTTTATTCTTTTAACCCATCAAGTCCCAAGTTTTCTATTCTGTGAATATTTCAATGAAATTCACAGATGCATTAAAATAGTTGGAAATCATGATCTAGACTTGTTTATATAATTTATTATCATTAATAATAGTGAATATTATCACTAAGCATTTACCTATTACTTTCCTCAAAAGAATAGAACTCTTAAAAACAAATATTTATTTAAAAGTTACCATAACAGTATATCTGTTGCTCAATTTAAGTTTTTTAGGTGTTGCATCAAAGGAACAATGGGACATAATGGGCTAAATTGATTGAAAGTTATGTTTTTTCTTCACTATTTTTTTTCCCTTCATCACCACTTTGGAACTTACACCCTTATTTCTATTCTTTTAATGCATGCAGACTGCATAAAGGTTTAAAGTTACTTGATGTCTCCATTGTTCTTCAAAAAAACAGCAAGAACCTTGAATGCTTTACACAAAGTCACTGCTGTCCCTACTCAGATGCAATTGTCATACAGTGGTCTAGCTGCATCTTGTTTCTCTCTTGAATCACAGATTGGACTGGGCTGGGGATATAGCTCAGTTGGTAGAGTGCTTGCTTTGCATGCACAAGGCCCTGGGTTCCATCCCCATGCACCGCCCCCCACACACACACAAATCACAAATTGGGTGCTATTTTTTAATGTATATATGGTCAATCATTGCTATGATTTTCCATGTTTTTGCCAATTTTATTTATTCAAATTTCTTCTTTCTTCTCAGGTATTCTTTTTTTTAACCAGGGATTAAACCCAGGGGTATTTAACCACTGAGCCACATCTCCAGCCCTTTTTATTTGTTTTGAGACAGGATCTTGCTAAGTTCCTTAAGACCTCACTATGTTGCTGATGCTGGCTTTAAACTTATGATCCTCCTGTCTCAGCCTCCCAAACTGCTGGGATTACAGGCGTGCACCATCATTTGTAGCTCATCTCAGGTATTCTTTCTGGGATCAAAGTTTTATGTGGTGAAGGTTTTTTTTTTCATAAATTTTCAGTTTCTATTTGGCTGAGATTATATTTCCTTCTTCTAGTTAAGATAGTTTTACTGGGTATGAAACCATTCTTCATTTGACAGTTATTTTCTTTTAGTATGTACAGGCAGTTTTCCACCATCTTCTGGCTTTCATTGATAGAGAAGCTGGTAACCCAATGATTGTTCAATTGGGCACATTCTTCTCTCTCTCTCCTTCTTCCTCCCCCACCCCCGTGTGTGTGTGTGTGTGTGTGTGTGTGTGTGTGTGTGTGTACGTGTGTGTGCATGCATTGTGTTTTGCAGTTCACTGTAAATGTACCAAGGAATGGATTTTATCTCATTTAGCTAAGGATTCAGTGGGTTTCCCAAAGGTAAGCATTGATGACTTCCATCAGTTCTGGAACATTTTCAGCCATTATCTCTTTAACTATTGTTTCTCCTTCATTTTCTGTCTCTCTGGTCTCTCTTTTGGAAACTCCAACTAGATGTATATTGGATTTTAGTTTTATGTATATTAAATCTTAATTTTATCCTTTCTTTCTGTCTCCTAACTTATTCTTTTTCTTTTTTCCTTTGCTGGGATTAAACCCAGGGCCTTGCACATTCTAGTCAAGCCCTCTACCAATGATCTTTTATTTTGAGACAAGGTCTCACTGAGTTGCCCAGACTGGCCTTGAACTTGAAATTCTCCTGCCCTAGCCTCCTCAGTAGTGGGGCGTACAGGTATACACCATTGCACCTGGCTTTCTTAACTTCCTTTTCATTTCCAATCTTTTTCTTATTTTGGATGTTTTCTGGGTAATTTCTTATTTTTCTTCTACTTCACTAAGTCTCTTTTTAGTCATCTCTAATCTTCTGTTCAGCCTTTCATTCATGTATTTTCAGTTTTAGTTTTAACTCACAAATACAATATATTTGATATTTTGTTTTGTTTGTTTTGTTTTGTTTTGTTTTGTTTTGAGACAGCATCTCAGTATGTTGCCCAGGCTGGCCTCAAACTCCTGGGTTTAAGTAATCCTTTTGCCTCAGCATTCTGAGTACCTGGGACTGCTACCCTGCCCAGCTTTGTTTGATATGTTGTAATTCACTACAATTATTATTTCTGATGCTCATCCAGTCAGTTTTTAATCTGGTTGATCATATTACTTCCGTGTTTCTATTTTGTTTTGTTTGCAGTGCTGGTAATGGAATCCAGGGCCTCACTCATTCTAGGCAAGTACTCTACCACTGAGCCACATTCCCAGCCCCAGTGTTTCTATTTTATTCTTTTTCAAATATGTCTGGTCGTCTTCTTTTTTTTTTTTTTTAATGTTATATTTTGTTTTAAAAACTCTTATTCCATACTTGTACTTTTAATTCCTCACTTTATTTCTTCAATCATATTGAACATCCTTAATTTGTGTGCAGTATTTGCAGGTATGATTCTGTTTGTTGATAGGTGCTTCTGCTGATTCTCACTCATGAGGGCTTCTTTCCTTTGGTGTTTTGTGATGTTTGGTTATGAGCTTATATTAGTTAGAATTCTTTGTTAGAATTATTTGAATTATATGAGGAGAGCACTTTTTTTCCAGGGAAAATATGTGTTTCCTACCAAATACCTGAAAGTCTATAGATGGGTTCATTCATTTATAATTTTTCACTTGCAATTTGGGGGCCCAATCACACATGAAGGCCTGCCAGTGACCACAGATTCTCAAAGGAACCACTTTTTTTTTTTCTTCCACCCACAGCTATCACTACGCCAGATTATTTCCTTCTGACTGTATATCACCAGATACCCTGCTTTGTCCTATTAGTGCCTTATTGCCAAATGCCTTTTCTCAGGTTTTGCTCAAAATCCTAGTCATGTCAGGCCCAATTAAAAATAGTATCTTTTGAGTCTTTTCCATGCCATCCCTTGCAGAATTAACTATAGACTTTCCACATTTCTAGGCCACTGTTGCCTTACCTGTTGGTGTGTAGGCATAGGTGTTCAGACCCCACGCTGGACTTTGAGCTTTTTGAAAGCTCAAAGCTGTATCATTTATTTCTGGAGCCCCAGTGGCTGGCTCACTGTTGGACAGAGGAGTAATTTAATAGCTACCTATTGATGAAATAGAATTTATGGCAAAATCAATGGCAAAATCAATAATTCTCTTCTTCTTGAATAGTAATAAGAAAGACTAACCAGTCCCATAATCTTGAGCAAGTCCAGTTCACTACTTTGGATCTCAGTGTCCTTAGCTATAAAATGAAAGGATGTTCCAAGGTCTCTACTTGCTCTAAGATACTGAGATTCAGTGCATCTTGGACTGTCAGTCACAATATCATGGATCAGTTCTTGACTCATAAATGGGATGAAGGATTGGGAGGGCTGTGGAAAGAAAGAGTATAATTATGAGGTACCTGGTCATGAATTGGAAGAGAGAAAAGAGGGACTTCAAAGTAAGTTAATATAAAATACATACAAAAAAGTAATGTAGTTCAGAAGTAAAACACTTAGCATGCATAAGGACCTGTATTCAGTCCCCAGTGCAGGGGTGGGGGTGGGGTTAATGAAGTAAATTAAGTTAATATAAAAGCCAACATTTAAAACATTTAACTATTTATGGTGCTGGGTATTGGATTCAGGGCATTCTATCACTAAGCTGCATCCCCAACACTTTTTATTTATTTTGAGTCAGACTATCACCAGGTTGCTCAGGCTGCCTCAAATCTGTGATCCTCTTGCCTAGACTCTTATTTTTTTTTTAATGTTTATTTATTTGCTTTAGTTGTACACAATGCAATGCATTTATGTTTATGTGGTGCTGAGGATCAAACCGGGGCCGTGCACGTGCTAGGCGAGTGCTCTACCGCTGAGCCACAACCCCAGCCCCCTCTTGCCTAGACTCTTGATGGGATTACAAGCATGTACCTGGTGAAATTTTAACCTTTTTGACTTAAGATGGCTATTAATAAATAAACATATTATAATAAAATGATGGATTAAAGGTGGTAAATATTTTTTTAAATGAACTTAGGAAACTACTTTCTAAGTATGACTTAAAACCAAGAGTCAAAAAAGAAAAAACTATATGTATTTGACCCTACGTGGATAGAGAATTTTTGTGTGGCTAAATCAAAAGAGACTTCCAGTTCTCAAAACTGGGAAAACATTTTTTCAACATATGTCATATAGCTCATTTCTTCAATATATAAAGAGCTCCTGCAAATTAATAAGAAAAGGACTATCAACTCAATTTTTTGTTGTTTTTTTGGTGCTGGGGTTGAACCCAGGGCCTCGAACATGCTAAGCATGTGCTCTACCGCTTAATTACACCTCCAGCCCCTAAACCCAATTTTTAAAGTAAGCTAAGAATATGGACAGCTCACAGAAAAGGAAATACAAATGGTTCTTAACCATGTGAAAACATGTTCAGCCCACTAGCAACAAAAGAAACACAAGTTTATTCCAGAGATGTGATAGTGGGAAACAGATACCCTCCTAATTGATGATAGACATATAAATCAGTATGTATAGAGACAGTTCTGATAGTATGCATTAAAATTTAAAATGTATAAGTAATTCCACTTCTGGGAATTTCTCTTGTAGATATGAACATACATATGAAATGATACATTTTTAAAGATCATTGTATCGATGCTTGTAAAAGCAGAAAATAAAATGAAAGGAGAAAAACAAAAGTGTCCATCAGTAGAGAAATGGTAAATAAATTATCCTACCACCTTGCAATGCAATTCCATGCAGCTATAAGAAAGAGTATGAAAGCCCCTCATGTACCAGTGTACACTCTGAATGAGCTAAGATCTTTTCTGGTGTGTGTGTGTTACTGGAGATTAATCCCAGGGCTTTGCACATGCCAGGCAAGCGTACTACCTTTGAGCTATATCCCCAGCCCTTTTTATTTTATTTTGAGATACAGCCTCAACTAAGTTGCCCAGGCTAGCCTGGAACTTGAGATCCTTCTGCCTCAGCTTCCCAAGTAGCTGGGTTTGCAAGTGTGCATTAAAATACATATATATGTTAAAATTGTACACACACACACACACACATACATACATGAACACACACACAAATATATGTATATATATGGAATTTGAGGTAGAAAGAAGGGAAGGTAGGAAGAGGGAGAGAAGGCTCCTAGCCTTGTTCTGCATTTTTTTTTTTTCCCCAAACTTTTGGTAACATTTTCATTTTTTAAAAAAATATTTATTTGTTTTAGTTGTACACAATGCCTTTTTTGTTTGTTTGTTTGTTTTTGTGGTACCGGGGATTGAACTCAGGGGCACTTGGCCCTTTTTTTTTTGGTATTTTGTTTAGAGACAGGGTCTCACTGAGTTGCTAAGTGCCTCACCATTGCTGAGGCTGGCTTTGAACTCGAGATCCTCCTTGCCTCAGCCTCCAAAGTGCTGGGATTACAGGTGTGCTCCACCGCACCCGGCAATGCCTTTGTTTTTATGTGGTGCTGAGGATCGAACCTGAACCTGGGCTGCGCACATGCTAGGGGGAGCGTGCTAGGGGGAGCGCTCTACTGCTGAGCCACAACCCCAGCCCCTTGTTCTGCATTTTCACATAGGCTACTTCATTTACTTCCTTCTGCAACCCATGCAAAGTTACCATTTTTATAGGCTAAGAAACTGAAGCTCAGAAGTCTGAAATGATTTACCCAAGTTCACAGAGTTAGCCTTGGAATCTGGCATTAGATCTAGTCTGACACCTTAGCCATTGGGCTCCTCTCTCTAGATCAGTTTTTTCTTTTTCTTTAACCAGCGTTTAACTGGTCAAGGACCATTGGCCATACACCATGGCCGAACCCCCTTGCCTGGGCCCACCCCTCCCAAGGGAGTGAGTGTAAGCTTCCACTCAGGTCTCCAGCAGCTTGTGCCTACGGGGCAAAGCTCAGGTAGTAGGTGGCAAAGACAAGCCCAGAGCCTGGTCTGCTATATCAGAAATGATGAGGAGGATTAGAGATGGGCTCTGCAATCCTACCTTTGAAGTTCCCAGCTTTTATCAGAATGTCTGAACTTCAGTATTATTTCAAAAGAGCTTTTATTACTGCCTGTCAACTGGCCTCAGGTAGGTACCAGCTACTGCAGGTGCTGAGGGAGTACTTCCTGGTGCCCTCAGCTAGTGCCTTCACTTCGTTTTATGGCAGGGAAGTTTTCAGGACTAAAGGCACTTAGTACTTGGAAGCTTCTGGAGGAATACCTTTGTAAAATATTTTTCTATCCAGAGGTACAGTTGGATGGCATCTCTAATTAAAGGGAGGGAGAGGTGCATATTTTTAATATTTGTTTTACAGAGACACCTGCATCGTTTTTCAAAACGGGGTATTGACTATTTCCTCTTAGCTGAAGAGAAATGTTGTATAGAGAACAAAGCTGAAGGTGTTGGACATATATAATATGAGACTATAATTTATAGGATACAGCTTCACCCCAGGGAAGAATCTGATGTCTTTAAGAGATACAAAATCATCCAGCACCAGCTGTCCTCGTGTGCAGTGTCACATTTATTTTCTAAGTTGAAGTCCTTGTTTCTTAAGAAAGAAGCAGGATCCTTTGGGGCTGAGGAATGCTCACAGAGGGTAGGAAATGCCTGCACTGGTCTTTCAACACCTTGTCATTGTGCTTCTTGGCAACTCTTTAAGGGATGCACCTAATGGTTCCTGCTGCCCATCTTTGTTTATTTGGGCAGAGAAAGTAGAAGTGTCTTTTGGTTGTTGTTGTTGTTACTGGGGGTTGAACCCAGGGGCACTTTACCACTGAGTTACATACCACTCCCCCCTTTTTTTTTTTTTAAATTTTGAGATAGAGTCCAGCTAAGTTGCTTAGGGCTTGTTTAATTTGCTGAGGCTGGACTTGAACTTGCTGAGTCTGGTATTATAGGCATGCACCACCATGCCCAGCTGTAGAAATATCTTGAACATCATAGTGCTATCCCCATGTAAATTTCGCACCCAGTTATTTGCTGAATGCATGAATGGATAGGAGGCACCCAATAAATGTTTCCCAAATGGATGCATTTTGATATTTGAGACATACTTTAAAGCTTTTGGCTCTCGATCATGAAGAACTGGAGGTGCTCAGCCATCTCTCCATTGCTCCTCAGGTTTTCCTGACACTTGAATAATTAAGTCCATACTCTGTGGAATTTTCCTTCCTTGGGCTCCAGGGCGTCCCTCTTAGCAAAGGCGGACTCCTGTAAATGGTATGCTCTAAGTGCTCTGAATGCCCAGTGTTCTGCTCCATTGCCTTCCTGTGTCCTGTCATTATCCAGGAAACTTCCATGTAGTATCAGCAGAGTTCTTTTGCCTCAGTTACAGAGCTTAGGGGAATTTCTCTTCCAACCTCTGTTTTGGGGCTTTTCTACCTTGATTGTAAAAATTCATTCCCTGCTGCCAGCTAGATTAACAAATTTCAGCTCAGAAACTGCCTCCCCTCCCCTGGTCAGATGTGGGTCTGTGTTTCCCAGGCTGTCCTTTCCTTAAACAAGGAGGAAGGTGAGTTTTCTTCACTTTTTCCCACCTCTGTTAATCTCCCCACTTTACCTATAGTTTCTCAAAGGGCCTGTACAGAAAAACTGGGGTTTGAGGATTCATGGACATTTCTGAGGATTTGACTCCGTGCTAGTTGCTTGCCTTGCTTGCACTCACTAGATCTTCTGGAAGATTCTAATCTGTCTTTACTGGAAACTGCCTTTTTAGTCCTTGAAAATATTCATAGGTGGTTTTAAGATATGCCTCTGTGCAATTATTTTTTTAAATCCTGTTGCCTTAGATTTGAATTTCCACTTTTGTTTTTTAGAAAATAACTTTTTTTTTTTTTTTTTGGTACCACCGGGGATTGAACTCAGGGGCACTTGACTACTGGGCCACATCCCCAGCCCTTTTTTTGTAATTTTTATTAGAAGCAGGGTCTCACTGAGTTACTAAGTTCCTCACCATTGCTGAGGCTGGCTTTGAACTCGCGATCCTCCTGCCTCAGCCTCCCAAAGTGCTGGGATTACAGGCGTGCGCCACCGCACCCGGCTAGAAAATAACTTTTATTGTTTTTTTTTTTATGCCAAGTAGGTTTATGGTTATTGCAAAAATTTAGAAAATATAATCAGGCAAAAAATTAAAACCACCTATAATTATTAATAAATTATTATTAAAGATAGTACATGCCCTTTCAACATATTTTTTAATTTAAAAAGATGAAGGACTGGAGTTGTGGCTCAGTGGTAGAGTGCTTGCCTGCCACAAGGCCCTGGATTTGATCCTCAGCACTGCACTTAAATAAGTAAATAAATAAATAATCCATTGACAACTAAAAAATATTAAAAAAAAAAAAAAGAGAGAGAGAGAGAGAGAGATTATGCTAAGTGCAGTAGCACGTGCCTATTATCCCAGCAACATGGGAGGCTGAGGCAGGAGGACTGTGAGTTTAAAGCCAGCCTTAGCAACTTAGCAAGGCCCTAAATAACTTAGCGAGACCTTGTGTCAAAATAAAAAATAAAAAGGGCTGGGATGTGGGATATGGTTCCTTTGTTAAGCAACCTAGGGGTTTAATCCCTGATGCAAAAAAAAGATGAGATTATACTGTTTGTACAATCTTGTTCTTTTTTCTTTTAATTAACGATATTAACTTAAAATGTATTATTTATTTATCTATCTATTTATTTATTTATTTTAACTGGGGATAAAACCCAGGGGCACTTTACCACTGAGCCACATCCCCAGCCCTTTTTTATATTTTATGGCCTTGGCCTTGCTAAATTGCTGAGGCTGGCTTTGAACTCACGATCCTACTGTCTCAGCCTCCTAAACCACTGGGATTATAGGTTATGTACCATGCCTAGCTAATTATTATTATTATTTTTCTTTTGTACCAGGGATTGAATTCAGGGGCACTCAACCACTGGGCCACATCCCCAGCCCTTTTTTGTATTTTATTAGAGACAGTGTCTCACTGAGTTGCTAAGTGCCTCGTCATTGCTGAGGCTGGCTTTGAACTCGCAATCCTCCTGCCTCAGCCCCCCAAGTGCTGGGATTACAGGCGTGTGCCACTGCGCCTGGCTTAATTTTTTTAAAGACATTTTCTTTTGAATTGTTCTAAAGAGTTGTATAGTATTCTTTTTTACTTTTTTTTTTTTTTTTTCTTTTCAGTCCTGGACATTGAACCCAGGGTCTTGTACAGTGCTAGGCAAGCACTGAGCTACATTCCCCAGCCCTTTCCTTAAATTTTAAAAAATTTTGAGACAGGGTCTTGCTAAGTTGCCCAGACTGGTCTTGAACTTGTGATCCTCCTGCCTCAGCTTTCCAAGTATTTGGGATTAGAGGTATGGGCCCACATATACCGGGGATTGAACTCAGGGGCACTCGACCACTGAGCCATATCACTAGCTCTATTTTGTATTTTATTTAGAAACAGGTTTTCACTGAGTTGCTTAGCATCTCACCGTAGCTGAGGCTGTCTTTCAACTCATGATCCTCCTGTCTCAGCCTCTGGAGCTGCACCACCGTTCCCGGCTCTGGCTTACAGTATTCTTTAGAACAGCTGGACTACCATTTTGTTAAGCAGCCTTCTACATTTGGGTTGTTTCTTCTTCTCTCTGGTAAAGAAAGCTATAGTGAAAAATCCTTGGGTAATTTTACCCACAACCTTATTTCCTTGGAATGTGTTTCCAGAATGGAATCAGTAGGCCAAAGACACATTCTAAAGTCTCTTGATTTAGATGGCTAAATTGCCCTCTAGAAACTTCATGTAGTATTTTGATTACTTGTGGCTGGATACCAAGTCTTATTAAGACATCTCTTTGCAAATGTTTCATACATGTTGGTTTCTGTGTGCCCAGAAAAAGGCCTAAGACCTGCTGGGCACAGCTCACCTGTAAGACAGTCTCCCATCTTTGCCCCTCTGTTTGTGAAAGGAACCCAATGACTGGGCTCAGAGACCCTGGCTTGCCTTCTCTGACCCCAGCCTGCCAAGCAGACTTGTGGCTCTCCAGGGAAACCTCAAGGTGCCCGTCCTTAGGATGCTGGGGTAGACAGAGTTGGCTTGGAAGATTCTAGAGTCTTGTCAGGAAACTGAAGCTGGCCTCTCTTTCAGGAGGATGCTCATAAAGCAAACATCCTGCCCTAACTCCAGAGGCCACTGAGCAAACACCAAGGCTGGTGCTGTGGGGCTCAGTTGTTGTTTGTGGTGGGTGGAAGGAGAGCTGAGGACTTCCTGTGCAGTCCAGAGTTCAGGCCCAGGGGACTGCCTCTGCCTAGCCTTTCGCCCTGAGCAGCCTGTTCTTCCATCATTGTCTTGGTGGGGGAACAGAGGGAGATTTGATGGAATTACTGAGGAAGTAACGTTCGCATAGGCTAAATCGGGCCTTCCTGTTCCTGCTCCTGACGGCTCTTCCTCCTTTTCTGCTCTCTTCCTCCTTTTCTGCTCTCTTCCTCCTCCAAAACAGTGGGTTCTTTATGGTAGTTGGCAGGGCCTCTGAGGACCTTCTCTTCTCAGCCTCTTTTTTTTCATTTTGCCTCCTGCTCCTGAACCTAGGCTGGTACCTGCCATCAGATGGTCCATGTCCTTGCAGGTCACCACTCTGTGCCTCTGCGTCTCTGCACCCTGCTTCCTAGCAGAGCTGTCTCAGCTGAGGCCCCGGCTGCCCTCCTGTCTCAGGCCTGCCAGGAAGGTCACAGGCTATAGAGGCCCGAGCTTCCTCCCCCCAGGAGACACAGCGTGCCAGCTGCCGTCTGTATGGGTTACAAAAAAACAAAAACACAAAACCCTGGCCCCTGGAGAAGAGGGACGGTTCGGTTTATATGAACCTGACGACTCTTGCTGGAAATGAGAGGCGCAGGTTGGGAGAGGGAGGATGGATGTTTCCCCTGGGGTGGGCTTTGTTTAAATTTTAATATGCTCTTCCTTTCTCTCAAAGCATCAGCAACAGCTCCCAGCTCCTTTGTCACTTTATCCCTGTTATCTGTCTGGTGGCTGAGATCCCTTATCTGCCCAGTCCTCCCTCTCTTCCCTGAGTGGCACATCCCTTATCCCACACTCTTCCCTCCCCCATCTGTGGCACTACACTACAGATCCCATTCTGTAACCGTAGATTCAGATGAAACTTGTTACTTTGCTTCTCTGACCAGTTAAGATTTGGGAACAACAGGTCCACTTTTAATGGTGTTGAACCCACTAAAGGCACAAGTACTAGGAGATTCAGATGTGCCATTTAGAGGGTTTGACACCCCATCCTTAGTAATCTGGGAAATAGGGGGCATCCAGGTAGAGGGTCTCTGCTCTGGGGTGGGCTTGAGTCAGAGACCAGTGTTTGCTCCAGTGTCACTTTTCCAGCCTTGGAAGCTGTCACCTGTGTCCTTTGCAGTTCAGAACTGCCTTAAATAACACAGAGCTGCTTCTCTCCTCTAGGCAGGAATGATCTAAAAGACCTCACAGATCTAGGCTCGGGGCAAGGGGAGGGCCATCAACTCACAGGACTCCAGGATCGGAGCAGCCATGGCTTTCAGTCATGGCTCACCATCCCAGCCCTGATGAACTACAGCCTCTCTGAGGCTCGGCTGCAGTCTGTAAAATGGGTTCATGAGTCTACTTTTCATGATTGTGCCCTGTATTTGTGTGATGTGTGGTGGTCGTTATTACCCGTGGACCACAAGGCTGTAAGTCAGGAAAAGCCTTTACCATCCTGAATCCTCTGTCTCTGAAAAATCTCCCTTCATTATCTCTTCATTCAACAGCAGACATTTGCCAAGTACCTATCGTGTGCCCAACTCTGTAACATAAAGGGGAATGTCACAGTCTCTGTCCCCAGGGAGTCCCCAACCCAGAATCAGGACTAGATATTGGATATATACACAAAAGCACAGGAAATTGGCTTGTGTGTATGTTACTGAGGATTAAATTCTGGTATAAACTGGGGGACTTGGGCTAAGTCCTTGTGGGGCAATCCCCCTGGAAATGTTGACCTAGAGTTGAGGAACCTATCACAGGAAAAAGCGTGGCACTTTTGCTTGAATTCTTTCTCATTTTATCTAGACTTTCTGCTTTGTACCAGCTATTCACAGACAATTTACAAAAGTCCATTGTCTATGCTTGATTTTATTCCTTAAAACTCACTGAGAAATAACCCCAAGTGAAATTTTTCCACTGGAGTTTGTTCTTAAACAATTAAAAAAAAAAAAAAAAAAAATTTGTGGTGCTAGGGATCACACCCAGGGCCTGTGCATGCTAATCAATCACTCTACCACTGAACTTCTGGGGTGTGTTCTTACTACATAATTCTCATTACCAAACCCGTTTAAAAGAATGTAGGAAGTTCTTTTGAAATGTGACAGGAGTACGTGAGAAATAGTGTTTCTGTGCCCATTTTAGAGAGAGGGAAACTCAGGTTCATAAAGACCACTCTTCCAAGGCCTTGCACATTCAAAGGGAGATTTGAACCCAGATGTGACTGAGTCTAGAACTTGTACTTCATCCACTTTCCATACCAGAAAAGTAAAACAGGAGATGTAGAGATGGGTCAAATGAGCCCCTGGAGAGTCTGTTGGCTTCTAGATAAGAATTAGAGCTAAAATTCTTGCTCACTGCCCTCCCTCCTCCACAAGTTCTACTGGCAGAAGAGCTTCCAATTGTGTTGGATCCACTAAAGGCACAAGTACTGGGCCACTCGGCTGTGTGCTTTCTCCTGGTGACAGCTGCAACCCTTGACTGCATTCTTATCTGGGGACTTCAGCACACTGTGAAGACACTGCCTGAAGAAGATGGTGGAAATTTGGTACCTGTAGGTGACATCAGTTTTGAACTTAAATATGCTTGAAGGTCATTATCC
Organism: Tamias sibiricus; assembly: GCA_025594165.1. NCBI lineage: Eukaryota > Metazoa > Chordata > Mammalia > Rodentia > Sciuridae > Tamias > Tamias sibiricus. The sequence goes on from CM046659.1 coordinate 154,066,677, forward strand.
ATATTACCTAGGGTGGTGGGTGGGGGGTCTTCCTGGACATAGGAAGCCATCGGGCAGGGAGTGCTACAAGAGGTATCTGTGACCTTTCCACTCCTCACCTAAGCACACACAAGCAGTGAGCATTCTCAAGAGACAAGACCCTCTGCAGGGCACTGGGCACGACCTGCTTCCTGACTTCTGTTGGCTATTACCTTATTTGGTTGGCCATCTTAATCCATTCCCTACAGAAAAGGGCAGCTCCTTGGTTAAGAGTCTCTTCTTCTGACATTCTGGGAATATTATTCTTCCTCTCACTCTGGTGGACCCAGACTCTTCCACTAGACTGGAAGGTTCCTTTGTCACCAGTTAGACAACTGATGACCCATGTGATCCCCTTCCTCCTGGTTGTACCTCTCAACCTTCTCCCTACCCATCTCTTAGTCCAGAGGACTTGGGGCAGAGAGGATGCAGGGCAGACAGGAGAAATACCCCAGTGTGAGACACTCCTTGTAGTGAGAGTAAGTATGTGTGTGGCAGGGGCAGGGGGAGCCTGGGTGGCTGGCAGGGCCTTGGTACCTGAGCAGTACATTCACTGGTCCATGTGTCTAAATGATGAGTTTCCCGGGAACCACCTTTCTCCCCTCGCCACATCCTTCCCCACACCCTCTGCCTCTCATCATTTCTCACTCTTGTTGCCACCCCTCCATTTCTGTCCCTCTTTTCTTCTCAGGGTGGACAGTCACAGAGTAGGCTTCCAGATCTCTCTGGAGTTTTTGGCCACTTCCTCTCCAGAGCTGCTGGAATTGGGGTGGGTAGCAAGAGCAGAGGGATTATCCAGGGCAAATGTCAGTTCCATTTTCCATTTCCAAGGGCCTAAGCTGGAAGAGTTCCTCTGAATTCAGGGGATTTCTAGCAGTTGGCTTGGGATTAAAAATGCAGTTTTTTGCCAGGCATCTATAATCCCAGCAACTCAGGAGGCTGAGACAGGAGGATTGGAAGTTCAAGGCTAGGCTGGGCAACTCGGTGATACCCTGACTCAAAATAAATAAAAAGGGCTGGAGGTGTAGCTCAGTGGTAGAGCACCCTTAGAGTCAATCCCCAGTACCCTAGGGGGGGGGCAAAAGGGTGAATTTAACTGATCATTTTTGTATACCTGCCTCTTGCCTTTGAGCGAAAACTCAGCTGTAACAGGGGAACACTCAGCTTAGAGTGGGAACATGGAGGGACAAATGTGGTTCTCCTGATGTCCCAGGAATGAATTTCCTCCTCCAGAGGGGATCACCAGAGCCAGAGAGACTGAGTCCCTCACAGGGCCACTATCTCCAGGTGTCACATCTCTTGGATCCAGATCCAGTTATCCCTCAAGTCGTCCTTGGTGGCTTCCTTAACTCTGGCCAGGGGAGTGCTGCTGAAACCCTGTTTCTGTATCTGTTACCAAACCTAAGGCACATAAACATTTACAGAATTGTTATTAGTCAACCTCAGGGTTATACAGGGAATTTGATAAAATTTGTGAAGAAAGTAAAAATTTCTCATAATCTCATAAACTAGAAATTACCAACAGGGCACCGTGGAGTCCTTTTGTGAATTCCTCAGTCCTTTGGATGCATATATGCAAATATACTGTATTTTAAACATGCTTATAAGCCCATGGAACCTTCTATCCTTTTTCTTTTGACATAACATTATGGCAAGCAAAAACTTTTAAAAAGCACTCGGGCTTTGCAAGTGAACATATGCTTTGCAAAACATTTTTGTCAGCTACCAGTAACCAACTGCAAGAACTCACATTCTACCCAAAACAGAAATTGTGCCAGTCGGAGTGTCCTTTGATCACCATGCAGTAAACCTAGCCAAAATATTGTAAATTTAAACAAACTACAACTGAAACCCAACCACTTGACACAATGTAAAGCACTCTCCTAAATTGCTGTTGGGTCAAGAAAGAAATAAAGAATATAATGACAAATGCTTAGAAAGGCATTGAAAACCAGAATGCCACATAACCAAACCTATGGGAGACAGCTGGTGCTATTCTCGTCGCCTTAAATGCCTTTATTATTAAAGAGGGAGAGAGAAAAGGAGAATAAACCAAGCATTCAGCCTGCAATCTCAGGGAAAAAAAGAATAAAAACAGCCCCTAAGGAAACCACGAGGGAAAAAATAGTAAAGATAAAGACAAAAATAAATGAATTAGAAAACAGAAACAAGTGAAATTAGCAAATACATCTAAGAGGTGATTCTGTTTTTAAACAAACAATGAAACAGACTAACCTCTGGCAAATCTATTTGAGAAATAAGAGGGATAAAGAAAACAATAATAGGAATAAGGAAGGGGAACATTGCCATAGATAGAGGAGATTTTAAAATAGAAAATCTATGCACAACAATAGGCTTAAATTTGAAAATCTCAATTAAATGCATGCTTTTCTGAAAATGTATATGTTGCTAATTGAGGGAAAAATTGTGATCCTTATCGAAGCCCTGCCCCCTTTATCCAAAGAGGACACTGGTCCCAAGTGTTTTTGCCAGTTAATTTCAAATTTGATAATACCGATAATGTTAAGCTGTTCCATGGCTTAGCAAAAGATGGAGAGCTCTCTAATTCATTCTACAAAGCAAAATAAGACTGATATTAAACACGGCAAAGAAACCATATTAAAGAGTGAAAATGCTGGGTAGAAAATAGAATTCAATAATATATTAAACAAGTCATCTACCATAACCCAGTGGGGCAAGAAGGGAAGAATAGTCAATATTAGGAAAGCTTAATATAGTAACTATGTCATGCTAATGAGTTAAAGAAGTAAAACCCTATTAGCTCCAATATGTATAGGGGGAAATTGATTAAATTGAACAACCATTTCTACCTAATCAATATGTGGAAAAAGGAACAGAAGGGTACATTCAAAGCATGATTAAGAATCTCTATTTCAAACTAATAGCCAGTGTTATAAATAACTAATAAAACATTAAAGGCATTTCTGTTGAAACCAGTAAGACAATAAGGAGGCCTGTGAGCCCCATCACTATTTAACATTGCTTTTGAATTCTAATCAACACAGTAATACTGAAACAAAAATGTTATAAAGAGGGAGTAAAAGTAAGAGTAAATACAATTTAATCTTACACCAAATCTTGGGATAGAGGTTGATTTCCAAAATTTAGAGCCAATAGAAAAAAATTTTAAAAAATTCAACAGGCCAAGCATATGTAGTAGTGCATGCCTGTAATCCCAGCAACTCAGGAGTCTGAGGAAGGAGGATCACAAGATTGAGGCCAGTCTCAACAATTTAGTGAGACTCTCAGCAACTTAGACCTTGTGTCAAAATAAAAAGGGCTGAGAGCCGGCGCGGTGGCGCACACCTGTAATCCCAGCACTTTGGGAGGCTGAGGCAGGAGGATCGCGAGTTCAAAGCCAGCCTCAGCAATTGCGAGGCACTTAGCAACTCAGTGGGACCCTGTCTCTAAATAAAATACAAAAAAGGGCTGGGGATGTGGCCCAGTGGTCGAATGCCCCTGAGTTCAATCCCTGGTAACCACAAAAAAAAAAAAAAAAAAAAAAAGTATGATACCACTTTTATCTTTTAAATTAGGAAGTGTTTTTCCAAAGTTTTATTATGAAAAAACTTCAAATATTTTAGAAAACTTAAAAGAATATTACTGTAAATATTCATATACCAATGGCCTAGATAAAACAGATGTTAACACTGGCCATATTTACCTTCCTCTGTACTTTTTTTTTTTTTTTTTTTTTTGGTAGTAGGAATTGAATCCAGGGATGTTTTGCCACTGAGCTGTATACCCAGACCTTTTTACTTTTTGTTTTGAGACAGGGTCTTGCTAAATTGCTAAGGGTCTTACTAAGTTGGTCAAGTGGCTATGATAGGAGGTGTTATGCTCATTTTGTGGGAAGTTGAGGTTCAGAGAGGTTAAGTAACTCACCCCAAATTCACACAGTCTCATTGTTCAGCCCAGGCCTGCCTGATACTGTCAAATTGCAAGGCATTTGTCTCTCCCCTTCATCTTCTCTGCATGAATGCCTGAAGATGATTGGTTAGGCAACATGGACAAATTGGAAGCAAGCTGAATGTACTTCCATGCAGGAACAGGCTGTCAAATGGTGATCTGTGTGAACATTCCATGGCTATGAACATGCATGATTGACTGTGAACATATAATAGGCAAAATTGCTTGTGGCATCCAGGTAAAGAAAAGTAAGCAGGACATTAGATTATATACAACATAATTAAACCCACATGAAAAAGAGAACCCAGGAAGGAGTAACACGGGTGGTTGGGTTAGGTTAAGAAGGAATATTAATTTCTTTCTGTCCCATCTTCCTCAAACTCTTTATAATGGGTGATTTTATTAACTTTATAAGAAAAAGCTGTTTATACCCACTATACAGTTTTGTGAGGTCCTAATAGGGGAAGGTTCTCCTCTGATTCTTGCTGGGGTTTTTTTGTTTGTTTGTTTGTTTGGTACCAGGGATTGAAATCGGGCACTCGACCACTAGGCCACATCCCCAGCCCTTTTTGGATTTTATTTAGAGACAGGGTCTCACTGAGTTGCTAAGTGCCTCGCCATTGCTGAGGCTGGCTTTGAACTCGCGATCCTCCTGCCTCAGCCTCCCAAAGTGCTGGGATTACAGGCATGCGCCACCGTGCCTGGCTTCTTGCTGTTTTTTTATTTACCAATGCCCAACCTCATGTCTGGCATATTATGATGCAATTAATGTGAGTGTTGGATGGGTGCCCACTGGGAAACCTCTCAGATGGGTTTGGCTCAGGAACATGTTTGCAGAGAGTTCCCCCAGTTGGGCGTTCAGTGATCACACACAGGGCAGGGTATTTGCAGGGTGTTTAGCTCACCTGGTCAGAAAGGTCTCAGCAAGGTGTGAGGGCCAGTTTGGCCATTTATTCAACAACACCAGAGGGCCTGAGGGTGTAGTGCAGTGGTAGAGAGCATGTTTAGCATGCATGAGCCCTGGGTTCAATCCCCATCCCTACCCCTACCAAAAAAAAAAAAAAAAAAAAAAAAAAGCATACCATCGTCAAGGCAGATGGGACAGATTTTATGTCATTCTTGGACTTTCAAACTTGATAGTAGTGATCACATGAATAGTTAATATGAGTGTTCACTAGAGGCCAGGCTATATGCATTTGTAATCATTCCCTCTTAGTTTTCTTTCTTTCTTTCTTTCTTTTGGTACCGGGGATTGAATTCAGGGGCACTTGACCACTGGGCCACATCCCCAACCCTTTTTTGTATTTATATTAGAGACAGGGTCTCACTTAGTTGCTTAAGTGCCTCGCCATTGCTGAGGCTGGCTTTGAACTTGTGATTCTCCTACCTCAGCCTCCCAATTGCTGAGATTACAGGCATGTGCCACTGCGCCTGGCTTTCCCTTTTAGTTTTCACAACTATAAGAATTATCACCTATCAGTGGGGTGTGATGACACACACCTGTAATCCCAGCAGTTTAGAGGCTGATGCAGGATAATCACAGGTTAGAGGCCAGCCTCAGCAACTTAGCCAGACTCTGTCTCAAAATTTAAAAAAATAGAAAGAGCTGGGGATATGACTCAGTGGTAGAGCACCCCTGGTTCAAACCCCAATACAAAAAAAAAAAAAAAAAAAAGCAACTACTATCATTTATGGAGGAAGACAATGAGGGACAGAAAAAAGAGGAGTGAGCTAAATATTGGTTTTGCTGAGAACTTGATTTTCAGCAAATCACAAACCTTTTAGGTTTTGACTTTCATGTCTGTAAACAATAGCAGACATTAGCTGAGTGCTTACTATGTGCCAGACCCTGGCTGCACACTCAGAGTACATCCTCCTGGACTGTTAGCTAACCAATGGGGAGTGGAGGCACAAGTCAGATCCAGCTGAGTGGAGGCTTTGAGTCCAAGGGGAAGAAGAACACACTACCCAGCAGGAAAGGGGTGCATTCCTCCAAGGTCAAACTGTTGCAAACAGGATCATTTCCAGTTTTTTAAATTGCTAAATAGATACTGGCAAAGTGGAATTTTTTTTTTTTCTTTTTTAAAATAAGCATTTGAGCTACATGCACGCATACACACCTGAGTTCAAACGCCTGTAATCCCAGCAATTTGGGAGGCTGAGTCAGGAATATCCCAAGTTCAAGGCCAGCCTGGGCGATTTAGTGAGACCCTGTCTCAAAATAAAGAGGGCTGGGGCTGTAGCTTAGTGGCATAGCGCGTGCCTAGTTGGCTGAGGCACTGGGTTCAATCCGCAGCACCACATAAAAATAAACAAATAAAATAAAGGCATTCTGTCCACTTAGCAACTCAGTGATACCCTGTCTCTAATAAACTACAAAAAATAAAAATAAATAAGAAGGGCTGGTGATGTAGTTCAGTGGTAGAGTATCCTTGGATCCATTCCCTAGTACTAGAAAAAAATAAAAAATAAAAAATAAGCATTTTAATAAGTGGGTTAAGCTCATCTCATGAAGTTGTGCACTGGTTGGTAGTAATGCTTTTGTTCACAAAATAGAATGGTGGTCATGAATCTTTGAATAATAACACATGGATTGAACCGAACACAAAGACCAAGTGGGTATGGAGACTAATCATAGACTAGGGATTGGAATGAGGTGGAGTGGACAATGACACAGGACGGGACTGAGGGTACAGTATCACCTGGGAGCTTTACAGTTGCTGCACCCCAGGCCTTCTAAGCTAGAATCTGCATTTTAATAAGATCCCTGGCTGATTACCCAGCACATTTGAAAAGCAGGGCCCTCTCTTCCATCCTGTCTCCTTTGAGGAAATCAAAAGACTAGAGAGTTTAACAACTCATACATGAGGACCCACAGAATATTCTAGAAAACAGCCTCTTGATGCCAGGGTTCTACTCAGTATTTGCCCCAGTGGAATAAACCCAGTTGGTTTTGTTTAGGTTTGTTTTGCTTTCTCAAGAGCAAATCTGAATCACTGGTGATCCCCTCACCGAGGCACCTGGGGGCATCTTCAGTGGCCATCTGCTTATTATTCCCTGTTGGGGAACTTGCTAAAATGTAGTTGCTTGGGGTAACCCAGATCCACTGGGTTTGAGAGGGATTCATGGGTCTCCATCAGGGGGTTCCTAGGGGCCAGCGTTGCTATGGCCAACCATGAACTCACTCTCTGTCTTTTTTTTTTTTTTTTTTTTTTTTTTAATGTGGTGATGAGGATCGGACCCAATGCCTCATATGTGCTAGGCAAGTACTCTACCTCTGAGCCCCAACCATGAACTCTTATGGTGGCTTTTTCTTCTGACACAAAACCTTGCAGATGCTTGGGCTATTCTAATCCAAAGCCCATTTTCATCTGGAGGAACCCAGCAGAGCTATGAACATGGTGAATGACTGCAAATTTTGTATCATGTACTCAACATTCATGAATTTCTCATCGACAGAACATTCTCTTTAAACCTCAGTTCCGTGGAGCTCAGCAGGCCACACAAAGTTACATATAAATTCCAAAAACACTTAAGAAACTTAAATGTACTGTTTTCTATTTTTAATAGAAAGGAGAGGCAGACAAGATGAACTTGGAAAATTAAACACTTAAAAAGTGACAAATAAGCCAGGCACAGTGGCGCACGCCTGTCATCCCAACACTTGGGAGGCTGAGGTAGGAGGATCGCGAGTTCAAAGCCAGCCTCAGCAATGGTGAGGCACTTAGCAACTCATTGAGACCCTGTCTCTAATAAAATACAAAAAAAGAGGGTGCTGATGATCTGGCCCAGTGGTTGAGTGCCCCTGAATTCAATCCCTGGTTCCCCCCGCCCAAAAAAAAGTGACAATTAAGGGGTTGGGGTTGTGGCTTAGTGGTAGAGCACCTGCCTAGCACATGTGAGGCACTGGGTTCAATCCTCAGCACCACATAAAAATAAATAAATAAATAAAGGCATTGTGTCTGTCTACAACCAGAAAAAAATTTTTTTTTTTTTTTTTTTTTTTTTTTTTTTTTTTTTTTTTTTTTTGGTGGTACTGGGGATTGAACTCAGGGGCACTTGTCCACTGGGTCACATCCCCAGCCCTTTTTTTTTTTTTTTTTGTATTTTATTTAGAGACAGGGTCTCACTGAGTTGCTAAGTGCCTTGCCATTGCTGAGGCTGGTTTTGAACTCGCGATCCTCCTGCCTCAGCCTCCCAAAGTGCTGGGATTAACAGGCGTGCGCCACCGCGCCTGGCTAAAAAAATTTTTTTAATGACAATTAAGAAAATATGTTGGCACTTTGGGAGGCTGAGGCAGGAGGATCATGAGTTCAAAGCCAGCCTCAGCAATGGCGAGGCACTTAGCAACTCAGTGAGACCCTGTCTCTAAATAAAATACAAAAAAGGGCTGGGGATGTGACCCAGTGGTTGAGTGCCCCTGAGTTCAATCCCCGGTACCACACACACTAAAAAAAGAATATATGTTGGCCATGTGTGGTGGTACACACCTCTACCTACTAGCTACTTGGCAGGAGAAGCAGGAGAATCACAAGTTCAAGGCCAACCTCAGCGATTTAGAGAGACCCTGTCTCAAAATTAAAAATACTGGGAGTATAGCTGAGTGGTAGAGTGCTTGCTTAGAATGTGTGGGACCCTGGGTTCAATCCCCAGTACCTCAAAAAAAAATTTGCTTGAAATATGAAGAAAGGACAAATTTGAATTTTTATTTTAAAGGAAATACATAAATCTGCATTTTAAGCTAAGGATGGTGATACATACCTATAATCTCAGTGACTTCACAGGATGAGGAAGGACAATTCAAGTTTGAGGCCAGCCTCAGCAACTTAGCAGGACCCTGTTTCAAAATTAAAAAATGAAAAGAGCTGGATAAATAGCTTAGTGGTAGAGCACCCCTATGTTCAATCGCCAATACCCTCCCCCCCCCCAAAAAAAATGTGGAAAGTGGGTGAAGAAAGACTGCAGTCTCTTCCACTGGAGCTCCAAGTCCCAGCAGGTCCATTCATGCAGTCAGGGGCTCCTAGACCAAATAGGTTGCTCCATGTTCAGCCCTTACACCTTAACACCATAGACTTCCTTGCATTCTAGTCATGGAGCCTGAGGGAGAGATTTATTAACCCAGGGCAGAGGGAGGTGCTTTAAAAGATGGCCTTCTGACCCCTGACAGGCCTGGGTCTGAAAACTTGGGCGCTGTCTGCTATGTGACCTTGGGCCACTGACTTGCCTTCTCCTTACCTCAGAGTTTAGAACACAGGGCAGTCACTCCTTATGTGAGCTCTGAATGAGAAAACACATGCAAGAGGTTCCCACCCAGCCCATGCTCAGGAAAGGGGGGATTCTTTGTGCTTTGTCTACATTATTTGAAAAAAGTGGATTGCAGGAAGTTGCCAACTGCCCTGTTTCCAAATTCCTCTGAGTGTGAGTGTGTGTGTCCTGTGCTCATGATGGCAGTGGGGGTAGCGGGGTTGTCAGGAAGCAGCATCAGCTTCCTGCTGATTGACTCAGTCCCTGGAGGCCTCCCTGGCAGCCAGGGAAGCCTGGCACTTGGCTGGGCTTCCTCTCTGGCTTCCACCTCACCAGCCTGCTCTCCTAACCCCTTCTGAGAGGTCTGCCTACCCTCCTGTCTCACAGGGCCCAGGACAGTCTGCAGGCCTTCTGAGTGGCTTTGTTCTGTTCTTGGGTGGAGCACCTGACGCCAGCTGCCTGAGTTTTGCCTGCAGGTGCATTATGTCCTTTGCACACCTGGCACCTGCAAGGGACTGAAGGTCTCTGCCAAGTTACCCCGAGAGATTTGGATCATTTGAGTTATAAGCCTTTGGAAACAGTGCTGTCAGGTTCCTCTGCCTGCTCAGAGAGGATCTGGTAGCAGGGGCCCCCAGATTTTCCCCGCTGTTGGAAGCAGGGTTCAGAAGGTGTCTGCCTTTGGTCTTCCAATTTGTTGTTGTTGTTGTTTTTGGGGAGGAATGCTGGGATTGGGACAGAACCCTGGGCATTGCACATGCTAGGCAAGTACTCTACCACTGAGCCATTCCCAGCCTACTGCCTTTGGTCTTCTGAAGGGAGGTTCTGGCTGGAGGATGAGGTCCCTGGCATGTACCTTGGCCTTTGAAGGACCAGGCAGAAAAGGGGAGCACTGCTGGCACAATAACAGATGCCTGTAATCCCAAGCAATGGAAGAGGTGGAGACAAGAGCATCACAAGTTTAAGACCAGCCCCAGCAATTTAGCAAGACTCTGTCTCAAAATTAAAATTTAAAAAAAGGATTAGGGATATAGCTCAGTGGTCAAGGGCCTCTGGTTTCAATCCCCAGTGCCAAAAAAGAAAGAAAAGAAGGAGGAGGAGGAAGAAAAAGAAAAGGGGAATACTTCTGGGGGAGGGGAAAGTCTGGGCTGGGCCCAGGCTATGGCATTTGATTGGATCTGCCCCTCCTCTTCATGTGGAGACTTGGCAACCACCCCACAGTCCTGGTGAATGGTGTGGAGGCTGAGATGGGGCTGTGGTCTTGGTCTCAAACACCACAGCTCTCAGGTTGCAGAATGCCAGTGATGAGCTGTGGCTTCCTGCCCCAGCTCAGCAGACATTTCTGCTCTGAGCAGACAAGTCCATCAGCTCAGGATGTGGACAGGCACGCTGCCTCTGCTGTGAGCTAACCATGCAAGGCAGGTCTCCCAGGACGAGGTGGGTGTGAGCAGCCTGGCTTTCCGCCTCGGCACAACCCATGCGTCTCGTGTGCAGGGGCAGGTCAGGATCATTTTTACCTAGCATCCAATAGAGTTCAGCACACATGCATACACGCACACACATGGCTTATCAGCAGAAGCAGACCTGGCTCTTCAGCCAGTGTGTGTATGGGGGGCGGGAGCTGTACTTCTTAGTACCTGGTGGCTGAGTCAACAACATGGGGAGGTATATTTGGACAGTAAACAGCAAGCAGCAGCAGCATGGGCCAGCCCACCGCCTTCTTCCTTCCACCTTGCCAGCAAAAATGTCCTCTGGAGAGGTCAGCCAGGACTTAATTTTCAGGGCCAGGTGCAAAATGAAAACACAGGCCCCATGTGTGGAAATTAGTAAGAATTTCAGGACAGCAGAGCATGGGCCAAGCATGGGCCCCTCTAGGCTTGAGGCAGCAGCAGTCTCGTTCCTGAGGCAGGCCTGACATTGGGGTTTCCTAGCCTTGTGGTCATGGAGCTGCCAAGGAGAGCCAAACTGGGCCTCTTTCTGGTTGAAGAGGGACTTGACATCCAGAGATGCTGCTGGTTCTCAAAACACGCTCTCCCACCCGCCACACCAGCACTTTCTTCAAGGCTAGCCTAGCTCCCACTTCCAAGGGAAAAGAACTTCAACCTTTTTTTTGTTCTTGTCTACCTTGTTTCTCCCATTTGTAAACTCAGGAAGCTTTCCCTCCCTGCCTCTCATTCCTCCTTCCTCCCCCTCTGTTCCTCTCTTCCTCTTTCCATTGCTTTTATCTTGAGGAAAACCCCTCACCAGACTGATGTGTAACATTTCCCACCCATTCATTTGGTGCCATTTGATTTTTCCCCCCTGTGGTGCTGGGATTGAACCCAGGACCTTATGCATACGAGGCAGGCAGTCTACCAACTGAGCTATATCCCCAGTCCTACCATTTGATGTTAATGTTCCTTTTAATGACACCAAGATAGGGCTCCTTAGGTTTCCAAAGCCTGTCTCTGAAGTGGCTTGAGCAAGTGTCTTCCCCACCAAGGGACGTTCCTCCAGTGGCCTCTGACTCTCTCCATATGGCCTCTGCCCACAGAAGCCTGGGATGAATTCCCATTGTTAGCATTTGTCATTTACTACCTCCTCCCCACATTCAGCTGTCAGTCCTACAGGCCACAGTGGAAAGAAAACCTGCTCCATTCTTTGGTGACACTCAATGAGATATGGGGACACCACAGACCTAGCCAAGGACATTAGCCTCCATGTAGACTTAGCTGGGGGTGGAGCAAGATGTGTCAAAGGGTTAAATAGGTAAGCCCAGGAGATCATTCTGGCCTCCCTTCACCTTGTGCATGTGGCAATAAGAAGAATCTTCAAAACTCTATGTGATTCCATTGCCTAAGACTTTCTGGTTGGCCTTAGTGGCACTGCCTACCTCAGTGACCCCATCTCTAACAATGTCCCAGTTCCACATATCCAGGAACTCTCCTTCTGGAGAGGTGGCTTGGGTTGCTGAAGAGGCACTTGAACCACACCTTGAAGAATGCAGGGTGTTCGGGAACGTAGAGGGGGGAGGCAAGAGTGCATGGGTAGCTCAAGGGGAAGGCTAAGGTGGAAAGCCAGGAATGGCACGGAAGGGAAGTGGGACAGGGTTAAACGCCTGGCTCAGATTGGCAGACCTGGCCCTTTGGGAGAACAGGTGAGCCTCTCAACCCTGATGCTCATTCAGTTACTTGAAGAGCTTTTAAAATTACTGGTGCCTGGGGGTGGGCCCAGCCCAGGTGTTTGCGTTTGCTTTCCAGGGCCCCAGATGCCAGGAATCCCCCTTAAGCACTTTGGGAGGATGGCCAGAGCTGGCTGCTGGTCTTGCCCACAGCTGGAATACCCTGGGACTTTCCTCTGCTGATGGGAAGGCAGCCTTGCTCAGTCAGCCCTGAACCCCTGGGCAGAAGAAATTAGGGAGGCACTAAACAGAGATGGGCCCCAAGAGAGAAAACCAGAAGGGCCTCTATTTTGAAGGGGAAACTGAGATCTGGTGACGTGCAAGTCACCACCTCTGGGAAGAAAGATTGGCCTTGGCTACCACCTGGCTAAGACGGGATGAGGGCTGAGCTGAACTGTTAAAGTGAAATGAGCTCCGACATGTGGCTCATGGTTCCTGCCCTCAAAGAACTCAGGATCTTATGTGGGAATGGGCCCAGTCACAGTGTTAAAATATGGACACTAAGCTACCAAGACTGAAAGAAGAGATGAACTTCCCCAGAGAAGGCTCAGTGAGGAAGTAAAGTGACAGTTGAGGATCTGGGGTCGACTGCAGGCCTGGCTGTCCAGCCAGCAAACTGAGCTGAACACCAGAGCCACCAAGCTGTGCCCACATGGTGATTTCCTCTCTGCCCGCAGCAGCTGGGCTGGGCGGGTCCCGGGGCAGCTGGTGCCCACGGCTGGCCTGAACAGCCTTGCCGTTTGCCCCAGCGTGCAATCCAAACAGTATTTTCTGTGTGCACCATGCAGATTGAGAGCATTGAGGTCAGCCGTCCCCTCATCACAGCCATCGGTGGCTGCAATGGGCAGGGTGGGGAACAGCTAAAGGTTGGCCCAGCAGACTAGGAACAAGTCACAGCCCGCCTGCATAGTTTGTTTCCTCTTGATGTTTTATTTGAAATTGCCAAACTTGACATAAAAGTGAAGAACTTTCATCTGGATTCACCCACGGTTACCATTTGGCCACATAACCTTTCGCTGCTCACTGTCCGTCGAATGGTTCTGCTGAGTCATTTGAAGGGGTGTTGCAAATGGCCTAATGCTTCACCCCTGAGTATTTCAGCAGGTGTCTTCCAGGAGCAAGGATTGCTTTCCCCTTATGTAGCCACAGTGTTGTCATTACACCTAAAAAATCACCACTATTCAATAATGTCATTCAATGTACAGTCCTATTTAAATTTCCCCAGTTGTCCTCCACATGTCTTTTATGGATCTTTTCCTGACCCAACAAGCCTCATACACTACATTTGGTTATGTTGCTTTAGCTCCTTTTAATGCAGAACAGTCCCCCAACTTTGGTTTCTGTGTATGTGTGACATTGGCTTTGAAGAGTCCATTGAGCTAGCTGTCCTATAGAATGCATTCTGGATTTGTCTGATTGAATACATTCAGGTTAAGTTTGCATAGTTCTGAAACTCTCACCTGAAAATTTCTTCATTGTGTCCAAGAAAGTCCTCAGGCAGAGGGTATTTATAGTTGGAGGTGTATGTCCTTTGTTCCCTACCCCTGTGTGAGTCATGGAATGTCCTGTCCATCTTTAGAAATATTATATTTATAAAATGTCCCAACTGACTGTAAAGATTATTTCACTTGATCCACATCAAGCCTGACTGGTTGGGCAGGTGTTCTCTTTGTTTCATGGGATTCTAAGATTTTGAGGTGACGCCCAGGCAGAGGTAGAAAAGGTCCCAGCCCTGTGACATACTACTGGGAGATTGGGCAGAGTTGCCCCCGTCCAGGGTACATTGTAAGGTAGTCTCACTGCACCTCAGCCCAGGATCCATTGCACTTCCCAAGCCTAAGGATACTGAATATAATCTAATAAAGTCTAACCTGTCATTCATTACCCAGGTCACGGTCCTGAACTTTGGGTACTGAACCAAGGCACCATGGTGGTGGTGCTCTCTGTTCCACCCTGAATGCCCCCAGACTGCCATTCAGTCATTTTTCATCTGCACAGGCCACCAACTATCATGCCCCTTCCACCTCCCTGCTTCTCCTTCTGATTTGCAATTTGCATCTGCTGGAGTCTGGGAAGCCAGTCAGCCACCCCTGTTAGAGCTGAGTCCCAAGGCTCCAAGCCATGGGCTGTCTATCATGAAAGGAAAAGGGCATGGGATATTGAAGGGCCTTATCAAGGCCCCCAATGTGAGAATTGATCTGAGCTTCCTGAGTTTTTTGGTATGTACTGGGGATAGAATCCAACCACATTCTACCACTGAGCTATATCCCCAGTACTTTTTATTTTTTAATTTTGAGATAGGGTCTTGCCAAGTTGCCCAGGCTGGCCTCAAACTTATGATTCTCCTGCCTCAGCCTCCTAAGTAGCTGGAATTACAGTCATACACCACCACACCAGGCCCTTTGCAGTTCTCATTCTTTTGAGGGAGTTTGGGGTTTCCAGAGGAAAAACTGCGCATATAGCAGAAGTGGCTAATGAGGAAAACATGAGAAAAACAGTTTCTCTGTGTGTGTGTGTGTGTGTGTGTGTGTGTGTGTGTGTGAATGCAAGTGCCAGAGCACCAATGCACTTTGGGCATGGTGGCCTCAATGCTGAGTGACCATGCCAGGTTGGGATTGCTGAGGAGGCTCAGACCTCAGGCCTGTGCCCTGTGACCACCCGCCTCCCCTGTGAGTAGATCAGCATGCAGAAGTCAGCTGTGTTATTAATACCCATGCCTCAATATTCCTGAGGATCTAGCCGCCTGAATGAGAGCCAGTGGCAAGGACCACTGGTCTTTGGGTATCCCAGTCTTCCAGGGAGGTGTCTTAAGTGCCATCATCTTGTTAAAGCCACTTGCCTGAAGGTTCATAAGTTCAAGGCCAGCCTGGGCAACTCAGGGAGACCCTGTCTGAAAACAAAAAATATTTTTAAAAGGGCTGGGGGTGTCACTCAGTGATAGAGTGCTCACCAAACACCAGTGAGCCCCTGGGTGCAATCCCCAGCACTGCAAAACAAACAAAATGCCTGCAGGCTTCTCCCCTAGGTGCTTTCCTCCCTAGTCTAGCCTGCCTTGTTGTGTTACCTTGGGCAGAAGTTTCTTGCATTTTGTCGTCTGTTGAATAAAGTTCTGTTCTCATAAATTTGTAAGCCTGGTATTCTTGTTTCTCAGGTCAGTACCCCAGGGAGTTCAGAGTGATCTTGATTTGACTTAACAGTGTCTCCTTTACAAACTTTTTTTTTTTTTTTTTTAATTCTTGTTTGCTTGCTTTTTTTTTTTCTTTCTATCAAAGTAATACATGTGCATCTTTTTTTTTTACATCACACAACGTTGATGGGTTTATAGTGACAAAGCAGTAGGCCCTACCCCACCTCGCTTCCCTGTCACCAGCCCTCCAGACTAGTTAATCTTTTTCAATTCCTTTGGTTCCTCCTTTATGTCATTCACCTCCACATTTTGAAAGAATTATGTTTCTCCCACTACTTGATTTACCTACTTTGAACATTATCTGTTGCTTCCATGTTCTTGTAGGTGGGGATTTCTCTCACCGCCACCCTATCATTTCCGCTCTCTTACTAATATCATTAAATCACAATTTGGGGTTTAAGTCCGCAGTATAAATACTGTTCACTGCTGAGCCTAGCGCTGAGCTATGATTACTTCTATAAAAAAGAGTTAATTATTGTCTCTGTTGTTCTCACCAGATTACTTTCCTCTGTGCCTATCTCTGATTCCTCCCAGTACACTAACAGGTCGGGAAAACTATCAGTTGTTTATATATCACTTCATCAGTTCCATTTTTTCCTAGGTACTGGGATATCCTGCTAGCAAACTTCTTAAAAGCTTTTTCAAAATGAATTGTGGGGGGGGGATTGAAGCTGAGTGGCTCTACCACTGAGCTTCACCCCCATCCCTTTTTATTTTTTATTTTGAGTCAGGGTCTAGCTAAGTTGCTGAGGGTCTTGTGAAGTTACTGAGGCTGACCTTGAAGTTGGAATTCTCCTGCTGCAGCCTGCTGATTCTCTGGAATTACAGGCATGTGTCACCATGTCCAGCAAGTTCTCTGAAATGTTGTTGTTGTTGTTATTATTTTGTTTGCTTTTGCAGTGTTGAGGATTGAATCCAGGGCCTGGTGCATGCTAGGCAAGTGCTCTACCACCAGGCCACAGCTTTTAAAATAACTTTTTAAATAACCTTTAAAATAACTCCACACAACTTCCTCTGAAAATGCTTCCCTGACACCCTGCCTCCCCGAAGCTGCCCCTACTTTGGACTCCTACAGTCCATTCCTGTTCTGACACAGCCCTTTGCACACTAAATTGTAATTGCTTGCTTTCTTGCCTGTTGCTTTTCCTGTGCCATAAGTTCTGGAGGTCCAGGCTGTGTCATGTTACTACTATCACCCTAAAAATACATAGGAGCTGCCTGGCATAGAGTAGGCACTCAGTAAATATTTGCTGGCATTTACATATGTCAAATTGAAATGCAAGAGTGATCATGGGCTCAGCGCTGCACACAGTGGCACACATCTACAGCAATTCAGGAGACTGTGGCAGGAGGAATACCCTCGGCAACTTAGTGAGACCCTGTCTCAAAATAAAAAATTAAGTGGTAAAGCATCTCTGGGTCCAATCTCCAGTACTAAAGGGGGAAAAAATATGATTATAGGCTTGTGGTGGTTCCACTAAGTTTCTGTCCCTGTGCTCCTCTGTTGACCATGTGCCCCTTCTCTTAAGCTTCCTCATCAAGTTTGGAGGCCCTTTGGGGACCAGTTCTAACTTAGTAACAGTCTTTTCTCATGAAGGTAGCAAAGGTAGGGACTTCTTTCCCTGATCCAGTTTGCCCCACATATACTGGAGTGGTCTCAAGCATTTCTGGGCCCCATTGGTCCTCCTCACTTGGTAATCCCAGCCCCGCCACTGAGCACAGCACAGACTGAGTGCTCAATAGATGAGGAAGGCTCAGACTCGCTCAATCAATCCATCAATAAACCAATCAGTCTTCCTCCTGCAGCCTCTCTGCTCCCAGGCATTTCTCATTATCCAGCATTTGGATGATCAGAAGGAAAAAGCAACCTCTGCGTAAAGGTGACCCTATTTCAGGTTTTGTCATGACTCACTGGATCCTGAAAGACAGGAGGAGCAAGACAAAGAAAGGAGGGGCACCAGGGACATTCATTCACCATCTCAGAGGGACATTGGGAGACATTTGGTCACTGGACTAAGGGCTGTGTCACCCCGGAGCTTAGTACCAGCCAGGCAGCATCCTGTGTGTAACAGAGCCCTGCTGCAGGAAGGAGAGAAAGTCCAAATCCAGGGCCGGGCACCTGTATTTCTTGCAGTTTTGGGGTCTTGGCTAACAGGCAAGTGAAAGCAAGCCTCAATGTCCACAGAGGCCCCTCCCTCTAAGAACAGTGACCTGCTGGTTGGCAGCCAGTGAAAAGAACTAAGCCACCCTCTCACCCTCCTGGAACCAGGCAGCCAGGCAGCTCCTGGAGCAGCTCCCACAAATGGATACTGATCCCAGGGCTGATTTAGGATGTCATTCATTCTATACATTTCACCCCGGACCCAGCATCTCCCGTAGCAGGTGACCAGGCAGACACAAGGCCCAGGTGGAGTGAGCCTCTGAGACTTCCACCTGTAGCCAGAACAGCCTCCAACTCAGGCCCTCCTCCCTGGGAAAGCACCCCTGGGCTCTCTTAACCTCACTCACCAGGGACCTTATGTGAGGTGGCCACAGCCAGGTGGCCAGGCCTGGGGCAGTGGCTGCCGACCCTGAAATAAAGCTGATGGCCGCCTGGCCTGAGCTGCCCCTGGGGAGGGAGCTCTTCTCTTGGGGGTGTTGTGAGTTTCGGGGGAAGCCTTTACAGCAGCTCTTTGATGTTTCACCAGTGGAATCGAATTTTTTTTTTTTTTTTGTACTTTTAGAAATTAACTTGCAGTTCTCAGCCTTTCCCTCCCCAGAAAGGAGAGAAGTAGAAAAGAAGAAAGGCTTTGCATTGTCACCATGATTGGCACCTTGTGTGAATGAGGGGTCACCGCGTCGGGCTGCTCCTTTTCAAGCACGCTTCTCTCCCCTGCACGCTGCATTCACGCCGGAACATTCTTTCTTTCAAAGCTTCTGTCTTTCTCTCCCTACCCTTTGTGTCTCTGCTCTCCTTTCCTTCGTTCTGAGCTCTTGCCACCTCCCTCGGGGATCGCTCTCTTCTCGCTCTCTTTTTTCCTCCCTTTTCTTCTTCTTCTATTCAGTTCTTTTTTTTTTTTTTCCTTTGCCTCTTTTTTTTTTTTTTTTAATTCCTTTCTTCTTTTTCCTTTTGAATAGTGCTTCTGTTTTCAAGGGAAGGGACGAGTAGAGAAGTCGGTTTATTTGGGGAAGGGAGAGTGTGAGTGTGTTTTCTCTGTTGCATGTTGCTCTAAGCATGCAGAACCTCCCTGTGCAGGACGCTGTTTTTCTTTTGCCCCTGCTTTGAGGGGACATGGTGTTGGGAAAGAGTCTCCACCAGATAAGAGGCACCTGTTAATCACAGATGAGGAAGCCCTGAATCACTGAGCCAGGAGAGTTGGCTGAAGGAGACAGATGTGACCCTGGGACGGCTCCATTTCTATCTGACCTGAGGTGGGGTTGATATTGAGATGCGGGTCAGAGATGGACACAGATCCCCAAAACCTCTCTCTGTGGGAACCTGGGGCCTTGGAAGAGGCGGTGAGAGTATCATGCAGGGGCTGAGCGTGAGGAAGAGGGCAGTTGACACAGGCATGACAGTTGTCGGGCGTGCCCCCCGCCCCCGGCCCCGCATTGGAATGATGCCTAAGCTAGATGGCCCTTGCCAAATAAATGACCCGCCACCTCTGGGTTGGCAAGCTGTGTTGACACATCCTTTGTGAGAAGGATATAAATGTCCCACGCATTAGTCAGTGGGATTTTTAAATGTCACCTGGGAGCTACAGAGCACATTCACTTAGGTTTTCCTAAATTATCAAAACAGATCAGTTTGGTTTGTTCTTTGTGGGCCTCTTTATTTTTCTGTAAGCCTGTAGAGGTGAACCTCCTCGGAGAGCTGACAAGCTTGTCGATCAGCCGTGCGCCTGTGGTGAGCACATTTACTTTATCTCAAGCAGTGGCTGTGCTCCCGAGTGCCGGGTCCGTAGAGAGGACCACAGGCAAGACCACCACCTTGTACAACCCCAGGAGCCGCCTCTTGCTCTGGTCTGAGTGATCCATGGTGGCCCTGACTACTCTCAAAATGTGAGTTCCTTTCTTTGTTTGTTTTATAGTTCTGGGGATTGAACCCAGGTGCCATACCACTGAGCTACATCTCCAGCCCTTTTTATTTTTTTATTTGGAGACAGGGTCTCACTAAGTTGTCGAGGGCCTCACTAAGTGATCCTCCTCAGCCTCCTGAATCACTGGGATTACAGGTGTGCACTATCATGCCTGGCCCCAGCCCTTTTTATTTTTTTATTTTCAGACAGGGTCTTTCTGAGTTGTCCAGGCTGGCCTCGAACTTGCAATTTTCCTGCTTCAGTTGAGGATCCTGCCAGGTAACTGGCATTACAAGCATGTGCCACTTCACCCAGCTTCAGGGTGTGTTTATGCACATGTAGGCGCAGTTTAAGCCCCTTGCAGGAGCCCTGATTGTGGAGATGGCTGAGATTGCGGTTGGCTGTGGGCCATGGAGATGTTCGAACATTGCCGCCTTCCGTGGTCTTGCGGGACTTGGCCCAGGATGGCAGCAACAGCCCCTGTGCTTCATCACATCTCCATAATTTCCCAATGCTCTTCTCAGGTTTTTTTTTTTTTTGTTGTTGTTATTTGTTTTTAATTAGGATCGAACCCGGGCCGTGCACGTGCTAGGCGAGCGCTCTACCGCTGAGCCACAACCCCAGCCCATTCTCTTGTTAGTTTACCTGCTGAACTCCTACACAACCTACAAAACCCTGCTCTGGCAACACTTCCCCTTTTGACTCCCCATGTAGAATTAATCATACGTCCCTTTATACCACTCTGAAATTTGTGTTGTAGCTACCAACTTGCTCTGATAATTACCAGTTGATTGTAGCACCAAGGATTATGTTGTCATCTCTGAATTCTTAGGAGAATGGTGCCATCCTGGTTTGCCAGGCAGAATACCATTGCCTAGAGGCAAAGTCTGAGCCCCAGACCACAGGGATGCAGGGGGCCAAATGGGCCAAGGGAAAGGGTGGCACAGAATAGTCTCTGAGAGAGGGAGGGACAGCAGGGCTGCTGCCAGGTCAGGAGGAGGCCTGACTCAAAGCCTCCGTGTTTGGCAAAGGGTAGCAGCCTTCCAGAGGACAACTTAGCTCTGGTGGATGGGACAGATGTCATAGAGCAGGGGTTAAGGAGGTGATGGAAGATGTGGGGTTTGAGTCCCCATTCAGAGGCTGGAGAGAAGGCCTCCAGCAGACACCTGAGAGGGAAAAGGTGTGAGTGGAACAGAGTTGACCAAGACTAGGGCAGGGAAGCGGGCCTGGAGGAGGGAGGGCCTGGACTCTCCAGGAGGAGCCTGCCTGTTACCAGGGCACATTTCCGCCCTCTGGCGACCCATTGGAAGATGCCGTATACCTCTTCAGAGCACGGAAGATAGCACCCGGGCTGCATGCTTTGGGTCCCCCAGGTTCACAGGGGGGAAAGTCAGTGGGAGCTTAACTGAGATTGCCTGGGTCCCCAAAAAGGGGAGTAAGGAGTCCTAGGATACAGGTAGCCTGGGTGATGTAAAGTGAGGGCTCTAAACCAGGGTGTCAGGCCACAGCCTACCAGGGACCATCCTATGTGTCCTTCCTCGTCCATACCTAGCACATGCCTGGCCCATAGTAGGTGCTTTGTGAATGGGTATAGAGGTATGAATTGAATTTGTCTTTAACAGATTTAGACCAGAGATAGTCCAGTGCACAGTGAAGTGCTGTGTGAATTATAATGCCTCATATAAAGGAAGGGCCCTGTCCCAGCCCCTCCAGTCATCCAGGGAAGGGGGCCATATCCTCCCCATGGAAGACAGGGGCGGTGACCAAGCTAGATAGCAGAGAGGACAAATGGGAAGCTAGTCTGTGGTGACCAGGTCTGGGCGAAGGAAGAATGTCAGCCAAATGCTGCAGGTGGATCTGAACTCCCTGGAGGGCTTCATCGGGAGACTGTATGGCTTACCTACTATGTGCAGGTTCCAAGGATGTTAACACATGCTTCCCAAGAAGAAGGCCTGGGTCTCAAATGCTAGGAAGAAGGCTGTGAGCTCTCTGGGTCTAGATGGCTGAGACAAGGTGAGGCGGGGGTAAAGATAGCCAAGTGTGTGTGTAGGGACATTGGGGATCTGTGTTCCAGGGAAGGATGGAGATAGCTGGGGGCAGGCACCACCCCCTGCAGTGTCTCCCCAGGTGGACCTCAGGGTGAGGGACCAGGTAGGAGGACACCACTGCTCTCCCTCGCTCTACCTGCTTCTCAGGACAACTGTTGGCAAACCTAGAACCTGGCTACTTTCAGGTTATTCCAGTTTGGGCAAGAACATTTCCCGACACCCCATGAAGGTACCCACCCAGCAGCACCCTGGCCTGGAGATGAAAGGGGAGTAGGGCAACCAGGGTCTGCATTTGTAAACAGGCTTTGGAGACAGTTGTGTTTCTGAGGCCCCAGTTTCCTCAGTGACGGGGGACCTAGACGTCAATTCCCGTTTAAGAACTGGCATCAAGGAATTGGCTTCTCCAGGATCTGGCTGTGTGGCCCCAGGCGAGTTACCAGTGCTAATAATAGTAGCAAACACTGGCGCCAGGCTCTGCGTTCAGCACTGTATGTATTTTGACTGGGAAGACAGGTGCTCTTGGTGCTGCCCCCACGTTAGTAAGGAGAACTAGCCATGGGTGTGAGGTGAACTTAGCCTTTGGACTGGAGCTTGGCAACCTGTTTTTTAAGTTATTATTATAGTCATCTCTTGGTATCTACTGGGGACTGGTTCCAGGACCCACACCCATGGATATCAAAATCTACAGATGCTCAAGTCCCTTATGCAAAGTGACATCTTTGCATTTACCCGATGCACAGTCTCCCAAGTAAACAGTTGTGATACTGTAATGTTTAGGGGACAGTGACAAAAAAGTGTACTTATTCAGTACAGATGCAGCCATCGAGGTCACATCAGTGGCAATCTGACATTTTTTCTGTCCTGAATACTTTCAGTCTGTGGTTGGTTGACCCCATGGATGTGGAATCCGTGGTCCAAATGTATTTCTAAGCCTCACAAATTGATACTGTATCAGCCCTGCTCTGGTTGTCACAGCATTGTCAATGGCTCTTTAAGATTCTAAAGCTGGGCACAGTGGTCTGTGCTTATGATCCCAGCTACCAGGTAGAGGAGGCTGAGTCAGGAGGATCACTTGAGCCAGGAGTTTGAGACCAGCTTGGGCAATGTAGTAAGACTCCGTTTAAAAAAAAAAAAAAAAAAAAAAAAGATTTTAAAGGCTGCCCTCATTTCTGGAAGCAGTCACCAAGCACCCAAGAACCATGCTTAGATGGAGCAATGTTCTTAAAGCAGCTCTTAACCTTTCCATGCCCCAGTTTGCACATTTGTGAAACAGGGTGATGTTGCTAATACCAACCACAGAACATGGTCTAGATTGAGAGAATGCACTTAGAGCTGGCCCAGGCTGGCACTGTAACTCAGGGCAGCCAGCCAGCCAGCTGCCACAAGCATCAGGATTTTGCCATCAGGAATAAGAGCCCACACAGGGCTGGGCATGGTGGCATACAACTGTGGTCCCAGCAGCTTGGGAGGCTGAGACAGGAGGGTCACAAGTTCAAAGCCAGCCTCAGCAACTTGGAGAGGCCCTGAGCAACTTAGCAAGACCCTGTCTCTAAATAAAATATTTAAGAAAAGGGGGCTTGGGGATGTGGCTCAGCAGTTAAGCACCCCTGGGTTCAATCCCAGGTACCAAAAAGAAAAAGAAAAGAAAAAAAGAGCCCACCTAGGCTTTGCTCATTTGTAGGGGCTGGTGCAGAACCTGATAGGGAGAATCCATTGACATCATGCCTGGGAGTGGCTTTGTAAACTGTAGAGGGCTGTGCCTGGGTGAGTAGTCGTGCTTATTCCCCTGCTCAATCTGCCGCTCAGTTCTAGGAGAACTTGTGTTTCCTCCTGTCGTTTGGCATACAGAGCTGGGGACCCTGGAAGGAGGAGGTCCACTGAGCCAGAGCCAGATCCAGGGCTCTGAGTGCTTTTAAGCCAGGACACTGCCCAGCCAGTCCTTGCTGCAGGGCAGGGACAACGGTGGCCCTTGCCACCCTCCTGTTTACAAGTTGAGTGTGGGTGATTTTCACACAAGAAACTTCCTGGGCTTTTTGGTTTCCAGAGTCAGGGCCAGCACAGGGGCGTGGGTCTCTTTCTTGGATCCTGCCCTTTGTCCTGTGACCTGTCTGGACTGTGTTTGCCGAGGGGCAGCTGATCCTAGCTGGCAGTAAGACTGAGAAAGTACCCAGTGATCCCAGAAAGACATCCACTCTTTGGTGAGGAGAGTTGTGTTTCATAATTCATTTGGGAATGTGGCCTTTTGAGCTTTGAGCCTGGAAGAGTTGTAAAATTTCAGAAAAGAGGTAGCACCTGTGCCTTCCCATCTTTCCCAGGGGACAAAGGGGCCTCCTAGCTCCATAGGCACTAGGACTGGGGACTCCCTTGTGGGCCAGGAACTGAAGCTTGAACCTTTGGTGAGCTGAGGTTTGTTTCCAACATCTCTGTCCTTCCTTGTACTTGATTTGGTTACTTTCTCCACATGTTCATCCTCTTACCATGAAATTTAGATCTTTTCAGTGGTCATAAGAGTATGCCAAAGCCAGGCACAGTGACACACACCCTGAATCCCAAGGACTTGCAAGGCTAAGGCAGGAGGATGGCAGGTTTGAGGCCAGCCTCAGCAACTTAGCAAGACCCTGTCTCAAAATGAAGAATAAAAAGGGCTGGGGGTGTGGTTCAATGGTAGAGCTCCCCTGGGTTCAATCCCCAGTACCACCAAAAATAAAAAAGGAATATGCCAATATTTGCATCCCTAGGTGATTCATATTATGTGTGTACATATATTGTGGTGGTAAAAGCTAGGAATGGCCATTTCTCAAGTGCCAACCCCCGGGCCATTCATTGCATTATCTTATTTAATCTTCCCACCATCCCATGGGAGAGGCAGCTGCTGTCCCTATTTTATAGTTGAGAAAACAGAGGCTCTGAGAGATGAAGCATTTTGCCCAAGATTGCACAGCCAGGAAGTGCCAAGCTAACTCTAGAGCCCCCAGTTGCCCTGAGCCAGGTGCTTCCATGCTATATCCCATGGCCTGCCCTGAAGACCCTCAGACCCCACAACAGGGAAAGCCACAAGGAAACCTTCACACCCAGTCTAGGGAAGGCCAGGCATTTGTTTGGTACTAATCACCTCTGCTAAAATCGTTTTGGCATTTAGGGCATGGGCGCACATTTGAATTTCAGGATCTGGTGACACAACACGTGGCCCTGCACCACCTCTCGTGCTCCTAAGTGTCATTCTTAGTGATCCAGATTGAGGAAGAAACCAGTTCCCACTCTGGAATGAGCTGGCCACCCTGGGCACTTCCTCTCTGAGGTACACAGACCTGCCGTCCTCCAGCCCCCAGCAGACAGGCTCCCTTTGCCTCCTCCTTTGTTCGCTCCTGGTAAGGTACAGACCCAGCAGCACCTGGCAAGGATGCCCCTTAATATGGCTCCATCCTCCTCCTCCTCCTGACTTCTGTGAACCTCTTCTCTCATGCATGCGTTTTCCCTCCCCAGCTAGATTTCAGGGTCTAGTGCAGGTACACGTGCTTCCACCCCTTGCATGGGCCCCACCCCCTCCGCTTGCTGCATCAAAGTGCCATCTTCTAGGTGACCAAGGAAGGAACGTCTTTACGAGTTGCTCCTGCCAGCCACTGATTATAGCCTGTGTGGATGGCCGCGTGTGTCTGACGTCCGCATGTGTACACTATCAGCTACAGTGTTTCACCAGCTGTCCCTCCCCCCGGAGATCCAGGGAGGCATTACGTGAATGAGAAAGACATTCTTTACTCCTCTCCTGGCATAAATCCGGACTCAAGTTGGGTGTGTGGGTGACTGCAAAATAAATGTTGATTACAGCACAGGCTTTGGAAGGCAGCGCTGTCAGGGGCTTTGTGGGGATGGAGGCCCCAGGATGAGTCACGCTGGTGGCTGGGAGAAAGGAGAGGGCTGCGTGCCAGGCCGCACTCCTTGCCTTCTCCTCCAACCTCAGCACCTTCTCCACCCACTACTCTTCTGCCCTTTTGTGTGTGTGTGTGGTACTGGAGCAGTCCTTCCTGGCTTCCTCCCCTATCCCCTTCCCTTGGCTGCTTCCTTTCTTTCTCACTGGGCACTGAGGTGTTGGGCCAGCCTTTTAGGGGAGCAATGCAGCTATCATGTCATTGGCACCTCTATGGGTCCAGGACCCTGCTGCATCCTGGGGCAGTGCCTTGCCAGCTGCATGGATGGGGCAGGCTGGGCCACTACTCCAGCTGGGCCCTTGGAATCCAGGACTTAGGGACCACTGATGCCATGGCCTCCTCCCTGGCAGAGTGACATTTTTCACCTACAGCTCTATGCTCACACAGCCCTTGGAGCTCCTGAAGATCCAGGGCCCTTTCTTCTTCTCCGTGTGACTTATGTTTCCTAGAGGACTTGATACCATTTTCCACCAGCCCATCTATTCTCTCTGTCACTTTGAGATGCTGGGGCCACAGCCATAATCGGCTTGCTTTATTTTCTGCAGTAAATCTGTTCCTGGACCTTTGTTTTTCCTGTCATTTCTGATCAGTCCAGATTAAACAGAGCAATGGAGAAGCCAGCGGGAGCCTGGGCAAAGGGTTGAGGTGACCTGACTCCTCCCAGGAACACAGGGAGAAATGGCATCAACCAGGAAGAACATGACTCTAATCGGCTCAGATCTCACCTCTATCTCTTACTGGCTGTATGACTTAGGCATAATATAACTTCAGCAAGCCTCAGTTTGCTCATCTGTAAAATGAAAATAAAAACGTTCATCTCCCTGGGACAGCCTATATCTTGTGCCTGGTCCATAGCAGGAGCTCAGTAAATGAAGGCTGAAAATAACTAGAAAGAGCAGACAACCCTTAATGCTGCTTTAAGCTAAGGAAGTACAGAGAGGTGGGTAGCAGAATTTATGGGTGAGTGAGTGCTTCCTTTTCTCAGAGGCAATAGAGGACCATTTTTTTTTCCCACTTCTGAGGATTAAACCCAGGGTTCACATGTGCTAGGCAAGTGCTCTGCCACTGAGCTACATCCCCAACCCTAAAGAGTGGTTTGTTATTGTTGTTGTTTGGTATCAGGGATTGAACCCAGTGGGTACTTAACCACTGAGCCACCTCCCCAGTCCCCTTCCTTTTTTAAAAAAAAATTTAGAGACAGTGTCTCACTAAGTTGCTTAGGGCCTCACTGTTGCTGAGGCTGGCTTTGAACTCTCGATCCTCCTGCCTCAGCCTCCCAAGCTGCTGGGATTACAGGTGGGCCCAGCCTGAAGAGTGAATCTGAAGAACTGATGATTCCCACCACTCTGGGAACTGGGAGGACTGTGAGGATCTGCTGTGAGCCTCGCCTGGGGCCAGGCCCTGTGTCTCAGTCCCACAAAGCAAGGTGGGCCTGGTAGAGATGCCAGGAGACAGTGGTGTAGTTGGGGTTTCCCTGGATGGCAATGAGTTCCTGCCTCAGGCAGCATTGTGGGGGGCTTCTGGGCCTGGCTGTAGGTCTGTGCTGTAGGTCCTCTCCTTGCTCCGTCCTGAGGGGGCTCTGGCTTCTGCCCTCACCCCATCTCTAGGAAGCAGAGCCACTCTCTGGGGTGCCTCCCCAGTGAGCCTTCCCCTGTCCACCCTCCCACCTGCATGCTCTCTGCCTGCCACAGATGAGGCAGTAGGAACCTTCATTGAGGCAAGCAGAGGGTCCATTCTGAGATCTCCTTCCTCTCTGCAACTGTGGGAACTCTGACCCTTAGAGAAGGCTCGAGAGAAAGGAGGCTGGGACTGAAGTGGGGGAGCCAGGGCTGATGGAATGGGGTTTCTTTACCCTTCCTTTCTTTTTTCATTTTTATTTTTAAGAGATAAATAAATGTTGCCCTGAGACAACAAGAGAACATTGAAAGAGATAAAAGGAAAGTAAAAGGCAGCTAGAGGCCAGAAGCAAAGGACACAGGGTGATTTGGACTCTGCACCACAATGAGGGGAGAGATGAAAGAGGAAAGAAAGAGATGAGATGGGAACGCAGGACCGACTGGCAGAGCGGAGGATGGGGTTGCCACGGAAACAGAAGAGGGGAGGAATGGAGGGAAAGGAAGATAGGATGGAGAAGGCGGAGGGCTCAGCGAGGGAGGGACCCATGATGA
This sequence comes from Tamias sibiricus, assembly GCA_025594165.1. NCBI lineage: Eukaryota > Metazoa > Chordata > Mammalia > Rodentia > Sciuridae > Tamias > Tamias sibiricus. Next base: position 154,094,413 of record CM046659.1, read on the forward strand.
GCTTGGTGAGGAGGAAGGGAAGCCATGAGGGCCTCCCAAATCTGCACTGAGCTTGACGGAGGACGAAGACATGACCCAGAAAGTCCATTCCCACCAAGAGCTGGTGGAGTGGAGAGAGCCGGGCCTTGGCCCTGGGCAGACCCACTGGGGGCCCTGCTCACCCTGCTTCTGGGGACTGCCTCAGGTTCCACGTCTGTAAGATGAAAATGATGCTTCCCACCCACAAAGGACTGCTAGAGGACTGGAAATATCATGTGCTCATCACAGGGCCTGAACCAGGCCCCAAAGATGTTCATGTTGTTCCTTCATTTGTGATTCTTATCTCTGTCCCTTGAACTTGTGAACCAAAGTTTTGTTCATTTTTTCCCTGTTGCATTAAGCTGGTGATTCTTGGGTCCAGTATAGTGTCCTTGTTTGGGAGACAGGCATGCTTTTTGCTTCTGGAATTGGAGGAGGCTAGAAGACTTCCAGAAACACAAGGCCTGCTGTCCCTCCCTCTGGAAACAGGAACCCGTCCTGAAGCTCAGGAAAAGGAAGTCCAGACCGGATGGTTTCCATCTGGCTGCTTTCCAAAGCTGGGCTGGGCAAGGGGCCTCTTTTTTTTTTTTTTTTTTTTTTTCCCTTTGCCCTTGAGTATGGGTATTCTCAAGAGCAGCATTTCATTCTCCATGTGTACTCTGCTAGGGATGCAGAGGTGAGCAGAACAGACAAGGACTCTACACTTGGGGAGCCCATCCTCTAAATGGGATGCCAGGTATTAAGCAAGTAATTGTACAAACAAATCATTGAACCAATCATTAAAAAATTATGAGGTCCAAGAAGAGAAAGTATTAAACGTGAAGCTACTGAGAACTTGGGGGACTGTTGTGATACCCGAGTTGAAAGCACAAGGACGAGGAAGGAGGAAGAGCATTCCAAGCACAGGGAACAGCATGTGCAAAGGCCCCAGGCAAGCGAGGAGTGTTAAAGGAAATGAACAAAGCTCGTGTGTCTGGAGCATGAAGGGGAGGGGGCAAGCAGCTCGCTGTGAAGTGGCCACAAAGGCAGGCATCAGCCAAGCAAGTTCACATGGGTTTTTGGTGGGGTGTTTGGCCTTGACTGCAAGCATAGTAGAAAATGATGGTGACATCAGGGACAGGGTGGGATGGTGTGACTCCACTCACACAGTGCTTTCTCCCTCTTCTCTCCCTTGATGGACTGTTTTAGCAGGTAGGAGCAGCTACGTGGTAGAACTCTTGAGACCCCAAAATACTTCCTCCAGGAGGGTTGAATGGTGGGAATCCTCACTCCCCACCTCCCACCAGCCCCCGCCCAGAGCCCCCAGACCCCAGAAGGTGAACACCTTGGCCAGGGAGGCTGAGGGGGACAGGGCCGCCATGTTTGGCACAGATGGAATAAAATGTGCTAGGGTCAAAAGTTCCTATGCTGGGACTGTGGCTTTGGGGCCTCTGTTTCCATATCTATAAAATGACAGCATTGGACAAGAGGGTCCCCAACGCTCCTTCCAGCCCTGTGGTGAAGATTCCAAGACCAGCCTCAAGGGTACAGTGCCAAAGTGGCTCAGGCAAAGGGTCTTCAGTGAGCCACTGTCCTGCCAGGGGAGAGCCAGGTGTACAGTAAAGAAAATGACATGTCTACTCGGGTGCATGGACTGTCGAGTGGGAGGATCCGGGGCCCCTGGCTTCTGAGGGCATGGTGACTTCAGATCAGAGGCAGCACATCACTGAGCATGGAGGAGACCCTCTAGGTCTCATTCATTCATTCATCATTCATTCACTCTTGGTCCTTTGGTGATTGACAGCTTCCTCCTTCCCTTTCCTCTTCCCCACTCTGGTTTCTTTCCCTCAGGCATTCCCTCTCTGTGCCCTGTGGTCACTGTGCACTGTCGTCAATGTGGAGAGGACCTGTAAACAGATATAATTTTGAATCAACATGATTGTACCAGTCAGCATTCTCCAGAGAAATAGAGCCAGTAGTGTGTGTGTGTGTGTGTGTGTGTACAGAAAAATTTATTTTAAGAACTTGGCTCATGCAATTGTGGGGGCTGGCAAGTCCAAAATCTGTAGAGCAGGCCAGCAGGCTGGAAACTCAGGCAGTATTTGTATGTTAGTCTTGAGGCAGAAATACTTCTCTGAGAAACATCAATTTTTCATCCTAAGGCCTTCAACTGATTGGATGAGGCCCACCCACATTATGGGAGGTTACTGCTTTACTTTATAAAGTAGATGTTAATCTGTTAATCACATACACAAAATACTTTTACAACAACATCTACCTGGTCCTTTTTGTTTGTTTGTTTGTTTTTGTTTTTCCCAGTGCTGAGGACCAAACCCAGGGCTTTGCCCATGCTGGGCAAGCATTCTACCACTGAGCTACACCCCCAACCCTATGGCAGCATCTAGATGAGTTTGACCAAACAACTGAGCACCATAGCTTAGCCACGTAAAATTAACCATTACAGGCTGGGGATATAGCTAAGCAGTAGAGTTCTTGCCCAGTATGTGCAAGGGCCTAGATTCCATTCCCAGCAGCAAAAAAATATTTTAACTGTCACAGTGACCTTCTCAGGCGGGAGAAAAGGGCCCTTGACCTGCCCCCACTTCCTGGGGAGGCAGTGCCTGCACTAAATCCCAAAGGGGTAGGAAAATTCACCCAGAGCAAGGGAAGAAGTGTCCTGGCTGTCCTGGCCACGGAGTCAGCCGTGCATAGGCTCACAGCAGGGAGTATCAGCGTGTGAGGTGCAGAGGGACAGTAGAGCCTGACTGAGGACAGCCTGGGTAGCAGGCTGAGGCCTGGGAACTTGGTCTTGCAAGCCACAAGGCTGAGTGAGGCTTCTGGGCCAGAGAGCTTCCTTCTAGTCCTTGCTTCACCACCACTGTGCACCTTGGACCAGTCTCTTCCACAGCCTGGGCCTCAGTTTTCTTATCTTTTAAAAAGCATGAGCTGGATGCGGTGGCGCACGCCTGTAATCCCAGCACTTGGGAGGCTGAGGCAGGAGGATCCTGAGTTCAAAACCAGCCTCAGCAATGGCGAGGCACTTAGCAACTCAGTGAGAACCTGTCTCTAATAAAATACAAAAAAGGGCTGGGGATGTGGCCCAGTGGTCGAGTGCCCCTGAGTTCAATCCCCAGTACCAAAAAAAAAAGTATGGGGCTAAGTGGGGCATAGTGTTACGTGCCTGTAATCCCAGCTACTTGGGAGGCTGGGGCAGGAGGATCACTTGTGCCCAGGAATTTTGAGGCCAGCCTGGGCAACATAGCAAGATTTTGTCTTAAATAAATGAATAAATAATAAAGAAGAAGAAGAAGGGGTTAGACACTGTGGTGAGCATCAGACCCTGTGTGGCTGGGGGTCGGTGGCCCAGCCACTCTGACTCCTGGAGTCAGGCGTCAGCAGATCTGTCCACAGAGAAAAGCGGAAGCTGAGGCAGAGAGAGAATCCAATAAGGAAGAGACTCACGCACTTCCCCTGGCCTGCTCCCCGCCCTCCGCCCTGCCACCCCAGCCCCCCTGGGCCTCTCACTGCTGAGTCGGGGCCTTGTGCACCCGGGCAGAAGTGAGGCTGTGGCAAGGAGCCCTGAGGTTTGCACAAGCCTCCCAGCTTTCTTTCAGCTTTCACTTCCTCTTCCTTTCTGGGGATGTGAGCAGAGTTTACCTTTAAGTCTACGGTGAGGACAGCAGAGGAAACAGAGGGAGGTTTCATTACCGGATGTCCCAGGAGTGGTTTTGCATCTTCTACATGCCTGGAACTTCCGCTTCCCTTTCATGGCCGGCTCCCTCAGGGGTTCGCCTCTCTAGTCCAAGGGGCCTGTGTTCCCAGGGGCAAAAGGCCCAGAGCCGCTCCACCCCTAGTAGTACCGCTAATGACCGAAGCCAGAAAGGAGGCCAGGGCCACATCCCAGAGGGCTGGAGTGCAGAGAGGCTGAGAGCTCCTCCCTCAGTTGTTCAGGTGGGTCCTGAACCGCCCCACCTACCCCAGAGCTGCAGCACCCTCTTCCAGAGATCTGGTGCCTCACCTGTTGGCTGAGCCCACTCCCTGTCAGCTCCTGGAGGGTGACAGCTTTGTTTGGCTCCCTGCTGTATATATTACCCAGCACCTACCTGGTAGACGTTCAATAAATGTGTGTTGAGTCAGTGGTTCTGTTGTGGGATTGGAGACCGCAGCCTCTGAGGGACCTGGTGATTCAGGTGAAGGGGACCAAAGGAAAAACCTGTGCTCCCAGCCCAAGCCCTGCTCACTGCTGAGGTATCAGGAATAGGTACCCACTAGGCCCTCAGGAAATAGTCATTAAATTAAATCAATCACTGTCTAGCCTCATAGAAGCCCCAGAGCACCCCTGGGTCTTCAGTTGGTTTTTGAGATTTTCTGGTGGTGGGAATTAAAGAATATCCAGATGCTCACCCAGTCCTGGTGGTTCTTCCTTCAAAACGGCTTTTGTCCCACCAACTCCAGGTCAGACCAAAGCCTTAGGTGCCTGCCACCATCTGTGTCCTTGATCCTGCCCCAACCTCCCTGCTCTCAGAGAAAGGGTGTGAAAGGGGTCTCTACAAGAGGGAAGGAGCCCTAGAGCAGTGTGAGATGAGAGGAGGTGCTGCCCCATCTTGAGAGGATCCCGTGCGTGACAGGCAGGTGGGCCAAGGGTGAACATACCCTCCAGGTTCCAAGTAGGCTCTTGTGCTCTTTTTATAGATGAGGAAACTGAGTCTCTGAGGTTGTCAGGTGGCTTGCCTGGGGTCACAGGATTTTTATCAGCATTTATAGGAACCATAGTACCATGGAGAAAGGGGCAAAGCAATAGAAGAAGTAACAGTGAGAGACTGGGGCGTAGGTCCCTATTTGGGGGTTAGAGAAGGTCTTCTGCTAGGACTCAGGATGAGACTTCAATCCCTCCCCAAGAGTGGGTCTGGCCCTCTGGCTCCAGGGATGAGGCTGAGCCCTGGGAAATAGGGCAGCCTGGGCTTCCTGGGTCACAGCCGGCCCCTCCCCCTCCTCCTCGCTGCCTTTGTTTCTTTGCCTCCTTGGCCTCTTTCTCTTTCTCTCTCTCTCTCCCTCCTCCTCACTCAGTCTCCTCGGCTGCCCCCCTTTCCTTCTCTTCATTTCTTCTCCCTCCCTCCTTTTCTCCCTCCCTCCCTCCCTCTCTTCCTCCTCCCTTTCCCTCCTATGGCTTCCCTTCCCCCACCCCCAGCACAGCTACACTCAGGCAGCTACTGTATTTCTCCATCTCTCTGCCTTTAACATTTACTTTCTCCACACCCTGGGGACCCAGACTGAGCTGGGCCGGCTAATGGATACTCCCATCTCACTAGCCCAGGCTGTGGGAAAGCCCAGGCCTTCCCAGCTTCATTCTCTTGGACATGGTCAGGAGCTTTTGTTCTGAGTCCTCCACACAAGTGGAGAGAGGCATTGCCCCCAGAAGGGAGGTGCCACAGGAGGCCCTGGGCAGATGACACTGGCCTATGTCTGAGTGGGGTGGCAGTGGCTCACAGGTAGCATGGCACCTGGCAGGCTCTCCTGCCCTGAGTAGCCCTGGACCAGGGTGCCAAGCAGAAGGCCTATGAGAAGGAACTAGGGGGATGTAGGAAGGAGCAAACCAAAAGGCTGGCCCAGGGGGAGCAGGGGGAGGATAGTTTCTACTTGTTTCTGGGTGTGAGAAACACACATGCAAAATGCAGGTCAATTAGATTCCCTGTCTTACTTCTCTCAGCCTCTGCCTCAATAGAGTCTATTCTGCATGCGTGCATGTGTGTACACACACACACACACACACACACACACACACACGTGCATACAGCCTATATGGCAGAAGACTGGGCAGTGTGGACATGTCCAGCCTCATAAGTCCCATTAAATCTGTACTTGCAGGGCAATGTGTGACCTGCTCAGGCAAGTGTCTGTCTAGTGTAAAAGAAGGAAAGGACTGCTGGCCAGGTGGGCCATAGCTCAACCAACTGGTAGACCTGGAGATCTGAGGAAGGACTCTGGCTGCCCTCAGGAGGCCAGCCAGGAGGAGGCATGAGGCTTCACGTTGCAGGTTTCCAGGTCTCACTTACGTGCTCTGGCTCCTGGTGACCCAGGGCAGCTCCCGAGAGCAGAGGAGGCCAATCTCAGAGGCATGATGTGACCTCCCATGTTGCACAACTGTGGGATCAGAGATGGAGACCTGAGCCCAGTGGGGCCAGCTTGGGGGCCAGAGAGGCCTGGGTGCAGACCCAGCTCTGTCCCCACTGACAAGATATTCATAAGAATGTTATTTCCACCAGGTACAATGGTGCGAGCCTATAATCCAGCAGCTCAGTAGTCTGAGACAGGAGGATTGTGAGTTCAAAGCCAACATCAGCAAAAAACGAGGCACTAAGCAACTCAGTGAGACCCTGTCTCTAAATAAAATACAAAATAGAGCCGGGCGCGATGGCACACGCCTGTAATCCCAGCACTTTGGGAGGCTGAGACAGGAGGATCGCGAGTTCAAAGCCAGCCTCAGCAATGGCGAGGCACTTAGCAACTCAGTGAGACCCTGTCTCTAAATAAAATACAAAAAAGGGCTGGGGATGTGGCCCAGTGGTCGAGTGCCCCTGAGTTCAATCCCCGGTACCACAAAAAAAAAAATAGGGCTGGGGATGTGGCTCAGTGGTCGAGTGCCCCTGAGTTCAATCCCTGGTACCAAAAAAAAAAAAAAAAAAAAAAGAAAAGCACATATATCAGGCTTGGTTGACATCCACTGTCCTGCTGTGACCTTGAGGAGTGGCCCCTGGTGGAAAGGCCCCACTTTGAATGGTCATTTACGTGATTCACAGTAGGAACCCCTACCAAACCTGTACTTCAGCTCCCTCAGGCAGGTGCTAATTAACTCTTTTGCCCTCTCATCTGCCACTAGAGTAATGTTTATTTGTTTGGTACTGGGGATTGAACCATACCATTGAGCTATATCCCCAGACTTTTTTTGCAGGGCTTGGAGTGCTTGCTAAGTTGCCAGGCTGTCTTTGAATTTGGGATCCACCTGCCCCAGCCCCCCAAGTTGCTGGAATTATAGGCATGGTCCACCTGCACCTAGCTATAATCCTGTTAATTGGTTCTTTATGCCATTCCCTTGAGGTTACCAGAGGGCAATGGTAGTCGGTATTGGTGCTTTGTTGGAAAGAGAAGGGAAGAGACATTTATACCCACATCCTCATCTCTTCTCCTCACCAACACCTCACTCAGGAACTCTTTCCCTCTATAGAAATGAGGACACTGAGCTGGGCATGGTGGTGCACACTGTAATCCCAGTGTCTCAGGAAGCTGAGGCAGGAGGATGGCAGATTTCAGGTCAACCTGGGCAACTTAGTGAGACCCTGTCTCAAAATAAAAAGAAAAAAGGGCTGGAGATGTAGCTCAGTGGTAGAACACCCTTGGGTTCAATCCCCAGTACAAAGGAAGGAAGGAAGCAAGAAAGGAAGGGAAGGAGGGAGGAACTTGCCCAAGGTAAACCTAGGCTTCACTATTTTTTAATTTGAGACAGGATCTCACTAAATTGCTCAGGGCCTCTCCCAAGTTGCTGAGGCTGGCTGTGATCCTCCTGCCTCAGCCTCCCAGGCCACTGGGATTACAGGAGTGCGCCACTGTGCTCAGTTAGGTTTCCTTATTGATGTTCCTCCCCTGCTGGCCCTGACTTTGGGGAAGTCTTAAAAAAAAAAAAAAAAAAAAAAAAAAAATGCTGAGTGCATTGTTTGCTTGAAGCCACAGCAGACGGGAAGGCTGCTGCTGGGTGCTGCCTCAGAGACAGGTCACTGTAACAGGAGGCATCAGCACCCCAGCTTGCTCAGGAAACCTGGCACAGGCTAGTGGGTACCAGGCGTGGCAGCAGTGGGAACAGGAACCCTGCCTCATTCATCTTGTTGTCTTCAAGCACAAACCTGACCTATAGCAGGAATTTACCAAATATTCGTTGCGTAAATGAGTTCACAAGTTCTTAGTTCCTAGGGGTTGTCCTTAGAGTCACCAAAAGTTTGCTGAATTTGGGGCCTGAGGTTGAGAGTATCTCTCAGCTCTGTGGCTTCCTTCAGGAAAGGCTTCCTCCAGAGATTTGGGCAGACAGAAAAATAGTGATTCTTTACATTGGGTTATAGCTTTGTAATTAACTAAGTCCCTTCCCCCAGGTTGTGACCTTCAGGTTCTCACACCTTTCTATTTTACTTTTTTTTTTTTTTTTTTTTTTTTTTTTTTAGTACTGCGGATTGAACCCAGGAGTGCTCTACCACTGAGTCACCCCCCACCTCTTTTTATTTGGGGATAGGGTCTTGCTAAATTGCCCAGGCTGGCCCCTAACTTACAATCCTCCTGCCTCAGTCTCCCAGGTCACTGGGATTACAGGTGTGCACCATCATTCCCAGCTTCACCCCATTTTTTAGGCAGGGAAACTGAGGTGCAGAAGTGACTTTGTATAATCACATGTAAGCAATGGAGACAGAACTTGAGACCAAGCTACCTAGAGATTCCTAGAAGAGTGATCCTTCTCTTCTAGGAGAGTTAGGCTCCCCAACCTGTTCCAGATGGACCCTGAGACCCCCCTACTCAAGATTTCTTTTGTCAAATCCCTTCCATGAGAGTTGCACTCTAAGCTTAATAGTTGAATCTTTAGTGACTGCTTCAAGGAGGTTAAATTCCTGTCTGGGGTATTTTTAGCCAGCCTCAGGAAGGGGAAGCTCCACTGGGCGCTGGGGGAAGGGCAGCACCAGGCCTGGGGCTGGTTTCCTGAGGAAGGGCTGTCCCTGGCAGGAGTGCTGCTCCCCTTCCTTTGGTGGCTGTGCCAGGTGTGAGCCAGGGCAGGGAACAGGGACATGAGTACCCAAGGTCCAGGAGGAGGTGCTGCACATCCACAGGCATGCTGCTTGGTGCACCGTGGTCCTGGGGAAGCCTAGAGTGGGCAGAGGGCTGGGATGACCCCAGGTGTACCCTGAAGGACAGCTAGGAGGCTGCTGCAGCTCAGTGGGGTTGGGGAAATGGGCCCCATGTGGGGAACTAGTGTGCAAAGGCTGGGCTGCTGGGGAGCAGGTGCCTAGCGAGGCAGCTGGAGCCTGCAGAAGGAAGGGAGCCCCTGGGTTGGGTTTGCACCTGCACAGGTGGGCACTTTGCATTGTTTACAAGAACCTATTAGATCAGAGACCATGAACATGACCCTGGAAGCAAGTTTTAAGATTCAAGTCAGACAGTGGCCTCAAGCATGTTCACTGTCGGGGAGACTTCCTTCAAATCAGATCTAACATGCAACTCCAGTGTATAAATCAGACAAAAGCTCTGTTTTCAACAGTATAAATTTAGATATTTATGTATCACATTTGGCTAATCAAGAAAAACAATGACCTGTGTGGTAGACACAGGTATTCAGCGCCAGGGTAGCTGTCAATCATTTGAGACCAACCTCCGCACCTCATTTATTTTTATATGTTGTCTTGTTTTTGCCCTGTGTGTACTAAAAAAATTCTCATTTATACAGCCAAGCCATCACAAATGGTGACAGTTGTTTAACACCTCATAGTACAGTCTCAAGGTCTGTGCAAAATTAATTATCTTGGCAGCACGGCCAGTGGGGCTGTTGAGTGTGTTGGGATGTGGTACATATTGCATTTGAGTAGGTGGGTTTTAAAAATAGCAGGCTCATTATTTTTAAAGTAGCAGAAGTAGTATTATTATTATAGCATTTTCAAATCAGATTTCTGAAAACTTTTTTTTTTTTTTCAGTACTAGGGATTGAACCCAAGAGCATTTTACCAATGAACCTGTCCTGAATACTTATTTATTTTTATTTTAAGCTAGGGTCTCTTATTAAGTTTCTTAGGCTAGCCTTGAATTTGTGATGCACCTGCTTAGCCTCCAGAGTGGCTGGGATTATAGGCATGCACCACCATACCCAGCTTTTGAGAACTTATTGAAGGACTTGCAGGGCAGTTAGAGAACTACTGAGGAAATCTAAACTCCCTGTGTTACAGATGGGAAGACCAAGGCCAATGAGGCGGCTGACATTACCCAGAAGCCCACAGAGAGATGGAGGGTTAGATACAGAGGGTATCACTGTTCCCCATAATTACAAGTGTGTCCTGTTGCCAAGACAGGAGTAGAAAGACATCAGGGCCAGACACACCCAAATTTGCCAAGCCCTTGTCCACTGAGTCTATCTGTGAAGCACTGAACCAGTCACACTAACATGCCCTTCTCCTCCCACAGCGATGCCCTCCTAGCCAGCTGCCACGGGATGGAGGGCTTCATGGACTCAGGGACACAGACGGATGCCGTGGTGGTGCTGTCCTTGGCTCAGGCTGCTGTACTGGGCCTGGTCTCGGAAAATGAGCTCTTTGGAGCCACCATAAGCGCCGAGGCCTTCTACCCAGACCTAGGACCAGAGCTGTCTGGGGCAGCTATGGGAGAGCCTGGGCCACCAGGCCCCGATGTCTACCAGCTAGCCTGCAACGGCCGGGCCCTGGAAGAGCCAGCCGAGGAAGAGGTGCTGGAGGTGGAGGCGGCCTTTGAGAAGCACACGCGTAGGAAGACACGGCCCCCTGTGCGGCTGGTGCCCAAGGTCAAGTTTGAGAAGGTGGAGGAAGAAGAGGAGCAGGAGATCTATGAGGTTTCCGTGCCTGGAGACGACAAGGATGCAGGCCCAGCAGAGGCCCCTGCTGAGGTGGCCAGTGGCGGCTGTGAAGCCCTGGTGCAGAGCAGCGCTGTCAAGATGATTGACCTCAGCGCCTTCAGCCGCAAGCCCCGGACACTCCGGCACCTGCCCCGAACTCCAAGGCCAGAGCTGGACGTGACCCCATACAACCCTCACTTCCCCGACCCAGCCCGGGATGGCTTCCCCGAGCCCAGCATGGCACTGCCTGGGCCAGAGGCCTTGCCCGCCGAGTGTGGTTTTGAGCCGCCCCATCTGGCCCCCCTGAGTGACCCTGAGGCCCCCACCATGGCGTCCCCAGAGCCTGTCAAGCCAGAACAGGGCTTCGTGTGGCAGGAGGCCAGCGAATTTGAAGCCGACGCAGCAGGCTCGACAGTGGAGCGCCACAAGAAGGCCCAGCTGGATCGGCTGGACATCAACGTGCAGATCGACGACTCCTACCTGGTGGAGGCAGGCGACCGCCAGAAGCGCTGGCAGTGCCGCATGTGCGAGAAGTCGTACACGTCCAAGTACAACCTGGTGACGCACATCCTGGGCCACAACGGCATCAAGCCGCACTCATGCCCGCACTGCAGCAAGCTCTTCAAGCAGCCCAGCCACCTGCAGACACACCTGCTGACGCACCAGGGCACGCGGCCACACAAGTGCCAGGTGTGCCACAAGGCCTTCACGCAGACCAGCCACCTCAAGCGCCACATGCTGCTGCACTCCGAGGTCAAGCCCTACAGCTGCCACTTCTGCGGCCGTGGCTTTGCCTACCCCAGCGAGCTCAAGGCCCACGAAGTGAAACACGAGAGCGGCCGCTGCCACGTCTGCGTCGAATGCGGCCTGGACTTCTCCACCCTGACCCAGCTCAAGCGCCACCTGGCCTCTCACCAGGGCCCCACCCTCTACCAGTGCCTCGAGTGTGACAAGTCCTTCCACTACCGCAGCCAGCTGCAGAATCACATGCTGAAGCACCAGAACGTGCGGCCCTTCGTGTGCACCGAGTGCGGCATGGAGTTCAGCCAGATCCACCACCTCAAGCAGCACTCGCTCACCCACAAGGTGAGGCCATCTGCCCCGCTCAGCCCTCTGCCGCTATTTTTTATTGACTTATTTATTTATTTGTCTATCATTTACTTACTTATTTATTTGGTTCTAGAGATTGAACCCAGGGGCACTTTGCCACTGAGCTATATCCCCAGTTCTTTTTATTTTTTATTTTAAGACAGGGTCTTGCTAAGTTACTCAAGCTGGCCTCAAACTTGTGAACCTCCTGCTGCAGCCTCCCAAGTCACTCAGATTGTAGGCATGCACCACCGTGCCTGACACTCCTATCGCTTATTCATTCAGGACTTCTGAATGTCCTGGTTGAGACAATTTAGGCACAACTCAGGTGAACATTTCTTATTTTTGTATTTATGAATTTATTTTGATAGGGCTGGGGATGTAGCTCAGTGGTAGAGCATTTGCCTAACATGTCTGAGGCCCTGGGCCACGGAAGGAAGGAAGGAAGGAAGGAAGGAGAAGGGATGGGAGAGAGGGAGGGAGGGAGGGAGGAAGGTAAAGGAAGGAAGGGAATAAAGAAAGGAAGGGAGATTTATTTATTTATTTATTTATTTATTTATTTATTTATTTATTTATTTTAAGCCAATGAAGCCTTTATTCTGGCCAGGGCCACCAACTACTAGCACAAAGCAGGATTTTTTTTTTTTTTTTGGGGGGGGGGAAGATTTATCTTGATGAGTTAAAAAAAGAAATACAATTGAAATTAGTTTTTAGTTTAGTATTTTTTTTTTTTTTTTTCTTTCAATGCTAGGAATTGAATCCAGGGCCTCATACATGCTAGGCTCTACCACTAAGCTGTATCCCCAGTCCTGAAATTTTTTTTACATAGAAAAACTTGGCCAGGAGTAGTGGTGTACCTCTGTAATCCCAGCAATTTGGAAGGCTGAAGCAGGAGGATCATAAATTCAAGGCTAGCCTGACAATGTAGCAAAACACTGTTTCAAATTTTTAAAAAAAGTGCTGAAGGTGTAGCTTAGTGGTACAGGGCCTTGGGTTTAATCTTGGAGTGAAAAAAAGGAAAACTTTTTTTTTTAAAAAAAGGTGGGGGTTTTGAAGGAAAAGTTTAGGGAACCCCAGCAGAACCCAAGGAACACAGTGTGGGAATCATAGCCTAACCTTCCTGATTTCTGAATGGGAGAACGGAGGCCCGAAAGAGGCCAGGACATTACAGGGAGATGGACACAATGGCCAGAAGCCATCACAATGGCTGCTTGTTGTTACAAAAGTATGTCAAAACCTGTGACTTCCCTTTAGGAATTGGCCAGATAGACTTGATTATAAAAGGAGAATAGATGTAAGGAAAACTTTTATTATGGAAAAGTACAGGTGGTTCTAGAATATGTCTACACTAGGCAAAGTGGTTTGAGAAGGTGGAAGACTGAGCAGCCCTGTTCTGACTTACTGTGTCTCTAAACCCAACCTTGACTTGCCCTCCTTTTCCTGCCTTCAGGCCACCAGCACCCCTATCTTTCAACCATATCATTTTCACCAAGAAGCCTCATGTCCAGGCAAATGGAATGAAGCCTCTCTGTCAGGTCCCACAGTCCTACTGTGGTATTTGGCTGACCTATGGTTTCCACCAAAATCCAGCAACTTAACCCTCTGAAGCTGAATGTGTATGAAGCTTCTCTATACAGCAGCCTGTAGTGATCATCCAGGTCAAACTTGGGACCTTTCCTGTCAGTGGACAGTGAGTGGAGGAAAAAATAGCCTGCCGGGCTAAGAATCCAGGCTTCTCCAATCCTGGGAAATTTCTCTACCAGCACAGGCTAGTTCTATTACTGGGGCTCCTCCAACCAGTTGGTAGTAGCTGCCTGAAGTGTAATGTTAAAGAGTCTGAAACTGAATCTGGGCTTGGGAATAAAATCATGATTGATTGTTAATGTCTGCAAGGGAAAGAGTGGAAGGTAATGGTACATATGCTATATTTGCCATCTTTCTCATCTGCTAGAGGACTTCAAAATCCCCACAAGTTCACAAAGTGTTAAAAAAATAAATAATACTGTGAAGAAAAGCTGAAAGAAAAACTGAAAGACTGATTTAAAACATTCCTATCAGCTTGAATTTGTTCAATGTGCACATAATGTGCTTACAAACTCCTAAGTGGCAGGGCCCCCTGGTGGTCATACACACAATTTCTCAAGTAGGACACAACCATACCCCTCCCTGGCTGCTAAGAAAAAAAGATGAAGGGGCCATTAATTATTTTTTATTTCCTGGTACTGGGGATTAAACCTAGGGGTGCTTTACCACTGAGCTACACCCCCAGCCCTTTTTATCTTTTGAGATAGAGTCTCATTTTATTGCCCCAGCTGGCCTTGAACTTATGATCCTCCTGCCTCAGCCTCCTGAGTAGCTGGGTTTACAGGTATGCACACTCAGACTATTAAATTACAATTACAATACGTGCCCTGGGTCTGATCCCCAGCACCAAAAAAAAGAAAAAGAAAAGAAAGAAAGAAAATTATAATACAAAACTTCATAACAGATAAGTAGTTGGAACAGCAGCTGTGACAGTGAGTTCCCCCTAAATTACCTACTCAGCAAAGACAGAACAGCTCCCAACATTCAACCTAATATTCCTCCACAGACCATAGATCATAGCCCCCAAATGCCCAGCACCCTCCATGCTCTTAGAGTCACATTCAGGGGAAGCATGACTGACAGTCCAAACCAAACAGTTTTCCCTAGAGTCTGTGAATCCTAGGGCCAAGCGTCCTAAAACCCATCAGTGATAAATCACCTGGGGACCGACAAGAATAAAATATCCTCTGGGTGTGGAGGCCCACACCTGTAATCCCAGTGACTCAGGAGGCTGAAACAGGAGGATCAAAAGTTCAAGGCCAGCCTCAGCAGTTTAGCAAGGCCCTAAACAACTTAGTGAGACCCTGTTCCAAAATTTTAAAAAAGGGCTGGGGATGTGGCTCAATGGTTAAGTGCCCCTGAGTTCAATCCCCAGCACAAAAAAAAAAAAAAAAAAAAAAAAAAAAAAAAAAAGAAGAAGAAGAAGAAGAAAAATTCCTGGGCTACCCCAATCTCAAGATTAGACTCTCCAGGCAGGGAAGGGCTCAAGAGGCTGGAAATTGGACAAGAACTGCTGGTGGCTCTTATCTCCAGGAAAGTCTAGAAAAAACACTCAAGGAGCAGTGGATGACCACCGAGGTTTTCAGAACTCAAAATTCTATGCAGACTTGAGTGGTTGTCACTTTTCCAGGGAGTGCATAGCTTTAGTCATTTTCTCAAAGGGGCCTGTGAACCAAAAAGACCACCAGGAGACAGCACTGAGCAGAGCAACATAGTCCAGGACCACCAGGCAAAGGCCACATCCTCTTGACCACTGATGTCTAGCGGCGTGCTGTCTCCAGGTGCCTGGGAAATGGTCACCGAGTGAATAAGTGAACACACATTTGCCTCCACACACTGGTGCAGATGTAGGTATGCGCCACCCACATGGGCAGGAGGCTGCAGGAGTGTGGATAGGAGTGGGGCACAGCCTATTTCTGCCTTTTGCTGGAAGGCTTCCTGGAGGAAGTGGCCCTGCCCTGTCATTCTTCTCATGATTTCGAGCAAAAGGTACCTGTTCAGAATACCTTCCAGGAAGAGACATTTCCCAGAACCCATGCCTGTGTAATGCTGTGGCCCTCAAAGCTACCCCTATACCCAGGGTCACTTCCAGAAACCATACCTGACCTTCGCTCCTACCCCCATCACAGGGCGTGAAGGAGTTCAAGTGCGAGGTGTGTGGCCGGGAGTTCACACTGCAGGCAAACATGAAGCGGCACATGCTGATCCACACCAGCGTCCGGCCCTACCAGTGCCACATCTGCTTCAAGACCTTTGTGCAGAAGCAGACCCTCAAGACCCACATGATTGTACACTCACCTGTGAAGCCATTCAAGTGCAAGGTACTGGGACCTTCCCTAGGTGGCCTGGGATCCACTGGCTGCAGCACTGTGGCCCACCTGGAGCCAGCCTGGCCAGTGCAGGCCAGGGGAGCCCCAGCTGGGGAAAGCCTTGCTGGGCTCTGGAGGCAGGAGTAGGCAGGTGGGGGTCAGATGCTGCTCAGGTGGTGTTCCTGGAGAGCCAGGGAGAGGAGGAAGGTCGTGGTGCAGCCACGGAAAGGGCCCAGATCTGGGACTCTGTGCAGTGCACATCTAACCCTGTGTTGCTAACAACTCCAGCTTAGAAAGAGTGGTCCCCACAGGAACAGGGACCAGCAGGAGTGACATTTCTCTGCCTGTTAGGCCTCCGTGGTCACGTGGGAAAGGACGAATAGCGTGCTATCTGTAGTGAACAGGGATGTTCACTCAGCTGTGGAGGTGGAGGGGCTGGGGGTCCGGGCAGGTGGGCTCCCTGCAGGCTGACAGTACCAGGTTGGTGTTTTCCAGGTGTGCGGGAAGTCCTTCAACCGCATGTACAACCTGCTGGGCCACATGCACCTGCACGCTGGCAGCAAGCCCTTCAAGTGCCCCTACTGCTCCAGCAAGTTCAACCTCAAGGGCAACCTGAGCCGGCACATGAAGGTCAAGCATGGCGTCATGGACATCGGCCTGGACAGCCAAGGTGGGTGGGCTGTGCGCAATGGACAGAGCAGGAATGACACCAGCATGGCGCACTCGGGAGCCCTCCTGTCCAGTTAGGGGAGCAGGGAGGCTGACCAAGGCCCAGACCTCAGTGGGGTGGGCTCAGGTCTGGAGGGGGGCAGACCCTGGAGGGCCCTCATGGCGATAATGATGGGATATTTATGTCTTCTTCCAAGGACTTAAATGGGCTCAAAAAACAATAATAATAAACATAATCACTTACATTGATTGAGTGCTGTGTAACTCATGATCCTCGCAGTGAGGCTGACTCTGTTATTATCCCCATTATAAAGATGCAGAAACAGAAGGACAGAGAAGTTAAGGAACTCATGCAAGATCACGACACAATAGGGGTGGGAGATGCTTTATCTCATTACCATGAGATAACATTTAAAATAAGTGGTTGGGCTGCATGTGACAGCGGTGCACGCTTGTGATCCCAGCAACTCAAGAGGCCGAGGCAGGAGGATCACAAGTTCAAGATCAGCCTTAGCAACTTAGCGAGACTCTGTCTCAAAGTAAAAAGAGGTAGGAGCCGGGCGCGGTGGCGCATACCTGTAATCCCAGCACTTGGGAGGCTGAGGCAGGAGGATCGCGAGTTCAAAGCCAGCCTCAGCAATGGCGAGGCACTTAGCAACTCAGTGAGACCCTGTCTCTAATAAAATACAAAAAAGGGCTGGAGATGTGGCCCAGTGGTCCAGTGCCCCTGAGTTCAATCCCTGGTGCCAAAAAAAAAAAAAAAAAAAAAAAAAAAAAAAACAATAGAGGTAGGGATATAGCTCAGTAGCAGAGTATCCTGGGTTCAATGCCCAGAAGGAAAAACAATAATGATAATAATATAAGTGGAGTGAAACAAAGTAACAAAAGGGAGAAAACAATAACTAGAAAAATAATGGAGCCTTGCATGGTGGCACACTTCTGTAATCCCAGTGATTCAGGAGGCTGAGGCAGGAGGATCACAATTTCTAGACAGCCTCAAGAACTTAGAGACTCTCAGCAACTTAGCAAAACCCTGTCTCAAAATAAAAAGGGCTGTGATGTACCTTAGTAGTTAAGCACTCCAGGGTTCAACCCCTGGCACCAATAAATAAATAAATAAGTGATAAGGAAGAGCACAGTGAGGTCACAACTTTAAGTACACCATGGGAGATCTTACAGGCATTCAGAGAATGCTGGGCTTCCTAGCAGCCAAGGCAAAGAGTGTTAACAATTGGTCACATTCTTCACAGTGCCTGCCAAAGAGAATGTAACCTACAAACTTAGGAAACCGATGATCCTGCCATTACAATCTGGGAGAAGTTTCCAGAGAGGAGCCTACACTTCAGCAGTGGCAGAAGTTTCAGAGACTGTTAGGAAACACCCACAAGTGTTAACAAGAGCCTCTTCCAGTCAATAGTAAAAACCCTTCTGTGAGGCCACAGTGCTGACCATTAGTCTCTCTGGGTTCACTGTGGATAGGGTGGCTTCAAAAATTCAGGAATGAAGAAGCATAAGGCACTTCATGAAAGTTCTTCCTACAGTTTGGAGCTTCCTCTAGGGCTCCTACTGAGACAAACTAGCCAGAACATGCCTGGGCAGTAGCCAGGTGAGTTGACTTACCCTACGGGGTTATTCACCTAGAAATGGCTGCAGTAACCCTGACCTTGGTTTGTGAACCACTGACAGTGAATGACCTGGGATTTCTGGCAAAAACAGGTGACTCCCTTGGGTTGTTTTGTTTTTCAGTACTCTATTAAGCCTGCTTCCAGTAGGTGATAATGAAACCCTGTTGGCTGTTGGTTTTGTGGTGCTGGGGCTGGAACCCAGGGCTTCCCATGCACTAGGCAAGGGCTCTGCCACTGAGTCACATCGCAGCCCATTGCTGCATATGGATGCACTGTGTAGCCCCTCGCTACTCAAAACGAGCAGGCTTAGGATCTCGGTAGAAATGCAGAACCTTGGCCCCACCCCAGACCTGCACAATCAGACTCTGCCTTTCAAAAAGGCCTCTAGGTGATTTGTTGCACGGTGAAGTTGGGAAGTACTTAAGTCATGTAATGCTTCCAGATCTTCCTCAGAGCATGGTGAAACAAATTGCTGGGCCCCACCCCCAGAGTGTGTGATTCCCAAGTCTGAGGTGGCATCAAATACTGTGCATTTCCAACAAGTTTCCAGGTCTTACTGAAGCTGCTGATCAGGAATCTCACTTTGAGAACCTTTCATCTAGACCCTACAGAACTGGTTCTCAAATGGGCTGTGCACTAGGAGTAACCTGAGGAGCTTTAAAAAATCCAAATGTCTGAATCTGGACCCTAGAAGTTCTGGAATGTGGCTTATGATCAGAGTGTTTTGTTGTTTTGGGGCACTGGGGATTGAATCCCCGGTTGCTCTACCACAGAGTCACATCCCCAGCCCTTTTTATTTTTCATTTTGAGACAGAGTCTCGTTAAGTTGCTTAAAGCCTTGTTAAACTGCTAAGGTTGGCCTCGAGTTTGCAATCCTCCTGTTTCAGCCTCCAGAGTCTCTGGGGTTATAGGTGTACACCACTGCACTCAGCATGATCAGAATATTTTAAAACACTTTGGGTGGCTCCTTAGGCAGTAGAGTTTGAGAGCTGCTCCTCTAGTGGAACTGCCAGGAAGCTACCCACAAGGAGGGCCCAGAGCCAACTTTGCCCTTGTAGAAATACCTGGGGCCAGCCAGGCAGGGTGGTGTACACCCATGCCACTCAGGATCCTGAGGCAAGAGGATTACAAGTTTGAGGTCAGCCTCAGCAGTTCAGCAAGCCCTAAGCCATTTAGCAAGCCCCTGTCTCACAATGAAAACTAAAAAGGGCTGGGGATGTAGCTCCATGGTAGAGCACACCTGGGTTCAACCCCCAGTCCTGGGAAGAAAAAAGAACAAAATGGGGCCATGAAAAGACTGTCCCTGCCCACAGTGTTCCAGCGGTGGTTAAAGAGCAAGCTCCTTGTGCTGTCAGTAGCCAGGAAGGCTCTGGCCGCCTGCTTCTCACATACAGCCTGCGTCTGAGAAGCCCAGGCTTGATGCTGCACAGAAGGCAGCCTGCGTTCTAGGTGGAATCACCCTTAAACTACTTGGCTGTTATTTGGGAGGTGGAATGATGTCCTTGTTAAAAAATGCTGGACTACATGCCCTGGGCAGTGTGGCCCATGTCAGTAATCCCTACGGCTCAGAAGCCTGAGGCAGGAGGACCACAAGTTTTGAGGCCAGCCTTGGCACCTTAGCAAGGCCCTAAATACAAAATAAAAAGTAGCTCTGGGTTGAATCCCCATTACCCACAACACCCACCAAAAAAAAAAAAGAAAGAAAAAGAAAAAGGTAAACCATTCCCTGGGCCAACTGGACAGGAACGATAGACTCCATAAAGTAGGGATGTTGTGTATTTTCCCAGGATGCTTTGTTGTATAACAGGAGGAGGTAGTGCTAAGGCTGGAGGAGGAAACGGCCTAGAATCTGTCAGAGTTGTGACAGCATTATTTTATAAGGTCAGGAAGACTCACAGTGTGTTTCTGATGCTCTGGGAACAAATAACAGCTGCCCATTCAGACTGACTTAAACAAGGGGGAAATCAAGAAACCAAGTCGAGGCCATCTTCATAGATGGAGATTCTTGACAGTGACATCGGGGGTAGACTCCCACGTCTGTCCGCAGTATTACCTGTGATTTTTCCTGATGGTTACAAGATGGCTGCCAGTGACCATCAGAGAACTATTCTTCCTTGCTTTCATCGAGTGGAAGAATGAGCACCTGCTCCCCTTAGCTCTTGAAACCAATGTGAATGTTCTAAGGACTTACTAGCAGATTTTCCTCATGACCCACTGACCAGAATTAGCTCACATGCCAATTCCTGAGCCATTCATTGGCAGGGGGTGGGATTATCTGGAGAAATTTGGGTTGTCACACTGGCATGACACCACTGGCATCTAGAAAGGTAGAGGCCAGGGATGCTGCTCACCATCCTGCAGTGCCCTGGGCAGCTCCACACAACAAAGAATTATGGCCCACAATGTTAATGGTGCCAAGGTGAAGAGTCCTGCCTTGGCCTTGTCAGGCTCTCCCCCACAAGCTGGGGCTGACTCCCCCAACACACATCACATCTCCTCAATGGACAGGGGCAGACACACTTAGGGGTTAAGCCACAGTCCTTCCAGCCAGGCTGTGGGGCCACCTGATCACACCTTGGGCCACCCTCTGTGGAGTAATTCTGTCTGGCTTTTGTTACAACAGTAAGAGCTTTATAATTAGATTCCAATTTGATAAAATTACAAGAGGCCTCTCAGAATTTCTGCCTCCCACATAGCCTTGTTAACCTACCTTGGGTGTGTCTTTGTCCTTGGAGAGCCAGACCCAAGGATACCACCGGGTACAACTGGTTTAAAGCACTAATGCTGGCAAGAGGTCAGAGGACAAACTGCTCTCTCCGGTGATTTGAGGCAGAACAGCACAGCAGTTCAAAACAACAGTACTTGCTGGGTGACCTCTGGCAAGCTGATTAACCTCTCTGAACCTCAGCCTTTGGATCTGCCAGCTGAGGTTGCTGTGATCATTGGATGAGATGTGTGGAGTGCCTGGCGTGCAGTAGGTGCTAAATGAATGGCATTGCAGAGACATGATAAAGTATAACAGGTTTTCATGCAGCAAAGTGACCGAGGAGAAACACTGAGGAGGATGACTGAGGAGGGCTCGAAGACTTAACAGGGCTATGGAAGCATGACCCAAAGAAGTTCAAGGCCAGGCCTGGGTCTCTGCCAGACCTGTTAGCTCCCACCCCTGTATACACAGCATTAGGAACCTGAGGAACCTGGGGCTCCCCAGAGTGGGAGGGCCAAGAGGCAGCTGGGGACCCATGGAAGCAGCAACTGGGAACTCCTTTCTTCAGAAGCGTCACCAGCTTCCTACACGGGGGTGACCAGCTCCTCCCACAAGGAGCATCCAGGCCTAACTGCACCCCTCTCTTGCAGACCCCATGATGGAGCTGGCAGGCACTGACCCCTCTGAGCTCGACAGCCAGCAGGAGATGGAGGACTTCGAGGAGAATGCCTACACTTACGCCGGCGTGGACAGCAGTGCCGAGGCCAGCGCCCTCACCGAGCAGGCCATGAAGGAGATGGCCTACTACAACGTGCTATAGCACGAGCAGGGCCATCCCAGCACAGGGCGAGGAGGCCGCGGGGAGTGGGGGTGAGACCCATGTGCTGCGGGCCGCACCTCCTGCAGCCAGAAACAAGCTACTGCCCCACTGTCCCCAGCCCTCCCTCCCCAGTCATTTGCACCACTAGGGACCTTTATAGACCAAATGGAGACTGTACTACTGGCCTTGCTGGGAGCCAGGTGCAGGCCCAGGCATCCCTTTGAGGGAAGAGTAACCAGGAGGCCCCCTCTGCGTCTCCTTGGCCTGCTGCTGTGGGCAGGAGGGAGAAAGGCGCAGGCTGGCAGGGTGTCTCCAGGCCACCTAGGGCCCAGCAGAGCTCTTCATGGGTCCTGACACTGCAGGAAGAGATCCCGTGAGCCAGGCCTTGTTTCTTTCCTAGACCAACTCCCACCTCTAGGGATGCCTGAGCTCCCCGGCTGGTCAGCACTGCCCACCCCACCTACCCAGGCCAGAAGTCCCCTTCCCCGTCTTGTCACCAGACAGCCAGGCAGGGCACTCTGCCTTCTACCTCCTGGGTGTGCGTGTGCCCCTGGCCTGCAGGAAAGCCGGAGGAGCCCAGCCCCCAGCTAGTGCCCTCCCAGATGGCCCCCCAGAAGACCCCTGTCCTATAGCCCTGTTTGGAAGTGAGTGCCCCTGAAGTGAATCGTGACAAATATCATCCATGCTGTCCTGGGCTAGGGCACCACATCAGGGTCCCCCACCAAACAAAATGCAGACACGCCTGTGTTAGGCACACACTAACAAAGACACAGGGGCCCCTTGAGCCAGAGGGAGGGTGAAGATTTCACTGGGGACCAAGTGGGGCTGTCCTCAAGGGAGGCCAAGGACCACCTGGGGGAGAAGGAGACTAAAGTAGTTTCTTATGAACAGGTGTGCATTTTGAGGATGGGGTTAGCCAAGAGTCCGCAGGCTCCTGGGAAAGAGTAACATATTTAAAAAGGAAAATGAAGACCATAGAGGGAGTGGTTTTTTTTTGTTTGTTTTTTTTACTAAATGGGGGTATTTTGAAGGTAATTTATTATTTTTTTTCTTTCCAACTCTGTGTCACCTGTTCTTTTTTGATGGAGATGCATTCTTTTTCCAAATGTAAGCTTTGCGTGCTGTGTGTGCTTCATGCCTCCCCAACCTAGAGCAGCCCAGCTGGGCTGGACCTGGGCTCAGTGGGGACTGATGCTCTGGCCCGGGGGGTGCAGCTGCTGGCAGGGAGCCTCAGAAGGCTGGGGTGGGAGACAGGGAAGGCAGAGGCTGGGTAGCCCTCCAACTTGCCCCCCTCCCTCCATGCACAGTGGCCAGGGCTGCTGACTCTGCTTAGCCAGGAGCCCCTCCCTAGCCCATCCACTCTCATCCCCTGTCCCCACACCAGCTCCTGTCCCTGGAACACAGGCCCACAGGCCCAGGGTGGTGAAATAGCACATTCAGGAACTCTAGGGCACCCAGATTCCCACCCACTCACCTCCTGAGGCCTCGGTGGGGAGGGGCAGGCAGGGCTGTCCCTGAAGGCACAGGTGAAGCCAGGAGGGGGGACAGCTAGATTGGGGGAACCATTTGAAATGCAGCTACCCCCCAAGGCTGTTTCCCTAAGTGAAGGACCAAGCCAGGCCTCAGGGTGACTGCGATCAGGATGGGGTCGGGGGTGGACACACAGTGGCCCCTGTGTGGCTCCCTAGGCCCCAAGGCCCCCAGCCTCCCAGGTGCCCGCCATGATGACCCTCAGGTGGCAGTGACTCTGGCGTCACTGTACAAGACGTTTTCTCCTGCTGAGCAGAAGGTATCGCCCCTGCAAACTACCTCTTCCCACAATGTCTTTCTCCCCTGGTACCAAAAAGAACCCTGTACCTCCTCCTTCCTCCCGCCAGCGCAGCACCCTTGGTCTTGGAAACCGAAGGGAGAAGGTCTGGCCTGGTGTGGGGGCTCTGCTCTCTCCCCGGCCGACATCAGCACTGGCCCTCCACGAGGTCCCATACTTGAACGCCCCTGCCCTGTGCCTTGTACCTGGGCAAAGTGAAGAGGAGCGGAGCACAACTCGGTGGAGCTGGGGTGGCCTTGCAAGGCTCCTGTCCTCATCCCTCCCCAACCTTCTCAGAAGAGGCGTGCGGCCTCCCGGTGACTCAGAAACTCCCAGACGAATTCCATTCTAACTTATTTTGACGTGTATACAAACCAACTGTTTAGAGAGTCCACTTGTGCAAAGCCCTACTGTGATTTTATGTTCCTGTTTAAAAGAGAGGTTTACTTAGCAATAATTATAAATAAACAAATATTCTTTAGCAAGGTGATTATAAGTGCTTCTTTCCATAGATTTTTGGGATGCCCCACATGGCACAGTGAGCTGAAGGGGGCCGGAACTGTCCTCTGTACTAGAATGGCCACCTGCAGCAAACTGCACCAAGCCCAAGAGAAAGGGGTGCAGGCCAGGGCCCCATAATTCCCACCACTTGTGGAGAAAAGCTGTTCCACCTCCCTGTGCACCCCCACAGCCCAGGACACAAGCCAGCTCACGATGCCAGGCTGGGCTTTGGAAGCTGCCTTCTGGGGAAATGCAAGAAGAGGCCGGAAGCCTTGTGCTTTCTCTTGAGTTGGGCCTGCCAGAGCTAGCACTGCAGCTTCTCTTCCTATAATGCTGGGGATCTGAGGGGACTGGTGAGGAAGGAGAGGTGTGCATAGAGCCACTGAGGCATCAACAGCAATGGTTCACAGCTGTCGGAGTTGGGAGTCCCACCAATACTCAGGAAGTGGACTTCGGTTTGCTAAGTACGACTGTCATTTGGTAGAATCTATGGGGGATTGGTTCCAGGGTCCCCCACTCCTGTGAATACCAAAATCTAAAGACTCTCAGTTCCCTTATATAACAGAACCTGCTCACCTCCTCTCACATACTTGAGGTGTTAAACCACTGAGCCACATCCCCAACACTCTTTTTTTGTTTGGTTGGTTTTTTTGTTTGTTTTTATTTTGAGACAGGATCTCACTAAATTGCTTAAGGCCTCACTAAGTTGCTGATGCTGGCTTTGAATTCACAATTGTCCTGTCTCAGGCTCCCAAGAGGCTGGGATTACAGGTGTGCACCACCACTCCCGGCATCCTCTCATATACTTTACATCATCTCTAGATTTCTTGTAATACCTAAGACAATGTAAATGTTATATAAAGAATTGTCATAAATCAGGTGCATGGTACAGGCCTGTAATCCCAGCTAGTCAGGAGGCTGAGGCACGAGTTCAAGGCCAACTTGGGCAACTTGGGCAACTAAGCAGGACCCTGTCTCAGAATAAAATTAAAAGGGCTGGGGGCTTCGCTCAGTGGTAGAATATTTGCCTAGCATTTGTAAGGCACTGGGTTCAATCCTCAGTGCCACAAAAAGAGAGTTGTCATACTGTGTCACTTAGGGAATGACAAGAGGGGGAAGTCTACATGTTCAGAACATATACAACTATTTTTCCCAAATATTTTCAATCAAGAATGGTTAAATCCACAGATGCAGAACCTCTTAATACAGAGGGCTGACTATTTATTTTATCAAATAAAATTATTCAACTCTTCCCCAGGACATTTTAACACCAAAAAATAAAAATGTAATCATTGCACAGAGGATAATGCTTTAAACCTCACACATGCCAGGCAAGGTGTTCTACCACCAAGCCACATCCTCAGCCCTGGGACACTTTTTATCACCTTCATTTCTAGTTTTGCCAAAATGCAGTAGAAATGAACCCAAGTCTGAGAACCACTGTTCTAGTCTCCAGGAGGTCCCCTTTATACACAAACAGGCCCTGCAATACCCAGGCAGCCTGCAAAGCAGGCACTGGGTAGGACCTGTTTTTAGTATAGAGAGAAGGATAAACAAAGGTCTGTAGATGTTTAGAAGGTTAAAACCAATCAACAACAACAAAAATCATTATTATTATTAATATGCATTCTATCAGGAAGTGATAGAAACTCAAAATGGAGACCTAGATTCAATGGCTCGTCCTAGGGAATTCTAGGAAACCCACAGGCTTGTGTCCACAGAATCCCAGCAGCTCCCCAAGCAGTTCCTGTCTCCCCTGTGCTGGCCCGAGATGCTCTGGCCTGTCCCTGGTGGAACCCACCAGCTCTAAGAGGGCCTCTGCCTCTGGCCCCAGCTGCCTCCTTCCCCTCAGGGACAAACACAGCAGACAGTTTTGTGAAGAGCTTTTTAGTTGCTAAATATGGCACCATGTGTACCGAAGGCAATATAAATTACAGTATGCCAAACATACTGACTGGCTGAGGTAAAGCACAGTGTTCCTGCCTCACGTCACCGTGAAAGGAAACACACACATACTTTTAAAAACATCTTGCTTATAAAAAATGTCCCCTAGAAAGGCCTCCAGAGAGGGGCTGTGAGGCTCACCCTCCACTGCGTGTCGGGAGGACCAGCTGCCGGCTCTGCTCCGGCCTGTCCGCGGCCACCACCAGGCAGCACCTCCCCTACTGCTTGCCCAGAGCTCTGTCCAGGTTGGTCTTGATGGTGTCCAGGAAGTCTGTGGTGTTTAGGAAGTGTTCATTCAGCTTCACACTGCCAAGAAAACACCATTTGCATTAGGGGGCAGCTCCAGGCCTCTCCAAGGCCATCAGCAGGGCACTTCCAGGGCACAGCCTGAACTTGGGCATCAGAATGGCCTTATCATGCCACCGAGACTTGGGCCAAAAGTTACCTGCAGCCAAAGAGCCACAGCAAATTCATCAAAAACCTAGTAGGGTCTTTTTTTTTTCCCCCTAGGCGGCAAGTAACTGGGCACAAGCTTTCCTGGAAGAAAGTGGGAGACAGGTGGTTCTGGAACAGGTGGAACAGCCAGCCAGTGGGGACCAACTCACCAGGCCTGATCTAGGGTGGCTCGACCTGAATCATTCCTCAGGGTTATGGACTTATCCTGCCTCAGGCCCCTGGCTGGGCTGACTCATGAGAGGGACTCATTAGAGGGTCCCCTGGCTTCCTCCCACCTGGCTCTGAGGTCTCAAAAGGACACCCCTGCCCTCTGCCCAGGCCACGCACTTGCTAAGGCCATGGATGCAGCCGGCCAGGTCCTTGGTCATGGCTCCACTCTCCACGGTCTCCACGCACACCTTCTCCAGAGTCTGTGCGAACCTGTAGGGGTCGGGGCAGAGGGAGACCCCAGCTGTGCAAGGCCAAGACCCAAACTCTGCCCTGGGCCAGATCAGGCCCCTCCCTCATCACTTACCTGATGAGATCCTGGGTTCCATCCAATTTTCCCCGGTGTTCCAGGCCCCGCGTCCAGGCAAAGATGCTGGCGATGGGGTTGGTACTGGTCGGCCGGCCCTGGGGATAGGGGCCGCAGGGATCAAGAGCTGAGTCAGCGCTTGAGAAGCTCCTTAGATGTAGCTGCCCATCTCTAGACTGATGGACCAGGCCCACCCTCTAGCCATCAGGGCCAGCAGACTGTGGCCTCTGGGGTGGATGGCCATCATGCAGCTACATGCCCCACACTCACCTTCTGGTGCTCCCGATAGTGACGGGTGACTGTCCCATGAGCAGCTTCAGCCTCAATGGTCTTCCCATCCGGGCAAATAAGCACGGATGTCATCAGGCCAAGGGAGCCAAAGCCTGAAGGGCGGGAAGACTCTCGTCAGTGCTGGCTCCTTAGGTCACACCCCAAGGGTGGAGTCCCACCTACCCCCTTCACCTACTGTTGTAATTGCTCTTGGATATTGGACCCACACCCACCCCAACTGAAACCTGAAGGGAGTTACTACTGAGCTGCATCACCAGCCCTTTCTATTTTTTTTTTTTTTTTTTTTTGGGTACTGGGGATTGAACTCAGGGGCACTGGACCACTGGGCCACATCCCCAGCCCTTTTTTGTATTTTATTAGAGACAGGGTCTCACTGAGTTGCTAAGTGCCTCACCATTGCTGAGGCTGGCTTTGAACTCGCGATCCTCCTGCCTCAGCCTCCCAAGTGCTGGGATTACAGGCATGTGCCACCACACCCGGCTTCCTTTGCCATTTTTACCTAGACCTTCATGCTCACCAATTCTTCAAACACTTGATGTTAATTTTAATGCTTTTCTTGTCTGCTGTGGATTTGTTTCTCTTTTCTTTCTTTCTTTTTTTTTTTTTTTTTTTTTTTTTTTTTTTTTTTAGCAGCGTTTACCCTTGAGTTTTCTATTCAAGGAACCTGAAAATTTCCCAACGGGAAGACCAGCAGCCCATCCCTGTGGGGAGTGGGTCCTCCCAGCTTACCTTGGGCCAGGATGTCCGACTGCACGTCTCCATCATAGTTCTTGCAGGCCCACACAAAGCCACCTGAAGACTTGAGGACCTGGGCCACCATGTCGTCGATGAGCCGGTGCTCATACCAGATCTTATTCTTGTCAAAGTCAGTCTTATAGTGCCTGGGAATAAAAGGGCCTACTGACAGGAGGCTGGGAGTTTGGGGACCCGTCCCTGAGCCTCAGAGCTGACCAAATGCACTGGAATAGTGACCTCCCCAGGTAGGATGGGACAGCACACAGGAGCTGGGAAGCTGAGGAGTTCTCAGGAAACAGGAAAGGAATAGGCTGTTACTTGTCAAAGATCTCCTGGAAGATATCCTTGAAACGCCCATCATAGGCCTTCAGGATGGTGTTCTTGGTGCTCATATACAAAGGCCACTTCTTCTGGATGGCGTACTGAAAGCAGCTGTGCGCAAAACCCGAGATGGACTGCAAGGAGAGAGAGGGCCCCAGCATGGTCCCTCAGCCTGGGAACTTCCAACTCTCCCAGTATCCCAAGGCCAGGCCCAGCTCTCTAGAAACTTCAATCCCAGTCTCCAATAATCATTAGTCCCAGCGGTGGTGGAGTGGGTATCTGCTGTTTCTGCTGGTTTTTATCTCCCTCCAAATTTGGAGAAGCAAGTAGCCCTCCAACTTTACTTTAGAAAACCACCTCACCCTCCCCAATTCTTAGGCCATGTGGCTCAGGTAGGGCAAATTCTAAGCAGGCAAGGGATAACCCTGGAGATACCAGTGGCCATCTCTGCTTCTCGTTGGCCTGAGAATGAGGCTAACACAGGAAAAGGAAAAGCCACAAGACAGAGGGAGAGACAGGCTGGGGAAGGAGAGAGTTCAGTGCCTCACCTCATCGGTATTGTACATGCCCATGCCCACGCCACCCGCAGGGAAGTTGTACACCTCCCACTCCTTGGCACCACTGCCATCCTTTGGAGTGAAGACCATCTTGAATGTGCCAGCACGGTCTACCACGAAGTCTGTGGCCTTGTACTGCAGAGACAAGAAGATGACTCAGACCAAGGCTCCCATGGTGGGCCCAGGTCAACACACTCGATCTCCAACTGGCCTACCTGGTCACCATGAGCATGCCTGCCAATGGTGATGGGCTTGGTCCAGCCAGGGACAAGGCGTGGGATGTTTTTGCAAATGATGGGCTCTCGGAAGACGGTACCCCCCTAGGATGTTCCGGATGGTTCCATTGGGACTCTTCCACATCTTCTTCAGCTTGAACTCTGTGAGAAGAGACATGAAGTGGGCCCACTGCAGCCCCTCCTTCCAGTCAGAACTTGAACCCCAAGCAACAACACAGCCAGACAGGGAGCCTAAAAGTCATCCTGAGGGAGGCTGTAGGGTCTAGAGTGTAAACATGTGGGCTCTGGAATCTGCTTACATAAGTGGCTTAGTTGTGAAACAAAAGTACTGATAAAAGACCTAGCCCGGGGGCTGGGATTGTGGCTCAGCGGTAGAGCGCTCGCCTAGCACACACGCGGCCTGGGTTCGATCCTCAGCACCACGTAAAAATAAACGCACCACATAAAAATAAACGCGTTGTGTACAACTAAACCAAATAAATAAATATTTAAAAAAAAAAAAAAAAAAAAAGACCTAGCCTGCTGGGTTGCAAGGCCAGAATGAGCTTGTGCATAAAGTGCCCGGATCAGTGCCTGGCCCACGGCAAGTGCTCTGTCCGCCTTAGTTCCCACATCCTGCATGGGATGGTAGTGCAGCCTGAGGAAAAGAACTTTTCTGATGGAACTGACAACCCACTGCCTCGCTTCTGAGGCTCTGGTGCTGGCCCCAACACTGGCCAATTTACCAAGACCATGTCCCTCTACTTCCTGGTCCATAAAATGGGGATATATAAATCCCAGGATTTGGAAGAACTAAAAAAATAAATAAATAAATAAATAAATAAAGAGCTCAGTACTAAAGGGACTCCAATACTCTATGGCCACGTCCAACCTAGAAGATAGGAGGTGGCCTGCAGAGTTTGCAGATGTACCCTGAATTCTTCTTTCTTGCTCCTTCATAGTGCAGGAATTAAGAAGAGTTCAGAGAACTCCCCAACCATTGATTGATTGATTGATTGATTGTGCTGAAGATTAGACCAGGGCACTTTATCACTAAGCTATACCCTCAGCCCTTTAATTTTTTTTTTTTTTTTAATACAGGGAATTAAAGCCAACGGTGCTTACCTCTGAGCCACATCTCCAGCCCTTCTTATTTTTTTATTTTGAGACATGATCTCACAAGGAGAATTGTGAGGAGAATTGGAAGTTCAAAGCCAGCTTCAGCAACTTAGCAAGGCCCTAAGCAACTTAGCAAGACCCAGTCTCAAAATAAAAGAAATAAAAAGGGCTGAGGATGTGGCTCAGTGGTTGAGCAACCCTGGGTTCAGTCCCTGGTACCAAAAAAAAAAAAAGAGAGAGAGAGACACACACACAGTCTCACTAAGCTGCCAAGGGCCATGCCAAGTTGCTGAGGCTGGCCTCGAACTTGTAATCCTGGCTCAGCCTTCTGAGTCACTGGGATTACAGGCATGTGACACCACACCTGGCTCAACCATCCTTCTTAAATTATTGAAATCTGGCCCCTTTCTCCACACATGGTGCCATTTCACAGAACCTTGAGAAAGGCCCCCAGACTCAAGGACCAGCAACCAGGCCAGGATTGGAGGGGCACCTCTCAGAGATCCATACATGATCTCCAGGGCACTGCAATGCCATGATAGTGGCAGGAGGGCACTAGTGATGCTCCCCAGGGACCTCTGAGGCTCCCAACACACAGCATCCCTCTATACAGCCTCTCGGTCCACCAACCTACAAAACAGGTCAGGTCAGAGGGATGAGCTGCCCAAAGTCCAGCTCTTTGGATGGACTCCCAGGTCCAAAATCAGCAACATGGCCAACCACCCTCACCCAGCTCTTGAGAGGCTGGCCAGGGGAGCCCATGACCCTCCCCTATCCAACCCCCTCCACACCCTCACACCTTCCACACGGGCCTCATCAGGGGTGATGGTGGCACACTTGACAGCCACACTATATTTCTGGGTGGCCAACGCAGAGTCAATGGTGACCTGGTCATCAGTCTGGTCACGATTTGGAAGCCCGAGGTCAAAATACTTGAGCTGGACGTCCACATGAGGCAGGATAAGCTAGGGAAGATGGCCAGAGCAAGGCATCAGCCCAACAGCTGTGACTCGGGGACAGGACAACAGGGATGTGAGAACCCTGTGGGTCATGGCAGGGGACACCCAGTCAGTGTGGGGACGAGGGAAGGCCAATGGAGAAGGCACAGCAGAAGGTTGGGGTCAGCTATTCCTCAGCAGGGTCTGGCCAGGGCTGGCAGGAGGCTGGGACTCTGGAGAGAGGCCGGATGATTAGGCTGCAGTCCTTTGGAGGACTTCCCCATCTGCCCTTGTCATGGCCATCAAGTCAGCTGAACCCCAAGTCCAAGTTCATCTAGATTCCTCTATATAGTGGGGTCCTCCTATGCCTCCAAGGGCTTTGAGACCTTCGCAATCAGAAGTGGCAGTTTCCACCTTTCTCTCATGGACATTCACTCAATAGATGACCTTCACATGGACAACAGACCACAGTGACTGCAGAAAAGCCAAGCCACCACCCTGAGAACCATTTGCTGGGACACTGCCCTGCACATAGTCCTGCTCTCCTTTCAATTCCTTCTCAAAGAAGTGCAGCAAAAATGTGCAAGATCAAGACAGAAATGACACGGGGTCAGCCTTGAAGATGCTCCAAGTTTGAAAGTCATGCAGGCTTCAGCACCAACGTGCTTAATGGCTAAGAACCATTAATGGCCCACTCATGAAAGCAGGATGGCCAGAAGGTGAGACACAGGACTGTTATTGTCCACCTGGACACCCGAGACCTTGTGGAACTGACAGCTGCCTGGCCAGTTCACCTGGAGAGCCACGCACTTTAGGAAGGGGCCCTACCTTCTCCTTAATGAACTGCCAGATGATGCGAGTCATCTCATCACCATCCATCTCCACCACCGGCTTCGCCACCTTGATCCTCTTGTCCGCATCTAGAACCAGGCACATCCAGCACATCACGTCCCTGGAGAGGTTAGTGGGAAAACCCCTCTTCTCCCATCCAGGCCTGCCTTCACCAAAGAGGGAGCACTGGACAACCAGGGCTCCAGCTGCCCAGTGTCCTCTCCCCGTTCCACAGAAGTTGCTCCCTGTTTGGCGGGAACCTGGGTCCCCCACTAAATATGCCAGGTAAGATTAGCCAGAGAGATGCCCATCCCACCCCTGGTCAAGGGAATAAGGTCAGCATGACCAGTCAGATCCCCTCTCTCGGGAATCTCAAGGCAGGACACCAGCAGGGATGACTGCCGGCTAGGCCACCTTATCCAGCATCAGATCAGGGAAAGGTTGTCCATGAGCTCCTGCTACCCAGTTCCTCAGGATGGCCAGACATCCCCCTTGCCCAAGATTCAGTTCTTTTTGGTTTTCCCTGTACTTCTATGAGGTACCTTGTGTCCTTCCAATAAAATCCTCTAAGTTATCCAGTCACTAAGTCCGCTGTTTACAACATAAGAGTCCCTGGCTAATTTGTGGTAAGGAGGGAAAGGTACAGAAATGTATTGTGTGCCTACAATGTGTCCATAGTGTAACAACCCTTGACATCCCTGATTCCATTTAACAGCAAAAATAGCCCCAATGGAGGTATCATTAGCTCCACTTTATTTTTATTTTTATTTTTTTTAATTTTGGTACCAGGGATTGAACCCAGGGTCAACTAATCACTGAGCCACATCCCCAGCCCTTTTTTATATTTTAAGACAGGGTTTCTCTAAGTTGCTTAGGGCCTTGCTAAGTTGCTGAGGATGGCTTTGAACTCATGATGCTCCTGCCTCAGCCTCCAGAGCCACTGGGATTACAGGTGTGTGCCACTGCATCCAGCTGGTTCCACTTTAAATGTGGAGAAATGGGCTGGGGAGGTAGCTCATGGTATAGTGCTTCTCTAACATGAGCAAAGCACTTTAATCCCCAGTACCACCAAAAAAAAAAAAAAAAAAAAAAAAAAAGTGGGTTAACTGAGGCTCAGAGAGGTTACTGCCCAAGGTTACAGAACTCAGAAACAGCAGAGCCAAGGACTTGAACCTTATTCAATAAGGACAGGCTCTTGGCACCTGCAAACAGAACTCAGAATCCCTGACCCAAGTTGGCTCAGGTGTGTCAGTCCTTTCAGAGAAGCATCAAAGACTCAGCAAGTGGCTAATGAGAAGCCCAGGGAGGTGGTGCAGAGGCAAACAGGAGTCAGGGAGGCTCTTCTAGCAAAGTCTGACTCACAAGAAAAACCAGCAGTCTGAGAAGTGAATTCCAAAGAAAACAGACCATTTAATTAATAGGTGCATGCTGTCTTGGACAAGATCTGCTGACTCTTACCTAGCCTGTGGCACCAGCATGTTCCACTGCCCACAACCTGAAAAGAAGTGGCTATCGAGGAGTAAGACAAGAACTACATAAAACTTCCATCATCCCCAAAGGAGCACTCCGGAGCCTCACTTATGGTCCACTTACTTACTGTTATATTACACACAATGTTTACAGATGTTGTGTGTCCTCCAAACTCAAGAAACAGCAAATCAGATGAAAGAAAAAGGACATCGCCTTGAAGACACTGAGTTGGGAACCAGAGGTTGTAGCTCAGCAATGGAGCACTTGCCTAGCACTCACAAGGCCCTAAGTTTCATCCTCGGCACACACAAAAAAATATGGCCACTTAGGCACATTTTAAACAAATGACCAGCCAGGCGTGGTGGCACAAGCCTGTAATCCCAGCAGCTCAGGAGGCTAAGGCAGGAGGATCGCAAGTTCAAAACCAGCAACTCAGTGAGACCTTGTCTCTAAATAAAATACAAAATAGGGCTGGAGATGTGGCTCAGTGGACAAGAACCCCTGACTTTAATACCAGTGCCAAAAAAAAAAAAAAAAAAAAAAAAAAAAGGGACCAAAGCCTAATAGACCTCAAATGTATCATTGTCATACAACACACACCTCATGATGACACCCATACACAACTGCTAACATAATCCTTAAATTATATCCTTTCCTTTTTATTTTTTTAGCTGTACTGAGATGGAACCCAAGGCCTTATGCATGCTAGGCAAGCACTCTTCCACTTACATTCCCAGACCTAAGAAAAACTTTAAATAATGTACAACAAAACTTGCTTTCCAAAGAAATGCAAACAGTTTTGTTGGTTTTTTTTTTTTTTTTTTTTAATATAAAAAGCATCTTAAAGATCATTTAAGGAGAGCCGGGCGCGGTGGCACATGCCTGTAATCCCAGCACTTGGGAGGCTGAGGCAGGAGGGTTGTGAGTTCAAAGCCAGTCTCAGCAATGGCGAGGCACTTAGCAATTCAGTGAGACCCTGTCTCTAATAAAATACAAAAAAGGGCTGGGGATGTGGCCCAGTGGTCCAGTGCCCCTGAGTTCAATCCCCAGTACAAAAAAAAAAGATCACTTAAGGAGAAAAAGGGAGGCCCAGGTAATATGTCAGATGCAGGACAGAACCAAGTCCTTGGCTCAAGTGCAGTTTTTGGAAGTCCTAGTGGGTCAGATGCAGAGAAGCAGAAAGAAAACACAGATGCAAAATAGTATATTCCCTAGAGAACAAAAGTCATGCTCACTGGGCTCCACTGCCCTTCTCAAAATGCAGTGGAGATTTTGGACCCCAAGCTACAGAATTCCTTCACTTTGGTCTGAAGCATGAGTGGGAAGGGCTTGGGGCTGTAGAAAGTCTGATGGTCTATTCTCGAACTAGCTTAGTTTTGTTGTTATTGGGGCTTTTTTCTTTCTTTTTTTTTTTTTTGGGGGGGGGGGACTGGGAATTGAACCCAGGATCACTTTACCACTAAGCTATATCCCCAGCCCTTTTTTTTTTTTTTAATATTTATTTATTTGCTTTAGTTGTACACAATGCAATGCATTTATGTTTACGTGGTGCTGAGGATCGAACCTGGCCGTGCACGCACTAGGCGAGCGCTCTACCGCTGAGCCACAACCCCAGCCCTCCCCAGCCCTTTTTATTTTGAGATAGGGTCTCGCTAAATTGCTGAAGCTGGCCTCAAACTTGCAATCCTCCTACCTCAGCCTCCTGAGTCATATGTACTACCACACCTGGCTGAACTAGTTTTGTTAGTTTTTAGGAGCATCTTCTATGAGTTAATTTGAGGACAGCTAACTGTTGTTAAAAAGTGAACCTAGCTGGGCATGGTGGCACACACCTATAATCCCAACAGCCTGAGGCAGGAGGCACATAAGTTTGAGGCCAGCAACTTAGTGAGACCCTGTCTCAAAATTTAAAAAAATAAAAAGTGCAAGACATATAGCTCAATGGTAGAGCACCTGTGGGTACTATCCTCAGTACAGAAAGAAAGAAAGAAAGAAAGAAAGAAAGAAAGAAAGAACTGAACCTATATCATAATCAGGACCCCTAAGGAGAAACTCACCTGCAGGTCAATTCTAAAGATTTCAGCCACTGAATCAGGGGTCCACCGAATCGGGCTCCAGGCACATAAACTGAGGATGCTACACACACACACACACACACACACACACACACACACACACACACAGAGCCAGGGGAATTCAGGATCAAGATCATGGTCCTGGGGCTGGGGATTTAGCTCAGTTGCTAGAGTGCTTGCCTTGCATGCCCAAGGCTATACATTCAATCCCTAGCACCGCCAAAAAAAAAAAAAAAAAAAAAAAAAAGATCATGGCCCTGATGTGAATGCAGGTGTTGAACTTATGAAAACAAATGGTAGGGCTGGGGTTGTGGCTCAGCGGTTTAAAGCGCTCGCCTAGCATGAGTGCGGCCTGGGTTTGATCCTCAGCACCACAAAAAATAAATAAAGGCATTGTGTACAACTAAATAAATAAATAATTTTTTTTAAATGGTATACTTATTTATTCAGCAACCGGTGCCAACTAAGTATCTCTTCCATTGGGATGCTGAAATGCCTAAAACACAACAGCACCAGTTTTCAGGGAGTAAGTGTAGAAAGAGAAAACCCTAGAGATAACAGAGGTAACTGAAAGAGCAAGCTGTGGTGTTATCAAAGTCAAGGGTGCTGGGGCCTCCCTGAAAACTCTCCAGAGAAGGGACTATAATGTGAATTTAAGTCACAGAGACTCTTTTTGTCAGGCCCAGGTAGTGAATTTCTTAAGATGTTCATTGGTGACCCCGTTTAAAAATCAGAAGATTGCAACAACAATAAAGCAAATAATATATATTTTTTTAGTTTATCAATGGACCTTTATTTTATTTCTTTATATGTGGTGCTGAGACTCAAACCCAGTGCCTTACACATGTTAGGCAAGTGCTCTACCACTGAGCCACAACCCCAGCCCAGCAAATAACAGTTTTTGTTTTGTTTTGTTTTGCTTTGCTCTTGTTTTTGTTTTATTTTTTGGTACCTGGGATTAAACTCAAGGGCGCTTGACCACTGGGCCACATCCCCAGCCCTTTTTTTGTATTTTATTAGAGACAGGGTCTCACTGAGTTGCTAAGTGCCTCACCACTGCTGAGGCTGGCTTTGAACTCGTGATCCTCCTGCCTCAGCCTCCCAAGTGCTGGGATTACAGGCGTGCGCCACCGCGCCCAGCTCAATAACAGTTTTAATAAATGGGCAAAGAGTTGAACAGACATTTCTCCAAAAACGATATATACTTTTGTATATCATTCGCACCTGGAAAAATGCTTAGCATCGCTATCATCAGGAAAATGCAAATCAAACCATAATGAGCCAGTGTGATTACTGATTACGCCTGTAATCCCAGCAACGTGGGAGGCTGAAACAGGAGGACTGCAAATTCAAGGCCAGCCTGGACAACTCAGTGAGACTCTGTCTCAGAATAAAAAGGGACAGGGACACAGCTTAGTTATAAAGTGCCCCTGGGCTAAGTTACCTGCCTGGGTAACTTGGAGGAGGCGCCGTCTCAAAATTTAAAAAGGGCTGGAGCCAGGTGCAGTGGCCCACACCTGTAATCACATCGGCTCAGGAAGCTGAGGCAGGAGCATTGCAAGTTCCAGGCCAGCCTCAGCAACTTATTGAGGCCCTAAGCAACTTAGTGAAATCCTATCTCTAAATAAAAATAAAATAAAGGACTGGGGATGTAGTTCAGTGATTAAGTGCCCCTGGGTCCAATCCCCAGTGCAAAAAATAAATAAATAAACAAACAAACATAAAAATAGGAAGAAAATCTAGTCACAAGCTACAATATGGATGAACCTTGTGGGCATTATAAATGAAGTCACAAAAGATAAATCCTATATGACTCTATATACATAAGGTAAGAACCAAATTCACAGAAACAGAAAGTAGAATAGTGTTGCCAGAGACTGGTGAGAGGGGGAGGAGGAGGCAATGGGGAGTTAGGGTTTAATGGATGTAAAGTTTCGGTCTCGCAAGATGAAAAAGTTCTGGAGATGGTGGTGTTGGTCACACAACACTACTGAACTGTGCACTTAAAAAAAAAAAAAAAGTTAAGATGGTAAGTATTAAGCTACATTTTTGCCAAAATAATAAAAATAAGAATTTAAACCAGCCCTCCCTATTTTAAAAAAAAAAAGAGAGAGAGAGAGATTTTACATAAAAATGTAAAACACGCAGGTGCCAAGCACAAAGACCCTTTCCACGTTCCTATCATGCAGCTCTGACCAAGAGACTGCGTGTCCCAGCAAAGGATCAGAATATGGGGGAAGCTCCCAATTCCAGGGAAGAGATTCGAGTATCTTCCTGATTTCACTCTTCCCTTTCTCTCACACCCACATCCAAAGTATCAACAAATCCTATTGGATCTTTCTTCAGTATACATCCAGAATCCAACCAGTTTCTCCCCACAGCCCTACCATCCAGGTCCAACCAAGCAGGATCCTCTCTGGCCAGCGTATGACTATCACCTCCTATTAGGGCCCTGAAACCAGGGTGTTCCTGTTAAGACCTAAGTCAGATCAAATCACCCCCCTCAAAACCCTGCAAAGCCTCCTTTTTCTCTCTCAGAATAAAGGCCAAAATCCTCAAAAATGTCTTCCTGGTTTGTGCAAGGCCCTCAGCACCATTAAATGAATAAATAAATTATACCTAGAAGCTGAGCATGGTGGTGTACACCTGTAATCCCAGCAGCTCCAGAGCCTGAGGTAGGAGAATCTTGAGTTCAAAGCCAGCCTCAGCAACTTAGCAAGGCCCTAAGCAACTCAGTGCGACCCTGTCTCAAAATAAAATATTAAAAAGGGCTAGAGATGTGGCTCAGTGGTAAAGTGCCCCTGGGTTCAATTCCTGGTAGCAAATATATATATACACACGTGCACACACACACACACACACACACACACACACACATATATGTATACATATATACACACATATATATGCATATATATGTGTGTATGTATATATGTATGTGTGTGTGTGTGTGTGTGTATCCCTTCATTGATCTTCCTGCTAGACCTCACTCATCTCCTGTCATTCACCAAAGTGCTCCTTCTCTGCTCTTCCATGGTGGCCTTGATACCCGCAGGTCCTCTTTCCCTGATACCTAACTGGCCTGCTTCCTCTCCTTCTCAGCACTTCATTCTCTGAGGTCTTTTCTTCTCCTCAATTCTCATGCCCATATGGCACACTACATGACTTCTATCTTGTTTATTATTTGTCCCCTTCCACATTAGAATTATTGCTCCGTAATGGCAGGAATCTTTCCTGGTCTTATTCCCTGTTCTTACCCCAGTTTCTTGCATGGCATCTAGCACACAAAAGGAACATATTTGTCAAAGACACTAATAAATGTCAAGTCAAAGTTAAACTGGTCCATGATCAGGACGGCCTTGCCCTCACCTCTCACCCTCCTGGGGTTTTGTTGTTGTTGTTGTTGTTTGGTACCAGGGATTGAACTCAGGGGCACTCGACCACTGGGCCACATCCCCAGCCCTTTTTTGTATTTTTATTAGAGACAGGGTCTCACTGAGTTGCTAAGTGCTTCACCATTGCTGAGGCTGGCTTTGAACTCGCGATCCTCCTGCCTCAGCCTCCCAAAGTGCTGGGATTACAGGCGTGCGCCACTACGCCCGGCATCCTCCTGGGGTTTTGTTGTTGTTGTTGTTGTTGTTTGGTACCAGGGATTGAACTCAGGGGCACTCAACCACTGAGCCACATCCCCAGCCCGATTTTGTATTTTATTTAGAGACAGGGTCTTACTGAGTTGCTTAGGACCTCGCTTTTGCTAAGGCTGGCTTTGCACTCTCATCCTCCTGCCTCAGCCTCCTGAGCCACTGGGACTACAGGCTTGTGCCACTGCACCCGGCTCCACCTAGGGTATATTGCCACACAGAGGCCAGAGAGTTTGAGCCAGCAGGCTACACCAGCAGCTCTGCCAGGCAATGGGCTCCTGCCCCAGAGAACCTCACAACCTAGAGTGTACTAATATTTACAGTCTGGGCTGGAGGTGTAGCTCAGTACTTGAGTGCTTGCCTAACAAGCATAAGTTCCCAGGTTCTAACCCCAGCACAGGGGGGATGCACTCTGCTGCCATTTTTAACATGGATGTACACAGTATAAAGCCCAGGGCAGGTCATGGACCCTTGCTTCCTGGAATCAGAAAGCAGTTTCCACCACCTCCACCCTCAATGGAATCAGCCCAAGAGGACTCAACCTTAGGTAGATCTGGGAAGAGGACCCAGGCTTCTGAAGTTGTGTGGTTTGGAGCTGTGGATACAGCTCAGTTGGTAGAGTGCTTGCCTTACATGCACAAGGCCCTGGCTTCAATCCCCAGCAACACCACACACACAGAGTAGTGTGGTTTTGTTTTGTTTGTTTTTGCAGTACTGGGGATTGATCCCAGGCCTCTTTCATGCTCCCAAATGCTCTACCACTGAGCTATATCTCCAGCACAGGCCCCAGGTTTTCCAGAAACACTTTCCCTTAATACCTACTGGATGAAACACAAGCACCCAGACCAGCTCTGGGGAGAGGGAATTCAGCAGGAGCGGAGGGTGGGGGTGGTGACTGATGGTAACAAGACTCCACAGGGGCACAGATAAAGAACTCTACTGGTGGGTCTTTAATCATTAAATAATTTGTCCTGGAATCTAAGAGTGCAGGCAAGATACCAATCACATCTAAAAGGGAGCAGGGTGAAAACTTTAAGAAGTTTCTGGCTAGAAGTAGAATAAAGGAAGGCTAGGTAACCAATTTTCCCATGGAGCAGTTCAGAGTGGCCCTCAATTCCCCGGGCTCTAACTTATCAGAACCACCACCAGCAGTCGCTGGAGGCTGCAAAGTTCGAAAGAGGCTTGTGTGGGAATTGCAAGGCAGCAAAGACACAGGACCGTTTTAGCCAAAAATTATTCCTTCTTTGTCATCAAAGGGAATGCCAAGTATTTTGTCTCCAGCAATGTTGCCAGGTAACAAGCTGGCAGAACTGTCAACTGTAGAGTCTGATGTCCAATTCAAAGTACAAGCATTTTCTATTATAACCACCCCACCCAGGGATTTCTAGAAGGACATGCAACTGACTGCTTTTTTAAAGTATATCCAAACCCAGGCCCCAAAGGGGCTTAATTTTGTTAGTATAGTTGCTTTTTGTTTTGGTTTCTCTTTTACCATCAAGGCAGTTAAAAAAAAAAAAAAAAAAAAGAAGAAGAAGAAGAAAGAAAGAAAAAGAAAAGGAGAATTGGAAAATGTATCTAACTTCTACCATTTTACTAAAGGTGGTGCCCATATGGGGCACTTGAAATCTTAAGTTTCAGGGTTAAACCCTTAGGAGTCAGAACCCAAAAGTACAAAAGCAAAAATGTCC
Source organism: Tamias sibiricus (assembly GCA_025594165.1). Taxonomy (NCBI): domain Eukaryota; kingdom Metazoa; phylum Chordata; class Mammalia; order Rodentia; family Sciuridae; genus Tamias; species Tamias sibiricus. The sequence goes on from CM046659.1 coordinate 154,134,922, forward strand.
CTTTCTCCTTAGCAGGGGAGAGAGGAGCTGAGGACCAAGTCCTTCTCCCCACACCCCACCCCCGTCCCAGCCACCAGCTCTGGTCAGTTACTCCCACTCAGTTAAAGATTACCCACTCTGGCCAGGCCAAGCAGTGAGCCCCACTCTCTCTTCCTCACTCTCCCGGCCCATCTCAAAGGACTTCACGACAGGTCTGGCTAGGAGTTTCTGTGCTAGCAGGCATCAAAAAAGGCCAAGAGACTTTCATCGATGGTTCCCTGCCTTTTATAACAGAGATTTGAGTAGCCAGGGTAAGGGGCAGACCGATGCCCCACATGCCAGGCTGGGCAGCAGCATGGGTAATGGGGTGTCAGGCTAAGTCTCGCTTATTTTGACTTTTCTCTCCAAAGCAGGGAGTTAAAAGTACCCCAGACGCCGTGAGAACGACTCAGGATAAAGTGACATTTTGCGCACGCTGCCAAGTCTCCGAGGCGGGTAAACCAGGCAGTGCCAACAATGGAGTAGGGCATGGGCCGGTAGGCAAGAAAAGGCAAGTCAAGCCAAGGAGAGGCCCCAGGATGGGGCCTCAAGTGCAGCGACCAAGGAGAAGGGAGGGGGGCGGGGGGGGGGGAGCAGTCTAACAAAGGGGAAAACTGAAAGGACACTCCTCCAGCTGTCGAGTAATGGCTCCAAAAATAGCTGACGTGGGCCTGATGGCGAGGAGGGATTAGAGCGCGCCTGGCTGAAAAGGAAGGGGAAGTAGATGCCTCCCCCCTCTCCGCCTTTGTCTGAGCTGGGGCCGCGCCGCGACCCTCCCTTTCGCCAGAGAAGCGGTAGGGTCCCCCCCCCCCCCTTGGTTCCTTGTCTCCCTCCAGGGGCGCAGGCGGGCAACACATCTTTCAGATCCGGGACTCCCCCAGGACTCCCCCCGGAATACCTGGGGGCGCAGGGCAGCCCCGAGCCCAGCCCTCGCAAGACAGCAATCTCCCGGGCCACCAGTTGCCACCGTCCCTCAAGTCCCCACCATTGCGCCTCATGCGGCCCGAAAGGGCCAGACAGGGTAGCGCAGAGCCAGGCCGCCCCCCGGCCTTTTGTGTGCCAGATCCCGCCATTCCCGGGCCGAAGGCGTCGCGAGTAGCGCTCCGCGGCCCCCACCAGGGAAGTCGCCACGTCGCGGCACCGGCGCTCGCCCGCCCGGACCCTCCTGCGGCACTCACAGTGGCGCCGTGGCTGCTCTTGCAGGCTGGAGGTGGTCAGGGCCGTCGGCACCCAGGCCGGCCCGGAGCCCGAAGCTCTGCAAAGCGAGCGTGCGACCCGCAGGTAGCCGGCCATCCCGAGCAGGGGAGCGAACGAGCGGGCGGCAAGAACCCAGTGTGCCGCTACACACGGCTGCCTGCAGCGGGGCCGGGTTGGCGCTGGCAGCCAGGACACAACCGGGGCGGGACTGCTAGGGCCCGCCGCCCCATTGGGCCTCGCCGGGAGGAGGCGGGGCCAGGGCCGGCCGGGTCCGACACCTCTACGGGCCTTGCCAGTGCCTGCGGGCCAGAGTGCTGAGCTCGCGCATCTTGGGCGCTGCGGCTAGCCCAGCTCCGCCGGATCGAGAGGTTGCGGAGACTCACTTGAACCGGCGAGGGACTGACTGCTCCAGGATTCCCCACTGAACCCGAGTGTCAGTTGCCCACACATCACCCTTACCCCTGAGTCTTTTGCATTTGAAGGGCTGAACCCCGATGCGCATTAATCAACTGCGGGTTCCGCTTTCGTGACCCACGACTAAGAAACCTCAAATCTCTCTACAAGCTCGCTCTCAGATCCAACTGTCTCGAGAGTTGAAATCCCCTTTCTCCTCACTAGGTCAGACTCCGAGTCCCCCAAGTCCCTTATCCTAGCCAGAGCCTGTTTTCCCCCTGTGCCAAACGGAATGTAATAATAACAAGGCTGCCAGAAGACGTAGGTGAAATTATGTAGTAAAAGGCTTGTGGCGCACCCTGTGCTGAACAACTACTACCGATGTTTATCTTATTCCAGATGGTTAGCTCCGCAGCCCCAGGCAGAATTGAACCCAGGGCCTCAAGCATGCTAGGCAAGAGTTCCACCTCTGAGCTACACCCAGTCCCAACAGTTCCATTTTAGCCTGTATGCATGCAAAAGACCGGAGTGATGGATTCTGCCAGAGACAACCAAACACACTCTCCCTCTCTCTACCCCTTCTCTCTCTCCTCCCCCCATTTTCTTTTCGTTTCCTTTTTTTTTTTTTTTTTTAATATGTGTTTTAGTTGTAGGTGGACACAATACCTTTATTTTATTTATGTGGTGCTGAGGATCGACCCCAGGGCCTCACACATGGGAGAAAAGCTCTCTACCTCTGAGCCATAGCCCCAGCCCTACCCGCCCCTTTTCTTGAAATGAGACACCAGCTAAGGGCTGAGTTTTATTTAGAAAAACATAATACCAGCCCCCCTTTCCCAGTCACATCAATTTATTCCAAATAGGAGCAACCTTTCTGCCCTCTGTTCAGGGCTTTCTCCATGGCCTCTCAACATTGCCAGATGGAGCTGGTCCAGGAAGGTGACCTTGAACTCCACTTCAAAGCTTTCCTCACCTAGTCCCAGCCTGGCAGGACTACTGCTTTGGCCCTAGTGTCCAGTAGACTGGACCCAAAGTCTGAGGCTGCAGTCAAAGCCCTGAACTTGTACCAAGATGTCCCAGAACAACCTGTTATCCCTTTCACTCTGTTCCCAATTCCCTTGCTCAAAACACTAGTATAACCCAGCTTGGCAACACATGTCTGTAATTCCAGTGACTCAGGAAGGTTGAGGCAAAAGGATCACAAGTTTAAGGCCAGCCTCAGCAACTAAGTGAGACCCTATCTCTCAATAAAAAAGGGCAAAGGATATGGCTCAATGGTACAGCACCCCTGGCTTCAATTCCTAATACCCAAAATGAATTTAAAATACACATACACAAGCCGGGGCATGGTGGTGCACACCTGTAATCCCAGTGGCTCTAGAGGCTGAGGCAGGAGGACTGTGAGTTCAAGGCCAGCCTCAGCAACTTAGTGAGGCCCTGTCTCAAAATAAAATATAAAAAAAAGAGCTGGGGCCGGGCACGGTGGCGCACGCCTGTAATCCCAGCACTTTGGGAGGCTGAGGCAGGAGGATTGCGAGTTCAAAGCCAGCCTCAGCAATGGTGAGGCACTTAGCAACTCAGTGAGACCCTGTCCCCAAATAAAATACAAAAAAGGGCTGGGGATATGGCCCAGTGGGTGAGTGCCCCTGAGTTCAATCCCCGGTACCACAAAAAAAAAAAAAAAAAAAAAAAAAAAAAAAAGAGCTGGGGATGTGGCTCAGTGGTTAAGTATCCTGGTTTCAATTCCTGGTACCAATACACACACACACACACACACACACACACCCCAAGACAGCATTTGGCTTTCTTGCCAAACTGGTATTATCAGGTACCTAGAGCTCAGTGATCATTATCTATGAGGTTGGAGAATGGACCCCCCTGAGGAGCCTTCTGATCCAAACAGTCAAATTCAGTTATGTATATCTTTTTTTTTTTTTTTTTTTTTTTGTACCGGGGATTGAACTCAGGGGCACTCAACCACTGGGCCACATCCCCAGCCCTTTTTGTATTTTATTAGAGACAGGGTCTCACTGAGTTGTTAAGTGCCTAGCCATTGCTGAGGCTGGCTTTGAACTCGTGATCCTCCTGCCTCAGCCTCCCAAGTGCTGGGATTACAGGCATGCGCCACCGCGCCCAACAACCAGTTATGTATATCAATAACCCATACTGATGCCACTGAAAAGGTGGTAAAGAAATTGCTGCCCACACACAGGAGCCTGCCTTTTCCTCCATGTGGTGGACTCGGATCTCAGAGGCCTGGAAAGCCTCAGTGTATTCCTGAGTCTGGCCTCTACCTGCTGAGGGATCTTGTGTCCTTCAAAAACACAGCAGTAGCTGGAGGCAGTTCAGACAATCTTTTAATTTTTATTTATTTATTTAGTGATGCTAGGGATTGAACCCATGATTTTACACATGCTATGCAGGCACTGTGCCACTGAGCTGTAACCCCATCCCAAGAGCCAAAGTCTTAAATTACACCTCCCTGTCTTTCTTCCAGGTCTCCAGCTCTGGGCCAGCTTTCCCCATATAGTGCCTGTTGGTAAGGCAGCTGGTATCATTGAATCAGAAAGTTTGGACACTTTTTGTTAAAGTCACACAGCTGGGATGTAGCAGAATTCCAATTCAAACCCATTTTCCTGGCTCATAGTTTATTACTCTTAAGGACAACAAGGAAGAGACCAAAATCTCATTTATTGTGCTTATGTGGTAACTATTGGCCTTGAAAAACACTAAAGAGAAAGATGTTGTTTAAAGGAAAGGGGCCTAGATCCTGTAGTTGGAGGTCAGTGGCTTGGAAACTTTGCACCTTTCTATATTTTTTTTTTTTTTTTTTTTTTTTTTTTTTTTTTTGGTACCGGGGATTGAACTCAGAGGCACTCAACCACTGGGCCACATCCCCAGCCCTTTTTTGTATTTTATTAGAGACAGGGTCTCACTGAGTTACCAAGTGCCTCGCCATTGCTGAGGCTGGCTTTGAACTCGCGATCCTCCTGCCTCAGCCTCCCAAAGTGCTGGGATTACAGGCGTGTGCCACCGCGCCCGGCTACCTTTCTATATTTTTAATCATACTCTATTTCATTATTAAGTCTAGATCACGTATACAAGTTCCCTGTAGAAGCGCAAAAATGCCTAGCACTCAGTCCCAGCCCTACCAGAGCCAGACGTACATATATGTAATCATGAGAAATCCAGGGATTAGAAAGAAGCTGTTCCAAGGAGAGTTCATATGTCATGTTAGGCATCTGCAAAGAAAGCATCAGTTCTGCTGGCACAGAAGGTGGAAAGTGTATGGTGCAGGAAGGGGGACATTCATGGAGCTGGCTCTTCCAGGATATCTGGGAAGAGGCTGGATGGGTAGGCTGGGAAAGTGGCCCAAACTTCATCCAGCCCTCACTCCAGGGCATTAGTTTTGTGGGGGTGTTTGGTAAGCAGAGGGTCACAACTGGCAACAGTAGTGAGGGGATGTTGGGAGGTAGGGATCAGGCCTGAGGAAGGGAAACCAGAGTCCCTTAGCTAGTCCTGTAGCCTGCCACAGCACGCTGGGAGAATTTGTAAGAGGGAAAAGCAGCAGAGGTGGTGTGGAGGAGATGAAATGGGCAGGAACTGCAGCTGCTTGGAAGCCGGGCATGGCAGGGGGAGGAGTCAGAGTGACTCACACTTCCATCCCAGGGGCTGGAAGAACGGCAAAGCCATTATTAGAAATTGGAAAATAGGAGGAGGAGAAGAGGGTTGTGGGGGAGGTGTTGATAGCAGAGCTATTTATGGTCATCTCTACACTGATTCCCTGCCAGCAGTCTGTGCCCTCTCCCCCACCCAGTCTGCCCTAGCACTGCTTCCAGCACCTTCCTGCTGAAGCCCTGAGCAGTCAAATGCCTGCAGCTCAAATGCCTGCAGTAGCTTCCCACTGACTAGTACGATGAACCTGGATAGCTTAGGCCATCCACGGCCTCCACCTCTTGCCACTCTTCTCTTCTGCTCTTTCCTCTGCCCAAGAACCCTCAACCTACCCATTTTCCAAACAGGTCCTGCCTTTGCACCATCCCTTCCTTCCACCAAGTGAACTGTTTCCCATTCCATAGCCAGACCCAATAACTGCTTGGTGTCTACTATAGACTGGATGTTTATGCCCACACACCCAATTCAGAAGATGTAGCCAGATCTCCAACATATTGGTATGTATGTATGTATGCATATATGTATGTAGGTACTTGGTACTGGGGGTTGAACCCAGGGATGCTTAACCACTGAGCCACATCCCCAGCCCCCCCCCCCCTTTTAATATTTATTTATTTATTTATTTGCTTTTAGTTGTACTAAATGCGTTTTTATTTTTACGTGGTGCTGAGGATCTAACCCGGGCCGCGCATGTGCTAGGCAAGCGCTCTACCGCTGAGCCACAACCCCAGCCCCTCCCCAGCCCCCTTTTTTTTTTTTTTTTTGGTACTGGGGATTGAACTCAGGGGCACTTGACCACTGGGCCACATCCCCAGCCCTTCTTTGTATTTTATTAGAGACAGGGTCTCACTGAGTTGCTAAGTGCCTCGCCATTGCTGAGGCTGGCTTTGAACTCGCGATCCTCCTGCCTCAGCCTCCCAAGTGCTGGGATTACAGGCGTGCGCCACCACGCCCGGCTCCCCAGCCCCTTTTTGTATTTTATTTTGAGACAGGGTCTCACTGAGTTACTTAGTGCCTCGCCTATTGCTGAGGCTGGCTTTGAACTTTGCAATCCTCCTGCCTCAGCCTCCCGAAAGTGCTGGGATTACAGGCGTGTGCCACCGCGCCCGGCTACCTTTCTATATTTTTAATCATACTCTATTTCATTATTAAGTCTAGATCACGTATACAAGTTCCCTGTAGAAGCGCAAAAATGCCTAGCACTCAGTCCCAGCCCTACCAGAGCCAGACGTACATATATGTAATCATGAGAAATCCAGGGATTAGAAAGAAGCTGTTCCAAGGAGAGTTCATATGTCATGTTAGGCATCTGCAAAGAAAGCATCAGTTCTGCTGGCACAGAAGGTGGAAAGTGTATGGTGCAGGAAGGGGGACATTCATGGAGCTGGCTCTTCCAGGATATCTGGGAAGAGGCTGGATGGGTAGGCTGGGAAAGTGGCCCAAACTTCATCCAGCCCTCACTCCAGGGCATTAGTTTTGTGGGGGTGTTTGGTAAGCAGAGGGTCACAACTGGCAACAGTAGTGAGGGGATGTTGGGAGGTAGGGATCAGGCCTGAGGAAGGGAAAACCAGAGTCCCTTAGCTAGTCCTGTAGCCTGCCACAGCACGCTGGGAGAATTTGTAAGAGGGAAAAGCAGCAGAGGTGGTGTGGAGGAGATGAAATGGGCAGGAACTGCAGCTGCTTGGAAGCCGGGCATGGCAGGGGGAGGAGTCAGAGTGACTCACACTTCCATCCCAGGGGCTGGAAGAACGGCAAAGCCATTATTAGAAATTGGAAAATAGGAGGAGGAGAAGAGGGTTGTGGGGGAGGTGTTGATAGCAGAGCTATTTATGGTCATCTCTACACTGATTCCCTGCCAGCAGTCTGTGCCCTCTCCCCCACCCAGTCTGCCCTAGCACTGCTTCCAGCACCTTCCTGCTGAAGCCCTGAGCAGTCAAATGCCTGCAGCTCAAATGCCTGCAGTAGCTTCCCACTGACTAGTACGATGAACCTGGATAGCTTAGGCCATCCACGGCCTCCACCTCTTGCCACTCTTCTCTTCTGCTCTTTCCTCTGCCCAAGAACCCTCAACCTACCCATTTTCCAAACAGGTCCTGCCTTTGCACCATCCCTTCCTTCCACCAAGTGAACTGTTTCCCATTCCATAGCCAGACCCAATAACTGCTTGGTGTCTACTATAGACTGGATGTTTATGCCCACACACCCAATTCAGAAGATGTAGCCAGATCTCCAACATATTGGTATGTATGTATGTATGCATATATGTATGTAGGTACTTGGTACTGGGGTTGAACCCAGGGATGCTTAACCACTGAGCCACATCCCCAGCCCCCCCCCCTTTTAATATTTATTTATTTATTTATTTGCTTTTAGTTGTACTAAATGCGTTTTTATTTTTACGTGGTGCTGAGGATCTAACCCGGGCCGCGCATGTGCTAGGCAAGCGCTCTACCGCTGAGCCACAACCCCAGCCCCTCCCCAGCCCCCTTTTTTTTTTTTTTTTTTGGTACTGGGGATTGAACTCAGGGGCACTTGACCACTGGGCCACATCCCCAGCCCTTCTTTGTATTTTATTAGAGACAGGGTCTCACTGAGTTGCTAAGTGCCTCGCCATTGCTGAGGCTGGCTTTGAACTCGCGATCCTCCTGCCTCAGCCTCCCAAGTGCTGGGATTACAGGCGTGCGCCACCACGCCCGGCTCCCCAGCCCCTTTTTGTATTTCATTTTGAGATAGGGTCTCGCTGAGTTGCTTAGGACCTCCCTAAGTTGCGGAGGCTGGCTTTGAATTTGCAATCCTCCTGCCTCAGCCTCCCGAGCCACTGGGATTACAGGCATGAGCCACTGCACCCAGCGTATGATGGTATTTAGAGACAGTGTCTTTGGAGAGTGAAACCCTCATGAATGAGATTAGCGCCCTTGTAAGAAGAGACATGAGACAGTGGATCCCTCTCATGTAAGGTTATAACAAGTTATATTCTCCTTAAGGAGAATAACTAAGGAGAATATCCTCACCAGGATGGAATCCACCTGCATCTTGAACTTGGATTCTCAGATTTCAGAAGGGGGCTGGGGACAGAGAAGAAAAGAGTCTGTTAAACCATTGGGTTATGATATTTTTGTTCTAGCAGCATGAACTGACTAAGACAGTGGCCAAGTCCTAGCCTACCTTCCCAAGCATGCACTGGGGGGGGGGGGGGGGAGGTGGGGAGGGGACACAGCATTTATTTACATGAGTTATCCTGTGAGGTATCTGACCCCCATCCCAGACCCTCAGTAAAAGTACAAAAACACTACAGGAATATGTGGGTGTGTGATGCTGGGGACTGAACCCAGGGCCCAGCACATATTAGGCCAGTGCTCCACCACCGAGCTATCTCCCCAGCCCACTACTTTGATTTATTTTGTCAAATGGGTGATAATGTGGCTCTAAAGCAAATTTGGAGGATTTTGACATACTATTTTTTAAAATATATATATTTTAGTTGTAGGTGTACACAATACCTTTATTTTATTTTTATGTAGTGCTGAGGATCGAACCCAGTGCCTCATGCATGCCAGGCGAGCACTCTATCACTGAACCACAACCCTACCCCTTGACATACCATTTAATTTCCCAAAATTTTCTCTCTGTTGCTTATATAATATTAAAAAGTCCTAATAAAACAGAGAGCCAGAATCTAGACACGGGAAATAATTGAAAGCCATTAAAAAGAAACAGATGCTGGACTGAAGATGTAGCTCAATGGTAGAATGCTTGCCTGGCATGTGTGAGACCTTGGGTTCAAGTCCCCAGCACTGCAAACAAAAGAAAGAAAGAAAAAGAAAAAGAACCAGATGCGATACTGTTATGTTGGTAGCAGACTCCCAGATCACAAAGATTTCTCCCAATTTGCAGGAGTAATTTGTATAATTAAGGGGATCATTGCCTGTCTATCACCTAACCTCTCTGAGCCTCAATTTCCTCATCTGCAAAATGAGGATAATAACAGCACCTTACTTCATGCAACTAAAGAGTTAGCCACTTGGGCATGGTGGCACACGCCTGTAATACTAGTGGCTTGGGAGGCAGAGGCAGGAGGATTGTGAGTTCAAAGCCTCAGAAAAAACAAGGTGCTAAGCAATTCAGTGAGATCCTAGCACCAAATAAAACACAAAAATTAGACCAGGGATGTGGCTCAGTTGTTTGAGTGCCCCTGGGTTCAATCCCTGGTATCCCCCGCACACACACACACAAAAAAAGAGCTAGCCAGGGGCTGGGATTGTGGCTCAGCGGTAGAGTGCTCGCCTAGCACGTACACGGCCTGGGTTCGATCCTCAGCACCACGTAAAAATAAATGATTGTGTACAACTAAAGAAAATAAATGAATGTTTTAAAAAAAAAAAAAAGAGCTAGCCGGGTGCCTGGTCCACATAGAGGAGAGGCACTGCTGGTGTTGCTAATATCAGATCATTCATCCACTCTGCACCTGTATACTGAGCCCCTGTGACATGCCAGACCTGCCCCTGTCCTGATGATGGACAAGAAGGCACATTCCCTTCCTGAGAGGACCTTAGTCCACAGGGATAATAAACAAATCATTTCAAAGAAGAGCTGGGCGTGGTGGTGCACACCTGTAATCCCAGCAACTCAGAAGGCCAAGGCAGGAAAACTGCAAATTTGAGGCCAGACTCAACAATTTAGCAAGACCCTGTTCTCAAAACTAAAAATTAAAAAATTTTAAAAGGCTGGGTACATAGCTCAGCAGTAGAGGGCCCCTGAGGTCAATCCCCAGCACTAGGGGGAAAAATGTAGTGGAAATGGTTTGCTGGGAGTGTTGGTTAATACAATCTCTTTGGAGGGCAATTTCATAGCTTCCATCCCACTATGAAATGCACATACCCTTGGACCCAGCAGTGTCACTGTGAAGGACTGACAGCATAGAAATACTCTCCAAGGGGTTAGGGTTATGGCTCAGTGGTGGAGCACCCGCCTAGCATGTGCGAGGCACTGGGTTAAATTCTCAGCACCGCATGCATATAAATAAAATAAAGGTCCATTGACAACTGAAAAATATTAAAAAAAAAAAAAAAGAAGAAGAAGAAGAAGAAGAAAGAAAAAGAAATACTCTCCAAGTTGAAAAGAGATTTATGTATAAGGATAGTCAATGCAGGGGGAAATTCAGAACAACTTAAATGTCCACTGTCAGATGTATCAGGAATGAGTTAGTGGCTGGGGTCATGGCTCAGCTGTAGAGCGCTCTCCTAGCACATGCGCAGCCCGGGTTTTATCTTCAGCACCATGTAAAGATAAAGGCATTGTGTACAACTAAAAACAAATAAATAAATATATTAAAAGAAAGAAAGAAAGAATGAGTTAGGGCCATGCACAGTGACTTGGGAAGCTGAGGCAGGAAGATCATGAGTTCAAAGCCAGCCTCAGCAACTTAGCAAGGCCCTACTCAGTGAGACCTGTCTCTAAATAAAAAATATAAAAAGGAATGTAGTTAAGTGCCCCTGGATTTAATCCCCATTACCAACAACAACAATAAAATCCTATCCCACATATATACACATATGCACATGTATATACATACACATAAGTGAGAAATTGAAGGCACATAAACCAGAGTACATAAGAAGGAGGGGCGAGACTATGGGGGACTCTTAATTTTGACTATATACAATTCTGTGGAAGTTGAATATAACATAACAAGCAGCTATCACTTTTGTGATCAGAAAAAGATCAAGATATAAAAGAAAGAAAAATACATATGTGTATATTTATATGTGCATATATATGTATATATATATATGTATTTTTTTAATATATATAGAAAGATGTTCTGTGAGCTGGACATGGTGGCATACGCCTGTAATCCCAGCGGTTCAGTAGGCTGAGGCAGGAGGATCACGAGTTCAAAGCCAGCCTCAGCAATGGTGAGGTGCTAAGCAACTCATTGAGACCCTGTCTCTAAATAAAATACAAAATAGGGCTGAGGCTGGGGCTCAGTGGTCAAGTGCCCCTGAGTTCAATTCCCGGTACCAAAAAAAAAAAGATGTTCTGTGATATATTATGTTCTGTGATATATTAAATGCAAATAGAAAATTGCTTGCTTGCTTTATTTCTTCATCTTATTTATTTAATACAGCACCAGGGATTGAACCCAGGGGCCCTCTGCCTTTTTATTTTTATTTTCAGACAGGATCTCACTAAATTGCCCAGGCTGTCCTCCAACTTGCCATCCTCCTGCCTCAGCTTCTAGAGTAGCTGGGATTACAGGCTTGGGCCACCACACATGACAAAACAAATTTCTTTAAAAAATAAATGGGGTACGGGCTTGTAATCTCAGCCACTGGGGAGGCTGAGGCAGGAGGATCATGAGTTCAAGCCAACCTCAGCAACTCAGAGAGACCCTAAGCAACTTAGCCAGAAGACCCTGTCTCAAAATAAACAATTAAAAGAGCTGAGAATGTGGCTCAGTGATTAAGTGCTCTTGGGTTCAACCTCGAGTACCAAAAAAAAAAAAAACCACGGACACAGTAACTATTGTGTTATACAGCGTGTCCAGCACAATTCACTCTGCTGTTTATTTTATTTATTTATTTGGTACTGGGGATTGAACCCAGGAGCACTTTACCACTGAACCACATCCCCAGCCCTTTTTATTTTTATTTTGAGACAGGGTCTGGCTAAGTGGCTGAGGGTGTCCCTAAATCCCTGAGGCTGACCTCAAACTTTATATTCTGCTGACTCAAACTCCTGAGTTGCTGGGATGACAGGCTAATGCCACTGAGCCCAGCTGGCAGCTTTCTTTAAATTAGGTTTTACCTTGGCGGTTTGTCCATCCTTAGGGGAAGGAAAGAGTTAAAGGCGTTGGGGGAGGGGAAGAGGAAGTGAGGTAGGGGAAAGGAGGGTGAGGGGCCCTGCCACCGGGCAGTTGCCACCAACAAACAAAAAACCCGGCTGCTGCCTGAGACTGGCCACGCCCACAGCTGGGGCTGCTGGCTGCAGGAAGCCGCTTCTCACAGAGGGGATCCAGAGGAACCCTGCAGGGCTGTTCCTGGGCATCCAGGAGAATGAAAGACGGCAAAATAATTAGGTGGAGATTAGGACAAGGGCCTGTGACCCAGAGCAATGGTTATCCGTGTGTATGGTCCTGAGACCCTTAGTATCCATGAAATGAAACTATCTTCGGAATAAGGCTAAGACATCACTTTACTTTTTCATTGTGTTAACATTTGTAGAGATGGTGCAAAAGCAAAGACTGGAAAACTGATGCCTTAACAGGAATCATGCAGAAACATCAAACTATGTTAGTAAAGATTTTATTGCCCATCACCATACACTCCCCGTTGTTTTAAACCCTATTTTAGGTTAAATATCTTTAATAAAGCAGTAGCAACTAATAATCTTATTAAATCTTTCAAGGTGCAGTGGCACATGCCTGTAAGCTCAGCCACTTGGGAGGCTCAGGCGGGAGGATCACAAGTCTGAGGCAAGCCTAAGCAATTTAGTGAGGCCCTAAGGAACTTAGACCCTGTCTCAAAATAAAAAATAAAAGGGCTGGTGATTGACTCATTGGTAAAGCACTCCTGGGTTCAATACCCAATATAAAAAATAAATAAAGAAAGAAAATTTATTAATAAAATATTATTTTCTTGATTTCTTGTGTTAAGGTATATGTTTTATTTGTACAGAATTCTTATTCAAATACAACTATATTTAAAAAAACACACTTAATCCAGGCACACACAGTGGGGAAGGCTTGTAATCCCAGCGGTTTGAGAGGCTGAAGCAGGAAGATCACAAGTTCAAAGCCAGCCTCAGCAGAGAGGTTCTAAGCAACTCAGGAAGACTGTCTCTAAATAAAATGTAAAAAAGGACTGGGTGATAGATAGGCTTGAGCTGACAGGCCACCTCCCCCATGGAAAATTCCATTAGGAGCAACCTGGTTTCAGTTTCCCCAGGCAGGAGCCAATCAGCCTAAAAGTCGCTCTGTTCCCCAGGCAGGAGCCAATCGGCTGAAAGGTCACCCTGTTTATTGGGAAAAGAGCCAATGGCGTTAAAGGTCACTCAGGCACCCCCCCCACCCCCACCAGAAATCCCTACTTGAGTCCCTGCCTGCCTGGAGCTTGGACACAACAGCTCCTCCCTGTGGAGAGGAAGCAGCCGCTGTAGTGGCTCCAGACTCACGGTCTCCAGCCCCACGGCGCTGCTCCAGCCGACAGCTCCAGCCTCCAGCCCCGTCAGTAGCTGCCCCAGCCAACAGCTGCGGAGACCACGGCCGGCAAGACTAGGAACCAACCCTCCATCCAGAGCTTGCACGCTTCCCTCCTCCTGACTCCTCTCTCCCCGTACTTCTACCTCCGACCAGCCATAAAGGCTGGTGAATAAATCTCTTGGCTGCACAGTTGTCTCCGGTGTGATTTTTGCCCTTCACTGGGGATGTGGTTCAGTGGTTAAATACCCCTGTGTTCAATCCCCAGTACCAAACACACACACACACACACACACTCTATCCAGGCACAGTGATACACTCAGGTAATCCCAGTTGCTCTGGAGGCTGAGACAGAAAGATTACAAATTTAAGGCCAAATTCAGAAATTTAGTGAGGCCCTAAGCAACTTAGTGATGTCAACTTTATTATGTCAAAATAAAAATTTTTTTAAAAATGTACTCTTCTTGGGGGAAGTACCCTCCACAAATAAAAAAAAAGAAAAGAAAGAGAAAGAAAAGAAAAACAAAAACAAAATAAAAACCTTGTGCTACAGACAACAGTAAGAAAGATGGTTGTCCCCTAGAAATGCACTAGGGCTGACTGGAGTCATGAGCTTTTTTCATAGAATACCATTTTTCTCCCTTTATTTTGTTTATTTATTTTTATGTGGTGCTGAGGATTGAACCCAGTGCCTCATATGTGCAAGGCAAGCATTCTGCCACTGAACCACAACCCCAGCCCTCATAGAATACCATTTTAACTTGAAAGAATAATTGATAGAGAAACCATAGTTATTCTGACTTGATATTTGGCAGATATGGTCATCTCTCCGTATCTATTGGGGTATTGGTTCCAGGACCCCACCCTCACCAACACCCAGGATATTAAAATCCATGAATGCTCAAGTCCTTTATGTAAATGGCACAGTGTTTGCATATAATCTGCACATAACCTCCCGTATACTTTAAATCATTCTGAGATCATTTATAATATTCAATGAAATACAAATGACATATAAATTATTGTTATACAGTATTCTTTGAGAAATAATCACAAGAAAAAAGTCTATACCTGTTAAGCACAGATACAATTTTTAATTTCTGTTCATTTAGTACTGAAGATTGAAGGTTGCTCAACCACTGAGCTACATTCTCAGCATCTTTTATGTTTTGTTTTGAGACCAGGTCTTGCTAAATTGCCCAGACTGGCATGAAAGTTGAGATCCTCCTGCCTCAGCCTCCAATGTCAATGGCTTCACAGATATTGCACCCTCATGACTGAAACCTATGAAACCACGAGTCAAAACAAACCTTTCAATCCCAGAACTTGGGAGGCTGAGGCAGGAGGATCGCGAGTTCAAAGCCAGCCTCAGCAATGGCGAGGCACTTAGCAACTCAGTGAGACCCTGTCTCTAATAAAATACAAAAAAGGACTGGAGATGTGGCCCAGTGGTCAAATGCCCCTGAGTTCAATCCCTGGTACAAAAAAAAAAAAAACCTTTCCCCCTTTAAAGTTGTTTATCTCAGGTATTTTGTCAGAGCAACAGAAAGATGACTCAACTTATTGGTTTGGAAATTATGCATTCTATTTATACTTAGAAATTAAATTTGTAGGGGCTAGGATTGTGGCTCAGCGGTAGAGCGCTCACCTAGCATGTGCGCGGCCCGGGTTCGATTCTCAGCACCACGTAAAACTAAAACCACATTGTATACAACTAAAGCAAATAAATATTAAAAAAAAAAAAAAGAAATTAAATTTGTAATCTCACTTTACCAAGCTTTAAAAGAGCTTAAAATCTTTTCTTTCCCCCCAGTGCTGGGAATCTAACCCAGGGTCTTGAACATGGTAGGCAAAGCACTTTACTACCAAGTTACATCCCCAGCAAACTGATTGTTGTATCAAAAATGTGAATTAAAACTCCAAGCCATGTCACACTTGAGCCAAAAAAAGCCTTTATGAAGCTGATCAACAGCCACTATCCGCACGCATCACACAGTGTGACAAGATGGCGCACCGGCAGTTATTTTCAAGGGTTTATATTTGGTTGTTCATCCAATGCAAGCAAGCCATGGTACAGAAGCTGAATTTGGGCAGTTAGCGAGACAATGCAATGGGTACATTGGTATTTCCCATGGGATTTTCCAGGTTGGCATAGCAACAAGCAAGTAGAAGGGAAAGGGGGTTCAAAATGACCCTAGTTGAGTACACGTCAGAGGATGGTTACTAACGTCTAAACAATCAATCTCTGACAAGGTACATTGCCCAAGAAAAATGGAAGTCAAAGAGAACAATTTTACATTGTATAATAATTGCTTTTTTTAAAAATATTTATTTATTTGTTTTAGTTGTACACAATGCCTTCATTTTTATGTGGTGCTGAGGATCGAACCCGGGCCTATTTTTGTGTTGCCCAGTATGTTATGCTAAGTAACGATTAATGGGTACAGAGGCAGGACTTTCTGTGTTCTATTATTTCTGAGAAACAGAACTATTTCTCGGAACTCTTAAGATGGCTGCTGAAAAACAAGATGGAGTCCCTTTAGTTCTCTTATCACACTGATAGTTTTATTTATCCTTCTCAAAAATACAAAAATTAGTTGTCATGGTGCATACCTGTAATCCCAGCTACTCTGGAGACTGAGGCAAGAGGATCATAAGTTTGAGGCCAGCCTCAGCAACTTAGTGAGACCCTGTCTCAAAACAAAAAATAGAAAGGGTTGGAGATGTAACTCAGTGGCACAGTGCCCCTGGGTCCAATGCTGAGTACTCAAAAAAACAGAGACAGAGAGAAACTTAGATGATTTTCCCCCAATTTCTCCTCTCTTACCTCCATGTTATTATTCCACAGTATTTTAGTTTCCTGGGATTTTGAAGCTTCCCTTCTTTTTCTTCTTCTTCCCCCCCCCCCCCACTATAGTCATGGACATTTTTGCTAGTTTATTTATTTATTTTTTAATTTTTTAAATTTTGAGACAGGAACTCACTAAGTTGCTTAGGGCCTTGCTAAGTTGCTGGAGCCTGTCTCAAACTTGTGATCCTCCTGCCTCAGTCTCCCGAGTTGCTGGCAGCCACTCTTGGCTGCAGTTTATTTGTTCAGCATCATGTCTTGAAATCCACTCCTACTTCCTGGATTCAGTTTCCTAATAGCTGAACAAGTCTTTCAACAAAAGTCTGCATTTAAGTTTCTCTGTCTCAAAATATTTTACCCTTGCTGCTATGATTTAAATGTCCCCCAAAATTCATATATTGAAAGTTAATCACCAACGTGATAGTCTTAAGAGGCAATTAAGTCATAAAGGGTTGAGCCCTCATCAATAGTATTAGTGCCCTTATAAAAGGGCTTGAAGGGCTGGGAGTGTATAGTTCAGGGGAAGAGCACTCGTTTAGCATGTATGAGGCCATGGATTCAATGCCCAAAACAAACAACAACAGCAACAAAATCCATTTTTATGAAACAGACACAATTTATTTCTACTACAGATCGAAAATCCCTCATAGAAAATCTGGGGCTGGGGTTGTGGCTCAGCGGTAGAGCCCTTGCCTAGCACATTCGAGGCCCTGGGTACTATCCTCAGCACCACATAAAAATAAACAAAGTAAAGGTATTTGTCCAACTACAACTGAAAAATAAATATAAAAAATAAAAGAAAGAAAATCTGAAGTCTGAAATGCTCCAAAATCTGAAACTTTTTGAGCACTGACATGAGGCCACAAGTGGAAAGTTTTACACCTGGCCTCCTGTGATAGGTCATGGTCAAAGTAGTGTATAAAACCTTCAGTCTTAGGGTTGGGGATATAGCTCAGTTGGTAGAGTGCTTGCCTTACATGCACAACATCCAGGGTTCAGTCCCCAGTACCAGGAAAAGAAAAAGGGCTGGGGATGTGGCTTTTTGGTTAAGTGCCCCTGGGTTTAATACCCAGTATCAAAAAGAAAAAAGAAAAACTTTCAGTCTTTAGCTATTACTAATAATGTTTCTGTGAATATTCTTGCATAGATATATGAAATCCTGTTTGTATTAGTAAGGAGTAAATTACTTGGTCATAGGTACACATATAAATGTTAAGCATTTTTTGTTTTGTTTTGTTTTGTTTTGTTTTTTTTCAGTACTGGGGATTAAACCCAGGTCACTCTATCACTGAGCTACATCTCCAGCCCTATTGATGCTTTAGTTTGAGTCAGGGTCTTGCTAAGTAGTCCAGGCTGGCTTCAAACTTGTGATTCTCCTGCCTCAGCTCCCCTAGTAGGGCATTACAGGCTGTGCCATGGTGCCCAGCATCTGTTCTGCTTTGATAGAAACTGCCAACGTTTTTCCAAAATGGTAATTTATATTCTACCAGCAATGCATGAGAGTTTCGGTTTCTCTACTTCTTGGCTAACAGTTGGCATTGTCATTCTTTTCAATTTTAGTCATTCTGGTGGGGACAGTGGTGTCTCATTGTGGTTTTAAATTGCATTTCCCTGGAAACTAATGAAGTTGGGACTATTTTCATATGCTCATTAGCCATTTGGATATTCTCTTTTGTGAAGTGCCCATTTCAAGTCTTTCCGTGGCCTGTTTGTGACTTTTTTTTTTTTTTTTAATGGTACCAGGAATTGAACTCAGGGGGCACTTGACCACTGGGCCACATCCCCAGCCCTTCTTTGTATTTTATTAGAGACAGGGTCTCACTGAGTTGCTAAGTGCCTCGCCATTGCTGAGGCTGGCTTTGAACTCGCGATCCTCCTACCTCAGCCTCCCAAGTGCTGGGATTACAGGCGTGCGCCACCGTGCCCGGCTTGTTTGTGATATTTTTAATGCATTCTGATATAATTCCACCTTTTGGATATGTGTATTTTTTTTAAATTTTCTCCACCCCCCCCCACACACACACACACTGGGGATGGAACCCAGGGATACTCTAGCACTGAGGTACATTCCCAGCCTTTTTTATTTATTTATAGTGTTTTTGGTACCAGGGATTGAATTCAGGGGCACTTGACCACTGAGCAACATCTCCAATCCTATTTTGTATTTTATTTAGAGACAGGGTCTCACTGAGTTGCTTAGGGCCTCACTCAATTGCTGAGGCTGGCTTTGAACTGTGATCCTCCTGCCTTAACCTCCCTACCCGCCGGGATTACAGGTGTGTGCCACTGAGCCCGGCTCTATTTTTTTTTTTTTTAATATTTATTTATTTGCTTTAGTTGTACACAATGCAATGCATTTATGTTCACATGATGCTGAGGATCGAACCCGGGCCGCGCACGTGCTAGGCGAGTGCTCTACCACTGAGCCACAACCCCAGCCCTCTATTTTTTATTTTGAGACAAAATTTCTCCCTAGTGCTAAGGCTGGCCTTGAATTTGTGATCCTTCTGCCCTAGCCTGCAGAGTCACTGGGACTATAGGCATGCACCACCACACCCAGCTGGATAGATCTACTTCATTAGTTTTCTCCTACTCAGTGGCTTGACTTCTCTCACTCTCTTAAGATGTCTTTTCGGGGCTGGGATTGTGGCTTAGCGGTATAGCGCTCGCCTGGCACGTGGGCGACCCGGGTTCGATCCTCAGCACCATGTACAAATAAAATGCATTGAATAAAACACATTGTGTACAACTAAAGCAAGCAAATAAAAATATTAAAAAAAAAAAAAAAAAAAAAAAAGATGTCTTTTCGCCGGGCATGGTGGCACACACCTGTAATCCCAGCACTTGGGAGGCTGAGGCAGGAGGATCGCAAGTTCAAAGCCAGCCTCAGCAATGGCGAGGCACTTAGCAACTCAATGAGACCCTGTCTCTAATAAAATACAAAAAAGGGCTGGGGATCTGTAAGAGCCTTGTATGAGGAAGTAGCTAAGATGGCGGCTGGCTGAGAGCCAAAGAGGAGGCGTTTAATTGTTTACACCTGACCTTAATGTAATCAACTAAGAATCTTTCTGTGCCCGTGAACACTGTGTGACGCACCTGTAAGTTGAGCTTGTGACACGTGTATGCTTGTTAAGGTAAAGAGTATTTAAGGAGACTGGGGGTGGGGGGGTGAGGGGGGGAAGAAGAATACAGAAGAGAAAGCAGAGAAGAAGAAGGAACAATAAAGTCATTCCCAGTCCGCCTCCGATTTCTTTCCTGCGGTATCCTTGCCTAAGGCGGCAACAGGGATCAACCAGTGGTCGAGTGCCCCTGAGTTCAATCTCCGGTACCAAAAAAAAAAAAGATGTCTTTTGAGGTACAAAAATTATGTGGTGTGTGTGTGTGTGAGAGAGAGAGAGAGAGATGGGTCTCACACATGCTGGGCAAGAGTTCTACCACTGAGCTACATCCCCTAGTCCACGAAAGCTCTTAATTATTTGTTTATTTACTTTTTTTTGCAGTGTTGGGGATTGCACCCAGGGATGCTCTACCACTGAATTACATTCCCACATTCCCCCTCCTTTCCTCCTTTTTATTCTTTCTTTATTTTCCTGTGCTTTTTTTTTTTTTTTTTTTTTTTTGGTGCTGGGGAATAAACCCAGAGGTGCTTACCAGTGAGTCACAGCACCAGCTGTTGTTTTTTTTTTTTTTTTTTTTTTTTTGGTACCGGAGATTGAACTCAGCAGCACTCGACGACTGGGCCACATCCCCAGCCCTTTTTTGTATTTTATTAGAGACAGGGTCTCACTGAGTTGCTAAGTGCCTCGCCATTGCTGAGGCTGGCTTTGAACTCGCGATCCTCCTGCCTCAGCCTCCCAAAGTGCTGGGATTACAGGCGTGCGCCACTGTGCCCGGCTCCCAGCTGTTTTTTTTTTTATTTTTTATTTTGAGACAAGGTTGCTGAGGCTGGGCTCAATCTCTCTTGCCTCAGCCTCCTGAGCCACTGGGATTCCAGGCACATGCCACAATGCCTGGCTAAAACCTCTTAACTTTAATAAAGTTGAATTTACTGACTTTTTTTTTTTATTTTTGGATGGGGTACAGGGGATTGAACAAAGGGGCACTGAACCACTGAGCTATATCCCCTGTCCTTTAAAATTTTTTTTTTTTTTAATTTAGGGCTGGGGTTGTGACTCAGTGGTAGAGTGCTAGCCTAGCATGAATGAGGCATTGGGTTGGATCCCTGTCACCACATTAAAAATAAATAAATAAACAAAATAAAGGTATTGTGTTCATATACAACTAAAACTATTTTTAAAAATGTTTATTTATTTGCTTTAGTTGTACACATGCGTTTATTTTTACGTGGTGCTGAGGATCAAACCCAGGCTGCGCATATGCTAGGCGAGCACTCTACCGCTGAGCCACAACCCCAGCCCTACAACTAAAATTATAAAAAATAATAAATTATATTTAGAGACAGTCTTGCTAAGTTGCCTAAGTCCTCATTAAGTTGCTGAGGCTGGCTTTAAACTTGAGATCCTCTTCCCTCAGCTTCCCCAGTCGCTGGAATTACAGGCATCCACCACCATGCTGGGCTACAGTTATTTTTTTCTTAATACCTATGGGTATTTTTATCCACCATTAAATATTCTACAAGATGCCTATCTATGTATTTTTTAAAAAAATATTTATTTGCACACAATGCAATGCATTTATGTTTACGTGGTGCTGAGGATCGAACCCGGGCTGCGCATGTGGTAGGTGAGCGCTCTACCACTGAGCCAAAACCCCAGCCCGCCTATTTATATTTTTATTTTCAAATTATAGTTGCATATATTTATGGGATCCAGAGTGATGTTATGATTTATGAATACAAAGTTGAATACTTAATCAAACTAATTAACATTTGAAACTTAACTCTCTAAGCAATTTTTTTTTTTTTTTTTTTTTTTTGGTACCGGGTATTGAACTCAAGGGCACCCGACCACTGGGCCACATCCCCACCCCTTTTTTTGTATTTTATTAGGGACAGGGTCTCACTGAGTTGCTAAGTGCCTCACCATTGATGAGGCTGGCTTTGAACTCGAAATCCTCCTGCCTCAGGCTCCCAAGGCTGGGGTTACAGGCATGCGCCACCGCACCTGGTTCTCTAAGCAATTTTGAAACTTATAAACTATGTTCCCTATCATGTGCAATCTATCTCAAAGGAAAGAAACCTTTCTCAGGCTTGGGTTGTGGCTTAGTGGTAGAGCGCTTGCCTAGCACGTGCTAAGGCCTGGGTTCGATCCTCAGCACCACCTGCTAATAAAGGCATTGTGTACAATTAAAAAAAAAAAAACTTTCTTCTCTTAACTGAGGCTTTTACCTTTGACTATCTTTTTTTTTTTTTTTCAAATATTTATTTATTTGCTTTAGTGGTACACAATGTGTTGTGATTCTCCTACCTCTGATTCCCAAGCAGCTCTGATTACAGGCATGTGCCACTGTCTTCCCCTCTTAACAAGCTGTGTAACTTTGGCAAGTAATTGAAACTGTCTAGATTTTAGCTTTCATGGGAGATGGCCAGGTTTTGAACTGAGTTCATTTTACATAGTTGGATCCCAATTCCTAATTAATAATTGATTGATTTAAAAGCGCTACATCAACTGAAATAGTAGATCATTAACTCTAGAACACTCTGTAATTTGTTAAGATTGCCTAAAGACCTAGGAAAGGGAGATCACATTTTATGACTTTTTCGTTTTATTATATGTGACTAAGAACAATAAACCATCTCTAACAATGTCCTATGTGGGCAGAGGGTGTGGCTCAGTGGTACAGCACTTGCCTAGCATGTGGAAGGCCCTGGGTGCAATCCTTAGTACTACAAAAAAAAAAAAAAAAGTCATACCATGCCCTGTGATAATTGAAAGCTCAAGTCAGGGTTGGCTGCTGAACCAGTGGTTCCTGAACCATTTAATTCTCTGATCAGTTTATCAGATTCTTCTTTTCCTGAGGCTGTCCTTGAACTTATGATCTTCCTGCCTCAGCCTGCCAAACCACTGGAATTACAAGCATGCACCACTGTGTCCAGTTTCAGATTGTTCTTTTTTATTTTTATTTTTTTTTAGTTATCAATGGACCTTTATTTATTTATATGAAGTGCTGAGAATCGAACCCAGTGCCTCACACATGCTAGGCAAGTGCTCTATCACTGAGCCACACAACCCCAGCTCAACTTTCAGATTATTCTTTTTTGTGTGTGTGGTACCAGGGATTGAACTCAGGGGCACTCACCCACTGGGCCACATCCCCAGCCCTTTTTTGTATTTTATTTGGAGACAGGGTCTCACTGAGTTGCTAAGTGCCTCACCGTTGCTGAGGCTGGCTTTGAACTCGCGATCCTCCTGCCTCAGCCTCCCAAAGTGCTGGGATTACAGGCGTGCACCACCACACCCGGCCAGATATTCTTTTTTATAAATATTTATTTTTTAGTTGTAGTTGGACACAATACCTTTATTTATTTATTTTTATGTGGTGTTAAGGATCGAACCCAGGGCCTTTTACCTGCTAGGTGAGTGCTCTACCGCTGAGCCACAACCCCAGTCCTTCAGATTATTCTATATTAGAGAATTTTAACCTTGTCCCAGCTGGTTGTCTTGGAGGAAAGTGGATTACCTTTATGATCTATAAAATGGGTAGAGTAATAGTCCAGTACCAACCTCATGTTAATGTGAGGATTTAATAAGAACTTCACTGAGAAAGGACTTCACAAGTGATACGTGATCCATAATTGCCACCATTGTTCTCACCTCTGGTATGGGGAAAGGCCAGTGGGACTTGGACGTGTGAGGCAGCTCATGTGGGTATTGGAGTGGGGGTTAGGGAATACTGGAACTCATGAGAAATGGCTAAAGACAACCTCCTGGAATCAGTTTGTCCAATGAGGTGCTGGTGAACATTTCAGGACCAGCTCTGGTGGGTTTTTTTGTTTTTGTTTTTGTGTGTGTGTGTGTCTGTGTGTGTGTGTGTGTGTCTGTGTGTGTGTGTGCGCGTGCACACTCGCACGCGCATGCTTTTCTGATGTTTGCTGATTTCTGTGGTATAAATACTTCTACCCTGGCCAACTCAAACTACCAACATCCGCTGGGTGCGGTGGTACATGACTTTAATCCCAGCTGCTTGGGAGGCTGAGACAGGAGAATTGAGAGTTCAAAGCCAGCCTTAGCAACTGGAGGTACTTAGCAGCTCAGTGAGACCCTGTCTCTAAATAAAATACAAAATAGGGCTGGGGATGTGGCTCAGTGGTCGAGTGCCCATGAGTTCAATCCCCGGTACCAAAAAGAAAAGAAAAGAAAAGAAAAATACCAACATCACTGAACACAGAGTAGTATAGTACTTCCACTGTACACATAAGGTAGATACAAATATCCTCAGGTGAATAGATACTATAAAATGTAAGAAAGAATAGTTATTGAACATAGGAGGTGCTTTACCTTTGAGCCACATTCCCCAGCCTCTCCCTTTTTAAAAATATATTTTTAGTTGTTAGTAAACCTTTATTTTATTTATTTATATGTGGTGCTGAGAATCGAACCCAGTGCCTACACATGCCAGGCAAGTGCGCTACCACTGAGCCCCATCCGACAGGGTCTCTCTAAGTTGCTTAGGTCCTTGCTAAATAGCCTAGGCCTCGAACTTGTAATACTCCTGCCTCAGCCCCCCAAATCACTGGGGTTAGAGGCATGAGCTTCCACACCCAGTTATAACTTTATTTATTTATTTTATTTATTTATTTATTTATTTATTTATTTATTTTTTTGTGGTACTGGGGATTGAACTCAGGGGCACTTGACCACTGGGCCACATCCCCAGCCCTTTTTTGTGTTTTTATTAGAGACAGGGTCTCACTGAGTTGCTAAGTGCCTCGGCATTGCTGAGGCTGGCTTTGAACTCGCGATCCTCCTGCCTCAGCCTCCCAAAGTGCTGGGATTACAGGCGTGCGCCACCGCGCCCGGCTATAATTTTATTTTTTTACCAGCGATTGAATCCAGGGGCGCTTAACCACTGAGCCACATCCCTAGCCCATATATCTTTTATTTTGAGACAGGGTCTTGCTAAATTGCTTAGGGCCCAGCTAAGTTGCCAAGACTGCCTTTGAACTTGTGATCCTCTTGCTTCAACCTCCCAAATCACTGGGATTACAGGCATGCACCACTGTGCCCAATACAGCTATAACTTAATTTTTTGGGGGGAGGAATACCGGGGATTGAACTCAGGGGCACTGGACAACTGAGCCACGTTCCCTAGCCCTATTTTATTTTTTGTATTTTATTTGGAAACAGGGTCTCACTGAGTTGCTTAGCACCTCGCCATTGTTAAGGCTGGCTTTGAACTCACAGTCCTCCTGCCTCAGCCTCCCTAGCCACTAGGATTACAGGCGTGTGCCACCATGCCTGGCCTAAGTTTTAATAATGACTGTTGTCTTAGTCCAATTTTTGTTGCTATATCAAAATGCATGAGACCAGATAATTTATAAAGAATGAAGGTTTAGGGGCTGGGGTTGTGGCTCAGCGGTAGAGCGCTCGCCTAGCACGTGCGCAGCCCAGGTTCGATCCTCAGCACCACATACAAATAAACACATTGTGTACAACTAAAGCAAAATAAATAAATAAATATTTTTTTTAAAAAAAGAATGAAGGTTTAGGGGCTGCAGTTGTGGCTCAGTGGTAGAACACTTGCCTAGCATATGTGAGGTGCTGTGTTCGATTCTCAGCACCGCATATAAATAAATGAATAAAATAAAGGCCCATCTATATCTAAAAAAACACTAAAAAAAAATGAAGGTTTAGCCAGATACAGTGGCACATGCCTGTAATCCCAGCAATTTAGAAGGCTAAGACAGAAGGATCTCAAGTTCAAGGACAGGTTGGACAATTTAGCAAAGCCCTGTCTCAGAATTAAAAAGGGCTGTGATTATAGCTCAGTGGTAGAGCGGCCTTGAGTTCAATTCCCAGTATGGAAAAAAAAAAATAAAAAAGAAGAAGACGTTTCATTTTGTTAATGATTCTGGAGGTTGAGAGAGATCTAAGGTCAAGGGGCCAGGTCTGGTAAGGGCCTTCTACCTGGTGGGGACTCTGTAGATCACAAGGTACCACATAGTGAGAAAGGAGCATCCAAAAGAGCCAAAGTGGCTTTGTTTTATTTTTTGCAGTACTGGGCTTGAAGCCAGTACTTGCTAGGTAAGTGTTCTACCACTGAGCTACAGCTCCAACCCTTTTAATTTCCAGACAGGATCTCACTAAATTGCCAAGGCTGGCCTCAAACTTGTGATCTTCCTGCTTCAGCCTCCTGAGTCACTGGGATTACAGGTGTTTATCACCATGCTTGGCCCAGTCACCTCTGAAAGGTCCCACATGGCCTCATTTCTTAATACCTCCCAGTTGGGATTAAATGTCAACTTGAATTTTGATTGGGCACATTCGAACCACAGCTGCTGTATTGAATAGTTGCCTTTTGAAATGCTTGAAAACTTAGCCGGGCATGGTGGCACACACCTGTAATCCCAGCAGCTCAGGAGACTGAGGCACGAGGATTGAGAGTTCAAAGCCAGACTCAGCAATTTAGGCCTTAAGCAATTTAGTGAGACCCTGTCTCAAAATGACTTTGGGGGTGTGGCTCAGTGGTTAAATGCCCCTGGGTTCAATCCCCCCACCCCCCGTACCCTGCCCCTACCAAAAAAATTCCTAAAAACTTAGCAGTTGACTTTCATGAACTGCACAAGCTGGCTCCAGCCACCACGGATACTTTTGGAACCTGTAATCATAGACGAACAGCAGCCGTGTGTAGTTCAGGACCTGGCAACTGGACAAGTGTGAAGGGCAGGCGCAAGGCATTTCTTAAGGACCGGTGCCTGTTCCTCTGGCGATTGTGTCTGCACGCCCCACCTTCCCCTCCCCCCGCCCCCCCCCCCACACACAGGGCACAAAAGGTGAACTTCTTCCCTGGCTTCATGCTAACATTCTAATCCACCAGCACCACCCCACCACCATGCAGGACAGGCTATCTCAGGAATGCCGGGGACAGGCATGCGTGTAGGGCATTGTGGCCAGCCACGTGTTTGCTGAATTCACCCTGTCAGGTGTTTGCAAGGTCATCCACATGGCCAGAAGGAGAGCAGCAGCCTGAGAACAGGCCGCCTCCTCCTGCACGCAGCCCTGAGACCTCTGCGTTCTGGGTTAGGAATGCCCTGGGCAAATAAACTCCACCAACCCACCGCCCCATGTGTTTCAAATCCCACAAACAAAGGACCATTTCCTGGTTTCATCTCGCTTCTCTCCAAGGCCTCCCTGAAAATAATAAGAGCCAGTAATAATGCTGAGAACTGGCTGCTTGTTCTAGAAACATCCCACTTAATCCTCATAACAACCCTATGAAGTAGGGACTATTCTTATCTCAGTTCTGTGGATGAGAAATCCAGGACTTAGGTAGGGAGCTAACTTGCCCATAGTCACATGAAGGACCCAGGATTTAACTTCTGTGGAACCCAAACACGTCATTATCAGTTTTTTCTTCTTCTCTCAACCATCTTCCATCATATGATCTCCTCAGCTTACAATTATTTTGCATTCTTTGGCATGTTGCTCGCCATTAAGTGTTCTCTGCATAGGGACAGTAATAGAAGCTGTAGGTCTGAAAAGCTTGCTCAAAGAGCGAGTGTGTGGGAGGAGGAATCACTGAAGGGGTCCTGCGTACACCTGCACCTAAGGAACCTTGAGAGGAAGCGGAGACTGAGGTGGTCCTCAGTGGGGAATCTACAGAGCAAATTCATTGTCCCATGGATGTGCAATCAAGAGATGATGGCCAGAGCCAGGCGCGGTGGCACACGCCTGTAATCCCAGCACTTTGGGAGGCTGAGGCAGGAGGATCGCGAGTTCAAAGCCAGCCTCAGCAATGGTGAGGCACTTAGCAACTCAGTGAGACCCTGTCTCTAATAAAATACAAAAAAGGGCTGGGGATGTGACCCAGTAGTCGAGTGCCCCCGAGTTCACTCCCCAGTGCCAAAAAAAAAAAAAAAAAAAAGATGATGGCCAGACACTGTGTCACATGCCTGTGACTCTCGTTACTCGGGAGGCTGAGGTGGGAGGATTGCCAAGTTCCAGCCCTGCCTGGACAACTTTGTGAGACCCTGTCTCAAAACAAAAAATGAAAGGGCCAGGGACTGGCACGGTGGTACATGCCTGTAATCCCAGCAGCTCAGGAGGCTGAGGCAGGAGGATCAAGAGTTCAAAGGCAGCCTCAGCAATAAGTGAGGCGCTAAGCAACTCAGTGAGACCCTGTCTCTAAATAAAATACAAAATAGGGCCGGGCATGGTGACACACACCTGTAATCCCAGCACTTGGGAGGTTGAGGCAGGAGGATCGCGAGTTCAAAGCCAGCCTCAGCAATGGCGAGGCACTTAGCAACTCAGTGAGACCCTGTCTCTAATAAAATACAAAAAAAGGGCTGGGGATGTGGCCCAGTGGTCGAGTACCCCTGAGTTCAATCCCTGGTACCAAAAAAAAAAAAAAAAAAAAAAAAAACAAAATAGGGCCGGGGATGTTGTTCAATGGTCAGTGCCCCTGAGTTCAATCCCTAGTACCCCTCCCCCCAAAAGAAGGGCCAGGGATGTGGCTCAATGGTAGAGAACCTCTGGCTTCAGTCCCCAGTACTAAAAAATAAAAATAAAAAATAAAAAGTCAGTGCTGACTTTGACCTTTTTTTGGCAGTCCAGTCTGCAGAGTCTAGAGCAGGAGGTTGAAGGCAGGAGCCCAATAGCAGTAGGGATGGCCAGTGTAGACATCTCTTCCAGGAAAGAGAAGATGGGAAATGCTAGAGAGATGGGGACCTTTGGGGATTTGAGTCTTAGTTTTATTTTGTTTTAAACTGTCCTTAGCAAATTAGTATGCTGCAGAAGGGAGCTGGCAGAGGAAGGCTGAGCGGGCAGTGAGAGAGCAGTGATGGTGTTGGGCTCCGCAGCACCTGCCTGATATTCCAGTGACTCGGGAAGCTGAGGCAGGAGGATCACAAGTTCGAGGACAGCCTCAGAAATTCAGCAAGACCCCAAAATTTTAAAAAGGGGAGAACAGGGGATGTGGTTTAGTGATAAACACCCCTGGGTTTGATCCCTAGAGAGAGGAAGGAAGGGAAGGAGAGACAGAACAGTGATGGTAAGAGGTGGCTGGGACAAAGGGCGACAAGGGATCCCAGCTTCACACCTGAGAACTTGCCCCTCCCCACCTGGAGAGGTGGGAGCTGAGAAGCTTCCAGTCTGATGGCCTCTGTTTTCTCAAGGAGGAGGCAACAAGTGAGGGGGACTGAAGGAAGTGATGGAGGTGTGGGACTGCCAGTTACGGTAGACAGAGGGCGCCACATAAGCAACTGAAGTAGGAAGTATTGCAGGTGCTGTGGGACAGTCCCCGCAGTTGTCATGGCCCCAGCAATGGTCTCCTTCGACTTGCTGGTGGATGCTGGTTTCCTGCCACCTGTAGAAACGGTTTATCCTCTCCTTTCTTGCGGCTCCTGCCACCAGGGGGCGACACTCTCCCTCTGGGTTCTGGGGACAGCTCCCCATGCCCCACCCACAGGAACCACACAAGAGCATCTCTGGATTTCTTTCTTCCCTTACTTGTGCATGGTGCTTCATCATGCTTGCCTATCTAACATTTGACACGCATAGCGACTTCACCTGCAGAATGAGGAAGTCAACCCGTTGTTTTGCTCAGAACACAGCAGAACTTGCAGTTCCGGGTCAGTGAGTTTTCCATGTCATGGGATGTACCACAAGATCTCTTGAGGCTTTGGGGCTGGGGTCATGGCTCAGTGGTAGTGCGCCTGCCTAGCATGTGTGAGGCACTGGGTTCCATCCTCAGCACCACATAAAAATAAATGAATAAGGGACTGGGGTTGTGGCTCAGCGGCAGAGCGCTTGCCTCGCACGCGTGCAGCCCGGGTTCAATCCTCAGCACCACGTAAACATAAATGCATTGTGTTGTGTACTGTAGTCGCCTGAAGCGATGGCCGCTTGCTTCAGGCGACTACAGTGTACAACTAAAGTAAATAAATAAATATTTTTAAAAATGAATAAAACAAAGGTATAACAACTGAAAACAAAACAAAACAAAAAAAACTCTTGAGGCCTCCCTGTACTTGGTCAAACAAAAAAAGTACATCCTTCCAGAAAAGAAAGAACCCTTGGAATTGGCATTGGCTTTGCAGTATTCAGCACAGATGTGGGAATTAATTGCAACATTGGCCCTTACTTTTGAATCAGATTTGCCTGTTCCATAATTTAGACCTGAGGACTGGGGGTGTAGCTCAGCAGGGCAGCACTTGCCGACCATGGAGGAGGCTCTGGGTTAGATCCCCAGCACAAGAAAGGAAGAGAAGAAGAAGGGAAGGAAGGAGAGGGAGGGAAGGAAAGAGAAGAAAGGAGGAGGAAAGAGAGAGAAAGGAAAAGGAGGAGGAGAGAGAAAGAAAGGAAGAGGGGGAGGAGAGAAAGAAAGGAAGAGGAGAGAGAGGGAGAAAGAGAAAGAAAGAAAAGGAAGGAAGGAAGAGAGAGAGGCAGGAGGAAAAGGGAGGGGAGAAGAGGACAGAACAGAGAGAAAGAGAATGTTTATGTCTGTTTGTTGGAGTCAGGCAGGGGGTATCCAGAAAAGAAAAAACAGCTCTTGGAGTTTAGACACACCCTCCCCCAAATCCAGGGCACAGCAAGCAGAGCAGTTGCCAAAAATCTCAGGCACAGCTGCCTCTTGGCAGGCAGACCTGCGGGGAGGGGGGGTCGGGGTGGGAGGGGCAAGGGCCTGTGGAAATGGCCCGGTAGGAGGAATGCTGAGTTTGCCCTCCTGGCAGAGACAGGCACAGGGTGTACCAAGCGCAGCCTGCTCCTTCACTCTAGGCACAAATGGATTGTGATCCTGTGGAGACTGAAGCTTACACAGTTGGGTTGGCAGGGCAGGGGAGTCCTTTCTATGAAAACAACTCAGAAGTAGGCACTGACTCTTGTCTCTGTAAATATAGAAGTTTAAGCTTCAGAAAGGGCTATCGGTAAAGAAGAAAACGAAAGAGGGCAAGGGGATAGAGCAGAAAGGAA
Organism: Tamias sibiricus; assembly: GCA_025594165.1. NCBI lineage: Eukaryota > Metazoa > Chordata > Mammalia > Rodentia > Sciuridae > Tamias > Tamias sibiricus. Next base: position 154,165,343 of record CM046659.1, read on the forward strand.
AGGCTCCTCTAGATTGACTGGGGGGTCAGGGAAGACCTTGTTAGTTGACTTTTTTGGTTTGTTTGTTTGTTTGTGGTATTGAACCTAGGGCCTCATGCATGCTAGTCACACTCTCTACCCCTGAGCTATATTCCCAGCCTATGAACTGACTTTTTTTTTTTTTTTTTTTTTGGTACCGGGGATTGAACTCAGGGGCACTCGACCACTGGGCCACATCCCCAGCCCTTTTTTGTATTTTATTAGAGACAGGGTCTCACTGAGTTGCTAAGTGCCTTGCCATTGCTGAGGCTGGCTTTGAACTCGCGATCCTCCTGCCTCAGCCTCCCAAAGTGCTGGGATTACAGGCGTGCACCACCGTGCCCGGCTCTATGAACTGACTTTTGAGCTGCAAAACAAATGAGAAGAAGAAATTGGCTATGGGGCTTTTTGTGTGAAGAACATTCTAGGCAGAAAGGAAAAGTATGTACAAAGGCCCTGAGGTTGAAACAACTCTGTGGTTGGAGGGTTAGAACTTTCAATCCCCCCTACACCCCAGAGGGGCTAAAGGTTGGGTTGGGCACTAATGGCCAATGATGTAATCAATCATGCTTTTTTTAATGAATCCACCATAAAACCCCAAAAGGGCAGGGTCCATAGAGTTTCTGGGTTGTTAAACAAGAACATATCCCTGGGCACAGGAACTCCTGCACTCAGCACCCTTCTGAACCTTGCCCTATGTATCTCCAGGTAGACAATGTCAGAACTGAATGGAAGTAGAGGACACCTACAGCTAGTGTCTGCTGGGGAATCGCTTGGCGTAAGAGGGGATAATCTTTGCTAAGAATTCCCGGCACATCCCCCCACTATTATTCTCTCCTCTGAGGTAGGTTTGCTGGGATCCCTGTAACCAGTTTCTCAGGTTTATCAAGGTGTTTGTTTGTCTCACTCTCCTCCTCACCCACCCCCCCTTGTTACCAGAGATTGAACCCAGGGGTGATTAACCACTGAGCCACATCCCCAGCCCTTTTTTATATTTTATTTCAAGACAGGGTCTCCCTAAATTGCTTATGGCAGTCCTCACCAAGTTACTGAGGCTGGCTTTGAACTTGTGATCCACTCTGCCTGGCTATCTCCCTCCCCTTCTACACTCTCATTCTCTTTCTCTCCCTCCTTCCTCCTGAACTGCAGGCAAACACTTTATTGCCTCGCCTCCCAAAAAATCACTCTGGCCAGGGCAAAAGCCCATTGTTGAGGTATCTCCAACTCAGTGCTGAAACCCCAGTCCTCTCCACCAGTAGACACCCCATAGAGACCCAACTTCACCCCCAAAATCTTCTCATTCCCAAATCCCAAATAGGGAAGGGCACTGGGGCTACCATGTTGATTGGTGTCTTGCCTTCAGCTCTAAGGTGCTACCCTGGTGCAGTTGTGCACTCCTGTAATCCCAGCAGCTCCAGAGGCTGAGATAGGAGGATGGAGAGTTCAAAGTCAGCCTCAGCAATGGCAAGGCGATAAGCAACTCAGTGGACCCTGTCTCTAAATAAATAAAAATACAAAATAGGACTGGGGATGTGTTGCTGCCTGAAGCGATTGCTGCTTGGAGCAATGACGCCACGGGAATAAGTTCAGAGGCGGACTGGAAACAAACAGGCTCTTTATTCTGCTAGCTTCTCTGTCCGGCTCCAACAACTCCAACACGCCATCCACACTCCTCCAACCACACCACCAAATGGCCCTGGCCCCATCCGCAATATCCCGGGCCAAGTCTCACGAGATCATGGAAGGTGGTAATGCTTTATGGCTCACAGCTAAACACAATCTTAGCTATCTCCTTAATTAGGGCTCCTACATTTCCCCCCTTTTGTTTTAAAAGAGGGGGTGCTCTAGGACGTCCATGTGCAACCAACATTCTTACCCATCATCGGATAATCAAGGCTGTGCCCTTGACTCCTGTCTTAGGTTGATATGTCGGCCACATGAGACTGTCCCGTGCGACTGTTCCTATCTTAGGTTGTCCCCCTCTGGGTATCTTACCCGTCATTGGCTACCAGCCATCCAATCGAGCCCTTCAGGATCGACTGTGTATGATGACTAACAGCCGTCCAATTGTGAGGAGATGCTGCGGCTTTAAGGCGATAAGCCTTCTGCTGACAAGCCAAGTTGCATAGCATATCAAATTCTTGAAACAAATCAGCTTCCCTGAGTTCTATCAAGTAACACACTGAGTTCTCTAGACAAATACCCGCAAGGCATTGTCCCGTAAAGTTCCAAACAATGAAAGATCAAAATGTCCACTTGTTATAACACATTGATCTAGGAGGCCCCATGCATGCAGAGCAGAGGCCACACTGCTGGTGAGGTTGTTTGATGCTTGAGCAGCAGGGATGCTTGCAGCGACCGCGATCCCTGCAGCTGTAACAGCAGCCGTCTTTTTTATGTCTAGACAATGCCACCGGCAAATCTTCAGGGCCTGCTACCTAGAAACTCAAGCATCAATTATTAAAGGAAAGGCAGTGCTATTTCAGCACTGAGTCAAGAGGCGAGTTGTCAAATTAAAAAATAGAATTATTAGATTAGAAAATTAAAGTTGATTTCTGCTCACACCCATTGCTGCTTGAGCTCCCACAAACATAAGCTGGCAAAATATCATATTCAGAACAAAACAAAGAAAGACTGAGGGTATTTACTGCATTAAAGATAGAGTAAAGAAAAGCTAAAGGCACTTTGGAAAAATAATTTGTTAGCTGGACCCTCGAGTCTCTGTAACTTTCCATGAAATTATCTGTTGAAATAACTCAAATTCATCAGCTATAAAACAAATAAAGTTAATTACAAATAAACATTCCTATGTCAAAACACCAAAATATCAGTTTATACAGCACAAGTCATATTCTTCGCCAAAGAGAAATCCCTGGGACACCTATAAATCAAAATTGAAGGTACCTTCACTTATTAAATTATTTACCCAAATTGAATACTCTTAAACTTAAATGAATTAAAGTTATTTGGATCCATATATATATATATGTATAATATATATATATTTTCATAAGCGCTTTGTTATTTGTGACGTCACACTGGACAGATGTACAAACCTACAAACATATATTTATGATGTCACATTTACATGAAATTTAGACAAGTGCACAGACATAAAGACATATATAAAAAGAAAAAAAAATACAATTGTGTGCACACTAAAGAGAGATCTCCTTGTCCCGGCCAGGAGGAATGACACTTAAGTTGTGAAATATTTTGAAGGACTCTTTAAGGGAATCATTCCATACCTTTATCTTGGTCCTCTTGATTTTGTACCATTTTTATTAATCTTGATTCCTCAACAACTTCATCTTGATCCTTATGATTTGGTACCTGCTTTATTAATCTAGACGGTATCCATATTAGAGAGGATTTGTGCTTTGGAAAAGCACAAACAGATCCTCTCCCCCAAATTAATACTGGATCTGGACCCTTCCATGTACCTGAAAGAACATCCTTCCAGTAAACCAAAGGTTTATGTTGTTGGTGTGGGTTCCAATGTCTGTCTGCAGCAGAATAACCATTAGAGTCTAAAGTTAAAAATTTTAAGGTAAACAGGTGTAAGCTACCTGGTACCGAAACCTGGGAGGAAATCTCGGAGGCAGAGTAAAGCTTTTACTACTTTTACTTCTTCTGTCTTCCTTGGGAGCCTCGGCCTAACTCTGACCAGTCATTACTTCTTCTATCTGGTTTCTCTTCTGTAACCGCTCTGCCTACGTTCTGGCCGCTCTGATTCTTCTGACCGACCGAGTGACTGCCCGACTGACTGAATTCTCCGTTCTCCTAACTCGGACCGCTTTCACCCGGTTATATACCTTCAGCTTTGCGGGTGCCTACAGGTACGTCACATACATATCAGGTGGAACTTATGGCTTCCAGCTAGCTGCAACAGCCCTTCCTAATTAGGGCTCCTTCAAACAGGGAAACTGCCAATCTGTTCCTAGGATTTTTCCAATTTCCTTCTTTTTGTTTTAATAACATAATTTTCAGTGTGCGGTTTGCTCTTTCAATAATGCCCTGACCCTGAGGATTGTATGGGATGCCTATTTTATGGGATATATTGAATTTTGCACAAAACTGTTTGAAAGATGAGGACATATATGCAGGGCCATTATCTGTTTTAAGCATTTTGGGGATGCCCAATGCAGCAAAAGCTTGCAAACAATGAGATGTAACATCTTTAACTTTTTCTCCAGAATGTAAGGAAGCAAAAATCATGCCTGAGCATGTATCTATGGTCACATGAATAAATCGCAATTTTCCGAAACTTGACTCATGAGTAACATCCATCTGCCACAAATGATTGGGCATTAATCCTCTAGGTTTAACACCATAATGAGGATTGGACAAATGTGTCATACAAGATTTTCAATCTTTTACAATTGTTCTGGCTTGCTCGTTTGTGATTTTAAACCTACGCTGCAAGGTGGTGCCATTGACGTGAAACTGGGAGTGAAATAAAGTAGCTTGCTGGAGCACTGAAAGTATAAAGATTGTTTGGGTAAGGGCATCAGCCTTTTGATTACCTTCATGGAGGAGACCAGGCAAGTTGGTATGTGGTCTAATATGCCCTACGAATAGAAGTTCTTTTCTTGCCCACGAAAGTTTTTGTATTTGATAAAACAATTTAAAGGCTGGAGTATGAGGTGCTATTGGTCCTGCTAGCTCTAATTGTGGGACGGCATGCACAATATAGTGGCTATCTGAAAAAATGTTCATGGGCTGCTCTCTAAAATTTTTCAGAGCTCTTACCACAGCTTCCAGTTCCACTAGTTGAGCTGATTTGTGTGCAGTTATGTAAGTTATATTTTCTTTTTTAGTGACTACTGCAGCAGTACCATTTGAGGACCCATCTGTGAATACATTTAATGCCTTAGGAATAGGTTGATTTTTTATTACCTGTGGAAATATAATAGGATGATTGATACAAAAAGATAATATAGGAGACTTAGGAAGATGATTATCAAAATTTGCAGAAGTAGAGCATCTAGCTATAGCCCAATCATTATCATTGAAGCATAAATATTCAATCTGTGATGATGAATAGGGAGTAATAATAGTAGCAGGGTGAATGCCAAATATTTTAGTAGAAGTCTTAAGTCCTTGAAGAATAAGTTTAGCCACCATGGAGGTATAAGACTCAATTATACTTTTAGGAGAGACGGGCAAATGTATCCATAATAAAGGCCCCTGTTGCCAAAATACTCCTGTGGGTGTATATTGTGAAGAAATAATAATCAATATCAGTGGTTGAGTTAAATCAAATCTATCACAATGAGCTCCTTCTATGGCTTTTTCTACTAACTTTTAAAGCTTTCCTAGCATCAGGAGTCAATGTTCGTGGTGAAGATGGATCAGGTCCCCGTGAAGGATGTCAAATAAAGGTTTTAGTTGGCCAGTAGTGAGGTTTAGTGTAGGGCGAAGCCAATTAATATCTCCTAGCAATTTTTTTTTTTTTTTTTGTGGTACTAGGGATTGAACTCAGGGGCACTTGACCACTGGGCCACATCCCCAGCCCTTTTTTGTATTTTATTTTAGAGACAGGGTCTCACTAAGTTGCTAAGTGCCTCGCCATTGCTGAGGCTGGCTTTGAACTCGCGATTCTCCTGTCTCAGCCTCCCAAAGTGCTGGGATTACAGGCGTGCGCCCACCGCGCCCGGCTCTAGCAATTTTTGAAAGTCATTGAGAGTGGCCAAATGCTCCTTATTAATTAATATTTTTTGAGGCCTAATAAAAGTGTCCATAATTTGGAATCCTAGATATAATATTGGAGATCTAATTTGAACCTTTTTCTTAGCAATGTTTAGTCCATATTGTTTCAAGTTTTCTGATATATCACTAAATATGGTGAATTAGACTTCTTGATTAGGATGAGCAAGCAAAACATCATCCATATAATGGAGGCACATAAGCTCTGGGTATTTATTTTTGATAGGCTGAATAACTTTATCTACGTAGATTTGACACATAGTGGGACTATTAGCCATTCCCTGCGGCAAAACTTTCCATTGATATCTCTGATCAGGGCCATTATTGTTAATAGAAGGAACTGAAAAAGCAAATCTGGGGGTATCCAGAGGGTGTAGAGGAATAGAAAAGAAACAATCCTTTATATCAAAAGTAATAAGATGGATGGGCTGGGGTTCTGGCTCAGCGGTAGAGCACTTGCCTAGCACATGTGCAGCCCGGGTTCGAGCCTCAGCACCACATAAACATAAATGCATTGCATTGTGTACAACTAAAGCAAATAAATAAATGTTAAAAAAAAAAAAGTAATAAGATGGAAATTTTTTGTAATAGCTACAGGATTAGGAAGTCCAGGTTGAGTAGGGCCCATGATTTGCATGGTTTTATTAATTTCTCTAAGATCATGTAACAATCGCCATTTTCCTGATTTTTTCTTGATCACAAATATGGGGGAATTCCAGGGAGAGGTGGAAGGTTCTATATGTCCTGCTTCTAGTTGTTCCTGAACTAGTAGGTGGGCCGCTTGTAATTTCTCTTTAGATAGGGGCCACTGAGGGACCCACACTGGCTTATCAGAAAGCCATGGTATTTTCAAAATTATTTTCTCAGTGGCCCTGAAAAAAATATCTTTTTCCTTTATGATAATGACTTCTTTTAGGGTTAAGATTACCCTGTACCTTTTGATAATGATTTCTTATAGGGTTAAGATTACCCTGTACTTTTTGATAATGATTTCTTTTAGGGTTAAGATTACCCTGTAGATTTTCACATTTAACATCTGCAGGCTTGGTTGCAAGGTGTACTCCCATTTGTTGCAAACTATCTCTTCCCCATAAAATAACCAGTAGGTTAGGTAAAACATAAGGCTGAAATGTTCCTTTATGCCCTTCATCATCCTCCCATTTTAAAATTACCGCACTTTTTTCTGGGAGGTTATTATATCCCAAGCCTCTTAAACTGGTTGAAGCTTTTTGCAGAGGCCAGTTCTTGGGCCATTGCTGTAGATTAATGATGGAAGAGTCAGCTCCAGTATCTATCAGTCCCTCCATCTCTATTCCTTGGATTTTTATTTTACACATAGGCCTCCTTGAACAATCCCGAACCCAGCAAGCCATGGATCCTGAGTCAGTGGAACAAAATCTTCTATTGTTCCCTTTTTGAGGCATACTCATTTTAAATGAATTATGTAAATTTGGAAGGAGAAGCAGCTGAGCAATTCTATCTCCTTGATTAACAGAACTTATACTTTGGGGTGAGCTAAGCATTATTTTTATTTCCCCTTTGTAGTCTGAGTTTATTACACCTGGGGTCACTTGCAAACCTAATAAGCTTTCAGGACTTTGCCTGAGAATAAGTCCTACAGTCCCTGAGGGAAGAGGTCCCCTGACTCCTGTGGGAATCAGTTGAACCCCCATTTCAGGTGTTAACACTATTCGGGTGGTGGAACAGAGGTCTAATCCTGCATTTCCTCCTGTTCCTCTGGTGAGGGAGTGGATGGGTAGTAGGGGTTGTGTCGGGGAAGCATCTGAGTGGATGCTTGAGGATACTCCTCCTCCAATGCCTTGTACATTCATGGGCCCCAGGGCATTGGGCCCCGTGCCCCATTTTTTGAATTCCTGAACAAATGATTTCCATAAATGTCAAATTTTGAATGGCATTTATTGGCCCAATGATTTCCCTTTTTACACCTGGGATAGCGGTCTGGGGCACGGTATGAGCTTGGTCTTATTTCTCTTTGGGGATTTTGGCTAGAATAGCCTGATTGATTATGATAATTTTGCCTGGAATATCCTGATTGATTATAATGTCTAGGTTGAGCCCTTGTGAAACTTTGGGGGGAAGCACCTCTCATTGCAGCTGCAATCACATTTCCTGTGACAAAGGCGTCATTTATATCTTTACATAGTTGTATATATATGGAAAGATAATTTTTATTTCTCCATGGCCTGATGGCTTCCTGGCAGTATTTATTAGCATTTTCGTATGCTAATTGAACAATTAATGGCATAGCTTGATGAACATCTCCAAACACTCTACCTGCAGTTCTCAAAAGTCGATCAGCAAAATCAGTATATGGCTCATTAGGTCCTTGAATCACTTTTGACAAGCTACCTTGTAGATCCCCAGGTCCTTGTAAAGTTTTCCACGCCTTTAAGGCAGCTCTATATATCTGAGCATATACACCTGGGTCATAATATTTTTGAACCTGTAAGTCTGCGAACTGCCCTTCTCCTGTGAGCATTTCTATATTATGGTCTCCAAACTCTGCAGCTGCATTTCTTTTAGCCGTTTCTATACAAAGGTCTTGAAATGTGATCGCCAAACCAAGTATTGCCCCCCACTTAATGCTGCTTTACATAGACTTTTCCAGTCTGAGGGGGTTAAGTTAAAGGTGTTAAGGGACTCCAGCATACTCAACGTGAAAGGAGCTTGGGGCCCATACGTCATTACTGCCTCTTTGAGATTTTTTATTGTTTTGAAATCTACTGACTGGTGGACCCTCTGTCCATTTTCATTTTCAAATACTGGCAGTTCCCAATGTATCTGTGAGTTACCCTCGAGAGTGCATAAGCACTCAGAAAGACTTTTTATTTCTATTTCTAGGGTGTGCGAACACCTAGTAATACCCTTCATATTTTCTGTAATAGATTCCACCCATGGGGGAGTAGAGGACACAGTGGTTCCTCTACTTGACGGTCCTTACTCCTTTCTATTTTCTTGTTGTTCTTTTTATTGGAGACTGTGCTCCCAGAATCACTTTTTGATTCCTCTTCACTACTATCACTTTTACTGGTATCCTGAATTTCAGCTTCTAAGGAGAGTACATATTCTTCGGCTAATTTCAATAAGTTTCTGATGGCTTTTGCAGCTCTTACTTTTGAATTTACACCACTACTCTTCTCACTGGTACTAACTGACTCAGAGGCTATGCTTTCTTGATCACTTTCCTCACTATCCACTGAGTCCGCGATATGGAAAAACTCATCCATGGCTTTTATTATCCAACCTTTAGTTATTTTCGCTTCCATTTTCAGTTCTTACCTGCCGGCCGAATTCCCCGTATGGGCCACCACCTGTTGCTGCCTGAAGCGATTGCCACTTGGAGCAACGACGCCGCAGGAATAAGTTCAGAGGCGGACTGGAAACAAACAGGCTCTTTATTCTGTTAGCTTCTCTGTCCGGCTCCAACAACTCCAACAGGCCATCCACACTCCTCCAACCACACCACCAAATGGCCCTGGCCCCATCCGCAATATCCCGGGCCAAGTCTCGCGAGATCATGCAAATGGCGCCGACCTGGTCCGCAATGTCCCGGGCCAAGTCTTGCAAGATCATGGAAGGTGGTAATGCTTTATGGCTCACAGCTAACTGCAATCTTAGCTATCTCCTTAATTAGGGCTCCTACAGGGATGTGGCTCAGTGGCCCAGTACCTCTAAGTACAAAAATAAATAAATGAATAAAACCACAAAAAACTCCAGGGTGCTATAGAGTGTGTCCTGGTCTTGTCCAGGGAGCTCTTTGTCCTCACAGGGGTGGGAAGAGGAGGCTAGGGGGACAGTCATGGTACATATTCCTCCTAGACAGTGCACACCATAGCGCCCACCCTACTCCTGCTGCCCTACGTCCTCCACCCTCTTCATTGGCTTGAAGATCCTCTGACCACTTCATGTTTCCTTACTGAAAAGTTCCTTTCCCCTTCCATGGAGCAGACTTGTTCATTACACCTCGTCAGCAACCCAGTTCCTCCTTTCTTCAATTCCCTTCTGGTGACACATTCTTCCCTCTGGAGGTTGTAGCGTCTCAAAAATTCCCAGGGAGATCAGTGTGGTGGCATCCATCTGAAATCCCAGCTATTTGGAGTCTGAGGCAGGAGGATCACAAACTTGAGGCCATCCTGGGCAACCTAGTGAGACTTTGTCTCAAAGTAAAAAATAAAAAGAGGGGCTGGGATTGTGGCTCGGTGGTGGAGCACTCGCCTAGCACATGGGTGGCCCGGGTTCGATCCTCAGCACCATGTACAAATAAAACTCATTGAATAAAACGCATTGTGTACAACTAAAGCGAATAAATAAAAATATTTAAAAAAATAAAAATAAAAAGAGCCGGGCGTGGTGGCACACGCTTGTAATCCCAGCACTTTGGGAGGCTGAGGAAGGAGGATTGTGAGTTCAAAGCCAGCCTCAGCAATGGCGAGGCACTTAGTAACTCAGTGAGACCCTGTCTCTAATAAAATAGAAAAAAGGGCTGGGGATGTGGCCCAGTGGTCGAGTGCCCCTGAGTTCAATCCCCGGTACCAAAAAAATAAATAAATAAATAAATAAAAATTTAAAAAAAGAGCTGGACATGTAGCTCAGTGGTAAAGCATCCCTGGGTTCAATCCCTAGTAACACACACACACACACACACATACACACAAAAGGGAGGGACTTAGAGGTGGAAGAATGTGTAGGAACTCTTGTGGCCTCTGATACCTTTATCTCCATGATAATAACAGTGCACTGTGAGGCCCTGTCCCCAATCAACTGAAAAATTAAGCTGTGGAAGCTATCTTTGGGGAGTTATAACAGTGACTGTTGTGATAAGCCTTAAGTGGAAGGAGACCAAAAGATAGTTTCAGTTTTATTGGTTTATAATTGACACATCAAATTATATATGCTTAAGATATACAGTGGGAACTAGGCTGTAGCTCAGTGGTAGAGTACTTGCCTAGCATGTGTGAGGCCCTGGGTTCTCCACAGGCAAAAATATAATAACAAATAAGGCTAATTAATTAAAAATTTCCCCCCTGTTGTGCTGGTGATAGAACCCAGGACTCTAAACATGCTCCAAGCAAGTGCTCTACCACTAAGCCACATCCTCAGCCTTTTTTCTTTCTTCATTTCCTCCTTCCTTCCTTCCTTCCTTCCTTCCTTCCTTTTTTCTTTCTTTTCTTTCTTTCTTTCTTTCTTTCTTTCTTTCTTTCTCTTCTTTTTCTTTCTTTCTTTCTTTCTTTCTTTCTTCTGATACTAGGGATTGAACCTGGAGCTCAATCTGACCACCAAGCTCTATTCCCAGCCCTTTTAAACATTTATTTTGAGACAGCATCTCACTAAATTGCTGACAGTGGTCTCTAACTTGGGATACTCCTGCCTCAGACTCCTCAGTTGCTGGATTACAGTTGTGCACCACTGCACCCTAAGCAGAAAGACTATTAAAGAAGAGCAAGGGGGGCAGGCACAGTAGAGCACATCTGTAATCCCAGGAACTCAGGAGGCTGAGGCAGGAGGATCACAAGTCTGAGGCAATTTAGCAAGAACTGCCTCAAATTAAAAATCAAAAAAAGGGCTGGGGAGGGGCTGGGATCATGAGTTCAAAGCCAGTCTCAGCAATGGTAAGGCACTTAGCAACTCAGTAAGACCCTGTCTCTAATAAAATACAAAAAAGGGCTGGGGAGGCTGGGGTTGTGGCTCAATAGTAGAGTGCTTGCCTAGCACGTGCACGGCCCGGGTTCTATCCTCAGCACCACGTACAAATAAACACATTGTGTACAACTAAAGCAAATAAATAAATATTTTTTTTAAAAATGCTGGAGATGTGGCCCAGTGGTCGAGTGCCCCTGAGTTCAATCCCCAGTACCAAAAAGAGAAGAAAAAAAAAAAGAAGAAGAAGAAGAGAAAGGGGGTAAGGGAGGAAAATCGGGGTGGATTTGATCAAAGTATGTTATTTGCATGTATGTGCATGTATGACTATGCCATAGTGAAACCCACTATTCTCTATCATTAAAATGCACCAATCAAAAAATTCATGGAGCTTGGCGTGGTGGCGCACACCTGTAATCCCAGCACTTGGGAGGCTGAGGCAGGAGGATCACAAGTTCAAAGCCAGCCTCAGCAATGGCGAGGCACTTAGCAACTCAGTGAGACCCTGTCTCTAACAAAATACAAAAAAGGGCTGGGGATGTGGCCCAGTGGTTGAGTGCCCCTGAGTTCAATCCCCGGTACCAAAAAATAAAAAAATAAAAAAATTTCATGGGCTGGGGTTGTGGCTCAGCGGCAGAGCGCTCGCCTCGCACGTGAGCTGCCCAGGTTCGATCCTCAGCACCACATGAACATAAATGCATTGCTTTGTGCACAACTAAAGTAAATAAATAAATATAAAAAAAATTCATGTTGAGAGGCTGAGGAAGGAGGATTACGAGTTCAAAGCCAGCCTCAGCAATGGCGAGGCACTTAGCAATTCAGTAAGACCCTGTCTCTAATAAAAATACCAAAAAGGACTGGGGATGTGGCCCAGTGGTCAAGTGCCCCGGAGTTCAATCCCTGGTACCACAAGGAAAAAAAAAAATTCATGATGTGCAAAAAAAAGTTTCAAAAACCTGTGAACTACAAAAGTTGGGATCACTCAAACTCTGATGCAAGCGACTTGTCCAGGACCCCCAGGAAGACAGAACTGTAAGTAGATAAAGAAAACCTCATTAATTGTATACATGATAGCATGTCTTAGTGAGTGGGGTCAGTCAGTTGACAAAGCCAGAAGGTGGCAGTGTCTACTTAAGAGAGGGCAGGGCCCTGGCAGGGCCACATCTTTCACTCTTCCACAACCAGAGCTACCCAAGTACACAGACCTACATTGCCCCTGGGCAAGATTCAGGCCTGTGAGGCCTGCCCTCCAGGCCTGGTCCTCACATCTGCTATGAGGTCAGACCAGGCAGGGACAAAGTACTAAAGGTGACAACTGCCTAGGCTTAGCCCAGTTGCTTGGCTGAGTGGCCCTACATTTTATTTTATTTTATTTTATTTTTATTTTATTTTTTTTGGGGGGGTGGTACTAGGGGTTGAACGCAGGAGCACTTGGCCACTGAGCCACATTCCCAGCCCTATTTTGTATTTTATTTAGAGACAGGGTCTCACTGAGCTGCTAAGTACCTCCAGTTGCTAAGGCTGGCTTTGAACTCACAATTCTCCTATCTCAGCCTCCAGAGCTGCTGGGATTACAGGTATGAGCCACGGCCCCCGGCTAGACTTTGAAATCTAATAAGATCTCCAACCATGCCAATCCCACCAGCAGTGGGGCCTCCAGGATCCTCCCCACTGCTTCCAGGTGCCACTTGTGAAGACTGGCTTTCTGGTCTCCCTGGCCTGAGTTGTGGCCCAAAATCTTAGCCCCTTCCTCCCACTCCCTGTTGTGTCCATCTCCTGGGCCCATCCTAGATTCTTTTCTTCACCTTCTCCTCACATGAGATGAGCTTTTGCTGAAAGCTTTGGTAATAGACAGCATTCAAATGGAGTGTTATAGAGCTTGACCTTAAAAGTTCTACAGCATCAAATTCCCAACAGTATTTGGGGCAGAAAAAGAAAAATCCATTGTAAAAAAATCACATGGAATCTAAAGGACAAGGGCCTTGAGATGCCCTATGAATTTTATTCATTTGGATAGCCAAAACAATCTTGGGAAAGAAGAAAATGATTGAAGGACTTACACTTCCTTTAAGTCCTCAAAACTTACTACAAAGTGACAGTAATTAAAACAGCATGGGACCAGCATAAACACAGACATATAGAACAATGGAAGAGAATAGAGAGCTCAAAAATAGCTCCACACACATTTGGTTAAACCGTTTTGGGCAAGGTTACAAAAAACATCCAATGATGGTGTTAGTAAAATTGGATACCTACGTGCAAAAGAATGAAGATGGACCAAACACTATATACAAAAACTAATTCAAATATTTATACAATTAAGTTCACATTGTGTTTCGTGTGTGTGTTTGTGGTTTCGGGGATGGAACCTCAGGCCTTAAGCACACCAGGCAAGCATTCTACCTCTGAGCTATGCCCCACCCCCAGTCTCCAGTCCCTTATTTTTTGTTTTGCTTTGTTTTCTGATACTGGGGATTAAATCCAGGAAAGCTGTACTACTGAGTACATCATCAGCCCCATTTTTGTGTTTTGGGACATGTTCTCCCTAAGTTGCTCAGATTGGTCTTGAACTTGTAATCCTCTTATCTCAGCACCCCCGGATTCCTGGAATTACAGGTGTTCAACACCACACCTGGCTCCCCAGGCCATATTCTATATCTTAAACTTTGTAGTTGGTAAATAAATAAGCATGAGACTATTGCCAACTATCTCTTAACCACTTTTCTTTATAAAGTTTTTTTTTTTTTTTTTTTTTTTTTTTTTCCAATTCTGAGGATCAAACCCAGTCTCCGACATTCTAGGCAAGTAGTACCACAGAGCTACATCCCCAGCCCCTTTTATTTTTATTTTGAGGCAGGGTCTCCCTAAGTTACCCACACTGGCCTTGATCTTGAAATCCTCCTGCCTCAGCCTTTGGAATAGCTGAATAATAGGCCTGCCCAGCGGACCTGTGGCATGTTCCCCTTTCTTTAGATTGCTCTTTTCCTTTCCTTTTTTTTCTTTTTAATTTTAATTTTTAATTTTTCCTTTTCTCTCTTTTTTTCCTGCAGGACAGGATGTTGAACCCTGGGCCTTGCACACAGGTCAAGCATTCTTCCACTGAGCTAACTACACCCCCAGACCTTTAGGCTGCTCTTACATGAACTCCATTCCACTAAGTGACTGTAGGGCCGGGGACCATAGATGTGGCAGGCTGAGCAACAGCCCCAAAGATATCCAGATCCTAATTTCTGGAACCTATGAATATTGCCATATAAGGCAAAGGGACTTTGCAGATGTGTTTAAATTAGGAATTTAAGATGGGGAGGTTATTCTGGGTTTGTTAGGTGGGACTTAAAGGTAATCACATGTACCCTTGTAAGAAGAAGATAGAGGGAGATATGAGGACAGGAGAGAAGGCAATGTGGCCACAAAAGCAGAGACTTGAATAACGCAGCCACAAGGTAAAGAATACCACAGCCACCCGAATACTAAGCCACACCCCAAGCCATATTTTGTATTTTTACTTAGAGACGGGGTCTTACTGAGTTGCTTAGCACCTCACTTTAGCTGAGGCTGGCTTTGAACCCACGATCCTCCTGGCTCAGCCTCCTGAGCCACTGGGATTACAGGCGTGTGCCCAGCTGGGTTCCCCCCCCCCCCCCCCCCCCCCCCGCCTTTTTGGTACCAACGATCGAATCCAGGGATTCTTAACTACTGAGCCACATCCACAACTCTTTTTTGTATTTTATTAGAGACAGGGTCTTGCTGGGTTGTTTAGAGCCTTGCTAAATTGCTGAGGCTGGCTTTGAACTTGCAATCCTCTGGCCTCAACCTCCAGAGCCACTGGGATTATAGGCATGCTCCACCAGTCCCAGCTCATACTCTGGTTTATATTCAGAGTATTTAAAGAACAACTCAATAGCAACACAAGCAATTAAAACATGGAGGGCCAGGCTGGAGATGCAGCTCAATTTTAGAGAAGCCCTAGGTTCCATATCCCCAGCACCACATATGCACAATGAGGAGAAAGAGGAGGAGGAGGAGGCGTAGGGGAGGAGGAAGAGAAGGAGGGGGAGAAGAAAGCCAAACATGGGTGGGGGGAGCATGATATCTCTCATATGTGTAAGCTGCCTGTCACGGCCAGCCACGGCGCCGCCACGGGAGGAAAATTCTCGGAGGCAGAGTATAGCTTTTGCTACTTTTACTTCTACTTTCTTAGAGCTTAGAGAGGGAAAGAAAGATTTTTAGAGAGAAAGATTAAAGCGAGCTTTTCTTCTTGTCTTCTTAGCTTAGAGTAGAGCTTAGCTTAGAGAAAGATTAGAGCTTCTTTCTTCTCTCTTCTTTCTTCCTTCTTCTTTCTTCTGTCTTCTGTCTTCCTCAGGAGTCTCGGCCTAACTCTGACCAGTCATTACTTCTTCTATCTGGTTTCTCTTCTGTCTTCTATCTGGTTTCTCTTCTGTAACCACTCTGCCTACGTTCTGGCCGCTCTGATTCTTCTGACCGACCGAGTGACTGCCCGGCTGACTGAATGAATTTGTTCTCCTAACTCGGACCGCTTTCACCCGGTTATATACCTTCAGGTTTGCGGGTGCCTACAGGTGCGTCACATACATATCAGGTGGAACCCATGGCTTCCAGCTAGCTACAACAGCCCTTCCTAATTAGGGCTCCTTCACATATGTAGAATCTTTTAGAGAGAGATAGAAACAAATTTGAATATATAGAAAAAGAGAGTAGAATTTACCAGAGATGGTAATAAAATGGGGAAATGTGGTCAAAGAAAACAAAATTGCAGTTACACAGGATGATTAAGTGTAAGAGATCAAATATATAGCTGAGGACTATGGTCAGTAATGTTGTATTATTGGGCTGGGGATGTGGCACAGAGGTAGGGCAAAGCACTGGGTCCAATCCCCAGCATTGCAAAAAACAAACAGCCAATAACATACAATTTATTATCAAAACTTTTTGTGGGTATGTGTGTATGTGTTTTAATAGGAATCAAACCCACTGCCTCTTGCATGAGAGGATGCTAGGCAAGTTCTATAGCACTAAACTAGAACTCCAGCCTGTTATATGTATTTTGCCACTTTCTTTCTTTTTTTTTTGTACTGGTGATTGAACCCAGGGGCACTTTATCCCCAGCCACATCTCCAGCCCTTTTTATTTTAAGACAGGTTCTCACTCAGCTACTGAGGGTCTTGCTAAGTTGCTAAGTCTAGCCTCAAACTTGTAATCCCCCTGCCTCAGCCTCCCACATCACGGGATTGCAGGTGTGCACCACTGCACCTGGCATTATATTTTAACACAATTTTTTTTAAGTCCTCTGGTGTCTCTGCCACTAGGAATCTCTCACTGAACATATGCCTCCCAGGCTCTGGCCTCTGCTATTTTGTTCTGCCCCTGCCCAATTTCCCTGAATTTCTCCTCCGTCTCCACTTTTGGGGATCTCTCAAGTTCCGGTTATTGTTCTCTGGAAAGCTGTTCGTTCCTCATGTGTTTAGCCATCTCCCTTCATCCATATCCTTGGCACCTCCCCTTCCTCAGCCAAAGTGGCTGATCAAGATATTTTCCAAAACAAGATCTGTTCTCACCCTGCTAAATGCATTGAAAATTTGCCATCTGGCCTATAAATGGGCCTCCTGAGAAATTGATTATTCTGAGGCACAGCTGAGACACGAATCTCCTCTCCACCAGCTGCCAGGTTGAGATAGACCAAAGGCCCCAGGGGTGAATTTGTCAGGGGAAAGGCCACATTGGGCAGTCTCTTGGCAGCAGGCCAGTACCCCCTTCTGGCAACATCCCAATTCTCTGAGCATCCCAGATCAAGCCTCAGCAGCATGGGGACTAAGGAAAAAACTGAAAAAGACGGTGGGCAGAGTGATCACCAAGTCCAGGGAGGGGGCACTCAGCATGGATCATAGTGGTGCTTGGAAGCCCAGAGGCTGCAGGACCTGGTGAGGGTGGGGGCGATGGAACACTAGACAGCAGTAAAGTCCCACCTGTACAGAAATCCAGAGGCTGGAGACAAGTCACCCCTGGAGGGGTGTTTGGGGTGGGAAAGTTAAAAGGGAAGACCAAAAGCTTTCCCTGTGGTGAATACTGCAAGCCAAGCCTGGAGGGGAAACAGATAAGGCCTTCTGGGCACAGATCTTCAAAGCAATATCCAGAGAGGGAGGATGAGAAGTCTTTAGAATAAAAACTGCTGGGGCTGGGGTTGTGGCTCAGCAGTAGAGCGCTCGCCTAGCACATGCGTGGCCCGCTTTGATCCTCAGCACCACGTAAAAATAAAAACACATTGTGTACAACTAAAGCAAATTAATAAATATTTTTTAAAAAACTGCTATTTGATAACTGCTTCCTTTTCCACGTGGCAGTCGTTGAGTGCTGATAGTGTAACTGGGTCTTAGAGAGGATTCCTTTGCTAAAAGCAGCAACTCTCTTAGACCTGCAGATACCCTGTGGGTAACTAAAAGCAGGATAAATCTTGGCACCTCTGCCAGGCGAGCTGTGGCATACACCTGCAATCCCAGCAACTTGGGAGGCTGAGGAAGGAAGATCGCAAGTTCGAGGCCAGCCTCAGCAACTTAGCAAGGCCCTGAGCAACTTAGTGAGACCTTGTCTCAAAATGAATAATAAAAAGGGCTGGGGATGTAACTTAGTAGCTCACCTGGCTCAATGAACATTGTCATATTTTTTTCTAATAATGCAATGTACAAGCAAAATTTTTCAGTTATCCACTATTTAATTGTCTGGTGTTCAGAGTGTAAGAGTGAGCCCAGCTGACTTCTCAAGCCTTGCTAGTCACTATGGTACACTAGAGACTCTGAACTTGGGCCCTGGTATAGGGCTGGGGATATGGCTCAGTGATAGAGCATTTGCCTAGCATGTGCAAAGCCCTGAATTCAATCACCACCATGGCAAATAATAATAATAATAAGGCTGGGTGCAGTGGCCCATGCCTGTAATTTGAGGGCTTGGGAGGCTGAGGCAAGAGGATCACAAGTTCAAAGCCAGCCTCAGCAATTTAGCAAGGCCCTAAGCAAGGTATTAGGACCCTTTCTCAAAATAAAAAGTAAAAAGGGCTAGAGATGTGGCTCGTTAGTTAAGTGCTTCTGGGTTCAATTCCTGGTTGAAAAAAAAAAAAAAGGCAAGGATATATGAAACCTATGAAAATAGTTTCCACGAGGCACTGAAGTGTTAACCATGCTTGAGTTTAGGTAATAGGGTGGCAAGTTGTTTTCCTTACTTTATCTACTCAAATAACCGTTTGGTTTTTTTTTTTTTTTTTTTTTTTCTATCTTTTCTTGCATGAGCTTATGTTTCTTTTGATAATGGAGGAAATAAACAACTGTCATAGAATACTGCCAGGGAGGATAATTAAAGGGAACTTAGGGGTTGTTCAGAACAAGAAGATGAAGGAATGGGCAAGCCTGCTGCCAGGGGCTGAGGGGGGAATATTTGCAGAAGCCAAAGGGAAGGTGGGACTATTAGATATGGAAAATGACAAACCCCAACAGTAGTGAGACCCGGGGAAGGAGAGTGAGAAGGAAAGCCATGCATTGAGAGCACTGATCCTTTCCCAATACAGTTCTTTCCTGGTGATAAAACAAACCCTGAGGAGGAGGTGTCCATCAAACCTGGAAAGGCAGTTTCTGGGAAGAGGCTGAAGCATTAACCCTTCTGTAAACAAATCCTTCCCAGGTACCAACCACTGACCCCAGGCCCTCCATCAGGTCCAGGACAATAAATTCCAGAAACTGGGCTGGGATTGTGGCTCAGCAGTAGAGCACTCGCCTAGCACCTGCAAGGCCCAGGTTCAATCCTCAGCACCACACAAAAATGAATGCATTGTGTACAACTAAAGCAAATAAATAAATATTTAAAAAAAATAAATTCCAGAAACTGACCACTGACCCTAGACTCCCTCCCATTTCTCCCTGTAAAACAAACCCCAAATCCCTAAGCATTAATACTGACTCCTTCACTGACTGACAAACTCCAAATTCCTGGGTGCCCAAAGAAAATCAACATGCTCACTAGACCACCTCTCAGAATACCCTATATAAGCCCAGGACCTTTCTTTGTTCGGGGGCTCATTTTCCACCAGGAAAGTGGGTCCCACCATGGCATCATTTCATCCCTGCATCCCCTGCTCCTGTGTGACACTTCATTCCTGAATGAAGCGCTGAGCTGATTTGTGAAGTTTGTGTTCGTCCCTGTCTTTTTGCTCTAACAGGGATCCGTTGGGCTTCGACTTTCAGACCTGAGAGAAGTGTGTATGTGAGCATAACCGGGCAGGAACTAGCACTCAGCTAGTCCAAAATGTGTTGAAGAGTTGATAAACAAGCAAAATAAGTTTGGATCCCTTAGCACAGACTAATTATACACTAATCTACAGAGAAATGGGGTGGTGAGTACCTACCAGATGTCTTTGAAAAGTGACAAAGATGAGGTAGAAGGCTGGACAAAAAGCCATTCCCATTTGTTATGGTATGGATATGAGGTGTCCCCCAAAAGCATATGTGTGAGACAATGCAAGAAAGTTTATAGGTGAAATTGTTGGGTTCATGAGAGCCTTCACCCAATCAGCGAATTAATGCACTTGAATGGATTAACTGGGTGGTGATTTAGGCAGGTAAGGTGTGGCTGGAAAAGGTAGGTCACTGAGGACATGACTTTGGGGTATATATTTTGTCCCTGGTGAGCAGAGCTCTCCCTGCTTCCTGTTTCCATGTTCTGAGCTGTTTTCTTGCTCTAAAATTATTCTTGTCTGGTCTTTTGGTCACAGGGGTGAAAAAGCTGACTAAATCACTATTTAAGAAAGAGAAGATAATGGCCCAAGAAATATTGGGTCAAGCCGGGCTTGGTGGTGCATGCCTGTAATCCCAGTGGCTCAGGAGGATGAGGCAGGAGGATTGTGAGGTCAAAACCAGCCTCAGTAACTTCGAGGCAGTAAGCAACTCAGTGAGACCCTGTCTCTAAATATTATACAAAATAGGGCTGGGGATGTACCTCAGCGGTTGAGTGCTCCTGAGTTCAATCCCCGGTATCCAAAAAAGAAAGAAAGAAAGAAATATTGGGCCAAAGGATGAGCAAGATTAAAGGGGAAAATCAGGAACCCCCACAAATGGATGTGAGGATTCATGGGAATCAGATTGGGCTCAGCCTCAGCTCCAAATCAGACAGACTTCTTGATACATTCTTACAATAGCACTGGGGATATAGCTCAGTCATAGAGCCCTTACTGAGCTTGTGTGAGGCCTAGGTTCCATCTCCAGTGCAAGCTGGAAGTGAGGGAGGTGTTCCTACAATAAATAGGGAGTAGGAGGAGATTCAGGAGGCTGAAGCAGGAGGATCACAAGTTTTAGGCCAGCTTGGGCAACTTAGTAAGACCCTTTCTCAAAAAATAAGAAGAGAGCCGGGCGCGGTGGCGCACACCTGTAATCCCAGCACTTTGGGAGGTTGAGGCAGGAGGATCGCGAGTTCAAAGCCAGCCTCAGCAATGGCGAGGCACTTAGCAACTCAGTGAGACCCTGTCTCTAATAAAATACAAAAAAAGGGCTAGGGATGTGACCCAGTGGTCGAGTGCGCTGAGTTCAATCCCCGGTACCAAAAAAAAAATAATAATAAGAAGAAGAAGAGGTGGAGAGGGCTGGGGTTATGGCTCAGAGGTAGAGTGCTTGCCTAGCGTGGGTGCATGAGGCACTGGATTTGATCCTCAGCACCACATAAACTAAAGTGAAGACATTGTGTCCACCTATAACTAAAAAAAAAATTTTTTTTTTAAAGAGGTGGAGGTGAGCCGGCACAGTGGCTCATGCCTGTAATCCCAGCATTTTGGGAGGCTAAGGCAGGAGGATTGAAAGTTCAAAGCCAGCCTCAGCAATGGCAAGGCACTTAGCAACTCAGTGAGACCCTATCTCTAAATAAAATACAATAAAAGGGCTGGGGATGTGGCCCAGTGGTCGAGTGCCCCTGAGCTCAATCCCCGGTACCACAAAAAAAAAAAAAAAAAAAAAAAAAAAGAAGAAGAAGAAGAAGAGGTGGAGGTGTAGCTCAGTGGTAGGACCACCCCCAACCCCATTTAATCCCCAGTACCACAAAAAAATAATAAAAAAGAAAATAAAATGGAGTAGGGACTAGGACAACCAAGGTCAAGTGGTAGCAGGTGTATTATAATAACCTTCAAGTCAGTGGATTGAAGTCAAAATGAAGGAAGTTCTCCAAGTCTCTGTTAAGACTCTGTCCCGTTCAACATTTTAAATCAATTACTAAGAATACAGCAGAAAACAACAAAGGTATGTCCCTGCCTTCATGGAATTCACAAACTGGTGTAATATATTGTTACTGGGGAAAGTTGTTTTTGTTTTAAAGAAACACAGCTGTTTCTTTTAACTCATTGAGAGAGGTATAGCTAGTGTAACTAAGTGTCACTTAATGATTTCAACGATCTTGCTGTCCCAGGTGGAATATGTTGCAAACCTCCACAAAGGTGGAGGCTAGCAATGCCCCCAGCAGCAGTGTGACTGGGTAACCAGTACATGCAGGACAGGCACAAGTGGCTCCCCAGCCCCCATTCTGAGCTGAAAGCCAGTCACTCACTGCCAGAGATCCTGCTGGCTGCCAACCCAGGAGCCATTCCTCAGTTCTTCCAGTCTAAAAGTGCCAAGGATGTTTCCTCCAATTTCTACCCAGGGGGTTGAGCCCAAGTCTCATGCATGTTAAGCAAGGGCTCTGCCACAGAGCTGTATCCCCAGCTCCCACCCCTCTTTCTTGCAGCCCTATGCCTCAGGGGGGAGTTGACCTTCACACACCAGGAGTGACCCTAATTGGCCTAAGAATAATTTTTTCTTCTTGACAGCGACTGGTTCTGGAATCCAATCCAGCTGGATCCAGTTGGATCCAATCCAACTGGTATCCTGAGGAAATGTCTGGGGAGGCAAAAGGGTTAGTTACTCTTCCGAAAAATACTCTTCTTCCTAAGTTATTATTTTTTTTAAATATAGAGTCCCATAGCTTTTATTGTCATCTGGCAATAAGATAAGGGTAATTAAAACAATATAAGCAAATGTTTTAGAACTACGCTCCCAGCAAAGGACACCTAAGAAAAATTTTTTTTAGCTTTCTCTGTAATTTCTCACTTCATTGATCATTTCTAGTTGGAGACACTTCATATCAGGGTAATATTATGTCTTCTGCATCATCTCATACAAGGTTCATGTACTCATCAAAACCAGTTAAACATTCCCTTTATCAGCATATTGGCTTGTTCATAGAGCCACTCCTGAAACCAGGATCTCTTTGTTTTCTGAAGGACAGAACTGTGTCACCTGGCCGCTCCTAGCTGCTAGGCAGGCTGGGAAAATGTGTTTTGAGCTCTTGTCTCTGGAAAGGAAAGGGAAAATGGTCCAGGAACTTGAACCAGGTTAGCTAAAATAGGAACTAATGGACACTCCTAATTTCTGGACACTTCAGTATGTGTAACCACTGCCGCCATCTTGATTCTAGCCTAAGCAGGAATCAAGAGCTGAAAAGGCCAGAGCAGAGAGGTAGAAATAATCTGTATCCAAGACCAACAACCCAAATGGAAAGTGGGCAAAGAGAGTGAAAGCAAAGTTCACAGAGAAAGAAAAACATGTATCCCTTAAGCATGAATAAATGTTCCACTCCACCTCACTCAAAATGAGAAATTAAAATGGAGGGGTTGGGGTTGTAGCTCAGTAGTAGAGTGCTTGCCTAGCACGTGTGGGGCACTGGGTTCGATCCTCAGCACCACATAAAAATAAATAAATAAAATAAAGATATTGTGTCTATCTACAACTAAAAAATATTTAAAAAATGAAATAACAAGCCGGGCACAGTGGCACATGCCTGTAATCCCAGCACTTGGGAGGTTGAGGCAGGAGGATCATGAGTTCAAAGCCAGCCTCAGCAACAGCAAGGCATTTAGCAACTTAGTGAGACCCTGTCTCTAATAAAATACAAAAAAGGGCTGGGGATGTGGCCCAGTGGTTGAGTGCCCCTGAGTTCAATACCCGGTACCACCAAAAAAAAAAAAAAAAAAAAAAAAAAAAAACTGTCCTGGGGGAATCCACAGGCAGAGAGGGTTCCAAGGAGTTGCAACCTAGAGTTAGGGAACACATCTAGCTTGTTTTGTTTTTGTTTTGGTAGCTGTAACAGTGGTCTACTTTATACTTTGAATATAGCCCTTGCTGCTCTGCCACTGCAACTTTTTTTTGGGGGGTGGGTACTAGGGATTGAACTCAGGGGCACTTGTCCCCTGAGCCACATCCCCAGTCCTATTATTTATTTTATTTTATTTAGAGACAGGGTCTCACTGAGTTGCTTAGTGTCCCACTGTTGTGGAGGCTGACTTTGAACTCGTGATCCTCCTGCCTCAGCCTCCTGAGCTGCTGGGATTACAGTCGTGCGCCACGGTGCCCCGCGACTGCGATTTATTTTTAAAATAGACATGTTTTGCCGGGCACAGTGGCAAACACCTGTAATCCCAGCATTTTGGGAGGCTGAGGCAGGAGGACCGCGAGTTCAAAGTCAGCCTCAGCAATGGTGAGGCGCTTAGCAACTCAGTGAGACCCTGCCTCTAATAAAATACAAAAAAGGGCTGGGGGGGCTGGGGTTGTGGCTTTCGCGCAGAGTGCTCGCCTCGCACGTGCGCGGCCTGGGTTCGATCCTCAGCACCACGTAAACATAAATGCATTGCATTGTGTACAACTAAAGTAAATAAATAAATATTTTTTAAAAAGGGGGGGGGAGCTGGGGATGTGGCCCAGTGGTCAAGTGCTCCTGAGTTCAATCCTGGTACTGAAAAACAAAAACAAAAACAAAATAGGGCTGGGGATGTGGCCCAGTGAACAGGCGCTCCTGAGTTCAATCCCCAATAACCCCCCCCCCCAAAAAAAAAAAAACATGTTTTTTTTCTCTTCCTCTCTCCCTGCTCCTCCTTAATCTTTCTCCCTCCCTAATCCCAGGAGAAACAGGATTACCTTTCTTCCCTGTCCTAGGAAGAGGTATCTGTCCCTGAATACACACCCACCATAGGAACGACATAATCCAGACTTTGGGGATGGTACCAGAAGATCTCAGAACTCCCAAATTAACAGTGAATTACAACTCCAACAGAGAACTCATAGAATGTAGCCTTTGAGTCACCTCCAAAAGCGCCATGTTCCTGCTGATGGGAGAATCACAGCCTCTGGACAGAAGTCCCCTGTGTGTCTCCTTTGCTAACAAAGCAAGAAACCTTCTTTTTCTTTTTTCTCAAAACTGTGTCTTCAGCCTGGGGTTGTGGCTCAGTGCTAGAGCGCTTGCCTAGCACATGTGAGGCGCTGGGTTTGATCTTCAGCACCACATAAAAACAAAATAAAGGGGCTGGGATTGTGGCTCCGTGGTAGAACACTCGCCTAGCATGTGGGCGGCCCAGGTTTGATCCTCAGCACTATGTAAAAATAAAGGCATTGTGTACAACTAAAACAAACAAATCTTTAAAAAAAATAAATAAAATAAAGGTATTGTGTCCACCTACAACTAAAAAATAAAAATTAAAAGAAAAAAATCGTATCCTCATTATTGGGTTAGCATCGGGGACAAGGACTGAGCTTTCAGCAGCAGTACTGGGGGTTGAACCCAGGGTGTTCTACCACTGAGTTATATCCCCAGCCCTTTTTATTTTGAGACAGGGTCTCACTAAGTTGGTTAGTGTCTTGCTAAATTGTAGAGCCTAGCCTAGAACCTGTGATCCTCCTGCCTCAGCCGCCCAAGTTGCTGGGATCATAGGTGTGTGCTAACACACCCAGCTTCCTTGGGCTGTGTTGTCATGATGTCTTTTGGTATTTGGTACATTCTATTGTATTTAGTTGTGGGGTTTCTTTTTTTCCTTTTTTTTCCCCTTTCTTTCCTTGTGGTGCTGGGGATTGAACCCAGGGCCTTGTGCATGTGAGGCAATCACTTTACCAACTGAGCTATATACCCCCCAGCCCTTTTGTTTTGTTTTTAGTGCTGGGGATGGAACCCAGAGTCTTATGCACGCTAAGCATGCCATCTACCAATGTGCAACACTCCTGGCCCCTTTCAGTTGAGTTTCTCCTTCGCTGAACAACTTTCTAGTTGCCGAGTATTCCAATTTGTGTGGCAATCTCATACCCCAGTGTAAGTGAATAAATTGGCATTCTATTTGTCTTTTGAAAAATTACTGATGAACGGAGTTCAGGTCAGTGGAATCCCTCCATCCTCTGCAGACAACATTCCTCACTAACTACCTTCCTGGTCTGACTCGTGGTTAAAAACAATTGGTTCCTGCCCTCAAGCTACACTGCTTTAGGTAAGTGAATTTCATAATCCCTGCCTTCTCTACTGAGCCCCATGACTGGGACAAACTTCTAGGGCAGTCACAATCAGAGTAGAGTGCTGCTCTCTGTAGTTTGCTGCAGACCCATGCATGTGCGGGGCTGTGGCACCCCTGCCCAGGTGATCTCTGCAAAGACTGAGCACATCTGACTTCCAGGGTAGAGCTTTGGAAATCCAAAGGACTGAGTTTGCACCCTTAAAAGACAGGGACAACAGGACAAGAACTTCAGTGTGGTTGTCCTGACAAGAAGTATTCTGATGCTCCTGGTGCAGCCTGAAGTCTTCTAGGGGCAGGGAGAGGTGCATGAGTGGGCCAGATAGACCTGGCAGTGGCTCATATTCAATCTTGAGTGGCAGTCATGCAGGGGGAGCAAGAACCTGTGGGGTCTTGGCATGGACAGAACCTGGAGTGTAGGTGGCAGGTGAGCCCTGGTGCCTTAGTGGGCATAATGGTTTTATCTCTAGAAGATGTGTTGATGCTGGCCTCTCCTTGATAGCTGCCCACCCCCCAGAAGGCCCCAGTCTATGAGCATAGCATTCTTGTTTATTTATTTGTTTGTTTGTTGCAGTACTGGGGATTGAACCCAGCTACCTCCCTATCCCTTTTTACTTTATTTTTGGACAGGGTCTCATTAAGTCGCCCAGGCTGGCCTTGAACTTGGGATCCTCCTGCTTAAGCTTTCTGAGTCACTTGGGATTACAAGCATGAGCCACCACACCCATCTTGGGCATGGCATTCTTCCAGATTCCTCTTAAACCATGTTTCCTAGCCTGGCATGGTGTCACTAGCCTGGGCAATGAGCAAGACTCTGTCTCAAAATTTAAAAAATACAGAAATAAAAAGGGTTGGGGAGGTAGCTCAGTTGTAGAACACTTGGATAGCAGGCTCAAGGCCTGGGTTCAATTCCCAGTACTACAAAAACAAAACACGCACACAAAAATATGTTTCCTGCCATTGGCCTTGCTTCCCCTCTAATGACTGCTCTCAACACATACGTGTTTAGTTACCGTCTGCCGTTGTGTAGTAATGGTTTGCAGGTTGTGTCATATGTGTGTGTTGTGTCTAAGGTGGACAGAGATCAGAATCTGTCTTCTGTTTTTTTGAATTGTCTTCCTCCCCTACCACCCCCACCCCCAGTAACAACTAACATTCATCCAGGCATAACGTAACATAGACAAAAATGCCTCTAAATCAGTCAACATCACAGACACTCAGAGGTTTGCCCCTATTGCAAACACACACTACATAAGACAAAAGCTGAGTTTTCAAAGCTAAGGGATATGGAGGAGGAGGTTTTTATTTTATTTTATTTTATTTTTGTACCAGGGATAGAACCCAAAGGGGCTTAACTATTGAGCCACATCACCTGCCCTTTTTTAAAAATATTTATTTATTTACTTTAGTTGTACACAATGCAATGCATTTATGTTTAAGTGGTGCTGAGGATCAAACCCGGGTCGCGCACGTGCGAGGCGAGCGCTCTGCCACTGAGCCACAACCCCAGCCCCATACCTGCCCTTTTTTATATTTTATGTTGAGACAGGGTATCATTGAGTTGCTTAGGGCCTCACTAAATTGCTGAGGCTGGCTTTGAACTCACAATCCTCCTGCCTCAACTTCCAGAGCCACTGGGATTATAGGCGTGTGCCACTGTGCCCAGCGAGAGAGGAGCTCTTTACCTCTGCTAGGTACCTGTTTGCCCTGACAGGGTTGTTGGAACCACAACACAGGGGAAGTTCCATAACCTCATGGAACATGTTTACCTAGAGCTGGCACAGAGCTGGCAAATAACTAAGACAACAATTTTCAGACAACACATCCTTCAGTCTGAGCAATTAAGTTTTAAAATAAATTAGAGTCAGAAAATTTGCTTTGGCTTCATAAAATCTAAAAATCCTTTTTTCAAAAGCAAGCATCATAGTGCAGTGATGCTTGCCTATAATCCCAGTGACTGGAGAGGCTGAGGCAGGAGAACAGCAAGTTGGAGGACAGCCTCAGCAACTTAGGGTGGGGAGTGTAGCTCAGTGGTAGAGCCCCTGAGTTCAATCTGCAGTACCTTAAAAACATTAAAAACAAAATTTTAAGCATTTACTTTGAGATTCCTTAAAAGATCAACTTGTATAACTTTCTTTCTTTTTTTTTTTTTTTTTCTTTTTGATACTAGAGATTGAACCCAAGGTGCCCTACCACTGAGCTACATTCCTAGAGGCACTTTCTAGTTTTTATTTCGAGACATGGTCTGGTTAAGTTGCTGAGGCTGGCTCTGAACTTGCAATCTTCCTGCCTCAGCCTCACAAGTCACTGGAATTACAGGCATATACCACAGAGTCTAGCCAGAATGTATTTTCTTTTTCTATAATATTTATTTATTTGCTTTTAGTTGTACACAATGTGTTTTTACATGGTGCTGAGGATCGAACCCGGGCCGCACACGTGGTAGGCGAGCACACTACCTCTGAGCCACAACCCCAGCCCCCAGAATGTATTTTCTTTAAAATACAAAACACAGCTGGGCACGGTGACGCATGCCTGTAATCCCAGAGGCTCGGGAGGCTGAGGCAGGAGGATTGCAAGTTCAAAGCCAGCCTCAGCCAAAAAAAAAAAAAAAAAAAACAGCAAGGCACCAAGCAACTCAGTGAGACCCTGTCTCTAAATAAAATACAAAATAGGTCTGGGTGGGTCAGTGGTCGAGTGCCCCTAAGTTCAATCCCTGGTACTCCC